>OY992876.1:228395505-229065505 GCA_963921405.1 Cepaea hortensis | reverse complement strand
AAATCAGTAGGACACAAGAAGGAAGAGGAGTTGATGGAGCCGGGGGTGAGGGGGGGAGGAGGCCAGAAAAAGAAGAGGGAAGGAAGTGGAGGGGAGGAAATTGCCACGAGGGTGTGAAAAGGGGGGGGGGGAGAGAAGGAGGTGAAGAAAAGAAGGAGGACAGATGATGCGGATGAAGAGGGAGAGGCCGAGAAGATGCTGTAGAAGAAAAGGAAGTTACTTCATTAAAGTTTGTTGTCTGTCTGTTAATCTGTCTGTTAATCTGTCTGTCTGTCTTCTTCCTTATGTCCAACATCACGGATTGTCTGTTCTGCTCACTGAAGCTCTTAAATCTGATTGTAAGTGAGATTATGTTCCATGGGATTACGAACGTAATTCGAAATCCCGCATACCAAAACACAACTGCCGGCGATTTGGCAGCAGCCAGTCTTGCGCTGGTTTTCACACAATGGTCTGAGTTCCGGTCGTACAGAAAGCAATGGCAAACTACTGAACGCAAACTTGTGCAGAAATCACAAACAGCCAACACATGATGGGGTTGACTGCGGCGTCCTGTAAATGACATGCAGTTAACTGTTTATGTCCGTGTAACTTCCTTTCTGACCAGAACGTTTGTGATTATGTCCGTCTGACTTCCTTGTCTGCTCAGAACTTTTGTGATTATGTCCGTGTAACTTCCTTTCTCCCCAGAACGTGTGTGATTACGTCCGTATGACTTCCTGTCTGTCAAGCACAGTGGCTCTCAACCGGTGGGGAATTCCCCCCCCCCTCCCCAGGGGGGAATTTTGGGGTTTCCAGTGGGGGGAATGAAGATTATTTCAAGATTGCGTTAATACAAAAACCGATTACTTGATCTTGTTTTTCCCTTCCTACTTTACGGTTCTGTACGTCTCACCCTTCTAAAATTCATTTTATAAAGTAAATAGACCCACAAATCACGTTTTATGTGGACGTCTAGACTTGTTTTAGTATGTGCTATTAAATTTAGCTTCAATTATTACGTATGCTGTGTAGGAGTAGGGGGAAATTTTTAGGTAGGAAATACGAAAGGGGGGGGAATGACGTCCTAAAAATATGGTGAGGGGGGGAACGGGCCAAAAAAGGTTGAGAACCACTGGTCTAGCAGGTTTGTGATTATGTCCGTATAACTTCCCTTCTGTCTAGAACGTTTGTGATTATGTCCGTGTGACTTCCGTTCTGTCTAGAACGTTGTTACGAGTATTATGTGTGTGTGCTTGCTTGCTTGCGTTCGTTGGCTTGAGCTCCGACGTGAAGTCCTGTATGTCGGATGAAGGCATCCTGTTGTCCAACATCAGTGTGATGTCATACAGAACCTTTGGTTTGCGTGAGTATCCGTTGTTCCATGTCCGGCTTATTGGTGTGCAGACTGGTGGTTCCTCGCCGTACAGGCAGACACTCTCCGACTTCGGAGGAATCGGCGATCCTACTGACTTTAGCCAGGACCCCGAGGAGACCTGTTACCCAGGACGCTCGACGAGGACATGTCAATAGGTCTTGGCCAGTATATAATCCGGCCCTGGTGCCTTGGAAACACCTCTGCGTCCTTATGTCCGTGTGATTTCCTTTCTGTCTAGAACGTTCGTGATTATGTCCGTGTGACTTCCTTTATGCCTAGAACTTTGTGATTACGTCCATATCAAGTGTTGATTTTCAGTAAGCCCACTTGCAAACACGCTTCGTCTAGGTTTGAACCACATCTTTGAGTGTATTTACTTGTACTTATTTGTTGACACTCTTGTTCCAAGTGAGCCTCCTCTTCTCCTTCCTTCTCCTCCTCTTTCCCTTCCTCCTCCCTCTATTCTTCCCCCCTCTCTTCCTCCTCTTCTGCTTCTATTGCAGTGCATCTTACACAACATCAACTTGCTATTTATTTAGCATATCAAAACCAGGGGATTACCTCTGTCCAGTTGGTACCGACCATGAATGACCACAAACTATTAAACGACTGGCTGGACACAAGCAAACACATGCAGATGCAAGTGAATCGTACCACAGACGTTTAAATCAACAGTCAAACAAACAAACAAACAACATTCATCTTAGCTTAACAACGGAAATAACACAATCACAAATTAGTACTTAACATGTCTGAACACAATAACAAAGAATGGCGGTGTTAAATGCGAGACGAAAACCAATAAAACATAATAATGATTTAAAGAGAAACGTTAAATGTTTATAGTACATGCATATTACAAAGTATGGAGTATATAAGTATATGTATGTGGAGAGAGAGAGAGAGAGAGGGAGAGAGAGAGAGAGAGAGAGTGAGAGAGAGAGAGAGAGAGAGAGAGAGAGAGAGAGAGAGAGAGAGAGAGAGAGAGAGAGAGAGTTAAAATCAGAAGGACGGCCGGACGGACGGACAGACGGACGGAGGGACGGGGGGGGGGGGAATGGACGGACGGACGGAGGGACGGAGGGGCGGTCGGACGGACGGACGGACGGAGTAAAGAAAGGAATACAATATGAAGCTGTAGTCCTATGACGTCAGATTCGATGGCTGGCTGCGTGAATTTCAATGAGTATTTTCACGAAGATAGAGATGGGATGGGCCCGAAGACAGTGGTCGGCAGTGTTGCCATCTCCCTTTGATGAAAAAGCACCAAAATCGACCCCCAAAAAAGCACTAAAAAGCACCAAATTTTTTTAGGAAGCACCAAAAAAAAGCACCCACTGTTTTTATTACACATGTAACAAGGTAGCATAGTATAGTTTATTATTATCACTTCATATTACAATGAAGTTTATTCCAGATCCACCAAATCCCAATAAGAACTACTTTCGAGCCAAAAAAGCACTAAATTGCAATAATATTTTTTGGGAAATCACTAAAACAAGCACTGGTGGTATTCATTCAAAATGTTATAAAGTAGCACATTATAATTTATTATTATCACTGAATATTAGAATGAAGTTTATTCCAGATCTGCCAAATCCCAGTCAAACAACTCCTCTTCAGTTTCTATAGCTATTTCCTGCTGTGTTTGCTCCTGCGATGATGAGGATGAGGAGGTTGATTGAAAGAAACACGTATATGCCTCCTGTGATCCAATTTTTCGCAGAATATCCTTAGGTAGTTTATAATCATGACAGCATTTGCCATATCTTTTCGTTCCATATCTAATAGTCAAAACAGCTGTCAAACCTTGATGCTCAGTCTGTTCCGCAATTTTGATTGTATAACTCCCATCTGACTGAAAATACGCTCCACGTCCGCATTAGAATGAGGTAAAATGAGCACAGTTAAAGCTAAATCTGTAAGATCTTGGAAAGGATTTTCACCGGTGGCATCCCTGTATGAGGCTATTTCTGCCCACAGTCCAAGTGTGTCAGAGGTCTGTGTCCACTGCATATAATGAAGTTTTCTCCACTGGAAATCGATGCGGGTGAGAGTAGCTGCATCTTCTACAAACATTTTAGCAAGATCCAATATACAGGGCTTCATTGGCTGTAGACATTCACTTCCACTAAGACATGACATGGACTGCAACACTCGAACGTTATCGGGCAAACGTAAACGCAGCTGTGTCAATAGCTCTATTAAAAACTGGATGCACCATCCACGAATTTCTTACTCATCGGGAAACTTGTAGTCTGCTATTTCTTTCTCAAACTTATAACCTAGATTGGGATTAGGATCTAAATAATCTTGAATAGCATCACTTTCTGTTATTTTCTTTTCCCAGGAATAGCAATCTTTGAACTGATAGAATCAATGAGCTGGACAAGATCGCTGAGTATTTTTGTTGGATCCTGTATATCTGCTTCGAATTTCTTATTCACACTTTGAACTTCTCCGAGAATATGCTTGAGAAATATGAGATACACATAGTTTTTCATGTCGCTAAACATAGAATGTAGATGTTCTGCTGTATAACAGCGCTCGTTGAGTCTTGCTACATCAAAATGAGTTCTGAGCTCGACCAACTGCTGCAATATTCTGACAATAGCAGATTGACTGGACATCCATCGTGTCTGGCTTAATTGAACAATCTTCAGCGGATGTTGTCCATCATTTATTGAAGCAAAAAGCTCCCTGTACTTTGCTTGACGAAGACTTGAGTGAGAAAACCAGTTATATGTTTCTCTAATCATGAACTCTATGTTCCTGGGCAGACAAGCAGCTGCAGCCTGTGACACTGCCAGCTGAAGGAAATGACATACACATCTAGTTAGTACCAGATGAGGAACTTCGGATTTTAATTTTGTATATACTCAATTGTTTACACCTGTCATGACAGACGCATTGTCAGTGCCGAGTGCAACTAGTCTTTGCAACTCAAGTCCATTCTTGATTAAACAATCTTTTAACGCATTGCATATTGCCTGTGCGTTGCAGTCACTTAGTTCAACTAAATCTAAGTAAGTAACCACAAACTGCTTTCTTGTCTCTGAATAGTACCTAATAGCTAATCCAAGTAGCTTAGTTTCAGAAATGGCATTGCTCTCATCAATCAATAAGCTGTATCATTGGCACCTTTCCGTCTTGACAGACGATAGTTTGGTACATTGTGCTTCAAAAAGGCTTAATAACTACGATCCATGGCGGAGTCGAGTGTGGCTGGTAAGGCCAATTCTTGCTGCAAATGTTTGCCCACAGTAGGTGCATGTGAAAACATGGTCACTTCCACCATTTTGCACCATCTTACGTCTCTCACGCTCTGTGTGTGATTTATCTGCAATCATTTTCTCCTTTGTCTTTATTCCATTTCTGATAGTTGCCCTCCATGTAACACGTTCAGCGGCGACGTGCTCCCAATGTGCATTATCAATGCCTGTATCAATCATGTGCCGCTTACACACATCTTTGTATCGTAGTAGAGGCCGACCCTGAGATCTCCTACTCGTCTGTAATTCACCAAAAAGATGTCCTTTAGTATTCTACCATCATCCATCCTCCTAACGTGTCCTATCCATCTAAGTCTACGAAGACTGAGCATGGAATACACCGTCACACAACCTGATCTTTCCAATACTTCAGTATTTGTGATTTTGTCTTGCCACTTAATACTAAGTATTCTTCGCAGACACCGCATATGAAAGCTGTTTAAACGTTTCTCTTGGCGTGAGTAAGTTGTCCAGGTTTCACTGCCATAAAGAAGAGTACTAAGGACACAGGCTTGGTAGACGAGGACTTTTGTTTTGGCAGTAAGCTTCCTCTTCTCCCAGACTCTTTTTGCTAATATGTTCATTGTTGTTGCTGCCTTGCCAATCCTGATGTTGATTTCCTGATCGAGGGATAATTTGCTATTTACCTCTGATCCTAGATATGTAAAATGGTCTACTATCTCCAGTTCGGCGTCGTCAATAAAGATTGATGGTACACCATGTGCACCTTGTGACATAATCTGTGTCTTCTTTTTGTTAATTGTTAAACCAAATTCAGAACAAGCATTGGAGAATGCAGATAGTAGATGTTGTAATTCTTCCTCAGAGTGGGTCGCAGCATCATCCGCAAAAAGCAACTCTCTGATTAGTACCCTACTAATTTTGGTCTTGGCCTTCAATCTCTGAGCATTATAGAGGCCACCATCTGAGCGTGAGTGAATGTAAATACCGCCATCCTGATCACGAAAGGCATATTTCAGTAGAAGTGAAAAGTATATCCCAAATAGGGCGGGGGCTAGTACACAACCTTGCTTAACTCCACTCTTGATTTCAAACTCTTCTGAAGTTGAGCCATCAAACTTGATTATACCCTTCATGTCTGTGTGGAACGATTCCACAATGGACAGAAGAGTTGGTGGGCAGCCAATCTTCTTTAGTGCTTTGAACAGACCCTCACGACTGACCAAATCGAATGCCTTTGTGAGGTCGATGAAGGCAATAAACAGTGGCTGATTTTATTCCCGGCATTTTTCTTGCATCTGTCGCAATGAGAATATCATATCAATGGTAGACCGGTTCTGACGGAAGCCGCACTGTGATTCGGGGTAGACTTGATCTCCAAGGACTTGAAGTTGTGCAGGACAATTCTGGCAAATACTTTCCCAACAATACACAGAAGTGAGATACCCCTATAGTTGTTACAGTCGCTCCGATCGCCCTTGTTTTTGTACAGCGTTATGATGTTTGAATCTTTGAAATCCTGTGGGACTTGTCCTTCTCGCCAGCATAGCTCTATTAGCTGGTGGATCTGTAGAGCGAGTGTGTCTTGTCCACTCCTGATTACCTCTATTGGAATCCCATCCTTACCTGGAGCCTTGCCAGATGTAAGCTCATTTATAGCATACTTAACTTCTATTATAGTGGGAAGTGTGTCCAGGTGGTCAAGAGTTGGCAGGGCCTCTATGGCGTTGAGGGCATCATCCGCTAGCTTTGTCTCACTTGAGTAAAGCTCTAAATAGTGCTCGACCCATCTATCCATCTGCTGTTTCTTATCAGTGATGATTTCTCCAGTCAAGGTTTTCAGCGGTGCACTTCTTTTGATCATTGGACCACAGGCTTTCTTTATCCCTTCATACATGCTTCTGATGTTTCCCTTATCACTTGCGATTTGAATGGACTCACATAACTTGATCCAATAGTCATTCGCACACTGCCTGGCAGCCTTTTGTACATCCTTCCTCGCTTGCTTCAGCTCACTCAGAGTGTTACGCGTTGGTCTTTCCTTGTTTCTTAAGAGAGCTATCTTCTTTTTATCAATCAAGGGCTGCAGTATCTGGCTGTTTGCCGCAAACTAGTCCTGCCTCTTATGATCCACAGTGCCGTAAACCCCTACCGCTGTTTTATAAATAGTTTCCTTAAGTTTACTCCATTTATCATTTACTATACAATTTTCTGATGTATCATTGAAAGCGTCTTCAAGTTGCTGTTGAAATTCAAAGCACTTTCCAGGATCGTGAGTGTTAGTAATATTAATCCTGGGGCTAGACTTGTGTTTAGCTGTGTAGATTCTCTTTGGTCTCAGTTTAACCCTTGCAACAACCAAAGAATGATCTGTATCACAGTCAGCACTGTGGTAACTTCGAGTTAATGATGTATGGTTCAGATGTTGTCTCCGTGTGATAATGAAGTCCAGCTGGTGCCAATGGTTGGATCTTGGATGTTTCCATGTGACCTTATGCATCTCTTTTGTTTTAAAAAAGGAGTTTGTAATACATAGGTCATTTCTAGTGCAATGCTCCAGCAGCCTTTGCCCATTATCATTCATGCGACCGATGTTGTATTTTCCAAGGCACACTGGCCATGAACTCGAGTCCTTGCCCACACGAGCATTGAAATCACCGAGCATATAAATGTAGTCGGATTTTGGAACTGCCTTGATCGCAGAGTCTAGCTGCTCATAGAACGTATCCTTCACATCATCAGAGGAACCGAGTGTCGGTGCATATGCAGTGAGAATGGTGGCAAATCCACAAGAGGTTGCCAAGCGCAGTGATAATAATCTTTCATTACCTCCAGCTGGGATATCAATCATTCCCAGTAGCGAATTCTTCACTGCAAAGCCCACACCATGTTGCCTTTTTTCTGCCTGCCCTCTTCCCTTCCAAAAAAAAGGTGTAATTGTTTTCCCTGAGTGACCCTTCCTCAGCGAGGCGAGTCTCCTGCAGGCCAGCAATATCAATGTTAAGACGATTGAGTTCAGCCTCAATCACAGCCGTTTTTCTCACATTGTCAATATTTGTCAAGTCAGTAGAAAATCCTGGACACATGGTTCTCACGTTCCAGGTTGCAAGCCGTAGCTTGAGGTTTCTAGTCTTTTTATTAGTACCTAGTGCATTGGTTTTACAGCCTGCGAATCAGATTTTGTCCTAGCCCCAAGCACCCATTGAAGCAGGCAGGCTGTGGCGGATCAGCACCCAATTGGCTGGGGGCTGCCCAGCTTGAGGCGGGCGGTAGCTGATCAGTGACACCTGTAGGTGTCTCCCACCGTCAGAGGCAACGCGTGGCGCCCCATGTCTACGCCAACTGACAAGGACTTATAACCCATAACAGTTGCCTCTCGCTTTGATTCCGAGACCGGTTAAGACCAGGGATGGAGTTATTGCCTCTCCATAGCACAAAGCCTGGGCTAAAATAAAGAAACCATGTGTTGCCCATGAAGCATGATCCCTCTCTCTGCCTGCCTAGTTCACTCCAGAGGAAAGATTACACCTATAATCTGGAACAAGACAAGCTGCAGAAGCTGCCGGATCAGCAGAGCAATGCTCTAACTGTTCTCCTGTCGGAGCTTCGATCCTAGACCAGCTGCCAACCAAGGCTTTGGGCCTGGTCTGCCCTGCCATGACTTATTTTGTCTTTGGGTTGCATTTCCTCGCACCAGGATAAGGCTAATACCCTCCCAATTGCGCTCTTCCGCCCGAAGCCGTTGGCACAATGTGGGGTGTCGGGTTTGGTAAGCGCCGCCCAACATTCGGCGCTGACAGAAAGCAGGTAGTACCGTCTACTGTCATACGGTAGCTCAGTCATATCTGACTAAGACCTGACTAACCTGACTATAAGCTGTATATACTTTTGCCAATATCAGCTGTCAAGTCTGTTGTGAAATATGGTGCAAGTACATTTGAAATAACTGCTCTGCTCTTGGTTCTCCTAAGCTTAAAGTTCTTGCAACCTTTGCTGTCACCAAGTGTACCTTGCAGAGTTCACTTAAATGGTCAACAACGCGAAGCGAACAATGGACAGCTATGAACAAAGACATACATCCTTCTGTATCTTTGACATCATCTTTTCAGTTTGTCAAATGCAATTGTTGTTTGCCTTTGTGTACTGAATGGTTCGGCTTTCTGATGTTTCGTTGTATTCTTGTGCCTCTCAATATCATTTAACCTGGCTACAATTGAACATTTGCAATATTTGCAAAAACACTTAGTATTATCTTCTTCTACTTTTAACAACCATTTTTGAAATCTCGTGTCACTGAGCCACTGTTCTCTGAAATGTTGACAACATTTCTTGCTCATGGTGAAACACAAATAAGCTTAAATGAAAGGATAATGAAGACACCACAAAATTATGAACTTGATTACAAGCTAATGTATTGACGTTTGGACTTGTCTGCTAGATGGCTTTCGCTTTCAGCTAAATCGTATTAAAGTAAGTTAAATTAGTTGAATATTGCGCGGTAACGTACTAAGACTGTTTTACTTCCTCGCTTCAGTTCAAATTCGGCTTTTTAGTGTTCCCAAAATGATTTTTAAAGTAATTTTTACCCACACCAAAAAAGCACCAAACAGCACCTCAAAAAATTTGTGAAACATTAAATTTACGCGGCCGCGCTAAAAGTAAACTTTTCGCACTAAATTACTTGAAAAAAGCACTAAATTTAGTGCGAAAAACACTAAAATGGCAACATTGGTGGTCGGTGTCTCTGGGAGCGGTCACGGCTGGCAAATATTAGTTTCAATTTCGTGCCAGGGCATGCGGGTTTACAAGGACATGAGCAGGCTGAAAGACTTGCAGGTAAGACTACTGTGGAGGGCGGGTGAGCCATGGACCAGGCTGATGTGCGGAATGCTCTACGAGAAGTAAGTCGTTTGCGATAACCACGTGATGACTATGAATCTACATCCATGGTCAGACTGCGAGATCAGCAAGTTAAAAGAGGTGTGGCCAAACAAGAACACTATGCAGGAAGCCAAATAAGATTAATAAACCAACACGGAACGAGTGTCATGCTGCTACACGCTGCGGGATATACTGAGGAGGGGATCTGAGCGCTTATAAACTCAATGGTTCGATGTGCAATGAGGATGATCTGTCGACTGAATGACTAACTAACTAACTAGCTAACTAGCTAACTAACTAACTAACTAACTAACTAACAAAATAACTAACTAACTACTAACTAACTAACAATCATAAAGTCACATTCACATGTTGACCATACAGTAATAATCCAAAAAAAAAAAGTAAACAACCATTTTACACGCGTTAAGACACACTAAGCAGTCGGTGCTGGCCGGTGATTTGTTGACCAACTTGCACACAATGCGTGCGTGGATGTATTCCTAACGTCATCTCCATACACCGACCCATCACCCGCTCCGTCACAACGTCCGGGCTTTTTACTGTTTGGATTCCGTATTTTAAAACGACCCTACCCGTAAAAAACAATTGAGTAGCACGCATGTATCTACAGCTTGTCATGGTTATTTATAGAGGGTGTCGCCACCTTGATCTTCTTTGTTGTCAGAGACACAACACTGTATTGTCCATTCACACATGTCGCTTAAGTCGCTGAAAAGTCGACAGGGTCGACTTCATTGCACCGGGTTTTATCCCATATGGATAAGTCTCTTTTCACAACACGGAAAGTGTCGCACAAAGCACGAACTCCGTAGTTCTCCGAAAAATTTAACTCGTGAACCGATGGACGCGGCCCGGAATCGAACCCACAACCTTCAGAGCCCGAGTCAAACGGATTCACACATGTATGCACCATTGGATGTTTACTCCCAGTAGGAAATGTTATCTATTGTCTGTCTTCCACAACTATACTACATATGGTCTTGAGTAACATACAAACTCGACTACAGCACAACTATATTACAGATGATCTTGAGTAAGATACAAACTCGACTGCAACACAACTATGCTACAGATGATCCCGAGAAACATACAAAGTCGACAAAAACATAACTATACTACAGATGGTCTTGAGTAACATACAAACTCGACTCAACACAACTACACTACAGATGATCTCGAGTAACGTACAAACTCGACTCAATACAACTATACTACATATGATCTCGAGTAACACACAAACTCGACTGTAACACAACTATACTACAGATGGTCTTGGGTAACACACAAACTCGACTGTAGCACAACTATACAACAGATGATCTTGGGTAACACACAAACTCGACTGTAACACAACTATACTACAGATGGTCTTGGGTAACACACAAACTCGACTGTAGAACAACTATACAACAGATTATCTTGGGTAACATACAAACTCGACTGTAACACAACTATACTACAGATGGTCTTGGGTAACACACAAACTCGACTGTAACACAACTATAATACAGATGGTCTTGGGTAACACACAAACTCGACTGTAACACAACTATACTACAGATGGTCTTGGGTAACACACAAACTCGACTGTAACACAACTATACCACAGATGGTCTTGGATAACACACAAACTCGACTGTAACACAACTATACTACAGATTGTCTTGGGTAACACACAAACTCGACTGTAACACAACTATACTACAGGTGGTCTTGGGTAACACACAAACTCCACTGTAACACAACTATACAACAGATGGTCTTGGGTAACACACAAACTCGACTGTAACATAACTATACTACAGATGGTCTTGGGTAACACACAAACTCGACTGTAACACAACTATACTACAGATGGTCTTGGGTAACACACAACTCTCGACTGTAACACAACTATACAACAGATGATCTTGGGTAACACACAACTCTCGACTGTAACACACCTATACAACAGATGATCTTGGGTAACACACAAACTCGACTATAACACAACTATACTACAGATGGTCTTGGGTAACACACAAACTCGACTGTAACACAACTATACTACAGATGGTCTTGGGTAACACACAAACTCGACTACAACACAACTATACAACAGATGATCTTGGGTAACACACAACTCTCGACTGTAACACACCTATACAACAGATGATCTTGGGTAACACACAAACTCGACTATAACACAACTATACTACAGATGATCTTGGGTAACACACAAACTCGACTGTAACACAACTATACTACAGATGGTCTTGGATAACACACAAACTCGACTGTAACACAACTATACTACAGATGGTCTTGGGTAACACACAAACTCCACTGTAACACAACTATACTACAGATGGTCTTGGGTAACACACAAACTCGACTGTAACACAACTATACTACAGATGGCCTTGGGTAACACACAAACTCGACTGTAACACAACTATACTACAGATGATCTTGGGTAACACACAAACTCGACTGTAACACAACTATACTACAGATGGTCTTGGATAACACACAAACTCGACTGTAACACAACTATACTACAGATGGTCTTGGGTAACACACAAACTCGACTGTAACACAACTATACTACAGATGGTCTTGGATAACACACAACTCTCGACTGTAACACAAATATACTACAGATGGTCTTGGGTAACACACAAACTCGACTGTAACACAACTATACTACAGATGGTCTTGGGTAACACACAACTCTCAACTGTAACACAACTATACTACAGATGGTCTTGGGTAACACACAAACTCCACTGTAACACAACTATACTACAGATGGTCTTGGGTAACACACAAACTCCACTGTAACACAACTATTCTACAGATGGTCTTGGGTAACACACAAACTCCACTGTAACACAACTATACTACAGATGGTCTTGGGTAACACACAAACTCGACTGTAACACAACTATACTACAGATGGCCTTGGGTAACACACAAACTCCACTGTAACACAACTATACTACAGATGGTCTTGGGTAACACACAAACTCGACTGTAACACAGCTATACTACAGATGGTCTTGGGTAACGCACAAACTCCACTGTAACACACAAACTCGACTATAACACAAAAACTGTATCGTATGATGCAGACATTTTTTTTTCCCTTGAAGCGTAGCCCATTCACGTCAGTCTCCATCTTGTCTTACACCTCTTCGATTTGATTTACAAATTGCGTATCAAGTGTCTGCCCGACTGACTTAGGCGAGCATGTCTCCTCCACAACCAGCAATTGCAATTCACATTTGTAATGGAATAGTTTTTACCTTTCTCTTCCGTGACATGTTCTGCCTCCCGTCTGTTAAACCCAAGTTCTCCCGGTCAAGTAAAATATATTCTGTTATTTCCCTTTATCGAGACTTCCTTAAACAATATTTGTTGTTGGATACTGCCTGTGGGCCGCTCTCCCTGGCGAAGGCGTTAAGGACATTGTTTGTAATCCCGTATACCCACGTATGAAACACAGCTGCGCGAGATTCGGCAGCGGATCGCTTCCCGCTGGTTACTTACGGAGGTACGTGAGCCTGTCGTTCAGAAAACAATGGCAAACTACTGAGCGTAAAACTTGCCAAGACTTCCACAGTAGCTGACAAATGCTGGTGTTGACTGCAATGTCCTGTAAAGGATATGCGGGGGTGGGGAGGGGGGGGGACTGTTTGTGGGGCTGTGAAGGATTTGGCAGCAGACCGTCTTAGAGTGATTTTTTATGAAATGGTATGAGTGCCGGTCGTTCAGAAATCAATAGCAAAATTATTCAACGTAAACTTGCCAAGAGATTACAACAGCAAAAAATGTTGATGTTGACTGCGACGCCCTGTAAAGGATATGTAACTAACTTTATCTGCCTGTGAGACATGTTTCACTGTGTACTGTCTGTGAGACATGTTTCACTGTGTACTGCCTGTGAGACATGTTTCACTGTGTACTGTCTGTGAGACATGTTTCACTGTGTACTGCCTGTGAGACATGTTTCACTGTGTACTGTCTGTGAGACATGTTTAACTGGGTACTGCCTGTGAGACATGTTTAACTGTGTACAGTCTGTGAGACATGTTTAACTGTGTACTGTCAGAGAGATATGTTTAACTGAGTACTGTCTGTGAGACATGTTTCACTGTGTACTGTCTGTGAGACATGTTTAACTGTGTACTGTCTGTGAGACATGTTTCACTGTGTACTGTCTGTAAGACATGTTTCACTGTGTACTGTCTGTAAGACATGTTTCACTGTGTACTTTCTGTGAGAATGTTTCACTGTGTACTGTCTGTGAGACATGTTTCACTGTGTACTGTCTGTAAGACATGTTTCACTGTGTACTGTCTGTGAGACATGTTTCACTGTGTACTGTCTGTGAGACATGTTTCACTGTGTACTGTCTGTGATATATATTTAACTGTGTACTGTCTGTGAGACATGTTTAACTGTGTACAGTCTGTGAGACATGTTTCACTGTGTACTGTCTGTGAGACATGTTTCACTGTGTACTGTCTGTGATATATATTTAACTGTGTACTGTCTGTGAGACATGTTTCACTGTGTACTGTCTGTGAGATATGTTTACCTGTGTACTGTCTGTGAGACATGTTTAACTGTGTACTGTCTGTGAGACATGTTTTACTGTGTACTGTCTGTGAGACATGTTTAACTGTGTACTGTCTGTAAGACATGTTTTACTGTGTACTGTCTGTAAGACATGTTTTACTGTGTACTGTCTGTGAAACATGTTTCACTGTGTACTGTCTGTAAGACATGTTTAACTGTGTACTGTCTGCCGAGCATGTCCATGTTTCACTGTGTAATATCTGGGATCATCGGTAGAGAGTTAGATTTGTGTGACAGATGCTGTCAATAGATTTATGTGACGGTGTGACAATCGTTGTATGTTGGAGACTAGCTGATGCGATATCCCAGATACCAGTTGATGAACATATGTTCACTTGGCCCAGCTCTGTAATTGTTACATCACCGCCTGAGAGGAAAGAAGCTGGTCGTCGTCACGGCATAAAGTTGTAACCTAGTATATTCAATGAACCACAGGATCAAGATCTGGAAAGCTCGTGCATACTTGAAAATAAGTGCAGATGAGCGGCACCCTCGGCATGAAGATATATTCAGAGAAAAGGGTGACAGGCTAAAGAGGGGCAAATCATGGATGGGTCGGGCGGAAAATGTCATCAGACAGGTATGCAATCCTACCAGTATCAACCCCGGCAAGGAATGGGTGCCGGTGCCTCCAACTTTTAAGTGCACTTTCTCTTGCATTATCACACTCGACAGACGGTGCAGAGAGCAGAACCCTGCCGCTGTCAATGCAGAGATCAACGCGCTCATCTATGTACTCTCAAATAGCCCCGAAGTGCTTATCTATACTGATGGATCTGTTGTAAAGCAGCAGAGAAATGCAAAGGCATTTACAGCCCGTTCAGCGAGTCGAACCGTTCAAGAATCCAGTGGTGCCCACTCTATGACCACGAGCAGCATGACAATGGAGGTGATGGCAGTAACACAAGCTTTCATATAGCTAGAATCACAGCATTATACCAACGTGTGTGTACTAAGTGATTCAATGAGTATGATTCGGAAGGTCGAAGCGGGATCTGTACGTAGACAGTGGACTGAGTCGCTGCGGAAGTCTGTTGTCCGTAAAGTCACCTTCATCTTCACCCCGGGACATGCGGGAGCCGAGAGAAATGAACGAGCTGATAAGCTGGCTGGCTCTGCACCCCATGCAGATAGCTAGCCGATGGATCGTGCCGATGTTATTAACGCCCTTAAAGATATGTCGAGAACAGAGGACTTTGATGTCAGTGAATCCACATCGCTGTCCAGGATGAAAGACTTGGGAGTAAGAATTGGCACAGCCAGACACGAGAGGTACATCGGGAAAACGAGGTGCCTCATCAACCAACACAGAACTGGCACTATTAGCCACCTAACGCTGATGCATATGCTTAACTGATATCACACAGCCGCTATGACAGTGCTTGTATTTTGTCAGGAAACCAATACAATTGAGCAGCAGATGGAACTTTGCAGATAAAGAGGAGAACAGCGTGATGTGTGGATGGGGTGACAACGTGACATGTGAATGTAGTAACAACGTGACATTGGATGGTGGAGAATGCGGTATGTGAATGGGTGGACAACGTGACATGTACATGGGGTTACGTGTGGATGGTGTGACGACGTGACCTGTGAGTGAGTGGAGAACGCGGCATGTGGGTGGGTGGGCAACGTCACGTGTGAGTGGGAACAACGTGACATGTGGATGTATGACAATGTGACATGTGTATTGGGGACAACTTGACATGTGGATGTGAAACAACGTGACATATGGATGGGGACAACGTGACATGTGGATGTGGGACAATGTGACATGTGTATGTAGGACAACTTGACATGAGGATGGGAGTATCGTGACATGTAGATGTGGAACAACGTGACATGTGGACGGGGGGCATCGTGACATTTGGATGTGGAACGAGGCGACGTGTAGACGGGGGCATCGTGACTTGTGGATGTGGAACTACGTGACATGTGGACAGGGGCATCGTGACATGTGGATGTGGAACAAGGTGATCTGTTGATGGTGGGAACAGTGTGATATGTGGATGGTGGGAATAAGGTGACATGTGAGTAAATGAAGCTTGATATGTGGGTGGGGACAACGTAACATACGGATGAGGGACAATTTGGCATGTGTATTGGGGACAGGTTGACATGTGGATGTGGAACGACGTGACATGTGGATGGGCGACGACGTGACATGTGGATGGGCGACAACGTGACATGTAGATGGTGGGACAGTGTGACGTGTGGATGGTGTAAACGTGTCGTGTGGATGTGGGTGGGATAATGTGACATGTGTATTGGGGACAACTTGACATGTGGATTTAGATCAACGTTATATTCAATAGTGACAACGTGACATGTGGATGGGGAACAAAGTATCATATGAATGTGAGACAATGTAACATGTGGATGTTGGGAACAACGTCTCATGTGGATGATCGGAATAACGTGACATGTGGATGGTGGGACCAACGTGATATGTTGATGGGACAACGTGACATGTGTATTGGGGACAGCTTGGCATGTGGAAGTGGAACAACGTGACAGTTGGGTTGGGATAGAGTGACATGTGGATAATGGGAAAATGTGACATGTGGATGTGGAACAACGTGACATGTTGATGTGGGACAATGTGACATATGTATTGGGGATAATTTGACATGTGGATATGGAACAATGTGGAATAACGTGGTATGTGGATGGAGGGACAACGTGACACGTGGATGTGGGACAACGTGACATGTGTATTAGGGAAACCTTTACATGTGGATGTGGAACGTGACATGTGAATGGGGGACAACGTGACATGTGAATGGGGGACAACGTGACATTGGATGAGGGCAACGTGACATGTGGATGGTGGAACAGTGTGACATGTGTATGGGTGATAGCGTGACATGTGGATTGGTAGACAACGTGACATGTGGATAACGAGACAACGGACATGTGGATTGTGGAACAGTGCAATATGTGGATGAGTGGACCAATCAGTCGGTCGACTAAAAGAACCTGGTATCTGGGCATAGGAAATAGGCTGGATTCCGAGTGCCGCAGACACATTATAGCCCTCGTTCAGTGAGAAAATGGCACTTCATTATGCTTATTACGGTGATTATTACGATGTTGATTGTTACGCTGATGATGATTGTGTTGATGATGATTATGAGGATGATGATTATTGCCACGGCGCTTTTTTATTAGTCGTTACTTAATAGGCTGTTCACGCCATGGTTTTTTGTTTGTTTGTTTTTTTTTTATCTCAAGCTCTCTTCTTCTGGCTCGTTGTCTTCATCTTGAGGAGTTATCCTTTTTTCAGAATCTAAACAGTTGCATTAGGACCTGCCTCCTCACACTGCCCAGCTTAATTCTACTTGATCGTTAATCATAATAAGTATTGGTCTACGACAGTCAGACCACAGGATTGCTAATCAATTAAAACCACAATACATCCACAACTTCAACTAAATCACTACGCGAGACGGGTTTCTGGTTTTATGTTTAATCACAGACTTTCCAAAAGTATAATGTATACATCGTACAATTAATAACCATCACATTAACGTTCACTCGTAACCATATTTAACTAACTTTAAAACCGGCCATTGCCAACTTCACAATGTGGTGTGTCCACACAAAACCACCGCCACAGAACAACTGATGTCCCAAGTCACCTTCATGGACCATGTTTCCGTTCCGGTGACACTCGGCGTGCGCCACGCTAATCATTGATCCATGTCTTTCACACTCTCAGATGTGACCATATTTCAATATGCCATGACTCTCCGATTGACTATTAATTTGGGTCATGGCAATTATGATGATTGTTACGATGATGATGACGATTGTCACGATGGTAATGCCAGTTGTTGGGATAATGATGTCAATTGTTACTATAAGATGCCAATTGGCGGCGGCGGCGGCGGCAGCAGCATCAGATGTCACAGGAATTCAAGAGACCTACACAGATGTCATCGAAGAACTAGAACCAGACATATTAAAAGAAGAAATTATAGAAGCCATCAGATTAGCCCCATTGAACAAATCACCAGGACAGGATGAAATACCAAATGAACTAATTAAAGTAGCAGGAGAAGTAGGAACAGCTTGGCTACATAGACTATTCAACCATGTTTGGGTAGAACAACAGACACCACAAGACTGGGGAAACGCCATAATTATCCCAATTTGGAAAAACAAAGGCAGCAAAAGAGACTGCACACAATACAGAGGCATTTCACTGTTGTGTCATACTGGGAAATATTTTGCAAAATTCTTGAAAAAAGATTACGAACTACTTTAGAACCCCAGTTAAGAGAAACACTACTTGGATTTGGGAAAAACAAAGGATGCACAGATGCCATTTTTGCTCTTGGACAACTTATACAAAAATCGATCGAATTCAATGAAACACTTTACTTAGTCTTTGTAGACCAAGAAAAGGCATTCGATAACGTAGATAGAAACAAGCTGTGGGAAATCCTTAAACAATATGGAGTGAGTACATATCTAACAACCTATGTAGAAGTTTACAACACCAGTGAATGCATAGTGAGAGCAACTGGAGCAACTCAGAACCCTTCACCATAAGATCTGGAGTACGACAAAGTTGTGTCCTGTCCCCTCTCTTGTTCATAAGATATATAGACAACATATGTAAAGAAACCAGCCAAGCAGAGACAGCAAGAATACCGCATAACGAGAACACAGAAGAAGAACCATCTGCAAATCTAACCATTAAAGGACTCCTGTTTGCGGACGACCAAGCACTAATAGCCAAATCATACGCTGAATTACAAGACCACATGAATAGTCTAAACGAAATGTGTAGGGAACATAACATGAAAATTAGCACAAGCAAAACAGAGGTAATGGCTATAACTAAAGAAGAACAAATAACAACAATTCACCTAAACGAACATCCCTTGAAACAAGTAAAGAGTTTCAAGTACCTAGGAAGTATAATATCATTAAATGGCAGATCAGAAGACGAGATCGAAAATAGGTGCAATAAGGCAAACCAACTCATTGGAAAAATGGCACCAATACTAAAGAACAAACATGTACCAATAACTACTAAGAAAGCATTTTACAACACAATCTTCCTACCAACTCTATGCTACCAATGCCAAACCTGGACAATAACAGAAAAAGAGAAAAGAAAACTCACAACAACAGAAATGAGGTTCCTGAGAAGAATACTCAATGTATCAAGAAAAGATAAGATCATAAATGAAGAAATCAGGACTAAAGTGGGGGTTAAAGCAGCACTAGATTTTATTAGAAAGCAGCAAGTCAAATGGTTTGGCCATGCAAGTAGGTTACCAGTCAACAGCATACCACAACAAGCATTGATGTACAGATAATGATGATGTTACAGGTAATGATTGGCGTTCAGAGAAGGGGATCTTCGATAAGATAAATAATTTAACGATTGAGAAGTCCTGGTTAATATCAGATATAGATAGGAGTAATCAATGTGTAATCATGCGTGTGTGTGTGTAGGTAGGTAGGTTGGCTGGTTGGTTGGTAGATAATTTAGGTAGGTAGGCAGACAAGCAGATAGGCAGATGGAAACAGAGATAGAGGCCGACCACGTAAACGTTGGACGGAGGGAATAGCAGAGTCCATGGGAATATCGATATATGAAGCCCATAATCGGGCACTCTCACGATGTTTATACTTCACCTCGACACCGCAAGGTACAAGAGGAACATGATGAGATGAGATGAGATAATTATTGTGATTGCGGTGACGATGATGATGACGACGACGAAGGGATGACGATGATTGTGATGATTGTGATGACGATGATGTTGATGATGACGATTGCTACGATGATGATGATAATGATTATTGTGATCATCATCTTCACAATCATCATTGTCACCATAATCATAATCACAATCATCATCATCTCCACCATCAACAAAGCCAGGAGTCCATTATTAATTGTATATGCAATATGTGTCCACTTTCTACTTCACCAGAACTCCAAAACGGAACTCTGCCAGAATGTCCACTGTACAGCCCACCAGGCGGCCGCGACCAGGGTGAGTCAACTGCCGTCTCTAATCTACTTGGCATTCTTTGTTTCTTGTGTGTATCTGTCTTTCGTTTTCTTTTTTCTCCATTCATCATGTGCCGTGCCGATCAGCGTTGGCGACCATGTTTGGCCATCTCAAACGATCGCCGGTCCTGGATGAACTGTCAACATGTCTGACTTTATTGAAAGCCTTTCTGTAGTCAATGAAGCAAAGATTTAAGTCTTTGTTTAACTTCTATTGAACGCTCCATCATTCGTGAGGGTAGGTCTGGTTCGCAAGATCAGTTCCGCGTCTGGCGTTCGTTGTCTCGTATGGCTGTGTGAGGTGCACCCAATCGGGAACTTCCCAGCCGATGCAAGTTAGCGAGGCAGGCGTTTCGAGAATGTGACCGCAGCTTGGAGCCAGAGTCGTTTTTTTTTGTTTTTTTGAGCTGACGAAAGAGAATTTTTTGTACGACCGTACGACCTCTCTCTCTCTCTCTCTCTCTCTCTCTCTCTCTCTCTCTCTCTCTCTCTCTCCCCCCCCCTCTCACCCCCTCCCCCTCCCTCCCCCTCCCCCCTCTCCGGAATCGAACCCTGATTCCCCGTACCTGACATGCCTACCATGTTTGTAACGTTTGAATAACAGAAAGACAGAAGTCACTGTGCTATCAAAGAAACAGATTATGTCTAAATCTGCATTTAAGGTGTTGTTTTTTTTTCAAGTTACACATCCCTTACAGAACGTTGCAGTCAACAGTTGTTGTTGATGTTCTTGGCAAGATTACGCTCAGTAGTTTGCCATTGCTTTCTGAGCGACCGGCTCACATACCCCGTAAGTAAGTAACCAACGCGACGCGATCCGCTGCAGAATTTCTCGCAGCAATTAAAGTACAGGGAGTTATTTTGGGGAAAGTGCAGAAATTCAAATATCTAAGCACATGAATAACATTAGATGGAAGATGCACCACTGTGATAAAGAACAGAATGGAATAAGCAAAACCTTTATTCTATCAAATGAAGAACGTTTTGTGCTATGAGTCATTGTCCTTGAAAGTCAGAAAAAGAGTTCTTGCATGTTACATAGAACCAGTTTTATCTCACGGCTGCGAGTCCTGGACAATTAGAAACATGGCGAAAAATTCCTCGGAGGTCTTAGAGATGTAGTTGTATAGAAGAATGCAGCAAATTAATTGGACAGCCAAAATGAGCAGTCAGAATGTATTCAGGGAAGCTGAGTCGCAAAGACAACTTATCACAAACATCAGAAAGAGGCAGTCATCGTTTTATGGCCACGTTATGAGAAGACAAAAACTGGAACATATTGTGACAACCGGAAAGATTTATCGAAAGACAGATAGAGGAAGACAGTGTGAGAAGTATCTTGAGAAGTCTTGTGTCTTGGCACGGAAGGGAGTCAACACACGAATTGACCTACGACGTCGGAAATCGTAAATTTGTGAAGAGGCATGATTACCCACGCCAGCCGCCAAGGCACTGGATGATGATGATGATTACCAATGTCCCATCAGGCGAACCCACTCCGACTTCTAAGGTACTTGTAATATACGTCAACAAGTCAAGGGCGAGAAGTCAACATTTTAGTCCAGCTGACCTGTGTAGGGTTAGAACCCGCTACTTCGGCATCAGCACACCGGAAGTTTAAGAGTATTGTTCTTATCTATTCGGCCACACAGTGGTCTACCCATCTGCCCACTGGGATACAATGAGTGCATTCACAAACACGAGCAGTAGCTTCGGTAGCCTGTACTACAACACAATTACAAGTCACAACACGGACGTTGGGGCTACAGCCTTTGTCAGCACACAACAAACATACGGATACTGTTAAACAATAAGTTAGTTGCATATCCTTTACAGGATGTTGCAGTCAATACCAGCATTTTTTTCTGTTTTTGATGTCTTGGCAAGTTTACGTTGCTTTCTGAACTACAGGCACTCATACCATTTCGTAACAAACCAGCGCAACGCGGTCTGCTGCCAAATCGCGCGCAGGTGTTTCGAACGTGGGTATACGGGATCACGAACTGCGTTCCTAAACTTTTCGCCAAGGAGACTGGCATACCGATACAACTACATGAAAAAATCTACATGGCAATATATATTATAAACATTACTCATAAGTGTCCTTGTTATGGCCTTGACACGTGTGTAGTTCAAGGCCTCATGGTAAGGTGATGAAGTTGGCTCCTGACCCGGGGGGGGCAAAGATAACGCTACTCTCACCCCCCTACCCCCCCCCCTTTCCCCATAGATAGATAGTCATAGCACCCTGAGATAAGAACTGGGTGGGAGGGGGTGGGGGTCGGAGGATCCAAACTTAAAATCTTCATAAGACATGGGATCAAATGCATGGAAGAACACGGAAACAATTTCAGAACAATGGGGGATAGTTGCTTGGGAATGGAAATGAGTTTGTTCCCAACACGGGCCAACAACTGAACCAGCATGTGTGCCCCAGGCCAGGCTTAGGAAACTGATGCCATCTTTGGATAGCTACACAATACGAGGCCAGATGGAGAGTCAGATTAAGGCGAGGGTTTGTTGTTGCGTGCTGTGGCAGTGGTGACGTGGCGTGGGAAGTCGTGATTACTTTGAGGGTAATTGGGTTCGGATATCTTCATCTTGCTATTTCTATATCTCTGTCTCTGTCTCTGTCTCTGTCTCTCTGTCTCTCTGTCTCTCTCTCTCTATCTCTCTGTCTGTCTGCCTCTCTCTCTCTCTCGGTGGTTATGTCTACCTCTCTCCCCTCTCTTCTCTCTCTCTCTCTCTCTCTCTCTCTCTCTCTCTCTCTCTCTCTCTCTCTCTCCCTCTCTCTTCTCTCAATCATTCATTTGTCAGTAGTTTTCCCTATATGAATGTGACAATAAATAATTCATGTATGAAATATGACTGATTGGTAGGGACGAATGTAAAATGGGTTTGCGTGCCTTATTTGTGACCCTTTGAAAATAAAGTTCGTTCCTTCGTGTTCTCTCTGTCTCTCTCTCTCTCTCTCTCTCTCTATCTCACTCTCTATCTCTCTCTAACTCTGTCTGTCTCTCTGTCTCTGTGTCTCATTCTCTGTCTCTGTGTCTCTTTGTCTCTGTGCGTCTCTTTGTCTCTGTCTCTGTGTGTGTGTTTCTCTCTCTGTCTCTTTCTGTGTCTCTCTGTCTCTCTCTCTCTCTCTCTCTCTCTCTCTCTCTCTCTCTCTCTCTCTCTCTCTCTCTCTCTCTCTCTCGCTGTCTCACAAAATGGTTTCCCATATTGCGACGACCAGCACCTATACCCTTGACCCGGAGCTCATGAGTTCAACCCCTCTGGAGACCAAGATTGTTTTCATGAAACTGATCCAAGACTGACACAGCCCACAATGGCTCCAAGACCGACCCAGCCCACAATGGCTCCCAAAACGACCCAGCCCACAATGGCTCCCACAACGACCCAGTCCACAATGGCTTCAAGACCGACGCGGCCCACAATGGCTCCCAGAACGACCCAGCCCACAATGGCTCTCATGAATTGTTCTGGGAAGTACAAAGACCGGCGTGATATCGACGATACACGAACACGAGGTTGGCACCATATAGCCAGTAAAGCTAGCCGTACAGACAGGAGTTCCTCACTGTACTCACTGCACTCCCATGAAATGTGAGACCTCTTGCTGGTGGCCGTCCTACTCCATGACGAGTACTCACAACACACGGGGCGACTGCGTACACTGGGCATGCAGACATGCACTTCACAATGCGGGGTGGGGTGGGGGTGGAGAACATTCTGTGAGCGAGCACACGGCGTCACTGCCAGGTTCTCACACCGGCCGGGGGATGTTGCTTGACGGGGGATGCTGCTTGACGGGGGATGTTGCTTGACGGGGGATGCTGCTTGACGGGGGATGTTGCTTGACGGGGGATGCTGCTTGACGGGGGATGTTGCTTGACGGGGGATGCTGCTTGACGGGGGATGTTGCTTGGCGGGGGATGCTGCTTGACGGGGGATGTTGCTTGACAGGGGATGCTACTTGACGGGGGATGCTGCTTGACCGGGGTTGCTGCTTGACGGGGGATGTTGCTTGACAGGGGATGCTACTTGACGGGGGATGCTGCTTGACCGGGGTTGCTGCTTGAGGAAGGATGTTCTTTGACGAGGGATTGCCAATAACTCAGTTTAGCTCGTTTTTGAGTTGTTGGCAGGATTCGTAACGACCACAAGAGAGTAACTGGTCAACACCTGCGTCCTAAGTTCCACATAATTTATTATAAGTACTGTTAAACAACAAATCCTGCTGCACCGCCAAATTCACACCAATCTCAGTCACTGGATGGGCACGAACATTGTTGTTGCGTACATGTAGAGCAACTTGCAGACAAATTCAAATGTTTATTGTGAATTACTTATCGTCCAGAGTGCGCCAGGTCACACATTATCCCCCACCCACACACATATCCTCACCCATACCACCACAAACATACCCCCACCCACACACCATGCACACATCCCCTACCAACACAACGCACACATATCCCAAACCCACACACTATACACTTCTCCCCACCCGCCCTTGCATCCCCAATCCACCCACACAATCCGCTACCCACACACCCCCGCCACCCACACATACTTCCCCAAACCATCCACACATCTCCACCCACCCACATATATCCCCCACCCAAACACACATCCCAAGCACCCGTCCCATACATATATCCTCTACCCATACACACATCCCACACATCCATTCCCACACCCCTACTTTCACCCCCACACATCCATCAACACATCCCACCAACACTCACAAATATCACTACCCACCAACACCCACACACCCTAACCCATCCAAACGCATATCCCCACCCACACATCCCCACCCAAACAACCCCCACCAACACATCCCCCACCAACACATATTCTCACACTCACACACATCCTCAACACACACTCACACATCCTCACATCTAGACACATACAAAATATCTCACGTGAGCATTGAAACTAGTATGAACAAACTCCCACACTTTACTCACACACATACACTGACAATTGTCGTGAGCAGTCTCATAACTATGTTAAACATGGAGAAAAATATGTACATAAACAGTGTGTGACGTAAAAATAGCGATGCTCCCACACACAGAGATACACACAGAGAAGGCACACACACATACACACACACACACACACACACACACACACACATTCACTCATTCTGTCTCTCATTCAAACTCACTGACTCTCTCACTCAAACTACAGTAATGTACACGAGTCTATATTATACATGATAAAATCAAATGGTATTTAAATGATAATATGACAGATGAGAATACACACATATATGGGTTCGCGTGTTATATAACATGCGTGTTACATGACATGCATCTGCTCAGCTCTCTCTTTTCTCTCTCTCTCTCTCTCTCTCTCTCTCTCTCTCTCTCTCTCTCTCTCTCTTTCTCTCTGTATTCTTTCATATACACACACTCACACGACACTCACACGCATGCGCACGCTCACACACACACACTAACACATCAACTCTCCCCTGTCTCACTCTCTCTCTTGTTCGCTCTCTCTCTCTCTCTCTCTCTCTCTCTCTCTCTCTCTCTCTCTCTCTCACACACTCACTATTTTCCCCATTCATTCACTCTGTCCATCTTCATTCACTTTATCTCTAACTCTCTTACCCTCTCCCCCTCTCTCTCTCTCTCTCTCTCTCTCTCTCTCACGCTCATACACAGACAGACACACACCCTCACGCTATCACTCAATGTTTCACTTACCCTAGTGCACTCACTCACCCTTTTACTCTCTCTCTCTCTCACACACACACTCTAACACTCATTCACTCACTCACACACGCTCACTCTCTCACTCCTCACTCACTCATTCACTCACTTACTCTCTCTCTCTCACACACAATCCTTCACACACACACACGCTCACTCTCTCAATCACACTTTCTCACACATACACATACGCTTGAATGCACGCACGCACACACTCCCTCACTCACTCTCACACATACACGTATGAATGCATGCACTGACACATTCCCTCACCATTTCTCGCTCAATCACTCTATTCGCACACACGCATGCACGTGCGCACACACACATTCACTCTCTCGCTCTCTCTGACACCCTCTCTCTCTCTCTCTCTCTCTCTCTCTCTCTCTCTCTCTCTCTCTCTCTCACGCACACACATATATAGTGAACAATTATAGTTAAACCATTATAATGAACAATTATACCAGTAAATGAATTATGGTGGCATATAGTCGGTATGGATTAAGTATTGAAAGAGTTTTCGGTTAAATGTGTAGGGACTCATTGGAGTTTTCAGATCTGGAGGAAGATCATTCCATAAATGAGCACCAGAATAGGCGAAACATGTTTTGTATAGGTCCAATCTAGGCTTTGAGACATGTTACAAATTTAGGCGCTTGCTGTTCATTGCATTAGATTTAATCAGCGGCAGAAGATACTCTGGGGTATTTTGAGATATAATTTTATTCACTAATTTGGCTTTGTTGAAAAGGAAGCGCTTTCGAAGTGGTAGAAGTCTTAGATGACTGTACAAATTATTACTTTCAACGTGCTTTATGTCAGAAACCAGACGAATAGCGCGGTTTAGTAGAGAACATAGTCGTTTTAAATTAGATTTAGGGCAACCATCCCAAACTGTGGAACAGTAATCGAGATGTGATTGGATATAGCATGTATAGAATATTTGTCGTGTGCTTTCGTCCAGGAAGTGCTGAATTTTAGCAAGTTGGTAAACTTGTTGTGCTATTTTCTTGGTAAGAACGTGAACATGAGAGCTCCAGCTCAAATGGCTGTCAATTAAAAGACCTAGTGTTTTATGTTCATTCACATTAACTATAGGTAACGTGCCGAGTTCGAGCGGTGCCTCAGTTATGGCTAGTGTCTGTAGTTTTTGTCTGGTGGTTATTAGCATGGATTTGGTTTTGTCGATGTTAATTTGCATGCGGTTTTCATTGCTCCATCTATTAAGATTATCAAGTTCCTTTTGTAAAGAATTCTCTAATTCACTACGGTTTTCTTGACTAGTATATATAGTACAGTCGTCTGCAAATAGATCACAAGTTGTATTGATATATAAAGGAAGATAATTAATATCAACTGCAAAAAGCACCGGACCTAGTATTGAGCCCTGAGGCACACCAATATTAAGCTGTGTGGGTCTTGATAGACAGTTGTTGAAGGACACGACTTGTTGTCTGTCGGATAGAAATGACGTAATTATGTTTACCATGTTGGTGCTTGTCTTCATTTGTTTTAGTTTTCTAATTAAAATATCGTGATCTACCATATCAAAAGCTTTTTTTAAAGTCTACAAACACTGCTCCACAAATTCTACCGTTGTTGATGTTTAAGTGCCAGTTATCGGTCATTTTTGTTAGAGCACTATGCCAAGAATATTAAGGTCGAAACCTAGATTGACTGTTAATTATTAGATCGTTGTTAATTAAATGATGTAACGTTATTTTATGAATGTGTTTTTATAGTGGTTTTGATAGCGACGATAGTAAGGAAATAGGTCTATAATTACCCAAAACGCTATTATCGATTGAGCCATTTTTAAGTAGCGGAAACACTTTAGCAATTTTAAATGCAGATGGAAAGTAGTTTTTGGCCAGGCACTGGTTATATATGAACGTTAAGGACTCACTAATGACTGGTGCAGCACAACGAAGAATTCTATTACTGATACCACCTAGGCCGTGTGAATTTGTTGATTTGAGGTTTAAGAGATATTTATAAACGTCTGCAACAGACATTAAGGGAATCTCAGCGGGAATATTTCTGGTGCACTTCTCCTTACATAATGATACCAGTGAACTTAAATTACAAGAGGAGTCTGGTATTGAAGACTTTAGATTCTCTATTTCTGATTGAAAGAACCAATTGAATTCATCGCATGTTATAGAATTTGGTATTGCTGATTCTGTAGAGCGTTTCTTATTGGTTAGCAAGTTAATAGCCTTCCATATATTTGGACTTTTTGAATTATCTGCAATCAAATTTTTTAAATGATCTTTTTTTATCCTACGAATTTCATATTTAACTTTATTCCTTAGTCTACGGTAATTGATGAAGTCTTTATTTTTGTGTGCTGTATCTCGCTCTCTCATGATTTCCAGAACTTCACTAGTGACCCATGGGGATTTATGTTGATTTTTGACTCGAACTTCTTTGATTGGCACGTGTTTATCGAACACATTGTAGACTGTTTTCGTCCAAAAAGCTAATGAAGCGTCCGGGTCAGGAAGCTGGTAAACGTGATCAAGGGCTGCTTTTCTTAAGTCTTGCAAAAATAAATCTTGGTTGAATGCTTTAAAATTTCTAAATTTGATACTTACATGTTTATGTTTAAGAGATTTGACCCTAATTCTTGACCATGTACAACATACAGGGTAATGGTCACTAACTGTACTAACAGGAACAGAACATCCAATAATATTATCTGGACAAGTAACATATATATGATCAATTATAGTTGAGGATGTGTCAGTAACCTTTGTGTGACGGTTTATTAGTTGTTTGAAATTGTAAGAAAGAATGATATCGTCCATGTCTGGCTGGATTTACTAATATCTATGTTGAAGTCACCTAGTGTCATAACTTCTCTACCTGCTGTAAACACTCTATCCATCATTGTAGTGAAGCAGTCATACCAAGTGTACCCGGCATAAGGATTCCTATATAGGTATCCAATGAGAAACGGTTGTTGGCTGGCTGCTTCACCTCTAACCAAACACATTCTACCCTACGGTCTCGAGATCACTTCTACTGGAACAGTTTAGGGAATTGGAAATGTATACAGCAATACCTGTCTCTAATTTTTTATTTGCATCTTTCCGAATTACTTTAAACCCCTTAAGTGAGATTTCGGAGTCGGTTATTTTGTCGTTAAGACGACTTTGTGTGATTCCAAACACATGGAACTGTTTGGACAGTATTACTGAGAGCTCAAGTAATTTGTTGAGCAGATGAAAGATGTTGAGATGGCCTATATATAGACCATTTTTGTTGAGCCACTGATCGTGATTGGCGAACATTACAAACTAAAAGGAAGATGTCGCTTGTGGTATACAAATTGCAGGGATTTTGAAACTTTATTTAGAAGTAGTTAAGGCTGTTAGAGGGGGCAGGAAAATGTCTTTGCTGGAGTGATATCATGAATGCTTGGTGCAGGGCTGCAGGATTGTATCGCATTAGCTGCTGAAGTTGACGGTTCCACTCATAGGATTGTAGATTACCGTCCAGCGAGGGACTGCTATGAGTGTCACTGGAAGTGCCTACATTGGAAGCAGGCATCGGGGGCACAGCACCATTGTTTAACGGTGTCCCCTTTGACATCGTAGAGGGAGACTGTTTTACGGGCAAGGTAGGAAACAAAGTATCATAGTTAGCAACATTTGGATTGGAGCTTGGGTTGCTATTCACATTGTGTTCCTGGGGTACAGGCAAGGGTGGTGTGGGAAGAGAAGGAGTGTTTTCTGAACACAGTGAGATGGCTGTTGCCGGAGGTGAAGTTCGGTTTACTCCTGTAACTGGTGCTGGTTGTTGTGCACTAATAGATGACACGAGTAAGTTAATTTCACTCACATGAATTTATTGCTGGGTATGTTGGCGATATGTTGATGGTAACTAGCATTTTGATGTTGACTGTTTATGTTTATTAGCATTAAGATTATGTTAATGTGTATAACCCGCTCTGTAGGGAATGGGTTGCAAACGCCATTCGTAATCTCGCATTCGAAACACAGCTGCGGACGATTTGATAGCAGACCGCCTTGGGTTGGTTTTCATACAGTATGAGTGCGAGTGGTTCAGAAAGCAATGGCAAGCTACTGAACGTAACTTGCCAAGATATCCCAAACAGCCAAACATACCGGCGTTGACTGTGACGTCCTGGAAAGGATATGTGACGTCTTGTAAAGGATATGTGACATCCTGTAAAGGATATGTGACGTCCTGTAAAGGATATGCAGACAACGTTTTAAACGTATATTGGCCTTTTATTGGAGTTACCTGTATATTGAAATTCCCCGCTGTGCCCTTTTTGTGTATTCGCTGTGCCCTGTTTGTGTGTTCGCTATGCCCTGTTTGTGTGTTCACTGTGTCCTGTTTGTGTGTTCGCTATGCCCTGTTTGTGTGTTCGCTATGCTCTGTTTGTGTGTTCACTGTGTCCTGTTTGTGTGTACACTGTGCCCTGTTTGTGTGTTCGCTATGCTCTGTTTGTGTGTTCGCTATGCCCTGTTTGTGCGTTCGCTATGCCCTGTTTGCGTGTTTGCTATGCCCTGTTTGCGTGTTCGCTATGCCCTGTTTGTGTGTTCGCTATGCCCTGTTTGTGTGTTCTCTATGCCCTGTTTGTGTGTTCGCTGTGGCCATATTTGTATGTTCGCTGTGGCCATATTTGTGTGTTCACTGTGGCCATATTTGTGTGTTCGCTGTGGCCCTGTTTGTTTGTTCGCTATACCCTGTGTGTGTGTTCGCTATGCCCTGTTTGTGTGTTCGCTATGCCCTGTTTCTGTGTTCGCTATGCCCTGTTTCTGTGTTCGCTATGCCCTGTTTGTGTGTTCGCTATTCCTTGTTTGTGTGTTCGCTGTGCCCTGTTTGTGTGTTCCATGTGGCCCTGTCTGTGTGTTCGCTATGCCCTATTTGTGTGTTTCATGTGCCTTGTTTGTGTGTGTGTGTTCGCTATGTCATATTTGTGTGTTCGCTATGCCCTGTTTCTGTGTTCGCTTTGCCCTGTTTCTGTGTTCGCTATGCCATATTTGTGTGTTCGCTGTGGCCCTGTTTGTTTGTTCGCTATACCCTGTGTGTGTGTTCGCTATGCCCTGTTTGTGTGTTCGCTATGCCCTGTTTGTGTGTTCGCTGTGGCCCTGTTTGTGTGTTCGCTATGCCCTGTTTGTGTGTTCGCTATGCCCTGTTTCTGTGTTCGCTATGCCATGTTTGTGTGTTCGCTATGCCCTGTTTGTGTGTTCGCTATGCCCTGTTTGTGTGTTCGCTGTGGCCCTGTTTGTGTGTTCGCTATGCCCTGTTTGTGTGTTCGCTATGCCCTGTCTGTGTGTTCGCTGTGCCCTGTTTGTGTGTTCGCTGTGCCCTGTTTGTGTGTTTCCTGTGCCCTGTTTGTGTGTTCGCTATGTCATATTTGTGTGTTCACTGTGGCCTTGTTTGTTTGTTCGCTATGGCCCTGTTTGTGCATTCGCTGCGTCCTGTTTATGTGCTCGCTGTACTGTTTGTGTGTTCGCTGTGTCTGTACAAGACAAACACAGACAGACATCAAGTTCACCTGACATTGTGAACACCGCTGTGAGATGTTGATCGATACATTCGTGCCGCCTGGTTGTTAGAGCTGAATTACGATGTGTTCACCGGTCGACTTTCTTTGTACCTGGTCGTGAACGCTTAGAAAAGCTGTAGAGGGCCTGGCACAAGTTATAAGCTGCATCTTCTTCCGCTTCATCTTCTTCTGCTTCTATTCTATTTATTAGTGGTTGTGGTGACAACTTCTATGCTGTTCTTAGTTCACACTGACAGTACCGTGCGGTGGATTTTCTCAGTATGATGCAAGTCTTCGAAATGCTGAACATGTGTTTTTCTTTAAAAATACCACCCACTTATGAATCCCCCGTACGCTGCTGCCTGAAGCGGTCGCCTTTCTGTATCATACCACGGCACACTAACGACAAATGGCAGGACCACATGAGGAATGAGAATTGTGATAGAGACAGTCAGCAAACCTTCAGTGGTTATCGCAAACTCCATACACTATCTTGGCAGAAGGATACCCCCATAACTGCCCCAGTTCCCCTGATAGATCTCACAAGGGGCAATCTCAGAACAGTGAATGAACCGTAGTGCCGACAATGAATTGTGGACTGCCAGGAACAATTGTCATAGTACCTTGCGGTGTAGAACAGAGGTTCTTGAGCCTGAGGAATTAAGGCCGCATGGCTAGTGCAGTAGCCGCGAACTGTGTAGGTTAAAATTTTCTTTTTGCCCCCGACAGAAACATCTCCACACCTTACCGAGGATTCAAACCCGGGTCTCTCGAAGGAGAGCCCGGCATTCTAGCCACTCGGCCAGCCGCTTGTGGGTTGGGTTTTCTCTTTTTAAAATTGTGCCCGGGTAGTGGCCTTTCGGCCTGTCCTCTTCTGCCTTCTGCTGCCGAGGGACCTGTAGCGTGAGAAACGTGCACACGAGCTCGCCTAGTTCTTCGCCTTTATCCGATATGGTTAAATGTCCCACTGACTATCCCAGGATCTGAGGCAGTTTACCAGACTTCAGATTGTGTAAACATTCACACCGCTGGCACTGGTATTCGTGCCCGGCCAGGTGATGTAGCTAAAGTCACATCAGCACCAACAGTAGCAGTGGAGAAGGGCCGGCAGTACCAACTCCCATCAACAGTGGCAATGAAGCAGGGCCGGCAGTACCAACTCCCATCAACAGTGGCAATGAAGCAGGGCCGGCAGTACCAACTCCCATCAACAGTGGCAATGAAGCAGGGCCGGCAGTACCAACTCCCATCAACAGTGGCAATGAAGCAGGGCCGACAGTACCAACTCCCATCAACAGAAGCAGGAGTTGCACACGCAGACACAAGCCAGGGATGCGACGGTGAACCAGCAGGTTAAGGACCAGGCCTGGATGAAGTGTCGGCGGCTGTTGCCTGCTGTTGGCGTGTTCCTGGGCCGCTGGTGTGTCCCTGGCCTGCAGCCCGCCAGGGGACGTATTGATTACTTGACACTGTTTAATCCTGCTAGGAAAACAAGCAAATGTTGACATCTCACGCAGGTATTGTCATCTAGATTGGCGTGTGCGATCACGTCCCTTCGCGAATTGATTGCGCCAGCGTGATGATCACGTGTTTTTTATCATCATTAAATAAAGTAAGTGAAGATCCTCTTTGGACATTATCCGCCTGCTGGTGCTACCCCATATGTGTATAGCCAATCGGACCTCGACTGATGTTGTCATCAACAGCTCACCGCCCGCCTTTATTTCCCATACCGTGGCCTGGTACCCAGTTTACGCTGGCTTGATCTGGGAGCCCAGCTCAATTTTAAAATAAACCCCGCGAATTTATAATCTAGGATTTTTTTTATCCAGAATTTATAATCTAGCGTGTGCCGCGTGGTTACACACCCGCTTTACACGCCAGTGATCCGGGTTTGTTTCCGGGTCCGGTAAAGAATATGCACTAATGACGAGCTCAAACGAGAGCAAAACTCGAGTCTAGTGCTTCCACGTTGACGTTTATAGGCCTTAGGTTCATACCAGAGTAAGATCAGCGTTTCCAGTAGTGAGTTGTGCTCAATATTTAAATCTCAAATCCCGAAACAACCAAATAAATCAATCTGATTATTGCTCGCTGGACTTTAGGCGGCCTGGTGTGCCTTGCCAGTGAGAAGACCTGATCGTTCGGGTCCACATCTATTGACGGACGTCAGTCTCGGCAATCGGGCAAATCTTGAGCTACAGCCTACGATGGGTGACGTTGTAATATTCTGTTATGATAATTTGGCAGTGTCCAGCGTGTGCCGCGTGATTACACACCCGTTTCACACGCCAGTGATCCGGGTTTGCTTCCGGGTCAGGTCAAGGATATGCACTACTGACGAGCTCAAACGAGAGCGAAACTCCAGTCTATTGACGTGGATAGGTCTTAGGTTCATACCAGAATACGATCAGCGTTTCCAGTAGTGGGTTGTGCACAATATTTAAATCTCAAATCCCGAAACAACCAAATAAATCAATCCCGGATTGTCTTTGTTTTTAATTTCTGTGCTGGGTTTCAATTGTCCCCTGAAGAATAGTCCTGGTAAGGGAGTTTTGGTGAACGGTATGCCCAGTACACTTGGTCAGTACGTGGACAATAAAGGACTGATGTGCTGACCTCTTGGGCGGCTGGCGAGAAGCACAGAGGTTCAATGAACACACGATACTCTTTATAAATGCTCGCCCGTTGCACAAAATAGCCATACGCACAATTGACTGGCAGAATCAGCGATCCAACTGAGCACTAGCAGGAAGGAACTCGGTAGAGGGCGGAATATGTGCGAGCCTAACCAACCGACGCCGGTCTCTCTGGCCGAGGGGTTACAACACTTTCTGCGTAATCCCGTTTATCACGCAGAGTCTCGTAGCGGGGCGAGAGCTTGGAGCGGTTCGATCCCTGCTGGTGACTTGCGGGATAACTGAGCCGGCCGCTCAGAAAGCAATGGCAAACTACTGAGCGTAATCTTGCCAAGAAATCAACAGACAGCTGAAAGATGCTGATGTTGACAGCGATGTCCTGTAAAGGATATGCAAAAAACATAACCAACCGACAAGAACTAAAAGTCATGCGTCTCTTTCTCCGCTAGCGGTGGAAGGAAGAGTCAACACCCGAGTGTGTGAAATATACACCAGAGTTCGCTCTAGAAATCTGCTAATATACTGTTCATATACTATTTATATGTTGTTTATATGCTGTTTGTATACTGGTTATATAATGGACACTGCGACACAAACAAGACAACAGAAGAAGAGTGATGGTCACCTCAAAACCTGGGTTGTTTATTGACCTGGGACAGCACATCTGGTAGACTATCATCATGTAGCTAGTCCTTCACAGAACGTGTCTCTCGGCACGGGCCGGGTGACAGACTCTCCATCTTTCTCCAGGTCCTCTGCCTCATGCATGCTCATGCCGAGGACGTCCTTGATTGCCGGTGCCCTCCGTCGTCCTGGTAAAACCCTGGCTCTTCTCCCAGTAGCATGGCTTCCTTCACTGTTCTTTGTGAACCGTTCTAATGTTCCCATCACTGTTCTTTGTGAATAGTTATAATGTTCCCATCACTGTTCTTTGTGAACCGTTCTAATGTTTCCATCATTGTTCTTTGTGAATCGTTCTAATGTTTCCATCACTGTTCTTTGTGAACCGTTCTAATATTCCCATCACTGTTCTTTGTGAACCGTTGTAATGTTTGAAGTGGCCAAAGTACATCAGTCTGGCAGACATCTTGCTGTTTATGATTCAGTGCAATTCCATGTTGAGATCTTCTAGAATGGTGGCATCTTCTTCTCAACGTATTCTAAGATTGTTTCTGTACATTGAAGCTTGTTTCTGTACTTTGAAGATTGTTTCTGTACATTGAAGGTTGTTTCTGTACATTTAAGTTCATCAGTCTGGCTTGTCGTCTGTAATGTTTGTGAAATAGTCCATCATTCAGTATGTGCTGCCACAATAGTAACATCCTTCAGTGTGTGTTGCCAAAACAGTCCATCATTCAGTCGTGTGTTACCACAACCGTCCATCCTTCAGCGTGTTTTGCCAAAGCAGTCCATTCTTCATCGTGTGTTGCCACAACACTCCACCTTTCAGTCGTGTGTTGCCACATCGGTCCATCTTTCAGTGTGTATTGCCACAATAGTCCATTATTCAGTGTGTGTTGCCACAACAGTCCATCCTTCAGCCATGTGTTGCCACAACAGTCCATCCTTCAGTGTCTATTGCCACAGCAGTCCGTCCTTCAGTGTGTGTTGACACCACAGTCCATCATTCAGCGTGTGTTGCCACAACAGTCCATCCTTCAGTGTGTGTTGCCACAACAGTCCGTCCTTCAGCGTGTGTTGACACAACAGTCCATCCTTCAGTGTGTGTTGCCACAACAGTCCATCCTTTAGTGTGTGTTGCCACAACAGTCCATCCTTCAGTCGTGTGTTGCCACAACAGTCCATCCTTTAGTGTGTGTTGCCACAACAGTCCATCCTTCAGCGTGTGTTGGCACAACAGTCCATCCTTCAGCGTGTGTTGACACAACAGTCCGTCCTTCAGCATGTGTTGACACAACAGTCCATCTTTCAGTCGTGTGTTGACACAACAGTCCATCCTTCAGCGTGTGTTGACACAACAGTCCATCCTTCAGCGTGTGTTGACACAACAGTCCGTCCTTCAGCGTGTGTTGCCACAACAGTCCATCCTTCAGTCGTGTGTTGCCACAACAGTCCATCCTTCAGCGTGTGTTGACACAACAGTCCATCCTTCAGTGTGTGTTCACACAACAGTCCGTCCTTCAGCGTGTGTTGACACAACAGTCCATATTTCAGTGTGTGTTGCCACAACAGTCCGTCCTTCGGCGTGTGTTGACACAACAGTCCATCCTTCAGGCATGTGTTGCCACAACAGTCCATCCTTTAGTGTGTGTTGCTACAACAGTCCGTCCTTCAGTCGTGTGTTGCCACAACAGTCCATCCTTTAGTGTGTGTTGCCACAACAGTCCGTCCTTCAGCGTGTGTTGACACAACACTCCGTCCTTCTGTGTGTGTTGCCACCACAGTCATTATTTCAGTGTGTGTTGCCATAACAGTCCATCCTTGAGTGTGTTTTGCCACAACAGTCCGTCCTTCAGTCGTGTGTTGCTACAACAGTCCGTCCTTCATTCGTGTGTTGCCATAACAGTCCATCCTTCAGGCATGTGTTGCCACAACAGTCCATCCTTTAGTGTGTTTTGCCACAACAGTCCGTCCTTCAGTCGTGTGTTGCCACAACAGTCCATCCTTTAGTGTGTGTTGCCACAACAGTCCGTCCTTCAGCGTGTGTTGACACAACACTCCGTCCTTCTGTGTGTGTTGCCACAACAGTCATTATTTCAGTGTGTGTTGCCATAACAGTCCATCCTTGAGTGTGTTTTGCCACAACAGTCCGTCCTTCAGTCGTGTGTTGCCATAACAGTCCATCCTTCAGTCGTGTGTTGCCACAACAGTCCGTCCTTCAGTGTGTGTTGCCACAACAGTCCATCCTTCAGTGTGTGTTGCCACAACAGTCCGTCCTTCAGCGTGTGTTGCCACAACAGTCCGTCCTTCAGTGTGTGTTGCCACAACAGTCCGTCCTTCAGTGTGTGTTGCCACAACAGTCCGTCCTTCAGTGTGTGTTGCCACATCAGTCCGTCCTTCAGCGTGTGTTGACACAACAGTCCGTCCTTCAGTGTGTCTTGACACTACAGTCCGTCCTTCAGCGTGTGTTGACACAACAGTCCATCCTTCAGGCATGTGTTGCCACAACAGTCCATCCTTTAGTGTGTGGTGCCACAACAGTCCGTCCTTCGGTGTATGTTGACACAACAGTCCATCCTTCAGTGTGTGTTGCCACAACAGTCCGTCCTTCAGTGTGTGTTACCATAACAGTCAATCCTTCAGTGTGTGTTGACACAACAGTCCATCCTTCAGTGTGTGTTGCCACAACAGTCCGTCCTTCAGTGTGTGTTGCCACAACAGTCCATCCTTTAGTGTGTGTTGCCACAACAGTCCATCCTTCAGTCGTGTGTTGCCACAACAGTCCATCCTTTAGTGTGTGTTGCCACAACAGTCCATCCTTCAGCGTGTGTTGGCACAACAGTCCATCCTTCAGCGTGTGTTGACACAACAGTCCGTCCTTCAGCATGTGTTGACACAACAGTCCATCTTTCAGTCGTGTGTTGACACAACAGTCCATCCTTCAGCGTGTGTTGACACAACAGTCCATCCTTCAGCGTGTGTTGACACAACAGTCCGTCCTTCAGCGTGTGTTGCCACAACAGTCCATCCTTCAGTCGTGTGTTGCCACAACAGTCCATCCTTCAGCGTGTGTTGACACAACAGTCCATCCTTCAGTGTGTGTTCACACAACAGTCCGTCCTTCAGCGTGTGTTGACACAACAGTCCATATTTCAGTGTGTGTTGCCACAACAGTCCGTCCTTCAGCGTGTGTTGACACAACAGTCCATCCTTCAGGCATGTGTTGCCACAACAGTCCATCCTTTAGTGTGTGTTGCTACAACAGTCCGTCCTTCAGTCGTGTGTTGCCACAACAGTCCATCCTTTAGTGTGTGTTGCCACAACAGTCCGTCCTTCAGCGTGTGTTGACACAACACTCCGTCCTTCTGTGTGTGTTGCCACAACAGTCATTATTTCAGTGTGTGTTGCCATAACAGTCCATCCTTGAGTGTGTTTTGCCACAACAGTCCGTCCTTCAGTCGTGTGTTGCCATAACAGTCCATCCTTCAGTGTGTGTTGCTACAACAGTCCGTCCTTCATTCGTGTGTTGCCATAACAGTCCATCCTTCAGGCATGTGTTGCCACAACAGTCCATCCTTTAGTGTGTTTTGCCACAACAGTCCGTCCTTCAGTCGTGTGTTGCCACAACAGTCCATCCTTTAGTGTGTGTTGCCACAACAGTCCGTCCTTCAGCGTGTGTTGACACAACACTCCGTCCTTCTGTGTGTGTTGCCACAACAGTCATTATTTCAGTGTGTGTTGCCATAACAGTCCATCCTTGAGTGTGTTTTGCCACAACAGTCCGTCCTTCAGTCGTGTGTTGCCATAACAGTCCATCTTTCAGTCGTGTGTTGCCACAACAGTCCGTCCTTCAGTGTGTGTTGCCACAACAGTCCATCCTTCAGTGTGTGTTGCCACAACAGTCCGTCCTTCAGCGTGTGTTGCCACAACAGTCCGTCCTTCAGTGTGTGTTGCCACAACAGTCCGTCCTTCAGTGTGTGTTGCCACAACAGTCCGTCCTTCAGTGTGTGTTGCCACATCAGTCCGTCCTTCAGCTTGTGTTGACACAACAGTCCGTCCTTCAGTGTGTCTTGACACTGCAGTCCGTCCTTCAGCGTGTGTTGACACAACAGTCCATCCTTCAGGCATGTGTTGCCACAACAGTCCATCCTTTAGTGTGTGGTGCCACAACAGTCCGTCCTTCGGTGTATGTTGACACAACAGTCCATCCTTCAGTGTGTGTTGCCACAACAGTCCGTCCTTCAGTGTGTGTTGCCACAACAGTCCATCCTTCAGTCTGTGTTGCCACAACAGTCCGTCCTTCAGCGTGTGTTGACACAACAGTCCATCCTTCAGTGTGTGTTACCATAACAGTCAATCCTTCAGTGTGTGTTGACACAACAGTCCATCCTTCAGTGTGTGTTGCCACAACAGTCCGTCCTTCAGTGTGTGTTGCCACAACAGTCCATCCTTCAGTGTGTGTTGCCACAACAGTCCGTCCTTCAGCGTGTGTTGACACAACAGTCCGTCCTTCAGCGTGTGTTGACACAACAGTCCATCCTTCAGTGTGTTTTGCCATAACAGTCAATCCTTCAGTGTGTGTTGTCACAACAGTACATCCTTCAGACATGTGTTGACACAACAGTCCGTCCTTCAGTGTGTGTTTCCACAACAGTCCGTCCTTCAGTGTGTGTTGCGACAACAGTCCGTCCTTCAGCGTGTGTTGCCACAACAGTCCGTCCTTCAGCGTGTGTTGACACAACAGTCCGTCCTTCAGTCGTGTGTTGACACAACAGTCCGTCCTTTGGCGTGTGTTGACACAACAGTCCATCCTTCAGGCATGTGTTGCCACAACAGTCCATCCTTTAGTGTGTGGTGCCACAACAGTCCATCCTTCAGTGTGTGTTGCCTTTACAGTCCATCCTTGAGTGTGTGTTGCCACAACAGTCCATCCTTCAGTGTGTTTTGCCACAACAGTCCGTCCTTCAGTGTGTGTTGCCACAACAGTCCATCCTTCAGTGTGTGTTGCCACAATAGTCCATCCTTCAGTGTGTGTTGCCACAACAGTCCGTCCTTCAGTGTGCGTTGCCACAACAGTCCATATTTCAGTGTGTGTTGCCACAACAGTCCATCCTTGAGTGTGTGTTGCCACAACAGTCCATCCTTCAGTGTGTTTTGCCACAACAGTCCGTCCTTCAGTCGTGTGTTGCCATAACAGTCCATCCTTCAGTGTGTGTTGCCCGAACAGTACACCCCACAGTGTGTGTTGTGTTGCCACATTGATCCATCCTTCAGTGTGTGTTGCCACAACAGTCCATCCTTCAGTGTGTGTTGCCACATCAGTCCATCCTTCATTGTGTGTTGCCGCAACAGTCCATCCTTCATTGTGTGTTGCCACAACAGTCCATCCTTCAGTGTGTGTTGCCACAACAGTCCATCCTTCAGTGTATGTTGCCACAACAGTCCATCATTCAGTGTGTGTTGCCACAACAGTCAGTCCTTCAGTGTGTGTTCTACACTGATTCATCCTTCAGTGTGTTTTGCCACAACAGTCCGTCCTTCAGTCGTGTGTTGCCATAACAGTCCATCCTTCAGTGTGTGTTGCCCGAACAGTACACCCCACAGTGTGTGTTGTGTTGCCACATTGATCCATCCTTCAGTGTGTGTTGCCACAACAGTCCATCCTTCAGTGTGTGTTGCCACATCAGTCCATCCTTCATTGTGTGTTGCCACATCAGTCCATCCTTCAGTTTGTGTAACCACAACATTCCGTCCTTCAGTGTGTTTTGCCACATAGATCCATCCTTCAGTCGAATGTTGCCACATTGATCAATCCTTCTGTAGAATGTTGCCACATTGATCCATCCTTCAGTCGAATGTTGCGACATTGATCCATCCTTCAGTAAAATGTTGCCACATTGATCCATCCTTCAGTCGAATGTTGCCACATTGATCCATCTTTCAGTCGAATGTTGCCACATTGATCCATCCTTCAGTCGAATGTTGCCACATTGATCCATCCTTCTGTAGAATGTTGCCACATTGATCCATCCTTCAGTCGAATGTTGCCACATTGATCCATCCTTCAGTCGAATGTTGCCACATTGATCCATCCTTCTGTAGAATGTTGCCACATTGATCCATCCTTCAGTCAAACACTGCCACATTAATCCATCCTTCAGTCGAATGTTGCCACATTGATCCATCCTTCTGTAGAATGTTGCCACATTGATCCATCCTTCAGTCAAACACTGCCACATTGATCCATCCTTCAGTCAAACACTGCCACATTGATCCATCCTTCAGTCAAACACTGCCACATTGATCCATCCTTCAGTCAAACACTGCCACATTGATCCATCAGTCAAACGCTGCCACATTGATCCATCCTTCAGTCAAACACTGCCACATTGATCCATCCTTCAGTCAAACACTGCCACATTGATCCATCCTTCTGTAGAATGTTGCCACATTGATCCATCCTTCAGTCAAATACTACCACATTGATCCATCCTTCAGTCAAACGCTGCAACATTGATCCATCCTTCAGTCAAACGCTGCCACATTGATCCATCCTTCAGTCAAACACTGCCACATTGATACGTCCTTCAGTCAAACACTGCCACATTGATCCATCCTTCAGTCAAACACTGCCACATTGATACGTCGTTCAGTCAAACACTGCCACATTGATCCATCCTTCAGTCAAACGCTGCCACATTGATCCATCCTTCAGTCAAACACTGCCACATTGATACGTCCTTCAGTCAAACACTTCCACATTGATCCATCCTTCAGTCAAACGCTGCCACATTGATCCATCCTTCAGTCAAACACTGCCACATTGATACGTCCTTCAGTCAAACACTGCCACATTGATACGTCCTTCAGTCAAATGCTGCCACATTGATACGTCCTTCAGTCAAACACTGCCACATTGATCCATCCTCCAGTCACACGCTGCCACATTGATCCATCCTTCAGTCAAACGCTGCCACATTGATCCATCCTTCAGTCAAACGCTGCCACATTGATCCATCCTTCAGTCAAACGCTGCCACATTGATCCATCCTTCAGTCAAACACTGCCACATTGATACGTCCTTCAGTCAAACACTGCCACATTGATACGTCCTTCAGTCAAATGCTGCCACATTGATCCATCCTTCAGTCAAACACTGCCACATTGATACGTCCTTCAGTCAAACACTGCCACATTGATCCATCCTCCAGTCAAACGCTGCCACATTGATCCATCCTTCAGTCAAACGCTGCCACATTGATCCATCCTTCAGTCAAACGCTGCCACATTGATCCATCCTTCAGTCAAACACTGCCACATTGATCCATCCTTCAGTCAAACGCTGCCACATTGATCCATCCTTCAGTAAATCACTGCCACATTGATCCATCCTTCAGTCGAATGTTGCCACATTGATCCATCCTTCTGTAGAATGTTGCCACATTGATCCATCCTTCAGTCGAATGTTGCCACATTGATCCATCCTTCAGTCGAATGTTGCCACATTGATCCATCCTTCTGTAGAATGTTGCCACATTGATCCATCCTTCAGTCAAACACTGCCACATTAATCCATCCTTCAGTCGAATGTTACCACATTGATCCATCCTTCTGTAGAATGTTGCCACATTGATCCATCCTTCTGTAGAATGTTGCCACATTGATCCATCCTTCAGTCAAACACTGCCACATTGATCCATCCTTCAGTCAAACACTGCCACATTGATCCATCCTTCAGTCAAACACTGCCACATTGATCCATCCTTCAGTCAAACACTGCCACATTGATCCATCAGTCAAACGCTGCCACATTGATCCATCCTTCAGTCAAACACTGCCACATTGATCCATCCTTCAGTCAAACACTGCCACATTGATCCATCCTTCTGTAGAATGTTGCCACATTGATCCATCCTTCAGTCAAACACTGCCACATTGATCCATCCTTCAGTCAAACGCTGCAACATTGATTCATCCTTCAGTCAAACGCTGCCACATTGATCCATCCTTCAGTCAAACACTGCCACATTGATACGTCCTTCAGTCAAACACTGCCACATTGATCCATCCTTCATTCAAACACTGCCACATTGATACGTCGTTCAGTCAAACACTGCCACATTGATCCATCCTTCAGTCAAACGCTGCCACATTGATCCATCCTTCAGTCAAACACTGCCACATTGATACGTCCTTCAGTCAAACACTGCCACATTGATCCATCCTTCAGTCAAACGCTGCCACATTGATCCATCCTTCAGTCAAACACTGCCACATTGATACGTCCTTCAGTCAAACACTGCCACATTGATACGTCCTTCAGTCAAATGCTGCCACATTGATACGTCCTTCAGTCAAACACTGCCACATTGATCCATCCTCCAGTCAAACGCTGCCACATTGATCCATCCTTCAGTCAAACGCTGCCACATTGATCCATCCTTCAGTCAAACGCTGCCACATTGATCCATCCTTCAGTCAAACGCTGCCACATTGATCCATCCTTCAGTCAAACACTGCCACATTGATACGTCCTTCAGTCAAACACTGCCACATTGATACGTCCTTCAGTCAAATGCTGCCACATTGATCCATCCTTCAGTCAAACACTGCCACATTGATACGTCCTTCAGTCAAACACTGCCACATTGATCCATCCTCCAGTCAAACGCTGCCACATTGATCCATCCTTCAGTCAAACGCTGCCACATTGATCCATCCTTCAGTCAAACGCTGCCACATTGATCCATCCTTCAGTCAAACACTGCCACATTGATCCATCCTTCAGTCAAACGCTGCCACATTGATCCATCCTTCAGTAAATCACTGCCACATTGATCCATCCTTCAGTCAAACGCTGCCACATTGATCCATCCTTCAGTCAAACGCTGCCACATTGATCCATCCTTCACTCAAACGCTGCCACATTGATCCATCCTTCAGTCAAACACTGCCACATTGATCCATCCTTCAGTCAAACGCTGCCACATTGATCCATCCTTCAGTCAGACACTGCTACATTGATCCATCCTTCAGTCATACGCTGCCACATTGATCCATCCTTCAGTCAAACACTGCCACATTGATCCATCCTTCAGTCAAACACTGCCACATTGATCCATCCTTCAGTCAAACACTGCCACATTGATCCATCCTTCAGTCAAACACTGCCACATTGATCCATCCTTCTGTAGAATGTTGCCACATTGATCCATCCTTCAGTCAAACACTGCCACATTGATTCATCCTTCAGTCAAACGCTGCCACATTGATCCATCCTTCAGTCAAACGCTGCCACATTGATCCATCCTTCAGTCAAACACTGCCACATTGATACGTCCTTCAGTCAAACACTGCCACATTGATCCATCCTTCAGTCAAACACTGCCACATTGATACGTCCTTCAGTCAAACACTGCCACATTGATACGTCCTTCAGTCAAACACTGTCACATTGATCCATCCTTCAGTCAAACGCTGCCACATTCATCCATCCTTCAGTCAAACACTGCCACATTGATAAGTCCTTCAGTCAAACACTGCCACATTGATCCATCCTTCAGTCAAACACTGCCACATTGATCCATCCTTCAGTCAAACACTGCCACATTGATACGTCCTTCAGTCAAACACTGCCACATTGATACGTCCTTCAGTCAAACACTGCCACATTGATCCATCCTTCAGTCAAACGCTGCCACATTCATCCATCCTTCAGTCAAACACTGCCACATTGTTACGTCCTTCAGTCAAACACTGCCACATTGATCCATCCTTCAGTCAAACGCTGCCACATTGATCCATCCTTCAGTCAAACACTGCCACATTGATACGTCCTTCAGTCAAACACTGCCACATTGATCCATCCTTCAGTCGAATGCTGCCACATTGATCCATCATTCAGTCAAACACTGCCACATTGATACGTCCTTCAGTCAAACACTGCCACATTGATCCATCCTTCAGTCAAACGCTGCCACATTGGTCCATCCTTCAGTCAAACACTGCCACATTGATACGTCCTTCAGTCAAACACTGCCACGTTGATCCATCCTTCAGTCGAATGCTGCCACATTGATCCATCCTTCAGTCAAACACTGCCACATTGATACGTCCTTCAGTCAAACACTGCCACATTGATACGTCCTTCAGTCAAACGCTGCCACATTGATCCATCCTTCAGTCAAACACTGCCACATTGATACGTCCTTCAGTCAAACACTGCTACATTGATCCATCCTTCAATCAAACGCTGCCACATTGATCCATCCTTCAGTCAAACACTGCCACATTGATACGTCCTTCAGTCAAACACTGCCACATTGATACGTCCTTCAGTCAAACGCTGCCACATTGATCAATCCTTCAATCAAACACTGCCACATTGATACGTCCTTCAGTCAAACACTGCCACATTGATCCATCCTTCAGTCGAATGCTGCCACATTGATCCATCATTCAGTCAAACACTGCCACATTGATCCATCCTTCAGTAGAATGATACTACATTGATCCATCATTCAGTCGAATGCTGCTACACGAAAGACGCGTGTTTTGTAGCTGTCAACTTGTAGTCGTACGTTGTGCTGCCGTTGTGCTATCGGCTATTAAAGTTCTTACCCCGTGCATCTCTTGGACCTTTCTCCTTTGGGGTTCATTTAAGCTACTGCTATTGTTGTTTACTGTGGTGCCAAGATATGCCCAGTCTGTGGTTTTCCCATCATTGTTTCTCATGTCTGGTTCTCGTGTATGTTTTCGTGGACATTAATTTTGTTGTTCATATTGAGAAAAGATTGTGATCTTAAACAGAGAGAAATGGACTAATCCCGCAGCACGGCTCCGCAGGATGATCATCTCATCTGCATAATTTATTCCGGGGTATCTGATTTGCATCTGTTACGGAGAGTTTATTAAATTGTCACATTTTTGCACCAGTTATGGAGAGTTGATCAAATTGTCACAATTTTGCATCAGTTATAGAGAGTTGATTAAATTGTCACATTTTTGCACCAGTTATGGAGAGTTGATCAAATTGTCACAATTTTGCATCAGTTATAGAGAGCTGATCAAATTGTCACATTTTTGCATCAGTTATGGAGAGTTGATTAAATTGTCACATTTTTTAAAATCGTTTTTGTCTGTCTCATTTATTGTTTACGTTTGCTAGCTTTGAACTCAAGCGTAGTCCATATACATGGTGCTACTTCTAGTCCACTGGATTGATTTATGCGTGTGGATTAGTTTTCCCTGATACCAGTGTCCCTTGCGATCAGGTGGTTGAACCCACTCCTACTTCACAGGTACCTGTAATTTACGTCCCCCAGTCAAGGACGAGAAGTCAACATTTTAGTCCAACTGACCGGTGTAGGGGTTGAACTCCCTCAGCATCAGCACACCAGATGTTTAAGAACAAACGCTCTATTATCCATTCGGCCGAACTGACCTGCCATCTTGTGCCGTTGCCACTCCAGTATACATAATTGTCCTCCGTTATTTGATATAGGAATTACTCGCCCCTTCCCTCCCCCACCAACCAGCCAACGCTCTACATCGACCCCCTGTTGTCTCGCCTGGCTTTTCATTGCGGGCGATATCGATTGCTTCTGCAAGTAATTCGTACTCACACGCACGGCCTAGTGTGTTGCTGGCCTGTACGACTGTGTGAGTATCGTTAACTTGTAGTTATGAACCCGCCCACCCCCTCCGACATTAGCATCGAGCTGTTTGTCCCATCTCTAGGGATATCCTATTAAGGGCGGTGTAAGCTCACATTTCTCACCTGTTTCGTAGAGTCTAAAGTTCACTTCGGTGAAATTCAAACATGCATTCTGTGGATATTACTGGATAAATGATCCCTGGTTTGTTTCCTACATCGAGACCGTTTGGCTTTGGATGGCGACTGGATGTAGAATGTAGTGTCACGTGAATGTAGGATTGTTCCGTCTCCCAAAGAGAGGGACTTGGAAGACGTGTTATGTTTACCGCACCTTTAGGGCGCCTGCGACTTGTGAGAAATGTGAAATTGGGCGCGGTTTAACGAGAAGCGCGGTCATAAGTCACTCTTCCGTAGTAGAACTATTATTCACGGCAATATTTATGTTGTGTTTCATTCTTATAAACTGTCCCGTGTGTTTTAGATCTGTTATAACCCTGTGTGTGTATGAATTATAAACTTCGTGGTGCACTGTAGATCTGCTATACCTGTGTATGTGCAAGGTATTAATTTATAAATTTAAACTTTATTGTATACGGTAGCTCTGTATTCCCATGTATGTGTATGGATTATAAACTTCGTGTTAAAAGGTGGCACTGTTATACCCCTGCATGTGTAAGGTACTACATTATAATCGTAAACTTTATGGTACATGGTAGATCTCGTATACCCCTGTATATGTGTGGATTATAAACGTCTGGACATCTACACACACTTGTAACAGATAGCTTAAATAGAGTAACCAGCCTTGGCTTGAAAATAATTGACCAAGACAAACAACTGAAAGCAAATAAAGATAGATTCTAGTAGAAAGTTGAAACAGCGGAACAATAACCAATACATTAGGGAACATCAAATTCATTCACTGATTCAGTGCCAAAAAAAAAGTCGGTTTGGACCAAACATGGTACACAATCAAATGTTGCCCTAAAGTCCTTAAGAAGCTACACCGGATACTGGGATCCGCGTGGAAACACAAACATGTCAGCACCGAATGAAAGACAGCCAACGGAATCTACATTCCCAAAGAGCAAAACTCAATTGGTATTGCCCAATTCAGGCCGATCTCTCCCCTGAACGTCGAGGTGAAAATATTCTTCTCAATGATGGTCAGTGGAATCACGAAGTACTTGATGGGGAACAAGTACATAGACAGCGGTTCAAAAATGATCTGGGGGGGGGGGGGGGGTACCTGGGGTCCCCGGTTGTCTCGAACACGGCGCCATGATCTGGGAAGCTATCCAGAGAGCGAAGACGAAGAAGGAGGAACTCCACGTGATATGGTTGGATCTGGCTAATGCGTATGGGTCAGTGCCCCGCCAGCTGTTGTGGCATGCACTTAAGGCTTATCACGTGCCCGAGAACATCAAGGAAATGCTTGTGCATACTTCTCGGGCTTCTCTCTTCGTTTCTTGACCAAAACGTTTACGGCCAGATGGATCGACCTGCAAGTTGGGTATTGCCATGGAATGTACGATTTCGCCGATATTATTTGTCATGGCCAAGCAGGTCATCCTGGATGCGGTATCTGGCTAGCTACACGGTCCGAAACTCAGCGAAGGGAAGAACACTCCGCCGCTGAAGGCCTTCATGGACGATATGACAATCCTGCCACCGAAGGATAGTGATGCTCGCAGCATCCTCCACAGACTGGACGATCTGATTCGCTGGTGTAGAATAAGTTTCAAACCTAAGAAATCGAGAAATCTGTCGATCGTGAAGGATAAGGCTACGGAGAGGTTGTTCCTGGTTGCCGGACAAGCGATTCCCACGGTGGTAGAGGAACCCGTAAAGAGTCTCAGTCGTGTGTATGACTAAACCCTGACAGACAGGAACGCGGTGGTAGAGATGCAAGAAATGCTGACGGCCTGGGTACCATCGATAAAACCAGGCTGGTAGGCAAATTCAAATTCTGGTGCCTCTAATTCATGCTTATTCCGAAACTCCTGTAGCCGCTGCTGATATATCATAAAGGCACGACCACGGTGAGCATTATGGAAGGGAAGGTAAGCAGGTATATAAGAAAGTGGCTTGGAGTACCAACATGTCTCACGACTGTCGCACTGTATTGCAAACAAAGTAATCTCGTCCTCCATTTCCCGTCCCTCATGGAAGAGTTCAAAGCCGGAAAAACCAGACTCGCGATGATGCTGCGCGAGTCTCCATATATATCAGTTAGTGCCTCAGTTCCTGCCCTAAGAAAGGCAAGGAAGTGGAAAGTCGTCAGCGCGGTCGAAGAAGCCCAGGCAACACTCCAGCTGAAGGAGGTCATGGGCCACACCCAGGCGGACAGAAAAGGGTTCGGCTTCCAAAACAATGATCCGATGTGGTCCACGGCGACGACCAAGGAACGCAGGGACCTGGTGGTTAAGGAGATCCGCAAGAGGGAGGATGCCGGAAGAGTCCGAAAGGCTGCCCAACAGGCTCAGCAGGCCCAGTGGGTGTCATGGGAAGAGGTAGTACAGAGATATCTTACCTGGAATGATATTTGGCGAATGGCACCACTGGGCCTAAGTTTCGTCGTCCGGTCCCTCTACGTCTTGCCATCAGCTGCCAACTTGGTCAAGTGGGGGAAACCACCGACCCGTTCTGTCCCCTCTGTAGAAAGGTCCAGACAGCGGAACATGTACTGTCCGCATGTAAGGTCACCCTGACCCAAGGCCAGGTGATTCACGTGGCGTTACAACAAAGTCCTTGTTCAGTTGGCTGCCATAGTGGATGTAGCCAGAATGAAGGCGAACAAAGAGGGAACCAGGCCGAGGCAGATGGAGATTTCCTTCGTCCTAGCCAGGCACAAAGAAGGGAAAACTGACGACTTGCCGCTTGCTACCATGTTCGATGATGCAAGGGACTGGGAACTGGCCGTAGATGTAAAGGGCCGAGGCAAATACCCTGAACTGATCCGAAAGTATGACTTGCGACCTGACATCGTTCTTAGCTCCTCGTCAGCCAAGCAGCTAACGCTGATTGAGCTGACCGTCCCGTACGAGTCAAATATTGAGGAGCAGCACCTGTATAAGTTAGAGAAGTACGATGACATGTTCGCAAGTCTTAAGCTGGAAGAGTACTCCGTCAGGCTATTCGCGGGTGAGGTAGGCGCCAGAGGTCTAGTCTCCCACTCCGTGTATGATGTGCTTAAACGAATGGACATTGAAGTACAAGGAAAAACTCGGGCCCAAAAACAACTGTGTGAGGCAGCCGAAAAGGCCTTGTGCTGGCTATGGAATTGTCGGAACCTAAAGTGGGACGAGTCTCGAAACTAGTATGGTTAGAAGCGGTAACTGCAGAACTACTAACAATCTCTCGACCAAGACCAAGAACTTGCAAGTCTCGTGTCAGCTCTTTAGCCTTTCCTCCGAGTGTGGGTGGTGAATCTGAGTGCAATCAAACAATGCAAATGTCGGTTGAAGTCCAACCTCCATGACGGAGCGGTAATTGTCCGTAAGTCGCACTCACCCAGCTACAGAGACCAAAAGATGGGTCCAGAAACGTAAAGGAAGAACCGGCTTCCTAGTAGAGTGCGATGCCGTGAACGGGGCACGAGGAAGGAACACGTCGACGGAGATGAATGGATGCAACAGAGGCCGTGGCTGGGGAAGAAGCTGGCTCCCCACGACCACACGTGATAAGGGGCATGCACAGGCTGCACGGGCTCTCCTCACCGAGGGAGGGGAGGCTTGAGAATGGACATGGTAACAGCGAAGGAACAAACGCAGCAACAGGGACAACGAATGTGACGAGTGTGACGAATGTGACCGAACGTCTCCACGGCAGGGGAAGACGCCAGGAGTCATGACCCGGAAGGGACCGCCCCCAGAGAGTATCAAGAATATAATGGTCCAAAATACTTAGGGAAGTGGGGTACACTTCTGACGATCAGAAACCCCCTGCCGTATTTGCTCCGCGGCGGAGTTTTTTTAAATGATTTTATGACTAATGTAAATTTCCGTTCACTGAGCATTAAAATTGAGGTAGATACCACAAAACAAAATATATAACACCAAGACCCTAGTACAGCGATATATCGTCCTTCTGTCACATTTGGCGTCCTTCGCCAATGAATTGGTTAAAATATCAGACAACAAAAAAGGATCGAGGCGTCGTGGTCTCTCATGTCTCTCCCAGACCAGACATTTAGTGAAAGAAGTCCCAAATAGCAAGTCCCACACAGTGGCAAGCGGTGCTGGATCCCATGCTTCGTGTTTTTGATGTTCTCTCTCTCACCGGCCTCACGTCGCCCATCTTTGTCTTGTATCCAATACTTCTGCATCCATCGTCAGTACCGAATGTCTCCAAAAGATACGTTACCTTCTCGAAGTGCATATCAATGCCTGTTATCCCTTACAAATATAGTTCACCCATTATTTCCTAATGTGTGTTTTGTTAGGGAAAATGCGCGAATAGAATTTGTAAACAACAAGTGCATTTATACAATGGGTAAAACTGTTTAGTGTGACCCTACCACACCTAGCATATTCTTAGATGAACTGAAGACAAGCAACAAGGTCGTACATAGATGAACTGAAGACAAGCAACAAGGTGGTACATAGATGAACTAAAGACAAGCAACAAGGTCGTACATAGATGAACTAAAGACAAGCAACAAGGTCGTACATAGATTAGCACAAGCAACAAGGTCGTACATAGGTGAACTGAAGACAAGCAACAAGGTCGTTCATAGATGAACTAAAGACAAGCAACAAGGTCGTACATAGATTAGGACAAGCAACAAGGTCGTACATAGGTGAACTGAAGACAAGCAACAAGGACATACATAGATGTACTGAAGACAAGCAACGGGGTCCACATAGATGGATTGAAGGGAAGCAACAAGGTCGTACGTACATGTACTGAAGAGAGTAATCAAATATATCCACGATGAGTTTCACCCAACGAGCCAAGAAGAAGTTGGCGTCCTTGTCCAAAAGAAAGAAGTTAAAACATGCCGAGAAGGAACACATCCGACCTCCCAGCCAGCAAGTGCCTAGATTCCCACTTCCTGACGACTCTCAGAGGAATTTATCTTCATCAATATCACTTCCGGACCAGCTTGACCAATCAGAATTGACTAACGTTTCGAAGATATCATCGAAGTCTTTGTCCAGTATTGAGACATCTGGTCCAAGCATCACATTACTGTCATACGTCAGTGACACAACTAGCAGACCTCGAGTTTTGAACCGTTTACATTCAACCCCAACTCTTTCACAGAAATCATCAGAAGATCACCTCACAAACATTAGAACACGCGAGAATCAAAATAACATAGATGCTAGTGAGAGGTCACTACATGCCAATCTGGTGTCCACAGTTTCGCATTCTCTGGATGACGACGCATGCCAACAGACAACATCGCGAAAAGATAATACGTTGGGAAAGTTGAATCTGCTGTCGAGACATGGCCACAGTCTGGATTCTGGTTTGTATTCTCACAGTTCACATATAGACTTTGAAAAATGTGATTACAGTCCCTGGACTTCACGATCACCCGGCGAGAACTTCACGGAGAACAACTCCAGCGAGTGTCAAAGTCCAGCTGGCCTTATCTCGACCACCAATAGAAGCAGCCAGAGAAGTTTCAGCGCAGGTGAAGACACCGATGAGAGTCGATCCGTAGAGGGAGATTTGGGAATTTCTGAAGAAGATTCTGAAACTTGTGATGAAGTCTTCAAGCTTGATTCGGCAGAATCGATAGCCACATCCACAGGGAGTGATATCTTAGGGTCTGGTTCCTCTAGCAATACAAATATTGGCGTCAGTACAAATGACTTTCATCGGTGGGGCAAGGACGAGGAGTCTGAAAACCAGACCTCTGGATTTGACCAGACAACTAACATCCGGTGTAATCTGGGTGGATCTGAAAAGCGTATACCTGGCCTCACGGAAGCACCAAAAGTGTCACCAAAAGACAACTCGATCGTTAAAAAAATTCGATTCTTCGAAAGCTATGGAGAACACAAAAGCAAATCTACCAACCGCAGCCAAAATAGTAAACTGTTTACAGAGATGGAGGGCAGCGGACGATCAGCTTTTGCTGGGGACCTCGACTCTAAAACTGCTCCCAATAAAGGGGTCAACTCGGATGATGATAGCGATGGAGGTCATAGTTCATCTAAAGTGAAGCAACAGAAGTCGGGGCCCTCCTATAAGATGTTCCCCAACTCCACCCAAGCCCGGCAGAGGCTGAACTTCAGCCGCTTCAAGCGGTCCGATTCCATCCCCGAGGTCGTGGCCGTGTGCGCCTGTGATGATCTTGGCCGAGGAGGCTGCGAACCAGGTGGACACGACAGAGTAGTTGACTGCCAGGTAACTAGAGCGTCTTAAGTGTACATCAGGCGTCTTCTGTCCTCGTGTGTACACATTCTCACCTGTCTGCACGAACGCTGTCCATAAACACAGATTGTGGCAAGTCCTACAGGTTACCGTCAAGTTTGACCATCTTCTTACTCTCGACCACACGCATTCTTGTCTGTCACGTGGACACTAAACACTCGTACCAAATTTTAAACTATAGTATTACAATTAGTATTATTAATATTAGGATTATTATTACTTGTATTATTATTATTACTGTTATTATTATTATTATTATTATTATTATTATTATTATTATTATTATTATTATTGCTGCTGATATTATTATTGTTGCCGGTCTCTCTGGCAGAGGGGTTACACGACTTTCTCCGTAATCCCGTTTGTCCACGCAGGGTAATGCAGCGCGCGAGAATTGGAAGCGGTACTCCCCGCGTTGGTGACTTGCGGGATAAGTGAGCCGGCCGCTCAGAAAGCAATGGCAAACTACTAAGCGTAATCTTGCCAAGAAATCAACAATCAGCTGAAAGATGCTGATGTTCACAGCGACGTCCTGTAAAGTATATGCGAATTTTTAAGCATTCTCATTATTAGTATTATTACTATATTGCCGGCTTCGTGGCTTAGAGGTTATGACTTTTCTCCGCCATCTCGTATATTCTCGTGGGTAACGTGATGACGGTGAGAATCAGCAGTGGTTCGAATCGCATCGGTAACTTACAGGGTATGTGAGCCGGCCGCTCAGAAAGCAATGCAAACTACTGAGCGTAATCTTGCCAAGAAATCAACATACAGCTGAAAGATGCTGGTGTTGACAGCGATTTCCTGTAAAGGATATGTAAAAAAAAAAAAACTCTTATTATTATTATTATTAATGTTATTATTATTATTAATTGTATTATTATTATTATTAGTGGTATTATTGGTATTATTAGTATTAGTATTATTATTACTGTTATTATTATTAGTATTATTATTATTAGTATTACTGTTATTGTTATTATTATTATTATTATTACTGTTATTATTATTATAATTACTGTTGCTGTTATTATTATTGTTATTAATATTACTGTATTATTATTATTATGGTGTTGTTGTTGTTGTTGTTGTTGTTGTTGTTGTTGTTGTTGTTGTTGTTGTTGTTGTTGTTGTTGTTGTTGTTGTTGTTGTTGTTGTTGTTGTTGTTGTTGTTGTTGTTGTTGTTGTTGTTGTTGTTGTTGTTGTTGTTGTTGTTGTTGTTGATGTCGTGTAACCTCCAGACCAGGGAGACCGGCTTATTATTATTATTATTTTTTTTTAAATTTGCATATCCTTTACAGGACATCGCTATCAACAGCTGCATCTTTCAGCTGTCTGTTGATTTCTTGGCAAGATTACGCTCAGTAGTTTGCCAAAGCTTTCTGAGCGGCCGGCTCAGTTATCCCGCAAGTCACCAGCGGGGGTAGAACCGCTCCCAGTTCTCGCCCGCTACGAGACTCTGTGTGATAAACGGGATTACGGAGAAATTGTTGTAACCCCTCGGCCAGAGAGACCGCTTATTATTATTACTAATGTTATATTCTTATGGATTTTATTAATACTTTTGTTGTTATTATTAGTATTATTATTAGTAGTAGTAGAAGTATAAGTATTATTATTACTGTTATCATTATTAGTATTATTAATACTATTACTGTTATTATTAGTATTATTACTGTATTATTGGTAGTAATATTATTATTAGTATTATTACTATTATTATTAGGATTATTGTTATTATTATTATTATTATTATTATTATTATTTATTAGTACTATTATTACCGTTATTATTATTATTATTATTATTAGTAATATTATTACTATTATTATTATAATTACTGTTGTTATTATACTAGTATTACTATTGCTATTATTATTATTACTAGTATTATTATTGCTGTTACTATTATTATTATTATTACGAGGCTCTAGGAGACGGTATGACTTAGTTTCACAACCTCCACCTCCCCCCTCACCGTCCTCACCGAGTGGAGGGCCTAAATCAACTGCCAGAGATTTGGAAGGAGACAGTTTTGTGTTGATTTCAATGGTGTGAGGCGTCGGCCTTTCAGACAGAAATGACAAACTACTGAACTACCATCCCCTAGTAAATCACAGACAGCCAATCATTGATGGGGCTGATTTCTACCTATAACGGACAAGCAAATAACTTTATTATTATTATTATTATTATTATTATTATTATTATTAAATGTTTTCTGTTGTTACCCACAGACGGATAATGCCACTTTTATCGTTAAGTCCTGGTAAATTTGAAGTCCAAACTTGTAGTTCAAGGCGAGATGTGTCGCCTTGAGTTTGCTGTGTCTGTACTTGTTTAGACTACCCTTGGTGTTGTCTGTCCACCCGAGTCTCGTCCTTTCTCTGGCTCTCTCCAGATCTATGTTCATTGCATGACCTTATGGGTTGTCGATGGAGTTCCCTTCTCAGAAGATCTCAAATGATTCTATTTGTTGTCTCTCTGTGAGTTTCATGTTTCCCATGTTGCACTTTCATATTTCGTTTCTTCCGACAACTCTAGCAGCTTTTCTCAGGCGCTTCACCTTACATGTCAACAGTTATCGGTGGTCGGATCTTTACATGGAGGAGGTGTAATACTACTACTGCTACTGCCACTGCTACTACTACTACTGCTACTGTTACTACTACTACTGCTACTGTTACTACTACTACAACTACATGGTAACCCCCCGCCTCCCCCACCCCCCCAAAAAAAAAACAGAATCCATAAACTACTACTACTACTACTACTACTACTACTACTACTACTACTACTACTACTACTACTACTACTACTACTACTACTACTACTACTACTACTACTACAGCTAAGACAGCTACTACTAATACTGCTACTGAAACTACTTCTACTACTACTACAGTTACTACTGCTGTTACTACTACTGTACTGTAGACACACTGGGGGGTACGGGGTGTCAGGCATTGGTAGCACCTTTGGTAAGGATGGCTCTCATGTCCTTTCAGGACCCATCCCCCTCTGGTCCAAGTCTGACACCCAGCTCGTGCCTGTGGCTCCTAGTAGCTGTCAGCATGCGACAGCGGCCACCCCCCGGGCAACAGCTGTGAGAGGCTGGCTAAACCAGGCATGGGTATCCGATTTGGTGTCAAACCAAGAGGTAAACTAGGGTATGCCTACCCAGCATGTGAAGACAGGATTCGGCAGACTGCGCGGAAGAAATCATTCCTGATTCAACGGGCAAGACGGCGTTTACCTGCAAAGCGTTGTGGAACGTAATGAGCACGGCAAGGCACGTAGAGCGCCCTGGTCATCCACTGCACCTGTATTCGTTTCCAATCGTCTCGACTTGTCTTGCCACTGGACTCAGATGGACTCAGGCGAGAGAGTGAGGTCGACGAATTGCGCAACTCTTCCTCACTTTAATCCAAGTCATCACGCAAGTCATTCTTCATCCAACGTCACATATCACCTTCAAGCCCTGTGGCGATGGGCGAGCGGCAAAGCGGCAGGCGTGGGTACGCTGGCAGCCGTAGTCGCAGACCTGCACACAGGCGGCTCAGGCCATATGGTCGTTTCTACTGACCGGAGCAGCAGTGGGATTCGGCAGCCCCCTGAGCGACTGAGCAGCCCTCTATAGGAACACACTGCTCACCTCCATAGCATGAGGAAGGGGCTAGAAAAGGTGCCCTAAACATTGTCTGCTTCATCACTACCTAACCAGCTAGCCGCGGTTGGTGGGTACCCTTAACTGCGGTCGACATACAAAGAAAGATAAAACAAGCAAAGCTAAAAGAGTAAACCATATTCCCTTAACAATTGGAACTTGGAATGTACGCACCCTACTTGACAGAGACGGCGCGTCGGGTCCAGAGAGACGAACAGCACTGATTGGGAGAGAGCTGGGCAGGTACAACATCGACATTGCAGCCTTGAGCGAGACACGACTTGCAGAAGAAGGCCAAATCTGTGAAATTGGTGCCGGCTACACATTTTTCTGGAGTGGAAGGAAAAGCGAGGAAAGACGCCAATCCGGTGTGGGATTTGCCATTAAGTCAGCCCTGGTCGGCAAATTAGCTGGATTTCCAAAGGCTATAAACGACAGGCTCATGACCATGAAGTTGCCTCTGCTGAATGGAAGGAAGTACGCAACCATTGTGAGTGTCTACGCACCAACTATAACCAACGAAGATGATGTCAAGAACAAGTTCTATGAGGACCTGCACAGTGTATTAACATCTGTTCCCAAAGGAGACAAACTTATACTCCTTGGGGATTTCAATGCCAGAGTAGGCACGGACACCACCTCTTGGAGTGGCATTATTGGAAAGCATGGAGTCGGAAATTGTAACAGCAATGGACTCCGCCTCCTTCAGAAATGTGCCGAACATGATCTCGTGATTACGAACACAATTTTCCGTCTCCCCATGAGAAATAGGACATCGTGGATGCACCCTCGCTCGAAACACTGGCACCTCATTGACTATGTCATCGTCAGGAGGAGTGACAGACAAGACGTTCGAGTGACAAAATCCATGTGTGGTGCCGAATGTTGGACAGACCATCGTCTCATTGTCTCGAAAATGAACATCCACATCAGGCCACCACGGCGTCCTCAGAGGGCGAAAATGCAAACAAAGCTAAATGTCACCCGCCTAAACAGCAAGAAAATGCAGCAGTCGTTTGAAAATATGCTGGAAGACCGCCTCAAGCCCAATGCTGAAGCTAAACAGGATACATAAACAGAATGGAGAGCCCTAAAGGACACAATTTACAACACTGCTATGGAAATCCTGGGTCCAGACCCCCGAAAGCATAAAGACTGGTTTGATGAAAATTCCGAAGACATCAACCAATTGCTGGCCGAGCAACATCTTCTCCTCACGGCACATTTGAATGACCCAAAGTCAACATCAAAAAAAGATGCTTTCAAGAACATTCAGAGAGTAGTGCAGCGGAAACTTCGGCACATGCGGGACTCCTGGCTGAGCAGCAAAGCTGATGAAATTCAGGGCTTTGCTGGCAGACATGATATGAAAAACTTCTACGACTCACTGAAAGCGGTCTATGGTCCTTCATCACCAGGCATAGTTCCCCTCCTCGGTGCAGACGGGGGAACATTGGTCACCGATAAGAAAGAAATCCTCCAACGCTGGGCAGAGCATTTCAGCAAAATCTTAAATGCAACTTCCTTCTTCGATGATGAAACCATCAACTGCCTTCCTCAAGTTCCCACCAATGAGACACTTGGTGACCTGCCAACCATAGTGGAAATAAACAAAGCCATCCAGCAACTCTCCAGCGGCAAGGCACCTGGTCCTGACTCCATCCCAGCAGAGATATACAAGGCAGGTGGGCCGGTCCTAACAGAGCAGCTTCACCAAGTCTTCACAAACATATGGATGAACGAGACCATGCCACAAGATTTTAAGGACGCGTCAATAGCCCACCTTTACAAACGTAAAGGAAACCGCCAATCCTGTGACAACCACCGAGGCATCTCCTTGCTTTCAATTGCAGGGAAGATACTCGCCAGAATTCTTCTCAATCGCCTCACAGCCCATCTCGATCAAGGTCTTCTTCCTGAGAGTCAATGTGGCTTCAGAAAAGAACGTGGAACTGTTGACATGATTTTCGCTGCAAGGCAGCTGCAAGAGAAATGTCAGGAACAGAACTGCGAAATGTTCTCCACTTTCATTGACCTCACCAAGGCTTTTGATACAGTCAGCAGAGATGGATTGTGGAAGATTATGGCAAAATATGGCTGTCCACGAAAGTTTGTCCAAATAGTGCGGCTATTTCATGACGGCATGCAGGCAAGAGTACAGGAAAATGGTGAACTGTCTGAACCCTTTCCTGTAACCAATGGAGTGAAGCAAGGATGTGTCCTGGCACCAACACTGTTCAGCCTCATGTTTTCAGCCATGCTGATGAATGCCTTCGAGAACGACGACATTGGAATAGACATCAACTACCGTATGGATGGAAAGTTATTCAATCTCAGAAGGCTGAAAGCTAAAACCAAAATTGACAGCGGCACCGTCAGAGAGCTCCTGTTTGCTGATGATTGCGCTCTATACGCCAACTCAGAGGCGGACATGCAACATAATGTTTCAGCTTTCTCACATGCCTGTGCCAACTTTGGGCTCAATATCAACTTGGAGAAGACTGTAGTTATGTACCAGCCAGCTCCAGGGAACAATCACACTGTGCCGAATATCAAAGTGAATGATCATAGACTAAGTGTTGTGGACAAATTCACCTATCTTGGCAGCACTGTGTCACAAGCTGCCACAATCGATGACGAAGTGAATGCAAGAATCTCCAAGGCCAGTGCAGCCTTTGGCAGACTGTACAAGAATGTATGGGACAGAACTGGAATAAGCCTGCAAACAAAGCTAAAAGTCTACAAAGAAGTTGTATTATCCACACTGCTATATGCTTGTGAAACCTGGACTGTTTATCAGCGACACGCTAGGAAATTAAACCACTTCCACACAGTCTGCCTAAGGAAGCTACTGAAGATTAAATGGCAAGACAAGATTCCAGACACTGAAGTCCTAGAAAGAGCATCCATGCCCAGTATCCACACTCTACTGATGAAGAATCAGATTCGCTGGGCTGGTCACTTGACCCGCATGCCAGATCACAGGCTCCTTAAACGAATTTTCTACAGCGAACTGCGTTGTGGTAAACGCTCCCAAGGTGGCCAGAGGAAACGTTTTAAAGACACTCTGAAAATTTCACTGAATGCTTTTGGAATTCATCATGACACCTGGGAGGCTGCAGCCAGAGACCGAAATTCGTGGCGTGCATCATTGCGCAAAGGTGCAGTCATATGTGAGGCAACCAGGACTGCAAGAGCTGTGAAGAAAAGGCAGGACAGAAAAACCACTGCAGGAAATCCTCCTCCAGAGACGTCAAGCATTCTTTGCCCACATTGTCAAAGAACATTTCGAGCCAAAATAGGCCTTATCAGCCATCTTAGAACCCACGGCTCCACACCTTCAACCCCACTGGATGAAATGAATGGTCATCATCATTCTTGATGGACAAACAACACAGCACTGCAGACACTGTACTGTATGAAACGAGTGATTGGAAGGGCCAAATGTAAGACGGGCTTGCGTGCCCAATTTGTGACCCTATGAAAATAAAGTTCGTTCGTTCGTTCGTTCGTTCTAGAAAACAGTATCATCATCAATATATTGATTAAGTCTCTCTACCTTTACTTTGTGACATAACTTAGTCACAATGTGTCATTACCTTTGCCACGACCTGCTCAAGCTGTCTGCCTCTCGCTCTTACAGTTGAGAGTTCAATTCTGGACTCCGTCTTTCAGTTCACGAGAACTGTATTCTCATAAACTCCTGGGGGTCGTCGTTGGAGCTACGGAAATCGTTATTTGTGTCTCTTTCGGCAGGCCGCACTGCGGAAAGAGACCAATCTTTATGAGATAAAACCAGGTGCAATGAAGTCGATCCGTTCGGTTCTAAACTCTTTAAGCTTATCCCGTTGCCTGTGTATTGTTGTTGCCTTGTTGTTTGCTGATGAAGTTTCGGCCTCTGTTTTTTTGTAATGTATTTTGTACCGTAGCCCTACACGTCTTGTGTACCAGTTGTTTACATGTCCCCAGTTTTACTCTGTTGAGCCATTTCTCGTATGTTTGTTGCTAACCCTAGCTAGATCTTGTTGCTAAACCTAGCTAAACCTTGTTGCTAAACCTAGCTAAACCTTGTTGCATTACCCTGTCTAAACCTTGTTGCCAAAGCTAGCTAAACCTTGTTGCTAAACATAGCTAGACACCAAGCTGTGACACATGGGAGACATCATCAAGTTACTCAGAGAAGACATGTCATTTGGGCTCTATGTTATAACAATGGGAGTGCAATGGCGAGAGGGTCCATTTTATTGCGTCCGGGTGTATTTCATATGGCTCTCTCCCGCTCTCTCTTTATTTATCTCTCTCTTTCTATTCGCATGGCGGCCAGCAGAAAGCGTCGCACAAAGCAGTAATTTCGTAGCTCTAGCGACGACCCCCAGGAGTCTACAAGAAAAATGCACTCGTGAACCGAACGACGCGGCCTAGAATCGAACCCATCGAAGCGCGAGCCAGACTGCTTATACATTTCGCCATGGGTACTTCACCTCCCCAAATCCTCCCCCATCCTCCCAACACTTCCCCCAACCTTCCCCAGTAGTATGTAAATGCGATAAGTGTGTGTTTATGCGAGCGTGTGCGTGTGTCTCCAGGCGGGCGTTGAGTAACATAGGATGGTAGCAGACATGTGCAGTGCTTGAGAGGATGCTGCAATGAATGTTATGAGCAAGAATCAGCTTGACATCTTACCCACAGCTTGAAAACCTGGTGGTAACAGAGTAATAGGAAGATACAGAGATAATTATCTAGATAGTTTAGCCAAATGTCACAGTTCGGAAACGTACAAAAACCTCACAATATGACCAAATGAAGAACATGGGTGGGTCATGAGAAAACCTGAGAATAGTTTACCTAGAGCTGCTTTTGTCTGAAATCCTCGAAATAGAGGAAACCCCAAAACACACGGAGAAGAGAAGCAGACACATAAATGAATAATATAGGAGGGCATGGACGGAGCTGCATGGGATACCTAAAGATAGGGGTTTGGGGTCAGCTGGATGAGGGGGGGGGGGGTGTTTAAGAAAAGGACACATACATGATCGAGTCTTCCGTGATCGCGTGTGAGATGGTACATCGTGATCGATAAAGCACTTAGTTAAAAGCTACTCACACAAAGGTTGGAGGAAGAAGAAAAAATGCGGGCGGTTGACTGCCGAGAGAATGTGAAAATATGTCATAAACATAACGACAGCTGTTTCTACTTCGTTGTTCTGTCCACTGTGTTTGGTAGGCCTGTCTACCGTCGGTTGTGGCAGCTGTTGTCTGACTGAAGTTTGTTGTCTGGTTCTTTGGTTAAATGTATCGCTGATGCCTGGTTCTATTGAACGTTTCTGCTGCTGTTGTTGATGTCGATGATGAAGATGGTGATTAATCTGCTGCTGCTGTTGTTGCTGCTACAGTTGTTGGTGGTTTTGTTGATGTTGATGATTGTCATGGTACAGCATTACTGACTGTTATTGAGTGGCTGTTTTATAATATTATGTTTGGAACTACATTGTCTTGATTGACGCACAACATGTAAGAACTCAAAGTACAACAGAATACTGGTTTGTTCAAATTCACGATTTCTCTTCTCGTAATTCATTACACGTTTACAACGTTTAACGCAATCACAACATGGTATTTTCAATCCCTCTTACGATCATATACGAGGGGCAGTCAATATGAAAGTCACAAATGGCTGTAAAAATATAACTAAATATGATAACAACTTGAAACCAGTTTATTTTTATACATACATTGTCCCTTTATTTCTCAACATAATTTCCTCCAACATTGATGCACTTATCCCATCGTTTTATCAGTCATCCCAAACTGGCTGCATAGAACTGCGTGCTCTATTTTCTAAACAAAGAAGTTTTCACTTCACATTCAACTTCGGCGTTATTCGAGAAATGTCTCCCGCCAAGATGGGTTTTCGGTGGACCAAAAAGATGGAAATCGCTAGGCTCTAAGTCGGGGCTGTAAGGTGGATGTTCCAGAACTTTCCACCTTAGTTGGTTGATTTTCTCCTGAGTTAATCGAGCCGTATGTGGTCTGGCATTGTCATGAAGAAGCAACACTCCTCTAGTCGCAGTCCTGGTCGTTTTCTTCGAATTGCATCCTGAAGCATCCATAGAACTTCATAATACGATTCAGAATTCACATTGTCACCTTTCTTATAGAAATTGGTTAAAAGTACTCCTTGACAATCCCAGAACACTGTCAGCATAACTTTTCCTGCTGATGGCGTAACCTTGAATTTTTGGACACAAGGCGAAGAGTTTTAGAGCGTCCTTGAACAATTTTCTACCCAGCTATGCACCGGTTTACGGGACACACATTTGTCAACATAAACAGGAAACATTTCCTGATGAATGTCCTTTGCAGGCAGTCCTTTTGCCCACAAAAAAAGAAAAAAAGAAACGCACAACAGCTCATTGCTCTTTGGTTGTACACTCCGTAAGTACAGTCTCCGTTTTGTTTATGCGCTGCGCATACGCATGAGACACCTAGCGCCACCTGACGAACGGGAATATAAAGTTCGATGTTGCTGTCACCTAATGACACCTGTAGAAAACACCAACTACATTTACCTGCCATCCCACAGAACAGTGTGACTTACGTATTAACGTGCCCTCATAATTATAAAACGCATATAAAACTATAACACATCGGCGGCAAAATAAATCTTGCCAATGCCATAACGAGTCTGAGCCGGTCTGCTAACTATCACGGTCTCAGCTCGAGTGTCACGTAAAAGTGAGACCTTTCTCTCCTGGGCGAGGTCGAAAGCGTGCTTCTCGCTCAAGGCGATCCGCACTTCCTACCGCGATGAGAATGTGAGCTCTAGTCACACTCCACGTCATGGCAATGATGATGGTTTCGTTGTTATTGTCTCTACACCTCACGATCAGACGTTGTTATTGTCTCTACACCTCACGATCAGACGTTGTTATTGTCTCTACACCTCACGATCAGACGTTGTTATTGTCTCTACACCTCACGATCAGACGTTGTTATTGTCTCTACACCTCACGATCAGACGTTGTTATTGTCTCTACACATCACGATCAGACGTTGTTATTGTCTCTACACATCACGATCAGACGTTGTTATTGCCTCTACACATCACGATCAGACGTTGTTATTGTCTCTACACATCACGATCAGACGTTGTTATTGTCTCTACACCTCACGATCAGACGTTGTTATTGTCTCTACACCTCACGATCAGACGTTGTTATTGTCTCTACACCTCACGATCAGACGTTGTTATTGTCTCTACACATCACGATCAGGCGTTGTTATTGCCTCTACACATCACGATCAGACGTTGTTATTGTCTCTACACATCACGATCAGACGTTGTTATTGTCTCTACACCTCACGATCAGACGTTGTTATTGTCTCTACACATCACGATCAGACGTTGTTATTGTCTCTACACATCACGATCAGACGTTGTTATTGTCTCTACACATCACGATCAGACGTTGTTATTGTCTCTACCCATCACGATCAGACGTTGTTATTCTTGTCTCTACCCATCACGATCAGACGTTGTTATTCTTGTATCTACACCTCACGATCAGACGTTGTTGTTGTCTCTACACATCACGATCAGAATGGATTACAGACACAAGACAGATCTTGACACGATTCTTCTTCTTCTGCTGCGTTCATCCGAAGAGTTTGTTTTTTTTTTCCTTTTTTTTCGGACGTGATTGCATTGTGCCTGTGTACCTCAGAGCTGCGTTCTTGCGCCGTTAGACCGACAAATCCGACTCTGCGGGCATTTGTTGACCGGGTTAACCTTCCCGGGGGAAACGATGCACAAGAAAGGACAAGTAAGACAAGACAAGCTAGGATAGACAACACAGGGCAAGGCAGACAGACAGAAACCACAAGAACAGACACGACGTAAAGTGACCCACGAAAAAAACTACTATAAGCCACATGAACAGACGACATAAAGCAACAAAATAAACAACGACGAGAAGATACAAGCCAACACGACAAGAAGAGACACGATATTACATAAAAAGAAAAACTAAAGTCAAGGATATATATATATATATATATATATATATATATATATATATATATATATATATATATATATGCCGGTCTCTCTGGCTGTGGGGTTACAACACTTTCTCTCTGTAATCCCGTTTATCACGCAGAGTCTCGCAGCGGAGCGAGAACTGAGGTGGTTCGACCCCCGCTCGTGACTTGCGGATACTGAGCCGGCCGCTCAGAAATCAATGGCAAACTACTGAGCGTAATCTTGCCAAGAGATCAACAGACAGCTGAAAGATGCTGCTGTTGACAGCTAAGTCCTGTAAAAGGATACGCAAAACATTTTATATATATATATATATATATATATATATATATATATATATATATATATATATATATATAACACCACAATGACAAGAGGTCACGACAAGAAGAAATTTGATATAGGACGACAAGAAGAGATGATATAGCACGATACGAGGAGACTTGATATAGCACGATAAGAAGAAATTTGATATAGCACGACAAGAGGAGACTTGATATATCACGACAAGAAGAGACTTGATATAGCACGACAAGAGCAGACTTGATATAGCACGATAAGAAGAAATTTGATATAGCACGACAAGAGGAGACTTGGTATATCACGACAAGAAGAGACTTGATATAGCACGACAAGAGAAGACTTGATATAGCACGATAAGAAGAGACTTGATATAGCACGACAAGAGGAGACTTGATATATCACGACAAGAAGAGACTTGATATAGCAAGACAAGAGGAGACTTGATATAGCACGACGAGAGGAAACTTGATATACTACGACAAGAAAAGGCGACATAGCACGACTATAAAAGACAGTATAACACGACAAGTGGAGACTTGATATAACACGATAAGAAGAGACTTGATATAGCACGATAAGAAGAGATTTGATATAGCACGATAAGAAGAGACTTGATATAGCACGACAGGAGGAGACTTGATATATCACGACAAGAAGAGACTTGATATAGCACGACAAGAGGAGACTTGATATAGCTCGACAAGAGGGACTTGATATAGCACGACAAGAAGAGACTTGATATATCACGACAAGAGGAGACTTGATATAGCACGGCAAGAAGAGACTTGATATAGCATGACAAGAATAGACTTGATATAGCGCGACAAGAAGAGACTTGATATAGCACGACAAGAAGAGGTTTGATATAGCACAAGAAGAGACTTGATATAGCACAAGACTTGATTTAGATTGACAATAGGCGGATTTTTTTTTTGCGCTCGCTCGCTTTGAACTCAAGCGTAGTCCATACACACCACTTCTAGTAGTCATTGATTGATTCATTCATTCAGTAGCATGGCATTTGAAGAACCTCGCTCCCATAACAGCCTTCCGGAAAACTCGACCACAAGCAAGATGTCCCGCGTCCGATACACTCATCTGGAGATCATCCGCCACATCCTACACCCATCTTCTCTTTGGCCTTCCTCTTCCTCTCTTCCCAGGCATGTGCCCCTCCATTATTGTTCTCTCCAAACTTTCATGAAGTTTCAAGTGACCAAAATATTTCAATTTTCTCTGTTTTATCGTCTTTAATAGCCAACCTTCTTCAATATTTAGCTCCTGAAGTATGGATTCATTTGATCTTTTCTTTACCCAAGATATTCTTAGAACCCGTCTATAACATTTGTATTCAACGGCATTTATGTGCTGTTCAGCTTGTTTAGTAAGTGTCCAGGTCTCACAGGCGTATGTTGCAATGGGAAAGATGCATGCTCTTAAAAATCTATTTTGTGTAGTTCTATCTGTCACACTCCATAATGTATTCAGTTGTTTTAGTCTTTGAAGAGCAATTGATAGTCGCCGTTTAATTTCTTTCATTGTGTCACCATTGTTGGTAATCAATGACCCAAGATATTCAAAATTTTCCACCACCTCCAATTTTTCCTCATTAACATATATTTCTTTCTCCATAGTAGTTTTATCTGTATGCATTATCTTGTAGATTTTGCTATGTTAAGATATAAGTTGCGATTTTCACTATTTCTTTGGGTTTAGGTTATTAAGTTTTCTATACCACTATGTGATATGGATAGCAACACTGTATCATCAGCATATCGAATCTCCGATATGTCATGACCGCAGATATTTAGGGCATCATATAGCTCCCTGTTTATATCATCTCTTACATTTCTCATTATAATTTCGGCGTACAGGTTAAACAAATAGGGTGACAGCACACAGCCCTGACGGACTCCTTGCTTGATGTCAAACCAATCTGATGTCTCGCCATCTATTCTAACCGCTGCTTGTTGGTCTAGATAAAGCATTTTTATGAGTTGTACTACATGTGATGGAAAGCATATAGTCCTCATGATTTCCCAAAGTTTCTGATGTTGTTTGCAGTCAAATGCCTTTTAATAATCCACAAAACATGAGAATAGGTTTACATTAAATTCTCTGTACTTTCCTATTATTAAACGCATGTTTAGTATGTGATTTCTTGTTCCTCTTCCTTGTTTAAATCTAGCTTGAACCACGTTAATCTCTTCTTCCATTTTCTTACGAAGTCTTCCCATTATGCTTTTTAGTAGAATTTTACTTGCATGACTGATCAGGGCAACAGTTCTATAGTTGGTGCATAATTTCAGGTTGCCCTTTTTTGGTTTTGGAATGAAGATAGTTCTCTTCCAATCTATTGGCCTTACATTTCCATATCTTTTTACATAATACGTGATAGATTTGTATGCTTTCTTCCCCTCCCTCTTTAATTAGTTCAGCTGGTATCTCATCACATCCTGGTGATTTACCATTCATCAGGTTCTTTACTGCCCATGCAATTTCATTTAATGAGTGTTCAGGTTCTGTCTCTGCTGTCATTGGTTCATGTATATCATTCATATCTTCACAGCCATTCATATCATACATTCCACTGCAGTATTCCTGGCACCTTTCTAGAATTTGTCTAGATTCTGTTAAGGTATTTCCCAATATGTCCCAGATAACATTTAATTGAGGGTGAACATTTCTTGTCAATAACTTCATTTCTTTGAACATTTCGTAACCTCTTCCATTTTTATGATATTGCTCTATTTTAATACAACAATCTTGTGTATATTGGTTTTTGTCCTTTCTTGTGTTCTTTCCTATTTCTCGAGTTAAAGATTTATACTTCATCTTGCTGTTATCGGATTCACATCCTTTCTGTTTCAGTTCCCTTCGTTGTTTTATTAATTTTAACGTGTCTGGTGTAATCCATGGCTTATGTTGTTTAGACCTGGTCAGAATTAAATCTTTCGCTGCTACTTCTAGTAGTGCTGAACTGAATTTTGCATGTAGATTAACTTTCCCTATTAACAGTGTCCCTCGCCATCAGGCGAACCCACTCCGACTTCAGAGGTACTTGTAATTTACGTCCCCAAGTCAAGGATGGTAGGTCAAGATTTTAGTCTAACTGTCTGGTGTAGGGGTTGCGCCCCTTAATTCGGCATCAGCACTTCGGATGTTTAAGAACAAGCGTTCTTATCCATTCGGTCATGCTGACCTACAAGAGGACGCTTGATATAGCACAAGATGAGACATAAGATTGCACGACAATAAGAGATTTGATATAGCACCACAAGAGGAGACATGATATAGATTGACACGAGGGGGCTTGATTTAGCACGACAAGAAGAGACAATATAGCACGACAGGAAGAGACTTAATTTACCATGAAAAGAAGAGACTTGATATAGCACGATAAGAAAAGACAATACAGCACGTCAAAAACAGACATAACAGAACACGACAAGCGGAGACAAATATTAAAATAACAAGAGACATGTCAGGATAGAAACATGGACAAGCTAATATAAGACAAGAAGAAACAGGACTGGACACAACACATTGGGACAAAACACAACAGAAAGCTAAGCTACTGCAAATAAAGCAATCCTAGTTAATATAAATCAAATATTAATAGACAACCACAAGATACATTCAGGCCAGTACAAGAAGGATAGTACACTTTCACAAAATACAATGCATGTCCAATCGAGGTAACACAAAGTCCAAGAAAGACAAAACAAGTCCCAGAAAGACAAATCAACTACAGAACCGACAAGAAAACCACGAGGAGAGAAGAGAAGACTAATACCCCTAGCCAGGGTTTAAATTGTTGCCCTCTTACGTCCCCAGGTGTGCCATCACCCAGCGTGTACCGCAGACAACGATGACCTTCCGCTGATGCTATGTTCGGAGTGTGACCTCCAGATTCACCAGACTCACAGCGACCATCTTGTCTTAGATACGAGGCCAGCACGTGAGTTGCCACAACCTAGTTGTTTATGTTCTCTTCGTCTGGTCCCTAGCCTGTCACTGTCACCAGTCTACCTACAAGGCAGCAGGTTTGTCTCTCTCCCTTCGTCTGGATCTTAGCCTTTAACTGTCCCCAGTCTACCTACAAGGCAGCAGATTTGTGTTTCTTTTCGTCTGGTCCCTACCCTTTAACTTCCCCCAGTCTACCTACAAGGCAGCAGGTTTGTGTCTCTCTTCATCTAGTTCCTAGCCTTTGACTGCCCCCAGTCTACCTACAAGGCAGCAGCTTTATGTCCCTCTTAGTCTGGCCCGCTACCCTTTAACTATCCCCAGTCTACCTACAAGACAGCGGGTGTCTGTCCCTCTTAGTCTGGTCCTTAGCCTTTGACTGTCCCCAGTCTACCTACAACACTTCGAGTTAATGGTGTTTGGTTCAAATGTTGTCTCCTTGCGATGATGAAGTCTAGCTGATGCCAATGGCCGGATCTTGCTTGGATGTTTCTGTGTGACCATATGCAGCTCTTTTGTTTTAAAAAAAGGAGTTTGTAATACATATGTCATTTCTGGTGCAATGCTCCAGCAGCCTTGCCCATTTTCATTCATGCGACCGATGTTGTATTTTCCAAGGCACACTGGCCATAAACTTGAGTCCTTGCCCACACGAGCATTGAAATCACCAAGAACAGCAGGTGTGTGTCCCTCTTTGTCTGGTCCCTAGCCTCTGACTATCTCCAGTCTACCTACAATATATCAGGTGTGAGTCTCTCTTCGTCTGGTCCCTAGCCTCTGTCTCCAGTCTACATACAATACACCAGGCGTGTGTCTCTCTTCGTCTGGTCCCTACCCTTTGACCTGTCAGACATGGGGAAAAAAGGAGTCTCTGTGGCGAAGTGGTCAAGCCGTTTGACTCGTGCTCCGAAGGTTATGGGTTCGATTCCGGGCCGCGTCCTTCGGTTTACGAGTTAAATGTTTCGGAGACTCTTGTGGGTCGTCGCTAAAAGCTACGGAGTTCGTGCTTTGTGCGGCGCTTTCCGTGCTGTGGAAAGAGACCGAGCCATATGGGATAAAACCCGGTGCAATTAAGTCGACCCTGTCGACTTTTAACCCTTTAATAACTAACAAAAGGGAAATAACTCCGCAAAATTAATGACTTGATATTTTGTAAATTCATTATACACGAATTGGTTTGACATATAAATGTCCTAGATGACTAATAAACTAGAAAAATGGACACAGTTTAACATAAAGCAACATTAAAAACAATAAAACAAAAACAAAGGTTAAAAAAACAGTTTAACTGGGAAAAAAATGTGAAAAAAAATTTTTTACTCACAAAATGATGTTGAAAGTGTCCCGCACTATTTATCCAAGTGCCCTGATAGCAGCAAATATCCTGCACTATTTATCCAAGTGCTCTGATACAAGTGATTCATGGTATTTTGTGAAGCATTCCCCCTTGCACAGCCATATCTGACAGAGACTGCATCCAAAAACAACCTCACTGGCTCTGCTCTTCTTACCAGACTTGGTGTTCATCTTGGCACACCAGTAGCAAGTTTTCCTTTTGCCATCCATACGAATTAGTCTGTGGTCCAAAAGATTGCTGGTACCCAGACCTACAGTTGTGGGGCAAGAAGAAGCTTTCCGTTTCCTCGAAATGTTACCCTTAAGAGAGTAGAAACCAGGCTACGCCTAAAAGCGAGATGGCCAACATCACCAACCCTTGTGTGTGGGCGATGGGAGTTTGAACAAATTATCCAGCTGTTGACAATAGAGGTTTGCAGGAGAAAGGCAAACATATATCTCCACCACTTCACAGATTTCCTACCAACAGGGTAATATGAGGACAGCTGGTCAAACCTGTCCACTCCACCCATTGATCTGTTGTAGGCGGCCACTGTTGTGGGTATCTGAACATCTTGTTTGCCACCGGGTGCCTTACGTGATGTGGATGTCATTCCTGGTGTCGTGTTAGTGGTAAGTAGATTGACAACTCTCTTGTCCCTCCAAACAGTAGCCACAGTGTTACCCTGTTGCCTAAAGATTACTGTATTGGCCTTCATCTTCTTTGTGCATAATGGCTTGCAGTCATCTGGCCATCCCTTCCTATTCGCCCTAAATGTTGAGCATATGTATGTCTTCTCACGCAGAAGATCGCGTGCCAGCTGTACAGAAGAGAAATAATTATCATAGTAGATGTGATGATTTTTCCCAAAGAAAGGTCTGCCTAACTTTGTCACAACATAATGACCAGATCCATGTGGCATTGGATCTTTCACCTTGCCAGTGTAGACATCAAAGTCTAGTAGGTAGCCGGTCGACGCATCTGCCGCACACCATACCTTGATCCCCCATGGGTTTGGCTTTCCCTTGATGTACTGCTTGAACTTTAGTCTACCATTGTAGGCAATCATGGCTTCATCAATGCTGATATCTCTGCCAGCAGAAAAACATGAGGATATGTTTTTCCTCACCATATCAAGGAACGGTCTTACCTTGTACAGTGGATCGTAATCTTTGTGGCCTATGGGCTTCTGCTTACTGGTGTCATTGAGATGAAAATATTGGGAGATTTTTGCATATCTAGTTTTCCCCATGCACTGTGATACTCCAGGATGATAGAGATCTTCATCTGTGCTCCAATACATGGCAGTTTCAGGCAATTGAACATAGCCCATGTGTATAGCAAGACGAATATAAATTTTTATTTCCTGAGTGCTCACAGGTGACCAGTAAACATCCACTTTACCTGCCTTTTCTTGTCGTTGAGTGGCATACAAATTAGTTTGTTCCATAGCAGACTGATAAAAGTCCTCATTTACAATGAGACTGAAGTAGTCAAACGGTTCTGCACTCTCTAGAAGATCATGTACTGGCCCAGAGTTCTCAAAAAAACCTTCAACGACTACAGGGGTTGTCTCAGGACTCCAAACATGCATGTCTACAGTTTCACTGACACTAGAGAAATCTGGGTCCTCTTAGTCAAAATTCCAGCCTGCCTCTGTAATCTTACAATCAATGTCACTTTCTGCATCACTATCTCTAAACAAATCAAAAGGTTCAGTGATATCCACAAAGGCACTGTCATAATCGACAGACATACCTGCACAATCTTCAAGAAAATCGTGGCTGGATTCCATTTTTTTTGCGAATAGATGATACAAGACCGAAAAATTGTTATAATTTCTAAACAGTTGAATGGATTTCAAAACAGAAAGAAGAAGGGAAACAACTCTTCCTGTTTCCTAGGCCCTGATACAATCGTAGATTCATTCATTCGCATAATTATTATTCAGGAACGATTGGGGCAAGACATGTGTAAAAACGTGGATTTTGGGGGTAATAGTCGGGAATTGGGCGACTTTAAGACATGGGAGTCCCTACCCGTAGCTGGGCTACCGTCGGCGTAGTTCTCGGGGTCACTGGAGCAGGCAAACCCCGCTCCCACTGTGAGGTGGAGACACGGGGGGGGGGGGGCGCAACGTTGATAGATTGTCTGGGTTTGGTCTCAGTGTGGCAAGTTGATGTCTTCTACTGAATTAAATCAATGGAGGACACAAACCTGGACAATGAACAAGAGTTCATCCAAGAAACAAATGACCCATACATGCAGGAGAGGGCATTTGGGTTGTGTGATCACACGACTGTAGCATCAGGCTTCAGATTGACACATGCGACAATGATGGCGATGATGATGGTGTTCTTAATTATCATGATGTTGATGATGATGATGATGATGATGATGATGATGATGATGATGATGATGATGATGATGATGATGATGATGGTGGTGGTGGTGGTGGTGGTGGTGATGATGATGATGATGATGATGATGATGATGATGATGATGATGATGATGATGATGATGATGATGATGATGATGATGATGATGATGATGATGATGATGATGATGATGATGATGATGATGATGATGATGATGATGATAATGATAACACTGTAATTACGTATATTATAATGTGTATAGCCAAACAAGCGAGTGTGTTGTTGTAACCAGTATGACGTTTTGTCGTTAAAAACGTAATCCTAGTCTGACAAGGGATTAATGTCAGCTCTCGTCGTCGCTACGAGAGGTAGAGACTGACCACCTAACCCGCCGTTCACTTCGGCCCACAAAACGAGATGACCACATCCCTTGACATACCCACAGCCCAGATTCTATCGACAGGACTGTTATAGCAGCACAGATGTTATCTGTTGATCACTGCCGTGTTGTTATCAATGTCCGCGAGGAAATCATTATCGACAGTTGCCATGCGGTGTGTATCGATTGGTGGTCACACAGATGACATTATTTTATGAACGCGTGTTTTACACGGTGACTTAGTCACTCCGCTGTTATCGCTGATTTAGCCAGTATTCTAATATGTGTAATTAGGTCACTTTAATGTTATCATTGATTTAGCCAGTATTCTAATATGTGTGATTTGGTCACTCTGATGTTATCATTGATTTAGCCAGTATTCTAATATGTGTGATTAGGTCACTTTAATGTTATGATTGATTTAGCCAGTATTCTAATATGTGTGATTTCGTCACTCTGATGTTATCATTGATTTAGCCAGTATTCTAATATGTGTGATTTGGTCACTCTGATGTTATCATTGATTTAGCCAGTATTCTAATATGTGTGATTTGGTCACTCTGATGTTATCATTGATTTAGCCAGTATTCTAATATGTGTGATTTGGTCACTCTAGAGTTATCGCTGATTTAGCCAGTATTCTAATATGTGTGATTAGGTCACTTTAATGTTATCATTGATTTAGCCAGTATTCTAATATGTGTGATTTCGTCACTCTGATGTTATCATTGATTTGGCCAGTATTCTAATATGTGTGATTTGGTCACTCTAGAGTTATCGCTGATTTAGCCAGTATTCTAATATGTGTGATTTGGTCACTCTGATGTTATCATTGATTTAGCCAGTATTCTAATATGTGTGATTTGGTCACTTTAATGTTATCATTGATTTAGCCAGTATTCTAATATGTGTGATTTGGTCACTTTAATGTTATCATTGATTTAGCCAGTATTCTAATATGTGTGATTTCGTCACTCTGATGTTATCATTGATTTAGCCAGTATTCTAATATGTGTGATTTGGTCACTTTAATGTTATCATTGATTTAGCCAGTATTCTAATATGTGTGATTTTGTCACTCTGATGTTATCATTGATTTAGCCAGTATTCTAATATGTGTGATTTGGTCACTCTAGAGTTATCGCTGATTTAGCCAGTATTCTAATATGTGTGAGTTGGTCACTCTGATGTTATCATTGATTTAGCCAGTATTCTAATATGTGTGATTAGGTCACTTTAATGTTATCATTGATTTAGCCAGTATTCTAATATGTGTCATTTGGTCACTCTAATGTTATCATTGATTTAGCCAGTATTCTAATATGTGCTATTTGGTCACTCTGATGTTATCATTGATTTAGCCAGTATTTTAATACGTGTGATTAGGTCACTTTAATGTTATCATTGATTTTGCCAGTATTCTAATATGTGTGATTTCGTCACTCTAATGATATCATTGATTTAGCCAGTATTCTAATATGTGTGATTTGGTCACTCTGATGTTATCATTGATTTAGCCAGTATTCTAATATGTGTGATATGGTCACTTTAATATTATAATTGATTAAGCCAGTATTCTAATATGTGTGATTAGGTCACTTTAATGTTATCATTGATTTAGCCAGTATTCTAATATGTGTGATTTGGTCACTCTAATGTTATCATTGATTTAGCCAGTATTCTAATATGTGCGATTTGGTCACGCTGATGTTATCATTGATTTAGCCAGTATTCTAATATGTGTGATATGGTCACTTTAATATTATAATTGATTAAGCCAGTATTCTAATATGTGTGATTTCGTCACTCTAATGTTATCATTGATTTAGCCAGTATTCTAATATGTGTGATATGGTCACTTTAATATTATAATTGATTAAGCCAGTATTCTAATATGTGTGATTTCGTCACTCTAATGTTATCATTGATTTAGTCAGCATTCTAATATGTGTGATTTGGTTACTCTGATGTTATCATTTATTTAGCCAGTATTCTAATATGTTCTAATATGTGATTTGGTCACTCTTATGTTATCATTGGTTTAGCTATGTTTCTAATATGTGTGATTTGGTCACTCTTATGTTATCATTCATTTATATAGACGCTTGATTTAGTCACTCTTCTTCTGTCACTGATTTAGCCATACGTATATGTGATTTCGTCACTCATATGTTATCAATTATTTATACAGACTTCTGATATATGTGATTTCGTCACTCTTGTGTTATCACTGATTTTGCCACATGTATATGTGATTTGCCGGCATCGTGGCTTTCCTGCGCAATCTCGTATACTCTCGTTGGTAACGTGATGACAGTAAGAATCAGCAGTGGTTCGAATCGCATCGGTAACTAAAGGGGTATGTGAGCCGGCCGCTCAGAAAGCAATGGCAAACTACTGAGCGTAATATTGCCAAGAAATCAACATACAGCTGAAAGATGCTGGTGTTGACAGCGTTGTCCTGTAAAGGATATGCAAAAAAAATTTTTTTTTTAATATGTGATTTAATCACTCATATGTTATCACTGATTTAGCCACACGTATATGTGATTTCGTCTCTCTTCTGCTATCACTAATTTAGCTATATATATATATATATATATATATATATATATATATATATATATATATATATATATATATATATATATATATATATATATATACATATATATATATATATATATATATATATATATATATATATATATATATATATATATATATATATATATATGAATTATTCACTCATCTGTTATCACTAATTTACTCACACACTTGCACGGATGAAATCACTGATGATTCAACGGGCAAGACGGCGTTTACCTGCAAAGCGTTGTTAAACGTAATGAGCACGGCAAGGCACGTATAGCGCCCTGGTCATCCACTGCACCTGTATTCGTCTCCAGTCGTCTTGACTTGTCTTAACTCAGATGGACTCATGCGAGAGAGTGAGGTCGACGAATTGCGCAATTCTTCCTAACTTTAAACCAATTCATCGGGCAAGTCATTCTTCATCCTTTCGAGCCAAAATAGGCCTTATCAGCCATCTTCGAACTCACGGCTCTATACTTTCAACCCCACTGGATGAAATGAAAGGTCATCATCATTCTTGATGGATAAATAACACAAACAGTCACACACATATATGTGATTTAGGCGCTCTTGTGCTATCACTAATTCAGTCACACATATATATGATTTAGTCACCATTGTGCTATCACAAATTTAGTCACACATATATGTGATTTAGTTACTGTTCTGTTATCACTAATTTAGCCGCACATATATGTGATTAAGTCACTCTTCTGTTCTCTCTAGTCGACGTATACGTGTTTTAATAAATCTTCTGTTATCACTAATTTAGCCACACATATATGTGATTTAGTCACTCTTCTGCTATCACTAATTTAGCCACACATATATGTGATTTAGTCACTCTTATTCTATCACAGATGTAGCCACATATATATATGATTTGTTCACTCTTCTGTTATCACTGATTTAGTCACCAATGCGTATTAGGCATAAGGCACCTAAGCATATTAGGCATACGGCACCAAAGCATATTAGGCATAAGGCACTAAAATGTATTAGGCATAAGATACCAAAGTGTATTAGGCATAAGATACCAAAGCGTCTTAAGGCATAAGGCATCAAAGGATATTAGGTATAAGGCAACAAGGCGTATTAACGCATAAGGCATCAAAGCGTTTTAGGCATAAGGCATCAGAGCTTATTAGGCATAAGACCAGGCGAATTAGGCATAAGGCACCAACGCTTATTAGGCATAATGCACTAATGCATATTAGGCATGAGACATCAAAGCTTTTTAGGCATAAGGCAACACGGCGTATTAGGCAATGGTACCAAAGCGTGTTAGGCATAAGGCAACAAAGCATATTATGCATAAGGCATCAAAGTGTATTAGGCATAAGGCACCAAAGCCAGAAAGGCCCTTGATGCAGGCCTTAAGGCGTGTTGGGTATGTAGTACTGCACCCGTATTGGTACAGACTAACCAGCACTCCGGCGATGACGTGGCAAATATCACATGGGTGGCCTTGTCCTCCCAAGACACTACTGGGTACCCATTTTAGGTTGGGACCTTGGAGCCCAGGTCCATTTAAACACAGAAATATGCTGGTGCTATGAGCGTCATAATTGTGTGCATCTCAACAACTTTTGTCTCTACGACAATCACTTGATGTTTAACATGTGCATCTGTTCTGTTCACAAATAGATTACTACATAATTGTGGGCATCTCAACAACTTTTGTCTCTCCGATACTCACTTGGTGTTTAACATATACATCTGTTCTCTTCACAAATAGATTAATGTATAATTGTGGGCATGTCAACAGCTTTTGTGTCTCCAACACTCACTTGGTGTTTAACATATACATCTGTTCTGTTCACAAATAGATTACTTCATAATTGTGGGCATGTCAACAGCTTTTGTGTCTCCAACACTCATTTGATGTTGAACATATACATCTGTTATGTTCACAAATAGATTACTACATAATTGTGGGCATGTCAACAACTTTTGTGTCTCCGAGAATCACTTGATGTCAACAACTTTCGTCTCTCCGACACTCACTTGATGTTTAACATATACATCTGTTATGTTCACAAATAGATTACTACATATATTGTGGGCATGTCAACAACATTTGTGTCTCCGAGAATCACTTGATGTCAACAACTTTTGTGTCTCCAACACTCACTTGATGTTTAACATTTACATCTATTCTGTTCACAAATAGATTACTACATTGACGAGGAAAATAACCATGCCCCTAACATCGATTCAGACGTCAGCGACAGAGAGGACAAGCCTGAAGTCGAAAACACACGGAACGAGCTAGATAACTTTCAACAGAATGTGAGGTTAGTTAGATATGTGTGGGTGTGCTCGCGCGCATGTGATTTTGTGTGTCCGGACATGCCGGTGTGTAGTTCCTTATGTGACTGCTAAATAATCTGATAAATAGAATAATCCTTACTGTAAGTACGTGAATTATTATTGTGGCGTAGTTAATCATACACTGCGTTATGATCATAGTGTCGACTCTGCGGTGAAGGGGTTGCGAGTGCAGTTCGTAATCCCGCATACCGCGTACGAAACACAGCTGCAAGTGATTTGGAAGCAGGTTGCCTTGCGTTGGCTCGTATTTTCATACAATTGTATGGGTGCTTGTCGTTCAGAAAGCAATGATAAACTACTGAATGTAAATTTGCCTAGGAATCACACAACAGTCAAAAAATGTTGGGTTTGACTGCTAAGTCCTGTAAAGGATAAGCAACTAACTATCGTCACAGTGGTCTGAGTTGGAACTCCTGGCAATGACAATGCCACTATACGTAACACTGGTGTCCTCTTGTTCCCCCAAGGCATACCTGACTTGTTTATGGAAAGAAACTTTTGCCAAAATTTGGCGAAAAAGGGAATCAGGCGCCCGATGTCATTAGATAGGGGCCTATAGTTGGGTAAGGTCTGTCACTTCACACTCCCATAACAGTGTTGACCCTTCGATTCTTTGTCCTTTGAGAATACCTCAGTTAGTGACTGGACGATGCGCACATTCAACATCTCTCGGTCATTGAAAGTCGTGAACTGTTGGTCGTACAGACAATGCACTGGTAAAATGTCAACATTTTGAAACCCAGTCACACTTGACCATCTCTAGTATGTATGCGGTTCAGGGAGTGTGTGCACTGAGTTGAAAGTCTCTTAGTATGGTGTGAAGGAGGAGATAGGTGTACTGCCAGATATGTTCTGAGTGCCATTATGACTGTTGATCAATTGAATCAATCGGTCTGTCAATCAAACAAACAGTCTGTTTTTCAATCAGTCAATCTCTATTATTCAGCAGCCACTCAGTCAGTCAATCAACTAAGTAATTTTTAATCAGATTTGTTTGTAACTTAGTGGGTCCCTTTTTTAAACTTAATGGGCCTCTTTATTTAAAAAAAAAAACTTAAAGGGTCCCTTTTTTAAAACTTAATGGGCCCCATTTTAAAACTTAATGGGCCCCTTGTTTAACAATTAATGGGCGCCGTTTTTAACTTAATGTGACGTGACATTCACAATCTGTGACTGGATGGATCCATCATTTTACCCACAGCCTGTGACGTGACATTCACAATCTGTGACTGGATCCACTATGCGATCACAACCTGTGACGAGACATTCACAATATATGACTGGGTCCATCCGGTAACATAGCCCGTGGCGTGACATTCACAATACATGACTTGAATCATCACGTACCCACAGCCTGTGACGTGACATTCACAATCTATGACTGGGTCCATCATGTACACACAGCCTGTGACGTGACATTCACAATCTATGACTGGGTCCATCATGTACCCACAGCCTGTGACGTGACATTCACAATCTATGACTGGGTCCATCATGTACCCACAGCCTGTGACGTGACATTCACAATCTATGACTGGGTCCATCCGGTAACATAGCCCGTGGCGTGACATTCACAATACATGACTTGAATCATCACGTACCCACAGCCTGTGACGTGACATTCACAATCTATGACTGGGTCCATCATGTACACACAGCCTGTGACGTGACATTCACAATCTATGACTGGGTCCATCATGTACCCACAGCCTGTGACGTGACATTCACAATCTATGACTGGGTCCATCCGGTAACATAACCCGTGGCGTGACATTCACAATACATGACTTGAATCATCACGTACCTACAGCCTGTGACGCGAAATTCACAATCTATGACTGGGTCCATCATGTACACACAGCCTGTGACGTGACATTCACAATCTTTGACTGGGTCCATCATGTACACACAGCCTGTGACGTGACATTCACAATCTTTGACTGGAATCATCATGTACCCACAGTCTGTGACGTGACATTCACAATCTATGACTGGGTCCATCATGTATACACAGTCTGTGACGCATCATGAACCCACAGACTTAACGTGACACCATTCACAATCTATGAATGGATCCATTATGTACCCACAGACTTAACGTGACACCATTCACAATCTGTGAATGAATCCGTAGTGTACCAAGTGTGCCTGTAACGCGACATTCATAATTTGTGACTGAGTCCATCGTGTACCCACAGGCTGTCACGTGACATTCACAGTCTGTGACTGGATCCATCGTGTACCCAGTGCCTGTAACGTGACATTCACAATTTGTGACTGGATTCATCATGTGCCCACAGACTTGGCGTGATACAATTCACACAACCTGTGACTGGACGTATATTGCACTGATCACCATCGCAGATCCTCTCTGTGACGGGCCTTTTGTCTATTTTCAGTAACAAGGAAGATAATTCTCAAATCGACCAGGAGTTGTCGAACACCGTGACCTTGAAGAATGCCAGTTACGTAAGTCACTTTATATTGCAGTTTGTTAACAACGCCGTCAGAGTAAATAACTCACTGTTTTATTACATAATGTTACACATCTACATGGTAACTATACAGACAAACTGGGAGGCTGAGTGGTCTCGAGGTATGGAGGTCCCGGGTTCAAGCCCCGGTGAGGGCGGGACTTTTTCGCGTGGACTTCTAGCAACATAATTTCTCCTGGTCTCTGGGTAGTGAGATCGGACGCCCGTGTGTATTGTTGCGCACGTAAAAATTTCCTAGGCAGTTGGAAATCGAACAAGAGTAGCCTAAATGGTGCTTCCCGGACAAAGTTTCGAGCTAAATATCTACCCAAAGTATTTCCTGATCCTCGCCGGTGCTACGGAGTTCGTGCACTGAGTTGAATTTCTCCGGACTCAGAGTTGAGTTAGGAGTAGAACGGAGCACTTATGCCGTGTGCCGTGATGTTTATCCGTCGGCTAAACTGAACAGAGAAACTCGGCTGTATATACCAGTGCTATTACCACATACAAGTTGCATATCCTTCACATTAAGTCACAAACCCCAGCATTTTTGGGCAGTTTGTGATTTCTTGGCAAGTTTTCTTTCAGTAGTTTGCCATTGCTTTCTGAACAACCGGCGCTCATACCATGTAATGAAAACCAGCACAAGGCGTTCTGCCTCCATATCGCCCGCACCTGTGTTTCGAACGTGGTATGCGGCATTGCGAATTGCGTTGGTAACACGTTGACCACAGCGCATATTGTTATGACACTGAATACAAGTTTATGTGAGGACACACTTCAGAAATAGTGCACCTCCTTCCGGGACGCTGTGTTCAACTTCAGCTTGATTTTATACGCAATTGTACGTTCAGTAGTTTGCCATGTGAAAGTCCACATGATATAATCGAGACAAGAACAAAGAGCTGATCCACGACTCTGGTGATCGTGTGAAATGGTGAAACATGACCGCCGACGCTATCGACATGGCACATGATGATGTTGATTATGACTATGATACTCGTTCCCGCCCACCTATGTAGCAGATGGTATCCCTCTATGGCCAGGGCGAAACTAGAAGATCCAACGTACACGCTAAAGCTAAAGCTAAAATACCCCCACAGCTGGAAATCCCAAATAGTGCCGTAGACATCACCGCTCTAGCAAACGGGATAATATTAGAAAACTTAGCTACAAGAAAATAGTGACTGTATATATGACATCTGGTACAGCTGTATATATGACTTCTGGTACAGCTGTATATATGACTTCTGGTACAGATGTATATATGACTTCTGGTACAGCTGTATATATGACATCTGGTACAGATGTATATATGACTTCTGGTACAGATGTATATATGACTTCTATATGACTTCTGGTACAGATGTATATATGACTTCTATATGACTTATGGTACAGCTGTATATATGACTTCTGGTACAGCTGTATATATGACTTCTGGTACAGCTGTATATATGACTTCTGGTACAGCTGTAAATATGACTTCTGGTACAGCTTTATATATGACTTCTATGTGTCTTCTGGTACAGCGGTATATATGACTTCTGGTACAGCTGTATATATGACTTCTGGTACAGCTGTATATATGACTTCTGGTACAGCTGTATATATGACTTCTGGTACAGCTGTATATATGACTTCTGGTACAGCTTTATATATGACTTCTATGTGTCTTCTGGTACAGCTGTATATAAGACTTCTGGTACAGCTGTATATATGACTTCTGGTACAGCTGTATATATGACTTCTGGTACAGCTGTATATATGACTTCTGGTACAGCTGTATATATGACTTCTGGTACAGCTTTATATATGACTTCTATGTGTCTTCTGGTACAGCGGTATATATGACTTCTGGTACAGCTGTATATATGACTTCTGGTACAGCTGTATATATGACTTCTGGTACAGATGTATATATGACTTCTGGTACAGCTGTGTATATGACTTCTAGTACAGCCGTATATATGACTTTTGGTACAGCTGTATATAAGACTTCTGGTACAGCTGTACATATGACTTCTGGTACAGCTGTATATATGATTTCTGGTACAGATGTGTGCCGCCATATGGCTTAGATGCAGTGAACTCTTTTCACAATTCCCTGACATACCACACACACCCACACACCCCCACATCGACACACCCACAAATCGACACACCCCCACACCGACAATTTGACACACCCACACACCGACACAATCACACACCGCCCCACACACGCACACACTCATACACCCACATACCGAGTCGATGCTTCGAAATCGACCGAAAAAGATTTGGAAGCAGACCGAATTACGTTGATTTCGATGGTATGAGCGTTAGTCGTTCGGAATGCAATGGTAAACTGCTAAACGTGTAAACTGCCTAGTGTCTCACACACAACCATAACTGCTGGGGTTGACTGCAACGTTCTGTAAAGGGTTTGTATTTAATTTCTTTAGTACACCTGTGTAAAGGTCGACTCGTGCACCATGGAGTTTGTGTGCTGCGCTCAGCACCTCCCAGTATAGCCTTGAGTGGAGGATGGAGCACTTATTGAGGTATTTGAGTGCAACGAATGGCATCCTGGACACACGTCAAACCTCTGTGGGGGCCGCCGTGGCTCAGAGGTTGTCGTGTTCGCCTCAGGCTTGGACGGTACCAGGTTGAACTCAGCATAGGGCTAGACATTTGTGCAGGAGGCATGGATATCACACGGGTCCTGATCTCTTGGGTAGTGAGATCGAACGCCGAGCCTCCTCGGATAAGGGCGTCAAACAGGAGGTCCCGTGCTCAAGTTGTTCATAAACAATCCGACGGTATTTGGAAATCGCAAAATTGTTAGGGAAAAGGGAAAAGGGGGGCACGGGCCAAAAAAGGTTGAGAACCCCTGGTCTATAGGAAGCAGACATGGCACAGATGCATGCACAAGTCAGACACACTCGCCTGAGAGGTGTATGACTAGGTGTGATGTACTCACCTGGAAAGAGGGACGAAGAAGAAGTAGAAGAAATCACAAATAAAACACACGTCAGGTGAGCTGGCACACCTCGCCCGTGCAGCCCCAGTAGTATATTGTTCCCCTGTGTATTGCCCAAACTGTGCACGACTACGTGCTTACCTGTGTGTATGTGATTGCTTCCACAGAACATGGAACCGGCAAACAAGATGAGGACTGGATCTGAGGGCGAGATCATTGCTCTAGCTCATTGGAGAAATGCCGAGAGCTACCAAACAGAGTAAGCAGACATGTGGCTGTTTCACACACCGTATCTGGAAGAATGTCGCAATATATCAATGCTAGTTTGTGAAACTGACAGTTTTTGTCACCATCTATCAATGCTAGTTTGTGTAACTGTCAGTTTTTGTCACCATCTGTCAATGCTAGTTTGTGTAACTGTCAGTGTTTGTCACCATCTGTCAGTGCTAGTTCATGTAACTGTCAGTGTTTGTCACATTCGGGGTCTGAGATACCATGGGATCAGCAAGCTGAAACACTCCATACATCTTCATCGGAACGACTATGAGCTGGCAAAACGTTGCAGCTTGGCAGATTTCGAATCAACAACAACAGTCTAGGATACGAACCTCAGACTGACGTAGAATCGATTTCTGAAGGCGCCGATTGACCTCTAGTGGCACAGCACTGATCTTTAACCTTCTCAGCCACTTTCCTTGTTAAACAAGGCCTAGACCGTTTGACGACAAGGTCATTTAAAGAAGCGATTATACCATTCCACGAAAGTTTGACCCGGATGTTTGTCTGTATTCTTTAGGGTGAACTATATTGGCCCACATATCAGCGGGTTGATTCAAGTTTATGCCCAGTGCTATTCCCCTGGGCACTGGGTGGGAATCCCAAGACACCGAGAACGACTTTAAATCCCCACAGAAAACGTTCTATGATATGCCCCTTTTTGGAGAGGTCATGCTGTGCCCATGGCCTTCTTAAATTTTCTGTAGAAGTGAACTGCCAGTACCAGACTCTCACAACGCGCTGGTTTGTACAATTCAAGAGGAGAAGGAGGGCGATGCAACACAGACCCCGTGGCGGTGGTACTGAGTCGGGTGGAAATCTGTACCTGCCTTACGTCAACGTATGCAAGCACCGGTCAGGGATTATATGACCTGAACGTCATCAAGAGTTAGAAGCCAGTGTCCCAGACCTCCTCCCACCAGCCAACCAGTCAACCAGCCAACGAGTCAACCAGCCAACCAGTCATCCAGTCAACAAGCCAGCCCCTGACTGTACCCGTCGATCTGTGGGCGTCAATAACTTCAGAACTCCACAGAGATGTGATTCTAGGGAAGTGTTGAAAATGTGATTGGCAGTCACAGTGAAGAGTATTCTATTCTTCTTCTTCTTCTTCTTCTTCTTCTTCTTCTTCTTCTTCTTCTTCTTCTTCTTCTTCTTCTTCTTCTTATTCTTCTTCTTCTTCTTCTTCTTCTTTTTCTTCCTCCTTCTCTTCTTCTTTCTCTCTTTCTTCCTGGTAGGCTTACATCATGGCTTGACGTTGAATATTGACTGACTAATCAGTGTCATTTTTAGGCATCATGGACAGCGGTATGATGACTACCAGTTTCGCCTAATACATCTCCATACTTGTCAGTGTGTCTCATTCTCTCTATTATTTCAGAGAACATAAAAGTGTCTATTATTTCAGAAATCATAAAAGCGTCTATTATTTCAGAGATCATAAAAGTGTCTATTATTTCAGAGATCACGAACGTGTCTATTATTCCAGAGATAATAAAAGTGTCTATTTTTTCAGAGATCAGAAAAGTGTCTATTATGTCAGAGATCACAAAAGTGTCTCTTATTTCAGAGATCAGAAAAGTGCCAGCCTGGGAAGAAACCCCAGCATGAATGGAGGCCAGGCTTTTGTCCCGGGAACAAGGAAGGATTCAGCGGACGTCACCACATCTGCAGCAGCCCTGGGGTCTTCCCGTGCCAAGGTAAGCTTCACCTGGTGGCAACACCGCTGTGTCCTTCCTTGTCAACATCATCATGTGCCACACTGATAAGTGTGGACGGGCACGGTTCTCTACCTCACACCCGTCACCAGGGTCTCGGACCAGGCTTTGTAATGTCATGTGACCTAGCCAACCCGGCATGTATTTCTATGTCTCCTCCTTGTTGTTTTCTATCATATTTGCCAGTCCCCTGGAAGGTTAACCCCGTCAATAAATGCCCGCAGAAGTCGGATGTGTCGGCCTAACGGCGCAAGAACGCAGCTCTGCTGTAAACAGGCACAACGCAATCACGACCCCAAAAAAACTCCGGATGAACGCAGAAGAAGAAGAATATTTGTCAGTTCTCACGAGTTTTCAAGTTTATTGCTTCATCATAACGTGCCCAACAAATCTTGATTGTCTCATTTTCCTAATCAAGTACGGTTTTTATTTCTTTTCATGAAGGACTGTCGCAATAGTTTTTTATGTTTGCCCGAGAAATTCTTTGCATTTTTCTATTTTTGTTAGAAACCACATTTCCACTCGTGATTGTACATTGCTCCAAGTTGTACCTGTACTCTGCCCAGATGCTGATGGTGTCTGTCCTCTTATCTCCTTCATCTGTCGGGATGCTAATTGTGTTATTTGTTATGGTTCATTCTTCACCGTAACAGTCCTGACAAGTTACGAGGGGAATTCAAAGGAAAACCTTATATATATATATATATATATATATATATATATATATATATATATATATATATATATATATATATATATATATATATATATATGGGGGTGGGGGCTGTTAAATAAATTCTGAAAATGTAAAGAACAAATAAACTGTATCGTGTTTCGATATAGTCACAACTGCGCCAGGAAAGTGCTTGGATTCCTGTAGAAAAATCAACTCTGGGGTCACTACTTGGTGTGACTGACCCGGTCATGAACAGTCTGTTACAGAAAGCACGTCGTTTTGAAACTTCCTACTCCACTTATGCCGGCTTCGTGGCTTGCAGGTTAGCGACTTTTCTCCGTAATCTCGTATACTCTCGTGGGTAACGTGATGACGGTGAGAATCAGCAGTGGTTCGAATCGTATCGGTAACTTACGGGGTATTTGAGCCGGCCGCTCAGAAAGCAATGGCAAACTATTGAGCGTAATCTTGCCAAGAAATCAACATACAGCTGGAAGATGCTGGTGTTGACAGCGATGTCCTGTAAAGGATATAACAAACAAACAAAATCCACTTATACACTTGCTGGACTGACAGACATGCATTGCCATATTGGACAGTTATTCATCGATGAATTTATATAGGTTTTATCATTTCACTAATAAAAACAAAACGGATAAAAGAACGCTGCTCCTCTTTAGTTCATGTCAAAAGTAGGGTTGCCATCTTTAAACTGTCCATGTGGTGTCACCGTTATCGTCTGCACCGTGATGTCGCGTGTGTTACACTCTTGACATTCTTAACAACAATATTGACAGGTTACAAGACAACGACATTGTTACTGTAATTTCTATTTTAAGGTTTTCATTTGAAGACCTCCACGTTTGGTTCCTGAGCTCACTTTTTCATTTGCATGCCATACTTAGGGATCCAAAGCATGTTCTAAGTCATTACCATCATGTGCCATGCCGATAGGCATGGGCGGTGGTGTTTCGCCATCTCACACGATCATCAGAGTCGTGGATCAGCTCTGTGTTCTTGTCTCCAACATGCCACGCGGCCATGCCATCCAGGTATTTACTTCTGTCTTCCCATTGTTCTTTTCCCTTCAGTCTTGCCATATGTCAAAATGTTCTCTAATTTATGTCTTCTTATAACGTGTCCAAAAAACTGTGACTGCCAAAGTCTAATTTCTCTAATTATACTGTCCACACACACACACAAAAAAAAGAAACACATAGCTATCCTAGGGTGCGTTTATATGAGTTTGTAAGTAAAATTTGGTGCTAGGCTATATAAAAACCAACCTCAAATGTTCTTTACAGTGTCACATACACGTGTTGACCTGAATTTCGTTCGTGTTTTTAATGGTTACAATGCAGTGGTCAATAGTGTTTATGACCAAATTTTTACCACAGCTCATGATGCGCGCACGTGAAAGCAACAAAATTTGGGGTGAACACTATTCACTGACTGAGCAACTGAAACCCTATAAAAGGATAACGCTCCACAACACTAGTCAGTTCATTTTCAAGCAAACATCTATGGCGTTTCTATCGATAAATTTAAGGAGCATTGCTATTGGCCGACTGCATGCAGGAGACAGTCAAAGTCAGGTTGCCTGGCATCTAAACGTACATCAGAGTACCATCAGTCGTCTTTGGCACCTGTTCCAAACCTCTGGCTCAGTTGAAGACCGGCATCGCAGTGGACGACCCAGAGTGACAACAGCAGCGGATGATCGCTTTATTCGGCTTCGTCACCTCAGAGACAGGTTTACATCATCTTCATCAACTGCCCAGCCATTGCCTGTAGGACGTCATGTGTCTGATCAAACTGTCAGGAATAGACAGCATGATGTGCATATGAGCAGCATAGACGTGCTTGTCGCCGAGACGTTGCTCCAGCCAATTGTCGTGATCTGTTCCAGGCACCCCGTGAAGAGTGTTCAGCCATCCCACAGGCCCACATCAGACGTCTGATCGCATCCATGCCCAGGAGATGCCAGTCGCTAATCGATGCAAGAGGAGGCCACACACCACACTCACGGGAAAGCCCGTACGCCTAATATCTCTCGTGACCCAGATGCAAAACGACTGTCAATTGATTGGCTGAACCCTAAGGCATTCTTGTGTGCAATTTGAACAATTAACTCATTAACTGATTCAGCGCCAAACAAAATTTATGTTTGGACCAAACATGGTGTACAATCAAATGAACAAGTATTATAATGTAAATTTCCGTTGACTGAGCTTTGTAATTGAGGCAGATACCAAAACAAAACAAACAATACGATGACCCTAGTATGGATATATACGCCCTTCTGTCTAAATAGGGGTGAGGAGGTGGGGGGGGGAGGGGTCCACATGTGACAATACAATATCCTTCGGCACTTAATCAGTTAAATTACAAAAGTAATTGAATGTCAAAATTATGGCTATGTTTGTGCCCTCGGTAGCTATGCGTTTCTTTCTCATTTGCTTCTTGTAGGACTTTGTCATTGGTCTAAGTACATGTCTCAAGTACATAGTTACAGACATATATATCTATAGCAAGACTTCCTTGGATGTAGGGTGTGTATGATTTCTGAGATGAAACTTGGACATCAATATCATTGCACACTATATACCTGTGTCCGATTGTTCAATCCTTGCCTTGACTTATCCTAGACGTCGACGTGGTGGACATGATCAGAGCGCTAGCTTGTGCACTTCCGGCGTGCTGAGGGCTAGTTTGTGGTTCCACTCCTACGCCTGTTTTAAGTTGGACTTAGAAGTTGAATGCTCACCCAGAAAAGAATGGGAAAACTACTGCGCGTACAATTGCCCAGAAAATCAGCCTGAGGTTGGTGGCAAGGCCAGGGGCTTCCACAAGACTAGGTTCTGAACTCACCCATCGCGGGAGTGACGAGTAATGCATGCTCTACCAACCCACACCTGACCATGATCATCATCATCAAGTGCCCTACCAGCTGGCGTAGGCGTTCATGGCGCTGCACAGATCTCGGTCATTGGTTTTGTGAATAAACTCTGCTGATGATATTCCTCCATGCCACCTCTCAACCCATCCAGCATCATTTATCTTGGTCTGCCTCTGTTTCTCTTTACCTCGATCTTTCCAGTCGTCACGATGTTCTCCAATGTCTCTCCTCTCATCACACGACGAAAACAAAGCTGTTTGTCTCTTTCTTATTGTTGTACATAATGTTATAACTTCATTAGTCTCTTTCAGGCAATAGTTGTTAATTACTCTGGCAACCCAAGGAATTCGCAATATTCGTTTCAGGAACCACCTCTCTGTTGCTTCTAAGTCCTTCATAGTTTGTTCCTTGCACACCTGACATCCGCATTAAATGGCTGTAATACAACCCGCATCGCCCCTACTCTCACAGTCACGTGCTGCATGATCTGTTAATAGGACTTAAGAAATATTGATCAATACACTATCTCGTCTTTTTTATTTTTATTTTTTTTACATCAGTATTCGCTTTTCTTGAATTGTGTATTCTGAGGTGCAGAATAATTATTTGTTCTGGTCTGTCCATAAGGTGGTAATCGTCTTGAGCAGGTATTGGTGTCTTTCTAACTGATTTGATCATTCTCCATTTTGTATTCTTATTTTTAACATCTTTTTCTGTTCTCCAATCTGTGTCTACATTGCTGTCTTAGTAGATGTACGACTTGGTCTCTATAGGCGAGCTTTCTCCAACAGATGTCAGGTTATCATTTACTTTATTATTCTCCTTACTTTTGTCTTGTCTGTGAATGTTTATGTGTAGTGTGACTTGATTATTTATCCGCTTTTCCTCCAGCAAACTCAGTCTATTCTTGTGATGAACCATACTCCCAAATGTCCAGTGTCATTCTCCGTCTGCTGTAGTAAAGGGCCCGGTCTCTACAACTGTACATGTTTCTGTTGCAAGTGTAGATTGCAACAGTAAAGCTACCATAATGTGTGTGTGTTATGTAGATCGCAACAGTAAAGCTACCATAATGTGTGTGTGTGTTATGTAGATCGCAACAGTAAAGCTACCATAATGTGTGTGTGTTATGTAGATCGCAACAGTAAAGCTACTATACTGTGTGCGTGCGTGCGTGCGTGCGTGTGTGTGTGTGTGTGTGTGTGTGTGTGTGGATGGATGTGTAGATGTGTGGATCGTAACAGTAAAGCTACTATACTGTGTGTGTGTGTTGCAAAAGATAATTCCAACAGGCAAGCTGCCATAATTGACCTATGTCCTTCTTTCATGACTCACCAGTTGGTCGCCAACGATGGCTGCTTCACCCTGCGGTTTGGAGATTCCGCTGGCAGGGAAGAAGAATTTGTGGTGGTTGCTGTTTCCAAAAACAAATCTCTCAGGTGAGGGCGTAGACTAGTCACAAATAGCGTTCTTCTTCTTGCTTCTTACTCCTTCTGTTATTATCTTTTCTTCTTCTTCTTCTTTTTCTTCATCTGCCTATCTTCCTCTTACCCTCTTTCTTTCTGTCTTTAGTTCTATAATTTTTCTTTCTTTCTTTGTTATCTTCTTCTTAAGTCTACCCCTACTCTCATTATGCTAATTGCCTTTTTTATTCTTGCTCTTTTTGTTTGTTTGTTTTTTTTTCTGTTGTCTGTTCTTACTGCCTCCTGGTATTGTTTGTTCCTATTATCCTCTGATATTCTCTGTTCTTAGTGTCCCCCTTTTTCACATTTGTCTTTTGTCTGCTTTCACTCTTTCTCCATCACTCTTCTTGACATGTTTGTGTTATTCTTTTCCATCTGTTTTCTTTCCATCCTCCTCTATGTGTGTGAATGATTGTGCGAAGGAGTGCTATGTGATTTGATTGTGTAGGTGTGTATGCGTAGCTTTATGTATGAATGAGCATATATGGGCTTTTGTGTATGTGTGTGTGTGTGTGTGTGTGTGTGTGTGTGTGTGTGTGTGTGTGTGTGTGTGGGTGGGTGGGTGCGTGCGTGCGTGCGTGCGTGTGTATATATATATATATATGAGTGAAAGTTTGTTAATGTTTGTGATTAATGAGTGGGTATGTGTGTATGGATGTGTGATTTTTAGGTGTGAGTGTTTGTGTAAATGATGTGCCTGTCTGTCTGTCTGTCTCTCTGTCTCTCTTTCTCACACTCGCTCTCTCTCTCTTTCTCTCTTTCTCTTTCTCTCTCTCTCTCTCTCTCTCTCTCTCTCTCTCTCTCTCTCTTTTTCTCTCCTCTCTCTCTCTATTTCTCTCTGTCCTTCCGTCTCACTCCTAACATTTGAAATATGCTCCCATCATTCATTTGACAATAGTTTTGTCCATGTGAATGTAACATGCCCAATCGATAATTGATGCGAAAGATGAGCTATTGGAAGGGCGAATGTAAGACGGGCCTGCGTGCCCAATTTATGGCCATTTAAAATAATGGTCGTTCATGCTGTCGTTCAGACGTCATTATTTCATGGTGAATGTTGTCTCCGCCCTGACAGGGAGGCCATAGAGCCAGTTCTACAAGCGAGGAACATGGATGTCGGATGCGTCAACGTCTTCATCGAGAAATCCCAGACACCCTTGTATATGTCATGTGATACCAAGTTTCTGGCCGGGAATATTCTCGAGGTCAAAGGTCAGTACGGGAATGGTTGTTGAGTATCTGTGACAATGCCGGGAACCCATGGTTATTGGAAGTTGCTGAGAGTAAGGGTTCGTGTCCCTTTCACGTGGACACTTGCATCAGGTGTGAAGGGCCTTCTTGAGAAAAAGTAAATCAGGAAGTTCCACCTACAAGCTCGTGCATGCATGGCTGGTGTCGGGTTCTAGTCCCTTTCAAGACGGGGATTTTTGTGCACACTGACCTAGGCTGCCAAGAAGGATGCCGCCTGACATGGCATCGTGACATGTTCCCAGTATTGAAGGCGGTCGTTGTGATATTGATCAGATCACCCGTCAAGTGCCGATTTGTCTATACATGTGTGAAGCTAGTACCATATACCTTCACAGCCTCAAGGCTCAAGAAATTGACCTGAATTATGTGTGTGTGAATGTGTGGGTGTGTGGTGTGGGTGGGTGGATGTGTGAGAATGAGTGAGTGAGTGTGTCTGAGTGTGTGTGCGCGCGTGTGTGTATGTGTGCGCGTGTGTGTGTGCATGTGTGTGTGAGTGTGTGTATATGTGTGTGAGTTAGTGCATGTGTGAGTGTATGTATGAGTGTGTGTATGTGTATGTGTGAGTGAGTGTGTATGTGTGTGTGAGTTAGTGCATGTGTGAGTGTATGTATGAGTGTGTGTGTATGTGTGCGCGCGTGTGTGTGTATGTGTGTGTGAGTGTGTGTATATGTGTGTGAGTTAGTGCATGTGTGAGTGTATGTATGAGTGTGTGTGTGTATGTGTATGTGTGAGTGAGTGTGTATGTGTGTGTGAGTTAGTGCATGTGTGTGTGTATGTGTGTGTGAGTATGTGTGCATTCTGGTGGGTAAGTGATGGTGGTGGTGGGGCGGGGGGTGGCCATATAAGGAGAAGAGAGGCAATGGAAAACATAGTAACAGGAAAGATCAGTTTCAGGAGAGGTAGACGGAGATAAATGATGCTGGATGGACTGAGACGACGTCATGGAGGGGTATCATCCACAGAGTTGATCCAGAACATCAAGGACCCAGGTCTGTGGAGCTGTATATGCGCCTGTGCTAGCTGGCAGAGCACACCAGGATGGTGATGATGATGATGATGATGATGAGGATGAGGATGACGATGACGACGACGACGACGACGGCGGCGGCAGCGGCGATGATGATGATGATGATGATGATGATGATGATGTTGATGATGATTGAACCATCATACCATCATCTTTAATGTCCCACAGACACGTGGCTTGTACGCGTGCAACTCGGTATAGTCAGATCACGACTACTTTCTTCTGTATTTATATTATTTAATATTTTATGTCGAGATCTCCGAGATCACGAGGTTTAATGCGCTGGCGCTTAAACTTCCGACGCGTTGAGGTCGTGGTAACGGGTTCATTCCCTACACCAGTCATTTGGACTTCAATGTTGACTTCTCATTCAGAAATCAACGGCAAACTACTCAGTGTAAATTGTGAATAACGAAGACCCAAACAATAGATTGCGCGATTGCACATTATAGATTGCGAATTAATCTTGATGCTTCTGTATAGGCCAACTTTGTGCAAACAGAAAGACATGTTAGTTTAACATTTCCGTGGTAGACTATTGACATTACTGTGCGAACGTGTGTGTATTTCAGCTTGAAGGATTTATCTAGTCATTCTACTTTACGTTGTGTTAATTCTGCAGTATCTACCTGACGAGATGCAGCGAAATATGCCAGGCAATAAATCGTGCAATCTATTGTTCGTGTCTTTGTTATTCAAATTCACTACGGGAAAACATTATTTTGAACGTAAAATTGCATAGTAAATCTAGCTCGGGTTGGGGTTGATGGCAACCTACTGCTAAGGACATATACCAATGTACTATGTGATGTATGACGTGGCTGACTTATTCTCTCCCCTTGCAGAGAAAGACACCAGGTACCTCTCCAAGCCACTTAAGAAAACAGCTTCCAAGAGAGCGGAGGCGGCGTTGGAGGTACACAACTCTTGCAATTAGACCACTTCCAATCGTTCAAGTTGTGTCCCTTTATCGTAATATCAGGGGTTCTCAACCTGGATCTGTAGATGCGTTTCGTGGGTATTAGTGATTTCAAAACATTAATAGTTATTCTCAATAAACATTAAGGGAGATTAAATATACAAGGGTTAAGAGGGTAAGGAACCTACGACTGGTCTAGAAAACCAGTAGGGGATTTACTTGATCCTAAAATTCTGCTCAAAATTCATGGAGGAAATTGGAGGAAAGGCGTTAGTCACAGTCACTGCAACTTAAATTACCCCTCCCCAAGACGCCTAAGGCCATAAGTGGAAGAAAAACAAATAAACAATTTTTCATTCTCCTTTAGAGTTAATGCTCTTACCCAGAATAATAATAACCGCCTTAGTTAAAATATATATATTACAAATAATTTAAGCTACAATTATAACTCAACGTGAATTAGAAGAATATTATTTATTTTATTTTTTCAGTTTATTTATTAATAATTAAATATGTTACAATATAATGGATTCATAAAGAAACATGTTATATTATATTCCACTTGTCGTCAGGATCTTTATAACTGAAATGTCATACCACTGGTTGTAATAATAATATGTCTTTTTTTATTATGTGCAATAGCGCAAAGGCTACACCAAACTATTATTTGGGATCATGATACAAACAGTTAGATACAAATAGATTGCCAGCTATTGGGCTGATAGCACACAGGTTTAGAGCCCCTGGTTGCTGCTTTTCGTCACCTTACGCATTGATAGCAAATAGCGTGTCCCTGTGAATGTTACCCTGTGATAGATTTCTATCATTAGAGTTTGAATTCACTTTTTGTGTGCTTAAGTGTGCAGTGTTGTTGCTCCCACCCCGTGTGATGAGTGTTATGTTTAGGGCTTTCTTCGTGATACCTTGAACATTTGTTGTCTGTTGTGTTTACAGGCCTGAGTGTTAGGTCCGTGAGGTGATCTTCGTGGACTCACAATGTGGCCTGAGTAATACTGATAATATGGGGAGGGGTTGCAGAGGATTGGGATGTCTTTTTGTGCGTGGGTTGGTGGTGGGGAGGGGATGCAGGGGATTGTGATGTCTTGATGTGGGTGGGTTGGTGGCGGGAAGTGCATGCAGGGGATTGGGATGTCTTGATGTGGGTGTGTAGGGGGTGGAGCTATGCTCCATTAGGGTATACTATGCAGAAGCAGCAGCAGCAGCAGCGGTAGAAAAAGAAGAAGGGCAGAAGGACACGAGGGCAGGAGGCGAAGAAGGAGGCAGAGGAAGAGACGTGGCGGGAAATGAGAGGGGGAGGAGACAGAGAACAGCTGGAAGAAGGACAAGAAGAAAGGACAACAATAGCATCAAAAATCAACATCAAAAAGAACAACTAAACAAAACAAAACAAAAGAAGAAGAAAACAAATACTCACTATTAGTCCAGGGTTTATGTGTTCTTCAAACAAGTCTAACTGTGCAACAAACTTCAAGTGGAAACAGCAATGACTTGATAGATACCGACAGCCATTGAGTTTTCTTCCAAAACACAGACTGTAGCTTTGGACTGCAAAACGCACCATTCATTCATGCATCTACAACTTGTAATACCACAGTCAAATATCAAACAGAATATGGTCTCCTCCTCTCGGTAATGTACTAGTTAGATGGGTGTTACCTTTCCTCTGGAGTGAACTAGGCAGGCCGAGAGAGGGATCATGCTGCATGGGCAACACATGATCTCTATATTTTAGCCCAGGCTTTGTGCTATGGAGAGGCAATAACTCCATCCCTTACAAACTATCGTCTGTCAAGACGGCAAGGTGCCAATGATGAGATGGGATAGTGTCACATCCAGCTTCCCACCATTTGTTGACCTATCTGACCTTTCATCGTCTGCTGCACTTCTTGCGTACAACGTCATTCTTTTCCCCGTAGTCTCTCATTCTTCTGTGCACTACCTCTTTACTTGTCATAATCTTTCATTCTCCTGTGCACCACGTCATAGCTTTCTGCGTCATTTCTCCCGTGTACTACGTCATCCCTTTCTGCGTAATCTCTAATTTTCCTATGTACTACGTCATTTACTTCTGCAGACTCTCTTATTCTTCAGCGCACTACGTCATTCTTTCTGCGTCACTTCTCCTGTGTATATGTCATTGTGGTTTCCTTTGTTCTACCTAAGTGGCAAAAACCTTGACCCGAACTCCTCCATCATTGGCCTTGTGGCCAGTGACTTAAAATATGTGTCAGATAATGTCTGTGAGTTTAACAGATAACAAACAACCCGGAGACATTTTTGTGCGGAGCTGAGAAAAGTAAATGGTGTGGGTTTGCTACTGTATTTTTGTTAAACTGTGTACATGACACATTGAGTTTATATTTGATTATTTAATGTTCTTTGATTATGTTCAGATTTGATGCTCCTTGCATGTATTCAAATGTGATGGTCCTGACCTATATATTCAGACTTGATGTTCCTTTCATTGGTTCAAACTTGATGTTCCTTTCATGTTTCCAGTTTTGAAGTTCCTGGTATATGTTTAAACTTGATGTTCCTGTCATATGTTCGAAATTGATATTCCTGGCATTTGTTTATAATTTATGTTCCCGGCGTATGTTCCCACTTGATGTTCAATATATGTGTTCAGACTTTATGTTCCCATGATATGTTCAGTTTTTATGTTCCTGGAGTATGCTCACACGCGATGTCCCTAGCACATGTCCAAACTTGGTGTCCCAAGCATATGTTTAAACTCGATGTTCCCAGAGTTTGTTCATACTTGATGTTTCTAACATATGTTCAAGCGTGATGCTCCTTGCGTATGTTCGTTGAGTCATTTGACATTCGTTATTACTGGTATCAGAAGTTCCTACCTTCAAGAGACGGGGTGAAGTGTGAAATGTGGTGACAGCAGGAAAGTTTTTGGGCAAGAGAGACAAAGAAACATTTAGCGACCTGATGCTGGACAGATTGACCTCGTGGCATGGACAATCAGAAAGGCGACGGATGCCAAAAGAAGATAGTGGACATACAAGAGAAAACGCCATACGGTGTGAGGAAATAAGAAGACAGACAGGAGGCTGTGGACATACAAGACGACCAGTGCCACACAGGGTGGGGTAATAAGAGGACAGACAGGAGGCTGTGGACATACAAGACGACCAGTGCCACACAGGGTGGGGTAATAAGAAGACGGACAGGAGGCTGTGGACATACAAGACGACCAGTGCCACACAGGGTTGGGTAATAAGAAGACGGACAGGAGGCTGTGGACATACAAGACGACCAGTGCCACACAGGGTGGGGTAATAAGAAGACGGACAGGAGGCTGTGGACATACAAGACGACCAGTGCCACACAGGGTGGGGTAATAAGAAGACGGACAGGAGGCTGTGGACATACAAGACGACCAGTGCCACACAGGGTTGGGTAATAAGAAGACAGACAGGAGGCTGTGGACATACAAGACGACCAGTGCCATACAGGGTGGGGTAATAAGAAGACAGACAGGAGGCTGAGGACATACAAGACGATCAACCCTCTGCAGCACGGACTTTAAGAAATGAGACAAGAGGCTGTGAACTTACATGACGATCAGAGCCACACGCTGTCATGGCACGTACTTGCTGTTGTGGTTTTCTGTGTGTGTGTGTGCTGTGTTTTGTGAATTTCCAATGACACTGGTGTATCGAAGCGTAGTGAGCGCTTCTCTTTGTTACATCTGTAACAACAACTCCCTCTACACCGTGAACATGTCCCATTCCACACCAGTGCCTCAGTTTCCAGTGTGCACCCATGACTCTGTACTTAACTCCGTCCTTAACCCTGGACTGTATTACTTGAACACAGCGCAGCTCTCGCAGAGATTCTTTCGGGCTGGCGACCCCCCTGACAGAGGCCCCCTCGGCCAAACAGCGCCGGGGCTCCATGCAGCTGCCCTTTAAAGAACACTTCTTCACACGGTCAGATTCTAGACACGAGAGCCCCAGGAATATCTTCACAAGGTCAGATTCCAGAAATGAGGGCCCTAAGATTGCAGACGATGTTTCCGTAAGTGGTTGTCTTCTTAAGTCATAGAATACCACTTCATGTGGCACACATTTGTATCCAGAAGGATAACGGCACTTCATTAGTTGATACAGAATGTTCTAATGCAATCTAGGACAACACAATTGAATGTTCTAGTCAATGTTTTCTGTAATTTGAACTTGGTTAGTAGCAGACTGTGTTTGCAGTCAGAATCGTCAGTGATGCTTTATTGCTGGCATAACAAAACAAACAAACAAGAACACACACAGGTAATAATGTGTGAGGTTCCCGTGGCTTTACTCGTGAAGACAGGCCGGAAAACGGGATTCATGCATGGGTAAGTTATGATGGGACTTATAGATGAAGAAAAAGCCGGGTTTATGGTTGCATAAAACTCAACAGGAAACAGGCGTTTAGGAATCAAGACTGAAGAGTCATGTAGATTGTCAAAAAGATAAACAGTAATAAGACAAATTATTTTCTATATGTTCGTGATTATCCGAGAGAACTAGGTACCACACCCACTAGCCTCGATTCGAGGTGAATTTGAATATAAACGGCACACGGTTTTCGGGGTCCTAAAGTGTATGGTGTATGTGAGTATGTGGGTTCTGTAACAACTGCAGATGGGAGATGTATTCCCGAAGTTAGATATAGAATAGCTCAATCAAAGGCAACATTTCACATGGACTATAAGATTGGCAGTACACCAGACAGAAGGCTGTGGACAAATATGATCACCAACGCCGCACGGCATGGGCTATAAGAAGATTGGTAGTACACGAGACAGGAGGCTGTGGACAAACATGATCGCCAACGCCGCACGGCATAGACTATAAGAAGATTGGCAGTACATGAGACAGGAGGCTGTGGACAAACATGATCACGAACGCCGCACGGCATGGACTATAAGAAGATTGGCAGTACACGAGACAGAAGGCTGTGGACAGACATGATCACCAACGCCACACGACATGGGCTATGAGAAGATTGGCAGTACATGAGACAGAAGGCTGTGGACAGACATGGTCACCAACGCCACACGGCATGGACTATAAGAAGATTGGCAGTACATGAGACAGAAGGCTGTGGACAGACATGGTCACCAACGCCACACGGCATGGACTATAAGAAGATTGGCAGTACATGAGACAGAAGGCTGTGGACAGACATGGTCACCAACGCCACACGGCATGGACTATAAGAAGATTGGCAGTACATGAGACAGAAGGCTGTGGACAGACATGGTCACCAACGCCACACGGCATGGACTATAAGAAGATTGGCAGTACATGAGACAGAAGGCTGTGGACAGACATGGTCACCAACGCCACACGGCATGGACTATAAGAAGAATGGCAGTACACGAGACAGAAGGCTGTGGACAGACATGGTCACCAACGCCACACGGCATGGACTATAAGAAGAATGGCAGTACATGAGACAGAAGGCTGTGGACAGACATGGTCACCAACGCCACACGGCATGGACTATAAGAAGAATGGCAGTACATGAGACAGAAGGCTGTGGACAGACATGGTCACCAACGCCACACGGCATGGACTATAAGAAGAATGGCAGTACATGAGACAGAAGGCTGTGGACAGACATGGTCACCAACGCCACACGGCATGGACTATAAGAAGAATGGCAGTACATGAGACAGAAGGCTGTGGACAGACATGATCACCAACGCCACACGGCATGGACTATAAGAAGAATGGCAGTACATGAGACAGAAGGCTGTGGACAGACATGATCACCAACGCCACACGGCATGGACTATAAGAAGAATGGCAGTACATGAGACAGAAGGCTGTGGACAGACATGGTCACCAACGCCACACGGCATGGACTATAAGAAGAATGGCAGTACATGAGACAGAAGGCTGTGGACAGACATGGTCACCAACGCCACACGGCATGGACTATAAGAAGAATGGCAGTACATGAGACAGAAGGCTGTGGACAGACATGGTCACCAACGCCACACGGCATGGACTATAAGAAGAATGGCAGTACATGAGACAGAAGGCTGTGGACAGACATGGTCACCAACGCCACACGGCATGGACTATAAGAAGAATGGCAGTACATGAGACAGAAGGCTGTGGACAGACATGGTCACCAACGCCACACGGCATGGACTATAAGAAGAATGGCAGTACATGAGACAGAAGGCTGTGGACAGACATGGTCACCAACGCCACACGGCATGGACTATAAGAAGAATGGCAGTACATGAGACAGAAGGCTGTGGACAGACATGGTCACCAACGCCACACGGCATGGACTATAAGAAGAATGGCAGTACATGAGACAGAAGGCTGTGGACAGACATGGTCACCAACGCCACACGGCATGGACTATAAGAAGAATGGCAGTACATGAGACAGAAGGCTGTGGACAGACATGATCACCAACGCCACACGGCATGGACTATAAGAAGAATGGCAGTACATGAGACAGAAGGCTGTGGACAGACATGATCACCAACGCCACACGGCATGGACTATAAGAAGAATGGCAGTACATGAGACAGAAGGCTGTGGACAGACATGGTCACCAACGCCACACGGCATGGACTATAAGAAGAATGGCAGTACATGAGACAGAAGGCTGTGGACAGACATGGTCACCAACGCCACACGGCATGGACTATAAGAAGAATGGCAGTACATGAGACAGAAGGCTGTGGACAGACATGGTCACCAACGCCACACGGCATGGACTATAAGAAGAATGGCAGTACATGAGACAGAAGGCTGTGGACAGACATGGTCACCAACGCCACACGGCATGGACTATAAGAAGAATGGCAGTACATGAGACAGAAGGCTGTGGACAGACATGGTCACCAACGCCACACGGCATGGACTATAAGAAGAATGGCAGTACATGAGACAGAAGGCTGTGGACAGACATGGTCACCAACGCCACACGGCATGGACTATAAGAAGAATGGCAGTACATGAGACAGAAGGCTGTGGACAGACATGGTCACCAACGCCACACGGCATGGACTTTAAGAAGAATGGCAGTACATGAGACAGAAGGCTGTGGACAGACATGGTCACCAACGCCACACGGCATGGACTATAAGAAGAATGGCAGTACATGAGACAGAAGGCTGTGGACAGACATGGTCACCAACGCCACACGGCATGGACTATAAGAAGAATGGCAGTACATGAGACAGAAGGCTGTGGACAGACATGGTCACCAACGCCACACGGCATGGACTATAAGAAGAATGGCAGTACATGAGACAGAAGGCTGTGGACAGACATGGTCACCAACGCCACACGGCATGGACTATAAGAAGAATGGCAGTACATGAGACAGAAGGCTGTGGACAGACATGGTCACCAACGCCACACGGCATGGACTATAAGAAGAATGGCAGTACATGAGACAGAAGGCTGTGGACAGACATGGTCACCAACGCCACACGGCATGGACTATAAGAAGAATGGCAGTACATGAGACAGAAGGCTGTGGACAGACATGGTCACCAACGCCACACGGCATGGACTATAAGAAGAATGGCAGTACATGAGACAGAAGGCTGTGGACAGACATGGTCACCAACGCCACACGGCATGGACTATAAGAAGAATGGCAGTACATGAGACAGAAGGCTGTGGACAGACATGATCACCAACGCCACACGGCATGGACTATAAGAAGAATGGCAGTACATGAGACAGAAGGCTGTGGACAGACATGGTCACCAACGCCACACGGCATGGACTATAAGAAGAATGGCAGTACATGAGACAGAAGGCTGTGGACAGACATGGTCACCAACGCCACACGGCATGGACTATAAGAAGAATGGCAGTACATGAGACAGAAGGCTGTGGACAGACATGATCACCAACGCCACACGGCATGGACTATAAGAAGAATGGCAGTACATGAGACAGAAGGCTGTGGACAGACATGATCACCAACGCCACACGGCATGGACTATAAGAAGAATGGCAGTACATGAGACAGAAGGCTGTGGACAGACATGGTCACCAACGCCACACGGCATGGACTATAAGAAGAATGGCAGTACATGAGACAGAAGGCTGTGGACAGACATGGTCACCAACGCCACACGGCATGGACTATAAGAAGAATGGCTTATGAGTTTGGAGAGAAGGGAAGATGCAGTATAAACTTCCAGCTGGTAACATCAGGCAGCAGACGTCACTCGTGCAGCAGGAGAACTAGCATAGTAGAGATGGCGTCAGTGAACTGTTTTCGTTTTCAAAAGAAATTAATAAACACGGGACGAAACATGGGCGGAAATAACGGAAACACATGTTTACAAGTCTGTCGTTTCTTTCCATGCACGATATTCAAATACTTTATATGCGTGTGTTTGTGGGTGTGTTTTTATTTTGTTTCTTTATTGTACGCTTCTGCTTTAGCTTTTATATATAGTGTGTTGTGTGGAGTTGTTTGGTTGTGTTCCTGTAAACATACACCCACACTCGCAAACACGTACACACACACACACACACCACACCACAGACGCACGCACGCACGCACGCACACCCACCCACACACGCGCGCGCACACCCACATACCCACACACACACCCACACACACACATCCACCCACACACACACACACACCCACACACACGCATATGCAGTTGAGCAGCTGCACATGATCGCAATCACTAAAGACAGAATAAACTTTTCGGCTAGAGCCTCCATCATGACACACGAAAGAAACAGACACTCATACGACTATATAAACATGGCACAAGGATTACCTAGCTGGTGTATATCATTTGTCACAATAGGAACATAATTTATATCTATTTTTATTGTTCACTTTTGTTTATATTGCATCGTTGTATTTTTACAGCTTTCTCCAGTTTTACCAATTTACTCCCTCAATGTTGTATCGTCAGTCTCCCTGGCCTAGGAATTAACGTCCTTCTCAGTAATCCCGTATATTCTCGTGAGTAACCCAGCTGCGCAAGAATCGGTAGCGGTTCGCGCCGCTCTGGTAACTTAGAGGGTATGTGAGCCGGTCGCTCAGAAATCAATGGCAAACTACTGGGCGTAATCTTGCCTAGTACATCAACAGCAGCTGAAAATGACGGTGTTGACTGCAACGTCCTATAACGGATATGCAATATTTAAAAAAATGTATCATAGATTTAGATTACATACCCTTTATTTTTATCACAGAGGTAATTTAGATATCCCGTATATTTGATCATATAGTTTATATATACGATATTTTTCATCATTGCTGCAGGTTTTATATCCAGTATATTTTATCATAGTTGTACTTTACATATACCATATATTTTATGATAGTTGTAATTTATAAATCCCATATATTGTATTAATAATTGTACTTTATATATCACATATATTTTATCATAATTGTACTTTATATATCCCTTTTATTTTATCATAAAAAGGTTATTTAGTTGTTATCCTTCACAGGACCTCGCAGTCAACCCCAGAATTTATTGACTGTTTATGATTTCTCGGCAAGTTTACATTCAGTAGTTTACCATTGCTTACTGAACGACCGGTGCTAACATTATTTTATAAAAACCAAGGCAATGTGGTCTGCTGCAAAATCTCCCACAGCTGCGTTTCGAACGCGGGTATGCGGAATTACAAACTGCACCCGTAACCCCTTCTCCACAGAGGCGGCCATTATTTTAATTATTTTACTATTTTATAATACTTGTAGTTTATGTATCATATATACTGTATCATAGTTATATTTATATATCCCATATATTGTCAGTTATCAGTTATCAGTTATCAGTTGGGGTATCTTCATTGCACTCCGGACATGTCCATAGGTGCTCAGATCCTCCCCCCAGCATATGCATCAGCGTCCGGTGGCTAATAGTGCCAGTTCTGTGTTGGTTGACGAGGCGCTATGTTTTCCCGATGTACCTCTCGCGTCTGGCTGTGCCGATTCTTACTCCCAAGTCTTTCATCCTGGACAGCGATGTGGATTCACTGACATCAAAGTCGTCTGTGCTTGTCCCATATATTGTATCATAGTTATATGTATATATCCCATATATTGTATCATAGTTATATATATATATATATATATATATATATATATATATATATATATATATATATATATATATCCCATATATTGTATCATAGTTATATATATATATATATATATATATATATATATATATATATATATAGATTTGGTGTCAAACCAAGAGGTAAACTAGGGTATGCCTACCCAGCATGTGAAGACAGGATTCGGCAGACTGCGCGGAAGAAATCATTCCTGATTCAACGGGCAAGACGGCGTTTACCTGCAAAGCGTTGTGGCACGTAATGAGCACGGCAAGGCACGTAGAGCGCCCTGGTCATCCACTGCACCTGTATTCGTCTCCAATCGTCTCGACTTGTCTTGCCATTGGACTCAGATGGACTCAGGCGAGAGAGTGAGGTCGACAAATTGCGCAACTCTTCCTCACTTTAATCCAAGTCATCGCGCAAATCATTCTTCATCCAACGTCACATATCACCTTCAAGCCCTGTGGCGATGGGCGAGCGGCAAAGCGGCAGGCGTGGGTACGCTGGCAGCCGTAGTCGCAGACCTGCACAAAGGCGGCTCAGGCCATATGGTCGTCTTCTACTGACCGGAGCAGCAGTGGGATTCGGCAGCCCCCTGAGCGACTGAGCAGCCCTCTATAGGAACACACTGCTCACCTCCATAGCATGAGGAAGGGGCTAGAAAAGGTGCCCTAAACATTGTCTGCTTCATCACTACCTAACCAGCTAGCCGCGGTTGGTGGGTACCCTTAACTGCGGTCGACATACAAAGAAAGATAAAACAAGCAAAGCTAAAAGAGTAAACCATATTCCCTTAACAATTGGAACTTGGAATGTACGCACCCTACTTGACAGAGACGGCGCGTCGGGTCCAGAGAGACGAACAGCACTGATTGGGAGAGAGCTGGGCAGGTACAACATCGACATTGCAGCCTTGAGCGAGACACGACTTGCAGAAGAAGGCCAAATCTGTGAAATTGGTGCCGGCTACACATTTTTCTGGAGTGGAAGGAAAAGCGTGGAAAGACGCCAATCCTGTGTGGGATTTGCCATTAAGTCGGCCCTGGTCGGCAAATTAGCTGGATTTCCAAAGGCTATAAACGACAGGCTCATGACCATGAAGTTGCCTCTGCTGAATGGAAGGAAGCACGCAACCATTGTGAGTGTCTACGCACCAACTATGACCAACGAAGATGATGTATAATAGTGTGACATTACAGGTTAGGCACGTGATCGTACAGCACACAAGTCTTCGCGTTGTTAGAAAGATAACTTTATTAGTCGACTCGTTCTATCTCTGCACACATGATGGAGACTCCCTTCTTGATGTTGACATCTCTTCTCGCTAGAACCCAAGTGACGTGTGTGCTTACCTAGATACACTTCTTCATTCGTGCACCCACGTTCACTATGGTTTTCCCCCTAGTCAAGGAATGCGCAGCATTCCTTAACTCTTTACTCTTAACCTAATTCCCTCACTGTTACAATGCCTCCCCTTCTTCAAAGAGAATTTTTCCTTGAAAAAATCTCAACCCCAACTTTTAATTAGTTAACTTTACATCTCCATTCTACAATAACAACAATTCCATATATTTCCTAACTCAATTCTCCTATCTCCTCATAGCCAATTGCTAGCTAGAGACAATAATATCGAAACTCTCTACAAAACTCGTTATAAAGTTCTCTAGAAAACTTTCTACAAAACTCTCCATGAAATTCCCCACAATACAAAAGTCTCCATAAGCGAACCGCTTTTAACTTTAATATGTCCATCTAAATTATGATTGACAAAACTGAAGATATTCCCCTTATCCTTTATTTCCCCCTTATTCACATTCTCACACTCTCAGTATTCTAGGATAGACAGAAAAAAAAATAGCTAGTTTAGATTTGGGTAGGTGCGCACCTGAAATTAATAAAAGTAAGGAAAAAGTAAGAAAGTAAGAAGTAATCACCTTTCTCTTCCCATACATTCTCAAAACTTTATCAAAAAATAAAGTTTCAAAATTTATCTTCAGTTTCCGTCAATAATAATTGTTATTATCAAAAAAAATATGTTAATCCTTTGTATTATTCAGATCATCAATTTCCCGTATACATTGCATACCCCACATGTAATAACAACATACCCCTCCATTACTACATATAGAGTCACTTCACTAACCACTACTTTAATTCATCTTCTAACTGAACTTCAAAGTAATAATCATTTTAAACACCCTTAAGGTAACTCAATCAATCCAAAACATCGTAAAAATAACTATCTAAGTTAACTTATTTTTCACATTTCATAAAACACAATTGAAGTCCCAACAATTGAGCAAACCATTTCAATCCCCTCATCATTATCCCCACACATTAATCAATGTACACATACATTATAAATTTCAAGACCATTTTCTGAGTACCCAATAATAATTTTCCGCTTTAGAAAAACTCCATCAAGTACCTTTGTAAACACAAAAATATCGTGTCCAACTTCTTCTTCTATCTGCCATCTGCAGAACCTTGTATCCCTCTATTCATCTATCACTTCTCCATTTCTTTAATAACCTCAAATTTTTTTCTATAATTGCAATATCTACATCAATGTCGCTATCCTCTCGAGGAGAGCTATCTTCTTTCATATCAGCTTCTTCATCAGTTTCTGACTTTTCATCCATCTCTTGTTCCCCATCTGTATATCCATTACTAGCAACCGCTAATCTCTTCCTTTCTAAATCCAATCTAATTTTCCTGTCTTGCCGTCTCAACAAATTTTCAAATAGTGGCATCTCTTCCTCACTCGAAGAATTCGCTCTAAGTTTCCTTTGCCTCTTAATTTCTTTTTCTTTCTGTCTATCCAACTTTCTTTTTACTGCCTGTCTTGTATTCATAAATGGAGGTTCAATATTTTCCCTGACTGACTGTTCACTAATATAATCGTCATACACGTTATTTTCCTCTGTCATGACTGTTTTTGGTACCGTTTCTTCTTGTTCAGCTGTAGTAGATGCTGTTGTTACTTGTTTTCCATTCTCTATAGGTATTGGATATACCGATTGTCTGACCATCTGTCCACCTGACAATATTTCTTCAGAACCATAATTATTATTATTATTCTCTGCATCCCTTTCCTCATTATCCCGCCTTAAGTGTTCTACGTGTGAACGTGCAACATGCCCTGAAATTTGATTCTTAATAGTATACGACACTGGACCTTTACAACTCTCATCGAATCTGAATTACTTCAAGCTCAGTTACACTTATTTGTTATTTCCATATAACCATGGTCTTAATGCCTTCATGAGATTTCTAGTGTGCAACTCTGCTTCAGTCTTTTGTTGTTTTTGTGTTCCACTTTCCAATAGATAAACATCTTTCTTTTTAAAAGTATCATTTGCTCCCATCCTTGGAATTCGTCTCCTGGCTTTTGCTACTTTTCTGCCATATATACTGTTATCTTGTTCCGAAGAGTCACTAACTAAAAATTTGCCTGCTTGTCTACCACTAACCATACCGCACGAGGAAACATCTCGCTTCGAGTCAGGATCGTTCCTATTCATTCCTTTTAAATCTCTGTCTGGTGTACATTCTATACCAAAATCTGTGAGGTCTGAAGATTCTGATTCATAAGATTCCTCGGTTCCACATCCACGATTATACATAAGCAAAGTTTTTTCATTTCTAACTCTAACACTCTTTCTAATTTTCTTTCTGCTGTCTTCTGTCTTGGGTTGTCTAACTTTTGTACCTGTGTCTCTCTTTAATGCAACGGTGTTTCTCTTCGTCACTTTCAAGTCAGTTGGCTTTGATTGAGTTTCTACCAACTCGGTTTGACTTCCCTTCGTTATCTTGTTGTTTGGTTGTATCTGGGTTCTCTTTCCTACTATATCAACTTGTGTCTGTGTGTTCCGTTCTACCACTTCAATCATCTGCGTCTGTGTCTCTCTTTCCTGTCTACCCCTACAAATTGAAAACACCTGTCGATCATCAGCTAAGGTTCTATTAGTCTGATGCTGATTTTCTCCTTTGTTTGACTTTGCGAGTGCATATCTCAATCTTCTGATTTCAAACCATTGATTTCGTAATGTTTTCTGCTCCTCACTATTAGATGGCCAGTTCCATCTTTTCTTATAAAAATTCTGTCTCTGCCAACTGTTTTCCTCTGGCTTGCCATGTTGTCTCTCTTCATACCTTCGTGTTCTCGTTACGTCGTTTACATTCCATCTGTGACAGTTTCTGTCGTTGTTATAAAGCGGTTGTTTTCTAAAGCCATTCGATTGGAAACCTCTACTACGTTGTCTTAATACTGCATCCAGCCTTGATATTGCCCCGCCAACTCCAGTGAGTACCTGTGAAAAATCTTGGGATTCCATCCTAAAATTTATAATTATTAAGGAATATACAAACAATTCAGACAATATTAATTTCAAACTCAGCAACAATACATAATCTGTTAATTACTCTAATATTATCTAATTATCTTAACTAAAGGCCTCCAGTCGAAGATCCTGATGAAGAAATATTCCTGTTTCAATCCTGAATTCTAACAAAAGAATTTAAATGACCTCCTGATTCGGAATTACCTACACCACATAAAAAAGGACTCTAACTAAGCTCGTTGAAATGAGCAGAACGAAGAAGAGCCTCTGGATTTCTTTTCTTAATAATTCAATCGGAGTCGAAATCAGATCTTTCCAATTCCTGACGTTGATTATGCTCGATATCAGGCTCGCAACAAGAATATTTGATTCCCTGCTCGATTACTGTAGATTCCCTTCGATTAAGGTCACCTTCACGCAAGCGACTTCAGCAAAAAAAAATTCACTTTCCAACAGCAATCTGTGATTTTCATATATATATATCAGCGCAAACGTAATCCAGTCAACAACAATTGGACTTAAAGTTGACGCTATTCAGTCTCTTATTTTCATGTGTAATTCTCGGCATGGTCAGTTTAAATTTCTTTATCCAAACCCCGAGTTGAGACAAGTTTCATTTATGCCTTCCTTTAATTGAAGTTACTGTAGAGAGTATTGCAGATCTTGATTTCATAATTATTGAATTTGCACCATACCCTTGACTTCACCTTCAAACAGTCCCACGGGTTAACACTCATAATTTGTACTGATTCTTTGATGCAGAACAGCATTACTTGATCTCAATATAGCATTTTGCGTTGGTCAATTCTCCAGTTAATTTCATAATTATGCAATAACATCAGTCTTTCAAAAAAATAAGTATCAATCAAACCTTTTCTTTAGCGCTGACCTTGAAAATGGATCTCCTTCTTAATCAGGAATCTAGTGAAAACCCAGAACAGTTACCAACAGTCAGCTTTCATCTGTTGCGTTTCTTAATATTTACTTCTTCAGACACACCAGACATAACCATCTTGTATGGCGGTACTCTCTCTCATCGCGACCTCCCATGTTTCATAAATTCACGGCACCAAATCAACCTGCTATAATAGTGTGACATTACAGGTTAGGCACGTGATCGTACAGCACACAAGTCTTCGCGTTGTTAGAAAGATAACTTTATTAGTCGACTCGTTCTATCTCTGCACACATGATGGAGACTCCCTTCTTGATGTTGACATCTCTTCTCGCTAGAACCCAAGTGACGTGTGTGCTTACCTAGATACACTTCTTCATTCGTGCACCCACGTTCACTATGGTTTTCCCCCTAGTCAAGGAATGCGCAGCATTCCTTAACTCTTTACTCTTAACCTAATTCCCTCACTGTTACAGATGTCAAGAACAAGTTCTATGAGGACCTGCACAGTGTATTAACATCTGTTCCCAAAGGAGACAAACTGATACTCCTTGGGGATTTCAATGCCAGAGTAGGCACGGACACCACCTCTTGGAGTGGCATTATTGGAAAGCATGGACTCGGAAATTGTAACAGCAATGGACTCCGCCTCCTTCAGACATGTGCCGAACATGATCTCGTGATTACGAACACAATTTTCCGTCTCCCCATGAGAAATAGGACATCGTGGATGCACCCTCGCTCCAAACACTGGCACCTCATTGACTATGTCATCGTCAGGAGGAGTGACAGACAAGACGTTCGAATGACAAAATCCATGTGTGGTGCCGAATGTTGGACAGACCTTCGTCTCATTGTCTCGAAAATGAACATCCACATCAGGCCACCACGGCGTCCTCAAGGGGCGAAAATGCAAACAAAGCTAAATGTCACCCGCCTAAACAGCAAGAAAATGCAGCAGTCGTTTGAAAATATGCTGGAAGACCGCCTCAAGCCCAATGCTGAAGCTAAACAGGATACAGAAACAGAATGGAGAGCCCTAAAGGACACAATTTACAACACTGCTATGGAAATCCTGGGTCCAGCCCCCCGAAAGCATAAAGACTGGTTTGATGAAAATTCCGAAGACATCAACCAATTGCTGGCCGAGAAACATCTTCTCCTCAAGGCACATTTGAATGACCCAAAGTCAACATCAAAAAAAGATGCTTTCAAGAACATTCAGAGAGTAGTGCAGCAGAAACTTCGGCACATGCGGGACTCCTGGCTGAGCAGCAAAGCTGATGAAATTCAGGGCTTTGCTGACAGACATGATATGAAAAACTTCTACGACTCACTGAAAGCGGTCTATGGTCCTTCATCACCAGGCATAGTTCCCCTCCTCAGTGCAGACGGGGGAACATTGGTCACCGATAAGAAAGAAATCCTCCAACGCTGGGCAGAGCATTTCAGCAAAATCTTAAATGCAACTTCCTTCTTCGATGATGAAACCATCAACTGCCTTCCTCAAGTTCCCACCAATGAGACACTTGGTGACCTGCCAACCATAGTGGAAATAAACAAAGCCATCAAGCAACTCTCCAGCGGCAAGGCACCTGGTCCTGACTCCATCCCAGCAGAGATATACAAGGCAGGTGGGCCGGTCCTAACAGAGCAGCTTCACCAAGTCTTCACAAACATATGGATGAACGAGACCATGCCACAAGATTTTAAGGATGCGTCAATAGTACACCTTTACAAACGTAAAGGAAACCGCCAATCCTGTGACAACCACCGAGGCATCTCCTTGCTTTCAATTGCAGGGAAGATACTCGCCAGAATTCTTCTCAATCGCCTCACAGCCCATCTCGATCAAGGTCTTCTTCCTGAGAGTCAATGTGGCTTCAGAAAAGAACGTGGAACTGTTGACATGATTTTCGCTGCTGCAAGAGAAATGTCAGGAACAGAACTGCGAAATGTTCTCCACTTTCATTGACCTTACCAAGGCTTTTGATACAGTCAGCAGAGATAGATTGTGGAAGATTATGGCAAAATATGGCTGTCCACGAAAGTTTGTCCAAATAGTGCGGCTATTTCATGATGGCATGCAGGCAAGAGTACAGGAAAATGGTGAACTGTCTGAACCCTTTCCTGTCACCAATGGAGTGAAGCAAGGATGTGTCCTGGCACCAACACTGTTCAGCCTCATGTTTTCAGCCGTGCTGATGAATGCCTTCGAGAACGACGACATTGGAATAGACATCAACTACCGTATGGATGGAAAGTTATTCAATCTCAGAAGGCTGAAAGCTAAAACCAAAATTGACAGCGGCACCGTCAGAGAGCTCCTGTTTGCTGATGATTGCGCTCTATACGCCAACTCAGAGGCGGACATGCAACATAATGTTTCAGCTTTCTCACATGCCTGTGCCAAATTTGGGCTCAATATCAACTTGGAGAAGACTGTAGTTATGTACCAGCCAGTTCCAGGGAATAATCACACTGTGCCGAATATCAAAGTGAATGATCATAGACTAAGTGTTGTGGACAAATTCACCTATCTTGGCAGCACTGTGTCACAAGCTGCCACAATCGATGACGAAGTGAATGCAAGAATCTCCAAGGCCAGTGCAGCCTTTGGCAGACTGTACAAGAATGTATGGGACAGAACTGGAATAAGCCTGCAAACAAGGCTAAAAGTCTACAAAGCAGTTGTATTATCCACACTGCTATATGCTTGTGAAACCTGGACTGTTTATCAGCGACACGCTAGGAAATTAAACCACTTCCACACAGTCTGCCTAAGGAAGCTACTGAAGATTAAATGGCAAGACAAGATTCCAGACACTGAAGTCCTAGAAAGAGCATCCATGCCCAGTATCCACACTCTACTGATGAAGAATCAGATTCGCTGGGCTGGTCACTTGACCCGCATGCCAGATCACAGGCTCCCTAAACGAATTTTCTACAGCGAACTGCGTTGTGGTAAACGCTCCCAAGGTGGCCAGAGGAAACGTTTTAAAGACACTGAAAATTTCACTGAATGCTTTTGGAATTCATCATGACACCTGGGAGGCTGCAGCCAGAGACCGAAATTCGTGGCGTGCATCATTGCGCAAAGGTGCAGTCATATGTGAGGCAACCAGGACTGCAAGAGCTGTGAAGAAAAGGCAGGACAGAAAAACCACTGCAGGAAATCCTCCTCCAGAGACGTCAAGCATTCTTTGCCCACATTGTCAAAGAACATTTCGAGCCAAAATAGGCCTTATCAGCCATCTTAGAACCCACGGCTCCACACCTTCAACCCCACTGGATGAAATGAATGGTCATCATCATTCTTGATGGACAAACAACAACATATATATATATATATATATATATATATATATATATATATATATATATATATATATATATATATATATATATATATATATATATATATATCCCATATATTGTATCATAGTTATATGTATATATCCCATATATTGTATCATAGTTATATATATATATTGTATCATAGTTATATATATATATATATATATATATATATATATATATATATATATATATATATATATATATATATATATATCCCATATATTGTATCATAGTTATATGTATTTATCCCATATATTGTATCATAGTCTCATCTCATCTCATCATGTTCCTCTTGTACCTTGCGGTGTCGAGGTGAAGTATAAACTTCGTGAGAGTGCCCGGTTATGGGCTTCGTATATCGACATTCCCATGGATTCTGTTATTCCCTCCGTCCAACGTTTACGTGGTCGGCCTCTTCCTCTGTTTCCATCTGGTCTGTACATCATTGCTTGTTGTGGCATGCTGTTGACTGGTAGCCTACTTGCATGGCCAAACCATTTGACCTGCTGCCTTCTAATAAAATCTAGAGCAGCTTTAACCCCCACTTTAGTCCTGATTTCTTCATTTCTGATCTTATCTCTTCTTGATACGTTGAGTATTCTTCTCAGGAACCTCATTTCTGTTGTTGTGATTTTTCTTTTCTCTTTTTCTGTCATTGTCCAGGTTTGGCACTGGTAGCACAGAGTTGGTAGGAAGATTGTGTTGTAAAGTGCTTTCTTAGTCAGTCCGTTTATACTTCTTAGTTTTTCTACGAGCAGTATGAAGATCCCCTGCCGGCTTGCTAGGCCAGTCGCAGGTTTAGGACACTAATCTGACCACAGGGAGTCCATCCCCTATGGCGAGCCATAGCCCCGTTAGCCCATGACCTCGCGGTCATGGTTGCCCAGTCTGCACCACGCTGAGGTGGGGGTTGACTTGTGTAGTCTGCGGGTCATCGTCAGGCTACTAATTTTCGCTCTTCACCCCTCCTGGGAGAGGCTAGCCGATCCTAACCCTGCTGGCTGCAGGGCCAGGCGCATTCCACACCTTACAGTCATAGTTATATGTATATATCCCATATATTGTATCATAGTTATATATATATATATATATATATATATATATATATATATATATATATATATATATATATATATATATATATATATATATATATATATCCCATATATTGTATCATAGTTATATGTATATATCCCATATATTGTATCATAGTTATATGTATATATCCCATATATTGTATCATAGTTATATGTATATATCCCATATATTGTATCATAGTTATATGTATATATCCCATATATTGTATCATAGTTATATATATATATATATATATATATATATATATATATATATATATATATATATATATATATATATATATATATATATATATATATATCCCATATATTGTATCATAGTTATATTTATATATCCCATATATTGTATCATAGTTATATGTATATATCCCATATATTGTATCATAGTTGTAGAATTTTTTTTTCATATCCTATTTACAGGACATCACTGTTACCACCAGAAATTTTACTGCTATTGTTGATGTCTTGGCATGTTTACGTTCAGTAGTTTGCCACTGATTTATGAACGACCGACTCCCATACCAACACGTTAAAACCCAGCGCGACGCGGTCTGCTGCCAAATCGGTGGCAGCTGTATTTCGAACGCAGGTAAGCGGGCTCACGAATCGCATCCGCAAGCCCTTAGCCACGGAAATTGTAGATTACATAGCCTATATCCTTTATCCCATCTGTAGATTACAAATCCCGATTGCACACTCAAACTATTGATATGTTTGTATGTCTGTCTGTCCGTCCGTCTGTCCTTCAGTTTGCCTGCCTGTCTGTTTTTCCATCTATCAGTTCGTCTGTCTGTCTGTGTAACGATCTATTGATGTATGTATGTTTGCCTATCTATCGGTCTGCCTGTCGGTAGCTCTGTCTATTGCTCGTTCTGTCTAGCTCTGTCTATTGCTGGTTCTGTCTATCTCTAGGACTGGCTGACGGTGGACATACCTATCGATGGAGACATACCTGCCTGTGGACATATCTGACGGTGGAGATACCTGTCGGTGGATATTTCTGTCGGTGGACAAACCTTCAGTGAACATATCTGTCGATGGACATACCTATTGGTGGGCATACCTGTAGGTGGAGATATCTGTCGGTGGAGATATCTGTCGGTGGACAAATCTGTCGGTGGAGATACATGTCGGTGAAAATATCTGACGGTGGAGATACATGTCGGTGAAAATATCTGACGGTGGAGATACATGTCGGTGAAAATATCTGACGGTGGAGATACATGTCGATGGACATATCTGATGGTGGAGATGCCTATCGGTGGACATATCTGACTGTGGATATATCTGACTGTGGACATATATGTCGGTGGACATATCTGACGGTGGACATATCTGACTGTGGATATATCTGACTGTGGATATATCTGACTGTGGATATATCTGACGGTGGACATATCTGACTGTGGACATACTTGTCAGTGGACATACCTGTCGGTGGAGATATCTGTCGGTGGACATACCTGTCAGTGGACATATCTGTCAGTGGACATATCTGCCGGTGGACATATCTGCCGGTAGACGTATCAGACTACGCACATATCTGTCGGTGGGTATACCTGTCAGTGGACTTATCTGTCAGTGGACATATCTGTCAGTGGACATATCTGCCGGTAGACGTATCAGACTACGCACATATCTGTCGGTAGACATACCTGTCAGTGGACATATCTGTCAGTGGACATATCTGCCGGTGGACATATCTGCCGGTAGACGTATCAGACTACGTACATATCTGTCGGTGGACATACCTGTCAGTGGACATATCTGTCAGTGGACATATCTGCCGGTGGACATATCTGCCGGTAGACGTATCAGACTACGCACATATCTGTCGGTGGACATACCTGTCAGTGGACATATCTGTCAGTGGGCATATCTGCCGGTGGACATATCTGCCGGTAGACGTATCAGACTACGTACATATCTGTCGGTGGGTATACCTGTCAGTGGACATATCTGTCAGTGGGCATATCTGCCGGTGGGTCTGTTTTTCTGTAGGTCTGTCTGTCTGTATGTCTATATATCTATAGATCTGTCTTTACGCAGGTGTGTCTACCGGTGAATCAGTCTGCCGATAGGTCTGTCAATGAGTCTTCCTTTTGGTAAGTCTGTCTGACCGCAGATTTGTCTGTGTTAGAAGACACTGATTCAACATACTAAGCATCAATTCTGTAAGATAACTCGGAGTTCTATGACTCGCTTACCTCCCTGTAGAGCACTCACAACTATGCCGTCTTTCACACTCAGGGCAGCATCCGAGGACTCTCTAAGATACCCAGCACATTCACAGAGGATCCAACCACCCCGAGCGCCGCACCATCTTCACTGGACTTCAGAAAGCCCAGATCCTCCAAACACCCCAAGCTTGGCTCCATCAATAAGGTAGTTTGCCATGTGTGTCACAGAGTTGTACAACCCAGGGTTGAGAGGTTGGGGTGTGTCCCAGAGTTGTTGTACAACCCAGGGGTGAGAGGTTAAAGTGTGTTTCAGAGTTGTTGTATAAGTCAGGGGTGAGAGGTTGGGGTGTGTCCCAGAGTTGTTGTACAACCCAGGGGTGAGAGGTTAAAGTGTGTTTCAGAGTTGTTGTATAAGTCAGGGGTGAGAGGTTAAAGTGTGTCCTAGAGTTGTTGTATAACCCAGGGGTGAGAGGTTAAAGTGTGTTTCAGAGTTGTTGTATAAGTCAGGGGTGAGAGGTTAAAGTGTGTCCTAGAGTTGTTGTATAAGCCAGGGGTGAGAGGTTAAAGTGTGTCCTAGAGTTGTTGTATAAGTCAGGGGTGAGAGGTTAACGTGTGTCCTAGAATTGTTGTATAAGCCAGGTGTGTGAGGTTAAAGTGTGTTTCAGAGTTGTTGTATAAGTCAGGGGTGAGAGGTTAAAGTGTGTCCTAGAGTTATTGTATAAGTCAGGGGTGAGAGGTTAAAGTGTGTCCTAGAGTTGTTGTATAAGTCAGGGGTGAGAGGTTAAAGTGTGTCCTAGAGTTGTTGTATAAGTCAGGGGTGAGAGGTTAAAGTGTGTCCTAGAGTTGTTGTATAAGTCAGGGGTGAGCGGTTAAAGTGTGTCCTAGAGTTGTTGTATAAGTCAGGTGTGGGAGGTTAAAGTGTGTCCTAGAGTTGTTGTATAAGTCAGGGGTGAGAGGTTAAAGTGTGTCCTAGAGTTGTTGTATAAGTCAGGTGTGGGAGGTTAAAGTGTGTCCTAGAGTTGTTGTATAAGTCAGGTGTGGGAGGTTAAAGTGTGTCCTAGAGTTGTTGTATAAGTCAGGTGTGGGAGGTTAAAGTGTGTCCTAGAGTTGTTGTATAAGTCAGGGGTGAGAGGTTAAAGTGTGTCCTAGAGTTGTTGTATAAGTCAGGTGTGGGAGGTTAAAGTGTGTCCTAGAGTTGTTGTATAAGTCAGGTGTGGGAGGTTAAAGTGTGTCCTAGAGTTGTTGTATAAGTCAGGGGTGAGAGGTTAAAGTGTGTCCTAGAGTTGTTGTATAAGTCAGGTGTGAGAGGTTAAAGTGTGTCCTAGAGTTGTTGTATAAGTCAGGTGTGGGAGGTTAAAGTGTGTCCTAGAGTTGTTGTATAAGTCAGGGGTGAGAGGTTAAAGTGTGTCCTAGAGTTGTTGTATAAGTCAGGTGTGGGAGGTTAAAGTGTGTCCTAGAGTTGTTGTATAAGTCAGGTGTGGGAGGTTAAAGTGTGTCCTAGAGTTGTTGTATAAATCAGGGGTGAGAGGTTAAAGTGTGTCCTAGAGTTGTTGTATAAGTCAGGGGTGAGAGGTTTAAGTGTGTCCTAGAGTTGTTGTACAACCCAGGGGTGAGAGGTTAAAGTGTGTCCTAGAGTTGTTGTATATGTCAGGGGTGAGAGGTTAAAGTGTGTCCCAGAGTTGATGTATAAGCTGGGGGGGGGAGGGGGAGGTTAAATTGTGTCCCAGAGTTGATGTATAAGTCAGGGGTGAGAGCTTAGGGTGTGTCTTGAATTTGAAGTTTGCCTTTGTTTTCTGAAGGACCGTCACTCATATCATTGTATTGAAACCAATGCAAGGCCGTCTGCTTCCAAATCGCTCACAGCTGTGTTTCGAACGCTGTAACCCCTTTGGCCACAGAATAGCTTAATCTACTTTAATAGTAGCGCAACTCCTGAGGCGACCTAGGCTCAATGGGTGTTAGGTGGGTTTCTTGGGATGCGGTGACATACTCATCACATTAACCATCAGCCGCTCACCGCTATTATTATCCTCATCATCGTGTCGAGGTCGACATGGATGAGAGGTTTAACCTGTGTCCGCTAACAGTGCACAGGGTGTCTGAGTGCATTTCCCACAACAGTCAGTTGAATTTAAGCGTTGTCTTCTAGTCCTTGACTTGGGGGTGTCAGTTACAAGTACCTCAGAAGTCGGAGTGGGTTCGCCTGATGGCGGGGGACACTGGTAATAGGGAAAGCTTACCCACGCGCAAAACATCAGTCCAGTGTACTCAGTAGCAGTAGCATGTGTGTGGACGACGCTGGAGCTCAAAGCTAGCGAACAGAAAGAATTATAATGTGTTTACATTCAGCAACGGAATACATTATTTTGAACTTTCTAGATATGTAAATTATTTAACTTATTGCGGGGTTGTACTCCATCAATGGCACCTTGCCGTCTTGACAGACGATAGTCTGATACTTTGTGCTTTAAAAAGGCATAATAACTACAACCCATGGCGGCAGCGAATGTGACTGATCAGACCAATTCGTGCTGTAAATGTTCTTCCACAGTGGGTGCATGTGAACACATGGTCTTTTCCAAAATCATGCGCCATCTTACGTCTCATACGCTAAGTGTGTGACTTATCTGCAATCATTATCTCTTTTGTCTATATTGCATTTCTGATCTTTGCCCTCCATGCAACAAGTTCGGCGGCGACTTGCTCCCAATGTGCGTTATCAATGCCTGTATCAATCATGTCCCGCTTACACACATCTTTGTATCGTAGTGGAGGCCGACCCTGAGATCTCCTACCCATCTGTAATTCACCAAAAAAAGATGTCCTTTGGTATTCTACCATCATCCATCCTCCTAACATGTCCTATTCATCTAAGTCTACGAAGACTGAACGTGAAACAAACCGTCATACAACCTGATATTTCCAATACTTCAGTATTACGGGTGGGGGTGGGGGGAGGGGGGTACTATTTATCAGTATACTTAGTGGACCAGGAGATCTGCTAAGCTGCATTGCTTCAGTTTTGGTTGTATTTGTATTCATATCGACTGCTGTTTGGTCACACTACATATATCCATATCCACAGTATTTGCCACAAAGCCATGCAAACCCATCCCTGTATCTCGTACAAGACCTCGCCAGTGTGAGAACCCCTGTGTGGTGTAATATATGACTTAACTCTGTCATGGGCACGATCCCGTATTTCATGATGGCCTTGCCCACTACATCATTCACAGACGCCAACCAATCATGTCTGCGCTTTAGTTGTAGTTGATTTACAACACACTTTACAACGCCCTTTGTTGCATGTCTGGTTGCTGGTTGTCCTACAATTGTTTTGTCTGGGAATTTGGGATTAACTTAACCATACCAGTGGCTTTAGTCTGTTTCTTGAGGGGTTTGCGTATGTGTGTGAGTGTATGTAGAGACAGACATACGACAGGCAGATCTATCTATTTATCTATCTTTCTATCTATCTGTCTATCTATCTATCTATCTATCTATCTATCTATCTATCTATCTATCTATCTATCTATCTATCTATCTATCTATATATCTGTATGTCTGTCTGCCTGCCTGTCTGTCTGTCTGTCTGTCTGTCTACCTATCTATCTACCTACCTACCTACCTACCTACTTACCTATCTATCTATCTATCTATCTACCTACCTACCTACCTATCTACTTACCTACCTACCTACCTACCTACATATCTATCTATCTATTTATCTGCCTGTCTGCCTGCCTGGCTGCCTGCCTACCTGCTTGCCTGGCTGTCTCTGTCTGTCTGTCTATACGTCCGTCTGTTTGATTGTCGCTGTACTATATATATATATATATACTAGCTGACCCGGCCCGGCTTCGCCCAGGCCCTGGCGGGGATCTATCTATCTATCTATCTATCTATCTATCTATCTATCTATCTATCTATCTATCTGTCTGTCTGTCTGCTTGTTTGTCTGTCTGTCTGTTTGTCTGACCCGGCCCGGCTTCGCCCAGCTCCTGGTGGGGAGCATCTCATTTAATTCATATAAGTAGTCATATAAGCTCCCGTTCCCGACTATCTGTCTGTCTGTCTATCTGTCTGTCTGAAACGGCCCGGCTTCGCCCAGCTCCTGGTGGGGAGCATCTCATTTAATTCATATAAGTAGTCATATAAGCTCCCGTTCCCGACTATCTGTCTGTCTGTCTATCTGTCTGTCTGACCCGGCCCGGCTTCACCCAGTCCCTGGTGCTGAGCATCTAATTTAATTCATATAAGTAGTCATATAAGTTCCCGTTCCCGACTGTCTGTCTGTCTGTCTGTCGACCCGGCTGTCTGTCTATCTGTCTGACCCGGCCCGGCTTCACCCAGTCCCTGGTGGGGAGCATCTAATTTAATTCATATAAGTAGTCATATAAGTTCCCGTTCCCGACTGTCTGTCTGTCGACCCGGCTGTCTGTCTATCTGTCTGTCTGTCTATCTATCTGTCTGTCTATCTGTCTGTCTGCCTGCCTGCCCGTCCGTCTCTCACTCCGTCTATCCAACCCTCTCTATCTATCGGGTCAGATCTATCTATCTATGTATCTATTTATTTATATAGCTATCTATAGCCAGGGGACTTATCCTAAGATATATCAATGCTACTAAAAGTTATGTCCCTTTATAGAGTATTTCTTATGTTAAGTCATGTAATTACAAAATGAAATTTTAGTAAGTAAGTAGCCGATTTTACACTAAGAAACTATTACAGTCGGTTGCACAGGAATGAAAGGAAGACGTGTAGAAAATTTCATCTCAATCGGATGGACCGTTCACGAATGCAGCAAATACATCCCCAACCACAAACATACAGTCTCTTATATATATATATATATATATATATATATATATATATATATATATATATATATATATATATATATATATATATATATATGATTGTCTGTATGTCCGTCCTTCCGTCTGTCTGTTTGTCTGTCTCTTTAACTATGCCAGTAGTTGACATAACATACTCCCCGTCTGACTTCCCAGATAGATCCCGTCTGACTTGGGCTCCGAAGATTGTGCGTTCGATTCCGGGCCGCTTCCTTCGGTTCACGAGTGCATTTATTCGGAGACTCCTGACGGTCGTCGCTGGAGCTACGGAGTTCGTGCTTTGTGCGAATGAGCTATATGGGATAAAACCCAGTGCAATGAAGTCGACTTTTAAGCAACTTTAAGCGACTCCAGGTCTATTCTTCCGTTAGTACTTAATTTGTAGAGACAGATAGGTAGATAGATAGTTTATTTTACTGGCATAAGTCACCCACAGTCTCTCTCCTCTCTCTCTCTCTCTCTCTCTCTCTCTCTCTCTCTCTCTCTCTCTCTCTCTCTCTCTCTCTCTCTCTCTCTCTCTCTCTCGTCGTCTCATTAAAGCCAGTGAGGCTGAATGAAGTAAATGAAGTGGAAACATCAGGGTAGTTTACTGATGTCTTATGTCGCTACATCGGAACGATCCTTACTCATTAGCGTAGTGTTCGCTTCGGGTCTCCCTCGCCACCAGTAAACAAACATCAAGATGGTTCACTTAAGCCCTAACTGAACGAACCCCAAACAAGGGGATAGTTCGCTTTTGCTTTTGCCATACCTCGTTAAGACATCACTCATGCCCTATCTGTCTACGAAATGACGAACCCCTACATGAGAGATAGTTCAGTATGCTCTACCTGTCTACGTCAGAACAAACCCCTACATGAGAGATAGTTCAGTATGCCCTACCTGTCTATGACAGAACAACCCCCAGCCATCAGAGATGATTCACTTATATCCTACCTGTCTACGACAGAACAAACCCCTCCATCAGGGGTAGTTCAGTATCCCTATTTGTCTACGACAGAACAAACCCCTCCATCAGGGATAGTTCAGTATGCTCTACCTGTTTACGTCAAAACAAACCGCTCCATCAGAGATAGTTCACGTATGCTCTACCTCGCTAACAAGAGAGCGCCCAGGAACTCCTAATTGCCTGCTGCCTTAAAACAGACTTGTCGCCAGGGATCCAATTATCAGCGGATGACACCAATGTCAACTGTGACCTGGTTTCTACTGCGCATGTCTCCTTGTGTAATCTAATGGATTCATTGCTTCCCAAACTGTGCCACGAGCAGGGCTGGATCTGCGGGAGAAGCCTTGATTTGACTGGGAAAAGAACATGGCCCTGATAAAGTAGATTTTAGTTTACAGATAAATATGACAAATCCCGTGATGCCGCTGACTGTCAAGCATGGCTCCCCACGGAGCTGAGGAGTACATATTGTCACCTGTGAGTATAAGGGAAGGTAGACTAAAATATACTGACAAATAGCACACCTCTCAAACATGTTAAAGAATTCGGACTATTTCAATACCAGTCTTCATTCACACGATGAAGATGATGATGATGATGAGATGATGATGATGGTTATGATGATGATGATGATGATGATGATGATGATGATGATGATGATGATGATGATGATGATGATGATGATATCCTCATTCTGTTAACACTGCGAGAGGGAGGGATAATATATAGTTGTGAATTCCCTAACATAGTATCATGTGAATTCCCTAACACAGCGGCGTGTGAATTCCCTAACACAACGGCGTGTGAATTCCCTGGCACAATGGTATGTTAATTTCCTAACACCGCAACATGTGAATTCCTCAACATAACGGCATGTGAATTTCCTAACACAACGGCGTGTGAATTCCCTAACACAATGACGTGTGAATTCCCTAACAACACAGTGGCATATGAATTCCCTAACAACACAATGGCATGTGAATTCCTTGACACAGTGGGCTGGATTTCAACCTGTGTTCACCAGAATCTACACCTATCGTGAATATGTTTGTGTTGACTTATTGTTTTTACTGAAAATGTGCCCGGGCAGCGGTTTTACGACCTACCGTTTATGACATCCAACTGCAATGTGGTTTTATCCTACGCAACATAAACAAGGTAGTCCTATTTCTCGGGCTTATCTTAAAGGGCGAGGCAAGTGATCAATTACTCAGCGATCGGGAGGACATTAGCACTAGTAGTATAACATCCAGGTATATCTCAAAATGTCTATGACAAGGTACCATTGGATGAATATGAAACGCCGATGTAAGATTTTGAGAATCGCTGTTCTTAAAAGAATTATAATGTACACGCAGCGGGTACAGAAAAAATAAAAACAGGTTGGGTAACCAAATCTAGAGCTATGGTTGGCGTGGTCGCGGTTATCATTCGTGTGGATATCCGTGGTGTGAATTTTGAAACTGAATATTCTCAATAATGCCCGTGTATTCGGCGATGATTCGTCTTGTGATTGGGAACGCGTTTCGACAAAAATCTTCTTATTTTGTTTATACGGATCTTCGTTATATTTGGAGCCTCAGTGGCTCAGTAGTTAAAGGTAACAATGGTGTCAGATAATGTTGTTGAGATGTCAAGTGTCAGGATTTCACATATGCTACTTCACGATATAATGAGGTAGGGTCGTACTTTCTCGTGGTCGTGCCTTCCTAGAGAATTCTGCGGTGCGCGCTTTATGAAAGCGCAACTAGAGGGGAGAGAGAGAGAGAGAGAGAGAGAGAGAGAGAGAGAGAGAGAGAGAGAGAGAGAGAGACAGAGACAGAGAGAGAGACAGAGAGAGAGACAGAGAGAGAGACAGAGAGAGAGAGAGAGGGACAGAGAGACAGAGAGAGGAAAGAATTCTGCTATTGATCATTTGCTGCGGGTTTGAACTAGGACCACTGTCCCGTCAGTCTAGCGCACTGACCCCTACACCATAGTGGCGCCCCTATATATGGGTTAGTATTCTTGATGACTATATAAGGGGCCTAGGTTCGATCCCGACTGTCGTGTTTTTGCCCGCCAGTTGGGTCGATCCTGTCTGGTAAAATGGGTAATAAATATTTCCTGCATTTTGAGAATATCTGCGAAAGAGAGGAAGGAAACTAGCCACCCCACCTGGTTGGAACATCACCTAGTATATGTGAAGGTGTGGTGACACTTCCCATGGCATGGAAGTATTTGTCGCTGAATCGACAGACCAGAAATCCTGATATTTCTGATGTTAGAACAGAACGTAAGATAGACCGCCCAAGTCAACTATCGTCGTGTTAGTTTAGGATGTCGCTCTCAGCCAATTAGTATTTGTATTTAGGTTGTTTACGTTCGCGGTGTGTTTGTTCTCTCTATTTTGAACTTCTTCTTCTTCTTCTTCTTTTTCTTCTTCATTCTTCTTCTTATTCTTCTTCTTCTTCTTCTTCTAATACTACTACTACTACTACTACTACTACTACTACTACTACTACTACTACTACTACTACTACTACTACTACTACTACTACTACTACTACTACTACTACTACTACTACTACTATTAATTATTCTTCTTCTTCTTCTTCTTCTTCTTCTATTTTTCTCTTCCTCCTCTTTTTCCTCTTGTTCTATGTCGTCATCGCTGTCTTTCGCGCTCACATCCCTACGGTAATGACTCTAATAAAAGTATCACAAGTACAGCCGTCTCTGGGAACTAACAGGCGGACTCTCTATACAAGTCGGCACGCAACCTAGTATAGCCGCATCGATTCTTGAACTGTATCGAGGCAAAGAGACTCCCAAACCAATCTAGTTGTGCATTTACATCTACTAGCTCACGGCAACAGTACAGAATTAGTCGGTGGGTCGGAAGCGGAGTACGGTGGTTCATAAACAATGGCGGCCGGCGGATTGGCTGTTGCAGTCTTGGATAGGTTATCTGGATATCCGGGTTCAACTGTTGTCGGTGTTAACTGTAGACTTCGGCTTCCTATTCTTTGTCTTCAAGCGCCTGGTCTGGAGTCGATGCTGGCGATCATGACGCCGCAACTCCCTGTGTCATTTGATTGTCCAATGTGAGTGTGTGTGTGTGTGCGCGCGCGCGTGTGTGTGTGTCGATAACAGTTGGCATTGTTTTTTACTTTGGCCCAGCTGCAGGCGATTTGGAAGCAGACCGCCTTGTGCTGATTTTTTAAAAGCGATGGCAAGCTACCGAACGTAAACTTGTTTAGTAAATCACAAACAGCCACAAAAATGCTGGGGTTGGTTGCGAGTTCATGTAAAGGGCGTGCAACTAACTTAACAGTATTCTTTGCACGGGATTATATCGCCAAATATGTTGATTACAAATATGTTGATTACAAATTGAAATAGTATCTGTGGTGGGGTTACTTTGACCGTAAGTGTCTGTGTGTATATGTATATGTGTATGTGTGTATATTACAATATATGTGTGTGTGTCAGTGTGTATATATGTGTGTGTATGTGTTTGTGTGTGTGTGTGTGTGTGTGTGTGTGTGTGTGTGTGTGTGTGTGTGTGTGTGTGTGTGTGTGTGTGTGTGTGTGTGTGTGTGTGTGTGTGTGTGTGTGTGTGTGTGTGTGTGTGTGTGTGTGTGTGTGTGTGTGTGTGTGTGTGTGTGTGTGTGTGTGTGTGTGTGTGTGTGTGTGTGTGTGTGTGTGTGTGTGTGTGTGTGTGTGTGTGTGTGTGTGTGTGTGTGTGTGTGTGTGTGTGTGTGTGTGTGTGTGTGTGTGTGTGTGTGTGTGTGTGTGTGTGTGTGTGTGTGTGTGTGTGTGAAACGTCGCGGCTTGGAGGAGGATGGTTTGTTTTAAGATATTTGTCAACTGAATCACCTTGCCAGGTGTTATTCTGCAGCGTCTGATACCGTTGCGGCACAAAGACCGGATCTATAAATAAATTCTTATCCTAGGCGCTGTTTGTGTATTTGTCCTGTCTAACAGCCGTTGACGTGCCGCGCGCGTCCCACGGCCCAGTGCTTTCCTTATCTCTGGAGGTGACGTAGTGCACACGAAAATCTAGGCCATGGGTGCACTGCTGGAGCCATCAAAGAAACTGGAAATATCCCGGTTCAAACTGTGATGGCGCTCATACATCTCACGGCAGCCACCATCCACGAGACATATTTGTTTTCTTCACTCGCTCTGAACTCATGTGTCGTTCACATTGGACTGTTTGGCACTCTTCCGAATTCCGGTCCTAAATAGTTCTGCAGTGAATAATTTTATATAACTAACACTAACCCTAACCGTAACCCTAATCACTTATTCACTGCAGAACTATTCGGGACCGGAATTCGGAAGAGTGCCGACTGTTTTGTATGCGTGGGACATTTTTCCCTATTACCAGTGTCCCTCGCCATCAGGCGGCGAACCCACTCCGACTTCTGAGGTACTTGTAATCTACGTTCCCGAGTCAAGGACGAGAAGTCAACAATTTAGTCCAACTGGCCGGTGTAGGGGTTGAAACCCTTGCTGTGCGTCAAGACACCGGATGTTTACGAAACAGCACTCTTATCATTTCGGCCACGCTGACCTCCTTCCGTTTATTTGTAACTGTTTTAGTAGTTCCCCGTATCCTCCAGTCTTCATATCTATGAACCCGGGTGTTCACTGCTTGCAACTATGTATGTCATACCGGTGATTACCTGCAGTTGTTGTTGACAATAGTCCGTGCCGTTCTCGCGGCAGCGCAGGTCCCGTGCAGTTCAATGACTACTTCAACATGACCACAGCCTGACTCATCAGGAATGCCGAAACACAATATATCGTCAAATGTGACTTCCCATTTGGTCAGAAGGACGATATATCGCTGTACTAGGGTCATCGGTTATTTGTAATTAAATAAACTACAAATATTCATTAACTGGTGCCTTTGTTTATCTTATAAAGATGGCAACTATGAACAAATAAAACATAGGAGTACAATAGGGTTGCGCTTTGTCACAGGATCTCTTCTCCCTCTATATAAATATATATAACATTGTTGCGTATCCCTTACGGGACGCAAGTGTTACGTTCAGTAGTTTGCCATTGCTTTCTGAACGACCGGCTCCCATAGCAGCACGTTATAACACAACGCGACACAGTCTGCTGCACAAATCGGTGGCAGCTGAGCTTCGAACGCCTGGTACCCGGCTCACGAACCGCGTTCGGAAGCCTTTAGCTCTCCCTCTATAGCGAATTAATAATGAGAGAGATCAAAGAGAAGCCAGGAATACTTATCAGAGGTACGCGAAACAATCTACGCTATGCATATGATACAGTATTGATGGCGGATAATGCTAAAGGTCTACCACATTTGTTGGACATTGTAGTAACGTAGAGTGCGAAGAAAGGACTCTCCTTGAATATCAAGAAAACAGTAACAATTGTGATATCAAAGAAAATGTGGATAACAAAATGTCAAATGAAAATAGAAGGGAAAATCCTTAGCCAGGTGGATAATTTTAAATACCTAGGGGCATTTATAACATTAGATGGAAGATTAACAACAGTGATTAATAGAACAGGGCAAGCAAACGCTACTCGTACATTTCAGAAAATGAAAGGTATCTGATGCAATAAGCCACTATCATTGAATGTCAGAAAGAGAGAGCTGAAATGCTATACAGAACCTGTTTTGCTGTATGGCAGTGGGACGCAGAGGTGTTTCCAAGGCACCAGGGCCGGGTTATATACTGGCCAAGACCTATTGACGCGTCCTCGTCGAGCGTCCTGGGCAACAGGTCCCTTCGGGGTCCTGGCTAAAGTCAGTAGGATCACCGATTCCTCCGAAGTCGGAGAGTGTCTGCCTGTACGGCGAGGAACCACCAGTCTGCACACCAATAAGCCAGACATGGGACAACGGATACTCACGCAAATCTCAGGTCCTGTATGACATCACACTGATATTGGACAACAGGATGCCTTCATCCGACATACAGGACTTCGCGTTGGAGCTCAAGCCAACGAACACAAGCAAGCAAGCTGTATGGCAGTAAATCTTGGAATTTAAATAAACAGAAGGGGTTCCTGTGACGAATATTGCGAACTCCCTGGATTGCCAGAGTAATTAACAACAATTACCTGAAAGAGGCTAATGAAACTAGAACGTTATATACAACAATAAGAAAGAGACAAACATCTTGCTTTGGTCATGTGATGAGAAGAGAGGCATTGGAGAACATCGTGACAACTGGAAAGATCAATGGGAAGAGAGGCAGGGGCAGACCAAGAAAAATGATGTTGGATGGACTGAGACGGTGGTATGGAGGAATATCTTCAGCAGAGTTTATCCGGAACACCAAAGAGCGAGATCTGTAGAGAGACCTTTGCCTTTGCAAAATAGAAGGACTAACATTGTATGACAGAGTCACCAATGTCGAGCAGAGTGAGAAAACTTTTACCAATGAATTCAGAGTTGAAGGAAAGACTCCGCACACATTGAGAAAACCTGAGAGTAGATCACTAGGAGGGCCTTTGTCTGAAATACACAGGACAACAGAAATAGAGGAAGACCTCAAACACACAGAGAAGAGAAGCAGAGATAGCAATGAACACTGTAGGAAGGACGTGGAGGGAGCTGCATGGAATAGCTGAGGACGGGGCTGGTTGGGGTGAGTGGGTTGAGGGAATGTGCCCCAGTGGTGGATGGAGGGTGAAAGAAGACAATCTGGAACAGTGGTTCTCAAACATTGGGGAATTTTCCCCAAGATGGAAATTTTCGGGTTTTCTAGAATTAAGACTACAGATTGACAGGCTCAAAATGGCTTCAGGCACAATATCTTGGTTTTCTGTTGAGCGTTTTGTTTGATGAAGCACAATTTTCTGGCATTCTGGTATCGTGTATTACGTGACAATTCGTTGACGTTTTACTACACTATAAAATTAATCTAAGAATATAAAGGTTATGTACAAATATAGAATCAAATAAGGGTTTTCAGTATTATAGTCATTTTATTTTGAATGCACTTTTTGAGGCTCACACTTTTGGAAAGGGGGAAATTCTTCTTCTTTCGTTCGCAGGAAAGGGGGGAATGACATTCTCATATATGGTGAAAGGGTGAGTACGCCAAAAAAGGTTCAGAACCACTGCACCGGAATTTGTATTCAAATAAGTAGGGAGCTAGTGTTGTGTTGGTTAACGCTTCAAATATCAGTCACTTGGATGCAAGGGATCGTTGTTTTTGTTGTTGTTTTGTGGTTGCTGTTGTTGGTTGTGGCGGTGTTGTTATTGTTGTTGTTGCTGCTGCTGTTGGCGCTGTTGTTGTTATTGTTATATGCTAGTGTATAGTTGTAGACCATAATGTGTTCAGTGAGATAGGGCAAGGTTCTTCTGATGTGATCTGAGATATAGCCTTCTCCAAGTAGAATTAGATACCACAATGGCACACCCAAGTAAGTGGAAATATTCTTAAACACGTGAATAAGTTCAACTATCTTTGAACAGTCGTAAAATCCGATGGAGGATCCTTGAAGAGATTAGAACAAGAATCGCCATGGCAAGATCGCCTTCTGCAAGATGGGACACTTACTCTTCAAGAAAATAGCTGCCAATAACAGCCGGAATAAGAAGTATATAGTTCAATATAGAACATATACTGTTACATAAATGTGAAATATGGATAATAAGCTGGCAATATGAATGGGAACAAATAGGTATATTAAGCTCCTGCGAGAAGAAACGTACTAAACATCAACACGTTGCACATACCTTACAAGGAGATCCCTCGTATCGCGAAATGCAGGTGAAAGTCCGAAACCAGAAGCACTCAATAAATATATAAAATGAATAATAAAATAAAATACACAACAGACGCGTACAATACAACACACAGGACGGCCGACGTTTCGATTCTCAGAATCTTTGCCATGGACAGGACACCACAGATAGCTAACACAACGAAATACAGCAAACAAAGAAAGAAATACAGCTACTCCGATGCCATGTGGGGCAGAAAAGGTGGCTTTGCCAGCTGCGAATTCGAGTTAAAAGTGGGTTGCCAGATAGGATTTAAGTAGCCAAAAATATGCGACAGTCTGCTATGAAAATATAGGGGTGTGGGGACAGTTAGGTATAGATATAGGGGGGGGGGGGGGGACAGCATAGTAATATATAGTGTAAACAATGGGGGAAGATGGCACAGTTATACAGTAGCGTCCACAACAGTATTGATACCTGCTGGATGGATGCATCCCAGATTGTTGATTAGCTGGCATTAAATTTTGAGCCTAACGGAGCGTTGGAATAGCAGGGTTTTAATGCGGTGACACATACATCGTCGACTCCATTATGGTTGGGGGAATTGAAATGGTTGGGGACAGGTTTGTCAGCGCCCTGATTGATGTCTATGAGGTGTTATCTAAAACGGTCAGCAAGACGTCTGCCAATTTTGCCAATGTATTTCATGTCACATCGTTTGCAGATGATGACATAAATCAGATTGCGGGATGTACAAGTGAAAGAATCTTTCAAGGTAAAGGTGCCAAGGGGAAATGCAATCTTTGGTGTCTGAACAACGTATGGGCATGTCAGACAGTTCTTACGATGGCATTCGAAAGTGCCCACAGATGAAGTAACCGTGGGGAGGCGACTATGCACAAGGTGGTCTCTGAGGCTCTGGTTACGGCGGAAAATTACCCTAGGGCCATTGGAGAATACCTCACGAGTGGTTGGATCGGATTCCAAGATAGACCAGTGTCTCAGGAAAATGTGCTTGATGGCATAGGCATGTGGATGGAAGGTGAGGATGAGCTTGGGTTCATTGTTCGGAGGTCACGTTTGTTTGACGAGGGACATTTCCCGCGAGACTTGGGTTATGCGACAGAAAGCTGTGGACAAGACGTCCTCTGGGAAGGACCGTCAGCGGAAAAAATCAAGCATTTCATGGGCTCTCTCGAGGAAGTCATTATCATCCTGGCAGATACGACGAAGGCGGAGTAGCTGGGAATATGGGATGGAATCTTTGCAGCTTGTGTGGTGGGATGAGCTGTACAGGAGGAAACCGTGAGCATCAGTAGGTTTTGTAGTACACGGAGGTCGTGAGGCCTGTAGGGTTTAATTTAATAGTGGTGTCAAGGAAATTGACATAGCTGGTGGAAATTTCAGTGGTGAATTTGATCGATGGATGGAAGTCATTGACATACTTAATGAAACGGTTCAGTTCCGCCTCTGTCATGTCAGTGAGACCTATGCCGTCGTCGATGTAGCGTCGGTAAAAAGAGAGACTGAGGATAAGCTGGCAAGCTGAGAAACATCTAATGGCAGTGGAAATGAGGTTTCTACGGTAATTGTAAATAACACCATGCACGAACAGAAAAACGAATGAGAAAGTCCTAAAAGAAACAAATGAAAACAGTAAACTGATTAGAGAAATTAGAGGTAGACGGGCCAGAATTGTGTGGCATCGTAGGAGAAGACATAAACTTGACATCTTAATGTCAACTCGTAAACTGCAAGATAAGAGAGCAATGGACAGGCAAAGAGAGAAATACTTGGATGGATTGGTCACATCACAAAAAAGCCGACAAGAACACAGAACCACCTGATCCAAGATTGAGTGTGCATATTTGCGAGATGTCGAACCATGACCGCCCACCCCTATCGACATGGCACATGATGTTAATGATGATGATGGTGAATGTGTACAGCTATTGAGACAACTATGGTTTGCCCTAGGCATTAATGTGTTGTGTACAGCTATTGGGAGACCTAGCGTGTGTGGTGTATGGTCGCGGGTGAATGTATATGGCTGCCGACACGATGGAATGCAGTGGCCCTATTGTGTTTGTTCAATTAGCGTTGATGTGTGGTAATGTCAGCCTGTCACGTGATGTGGCTGCAGTCAGTTTCACGGGGTGATAGTAGTGTCTGTGCTAGGGCGTTTCTCCTGCAAGTGACACGTAGCGTGTGTGTGAGTGTGTGTTCGGAGAGAAGTGTGGGGTCATGTTGCTGCGGTTATTACTATAGCAATATATCGTCTAATTTTGAGTGGGTATGTATGCACGCATACGCGTGTGCATGCGTAACAGTGTGATTCCGAAGAAGTCCTCGTTTTTGTATCAATGTATCATATCCCCCTTCTCTTCCCCCAGTGTTTGTGTTGATAGGAATACTTTTCAGATACATATTTCAGTATTCTTGTGTGTCTCGGGAAGCTAACCCGGTCAACAAATACCTGATGAAATCCGATTTGTCGGCCGAAAGCTGAAAATATCGCAGCTCTGCTGTAAACAGATGCAACGCAGTTACGCTCAAAACAACATTCCGGACGACCGCAGAAGAAAAGAAGAGGTATTCTTGTGTTTTGTCTGCAGTTCTCCGCCGGGGAGTGGATTAGTCGACTGCCTCAAGTTCCGGAGGTTGTGCGTTCGATTATGGGCTCTGCCATTCCGTGTTGTTGGAAGTATGTGCCATGTAGCGTCGGAGGCAAAGGATAGTGATTTAGAATAAGATACGAAATTGTGGCAAACAGAACAAGAAAAGTTAACCAAGAAGCGATATAATACGCAAGTTGCTAGATGATGTCACAGCGTACTACGTCACTAAAGTTGGTTAGGTTTTGGGATGATCATTGAGACGGTCGGATAAATAACAACACTGAAATATTAACGCAAATATCCAGCAGAAAGACATAGCGAACATGACATCTAGTACTTCAGGAAGATAAGGAAACAAGGGCACAGTATGCATTATGGAGAACGATCGGAAGATGAACATTTAACACAGAGAAAGTGAGGAAAGTATACTGCATCAGAACTTGCCGGTCGATTGTCAAATAGAGGTCATGGCGTCCACACACACATAGCTCGGCGTAAGTAACACTGTTAGAATCAAGGGCGTAATGTAGTTTTCAGAACGATGGACCGTATGAAATTTACTCGTCATTAATCAAAGTAGAAGGATGGAATCGGACTCTACAGTTAACATTGAATATTTACCAATGATTATTTATTATCTTTCACCCGCCCTCCCATTAACATGGGAACGGTGACGTTGTTATACCGTATGGACGATTGCCACTAATAAAGTTATATTTGACGATGAACGCCAACGTTTATGAACTCATTTTCGTTGATAGTGATTTTGGCTCCTGTCAATCTGCGATGTTGTTTGACTAGACGGCGAGCATAATATTAGAGGGAAACAGCATAGCAGTGTGTATAGCTGTTGGTGGAAGTATGTGTAGTATAGTTGTTGGAGGAAGTATATATAGTTGTTGGTGGAAGTATGTATAGCTGTTGGTGCAAGCGTGTATAGTTGTTGGTGGAAGTATGTTTAGTTGGTGTTTAAAGTGTGTATATTTGTTGATGGAAGTGTGTATAGTTATTGATGGAAGTATGTACAGTTGTTGGTGGAAGTACGTATAGTTGTTGAATGTATAGTTATTGATGGAAGAATATACAGTTGTTGGAGGAGATATGTATTGTTGTTGGTGGAAGTATGTATAGTTATTGATGGAAGTATATACAGTTGTTGGAGGAGGTATGTATAGTTGTTAGTGGAAGTATGTATAGTTGTTGGAGGAAATATATACAGTTGGTGCTGGAAATGTGTATAGTTGTTGGTGAAGTATGCATAGTTATTGGTGGAAGTATGTATATTTGTTGGTGGAAGTATGTTTAGTTGTTGGTGGAAGTATGTATTGTTATTGGTGGAAGCGTGTCTAATTTTTGGTAGAAGTGTGTATAGTTTTTCATGGAAGTATGTATAATTGTTGGTGGAAGCATGTATAGTTGTTTGTGGAAGTGTGTATAGCTGTTCGTGGAAGTGTGTATAGTTGTTGGTGGAAGTATGTATAGTTGTTGGTTGAGATATTATAGTTGTTGGTGGAAGTATGCATAGTTGTTGGTGGAAGTATATATAATTGTTGATGGAAGTACGTATAGGTGTTGCAGTAGACATGTATAGTTGTTGGCGGAAATATGTATTGTTGTTGGTGGAAGTATGCATAGTTGTTGGTGGAAGTATGTATAGTTTTTGATGGAAGTATGTATAGGTGTTGGAGTAGGCATGTATAGTTTTTTGGCAGAAGTATGTATTGTTGTTGGTGGATGTATGTATAGTTATTGGTGGAAGTATGTATAGTTATTGGAGGAAGTATGTATTGTTGTTGGTGGATGTATGTATAGTTATTGGTGGAAGTATGTATAGTTATTGGAGGAAGTATGTATAGTTGTTAGAGGAAGTATGTATAGTTGTTGGTGGTAGTGTGTATAGTTGTTGATGGAAGTATGTATAGTTGTTGATGGAAGTATGTATAGATGTTGATTGAAGTATGTATAGTTGTTAATGGAAGTATGTATAGTTGTTGATGGAAGTATGTATAGATGTTGATGGAAGTATGTATAGTTGTTGATGGAAGTATGTATAGATGTTGATGGAAGTATGTATAGATGTTGATGGAAGTATGTATAGATGTTGATGGAAGTATGTATAGTTGTTGGTGGTAGTGTGTATAGATGTTGATGGAAGTATGTATAGATGTTGATGGAAGTATGTATAGATGTTGATGGAAGTATGTATAGTTGTTGATGGAAGTATGTATAGTTGTTGATGGAAGTATGTATAGTTGTTGATGGAAGTATGTATAGATGTTGATGGAAGTATGTATAGATGTTGATGGAAGTATGTATAGTTGTTGATGGAAGTATGTATAGTTGTTGATGGAAGTATGTATATATGTTGATGGAAGTATGTATAGATGTTGATGGAAGTATGTATAGAAAGTTGCACTAGGTATGCATAGTTGTTGGTGTAAGCAAGCTGGTTGACGCCATATTGTTCACATGTATGACTGCAAGCGGGGCGGGACTTGTCTATGCCTCCCCTGTCTGTTCGACGTTGCCTATCGCTGTTTACAATTCTTTTTTGTGTACGTTTTTTGTTCTCTCTGTATTTCTATAAACGGACATTGTGGCTTAGGGGATAGTGAGGCGCGAAGTTGCACAGTTCCGTACCACACCGAGTTCAGGGTTCGAAACAAGCTGCGTGCGATTTGGAAGCACGGGCTTTGTGTTGATTTCACTGGTTTGAGAATTCGGACGTTCGAGAAACAAACTACTAAACTAACATTGTTTAGTAAATCACAAACAGCCTTTAAATGCTGGGTTGGTTGCGACGTACTGTAAAGGACATACAACAAACTTTATATTTATATGTTAGACTTAGATAGTCAAATTCTCTGCATACAATGAAGAGAGGTAAACCTGAAAGCTTAATACCAACTGAGAAACTTGGGGGGGGGGGAATCGGGGAGAGGGCAAGGAAGACAAAGAAGTTGTTACCTGAATGGTTTGGGAAACCAGGAGAACTGGCACATGACTGCAGGCTTGATCCGCCACCAATTATAGCGTGAAATGGTGATCTGTGATCGCTAATCCTCCTCGCCACGCCACATGATGATGGTAGTCCTTTTTACTTGCGGATTCCGGTGGGGGAGGGTGGCAGTTTCCCAGCTATTGAATAGTTAGTTCATAAGGTGTGTGATGTTTCGGATCAATACCTACACCAGGTCCGGTTATCGTCATGGAGGTGTGAGATGGTTTGGTCATCATATATACCAGATTCGGACATAGCGAAGCTGAGTGACCACTTCCCTTCCTCCACGTTTTCCCCTTCTGTTTATCGCCCCTCCGACGTTATGTCTATGTAGAGAGGAGGGAGAGGGTGGAAATCAATAAAACTGTTTCTTAAATACTACGTGGTGAATTGACTGCGATAAAGTTTCGTATTAAAGATTGCACTCTAAACTAATCGAACAGATGAAAAACGGTGACTTAACTTCACAACAGCTGGTTCGATCATGACAGATTGAAGATTTGAGTGTTGTCTCTGTGTGGGCAACCCGGCCATGTTGTCTTCTTTAAAAATATCCACAGTTTAGTAACGAAATAATATCTATTACCAGCTGTTTAACAGCCACAACAACAGCATTGACTACTACTGCCGCTGCTACCTACATTATGTTATACATGTACATGTCTTCCTCTGGCTCATTCAGCGGACAGCAAAGAACGGTAAGTAAGACGGACAGTATGAAGGACAGTATATATCAAATAAATGGTAAACAGGCCTGTAGAATTAGTTGCTTGTTCTGTACAGGCGTTGCAATCAATCCCAAAATTTGGTTATTTGTGATTTACTAGACAATGATGGTTGAGTCGTTTGCCATTGCTTTCCGAGCCACAGTCGCCTCAAGCCATCGAGGTCAACGCAAAGCGGTCTTCTTACAAATCGCCCGTAGCAGATTTCGAACCCTCTATTTGGCAATGTCGATATATGAAACCCATAGATGGGCACTCTACCGCTGTTTATGCTTTATCTCGACACCGCAAGGTACAAGAGAAGCAAGATTAGATGATGGACGGGCACTCTGCGGCTGTTTATTCTTCACCGCAACACCGCAAGGTACAAGAGGAGCAAGATGAGATGAGATGATGGACGGGAACTCTCCAGCTTTTTATACTTCACCTCGACACCGCAGGGTACAAGAGGAACAAGATGAGATGAGATGATGGACGGGCACTCTCCCGTTGTTTATACTTCACATCGACATCGCAAGGTACAAGAGGAACAAGATGAGATGGTGGACGGGCACTCTCCCGTTGTTTATACTTCACATCGACATCGCAAGGTACAAGAGGAACAAGATGAGATGATGGACGGGCACTCTCCCGTTGTTTATACTTCACATCGACATCGCAAGGTACAAGAGGAACAAGATGAGATGATGGACGGGCACTCTCCCGTTGTTTATACTTCACATCGACATCGCAAGGTACAAGAGGAACAAGATGAGATGATGATTTGGTATGAAGTTAAATTACCAAAATACGCGTCTCACTATATCGAGACCATAGCGAGACTTCAGGAATAAATCACGAGAAATAAACATAGAGATAAATTAAATCTAGAACATCAAAAACATTTCTTATCCACGTTGATACGATCTAAAAAAAACATCAACGCATTTTGTTTAATCCAAAATTGTTTACTTTTCGTCCGGGAATCGAACGTAAGTTTTACAGATTATCCGGTATGTGGGTGCATCATTGATTACCGTCCGTCATTGATTAAAGATGGACCACCTGGGTTGGGTTAAGCGTAAAGGGATTTGGTCTATCGTCAGATTACCGCAGCCATGAAGAATTTTGTCCCGTTTGGCCTGATAGTTGTGGAGGCAGATGTTGCGGGCGTCGGCTGTGGGAAGGTGGCCAGGGGATGGTCGTTATTCCGTGTTCGGTTTGATGCTTTCGTGGAGTGTTTTCGTAAATCGTGGAAAATAGTGATTTGTGTGTGTTCAGTTGTGATTTGGTACGTTTTTCGTGCGTCGGGAAGTCTAGTGATTTTTTTTTTTTTTGGAAATCAATCAATCTATCTATCTATCTATCTATCTATCTATCTATCTATCTATCTATCTATCTATCTATCTATCTATCTATCTATCTATCTATCTATCTATCTATCTATCTATCTATCTATCTATCTATCTATCTATCTATCTATCTATCTATCTATCTTTCTATCTATCTATCTATCTATCTATCTATCTATCTATCTATCTATCTATCTGTCTGTCTGTCTGTCTGTCTGTCTGTCTGTCTGTCTGCCTGCCTGCCTGCCTGCCTGCCTGCCCGCCCGCCCGCCCGTCCGTCCGTCCGTCCGTCCATCCGTCCATCCGTCCGCCCGCCCGCCCGTCTGGTAGTCTGTCTGTCTGTCTGTCTGTCTGTCTATATCGTAGTTTACTGCAGTCTAGTAAGTCCATTCCTCCTTAGGTGGATCGCTGCAGCCCTCTTCCAACGGAAAGTAGTTTTTAGATGTGGCTGTTGGACTTCGGAACCAACAACAATATATCCTGGCCTACCACAGGGATCAACATTATCTCCGGTACTGTTCAACGCCTACACAGTGAGAATCACCAGTGAGCAAATCACTGGACCTGGCAGGACATTGTCATATGCCGATGATGTTTTAGTGTATCGTCAGGGTAAGTATAGAGAGCAGGTTGCTATGGAACTACAAACCGAACTCAAACGCATAAGTACTTGGTGTGATGAAGCTGGGGCAATGGTCAACCCAACAAAGGCAACAGTGACTTGGTTCTCGTTGAATAATCATATTGTCAACACTCCAATACCAACTGTAACGCTGTGTTCAGAGACGTTGGAAAGAACGCAGGCAATGAATTACCTGGGGATACGGTTTGATCGAAGACTTGCTTATAATGAGCACATAGACCAGGTGATAACAAAGGCCAAGCACGGTTTGGCTGCGATGCGGGTGATGGCGGCAGCAAACTGTGAGCAGCGCCATCTATGTCTTCTGTACGAGGGGCTGGTCATGTCTGTTTTGGAGTATGCAATGGCAATCCTGACTCTCAGCCGTAAGCAGATAGAAAGGATGGAAAGGATACAGAATGAAGTTATGCGCATTATTCTTGGATGTACAAGAGATACAGAATGCAGGGTGATGCGCTACCTTCTTGATTTTCCAACCATTGAAGAGAGAATACAAGTTTGCAGGGCACGCGCCTACCTCAGAGTTAACGCAAACACACAACATCCACTGCATAGTGAAATTATGAAGGTGAAGGGCAGCAGGTTAAAAAGAGGAAGGTCGTGGATGGGTCAAGCCGAAGACATTCTTCAACAGGTGTGTTCACTTGAGGACTTAGAACCTGGCGAGGAGTGGGTGCAAGTGCCAACAGATTTCTGCACATCCTTTTCAGTTTGCATCCAACTAGATAGAAAATGCAGACAAGAAAATCCGGCTGCTGTGGAGGCTGAAGTACAAGCGTTGATTTGCGAAAATTCGCTAGACGGTGATGCGGTCATCTACACAGATGGGTCGGTCGTCCGACATGTGAGAAGCTCATGGGCCTTTACAGCTCGGGCCGGAGGGAGAATTGTGAAGGAGGACTCTGGTGCTTTTGTAACAGATGCAGGAGGTAGGCGATGTCATTCAGACGACTGACTGTAAGAATAGACGAGAATCTAACTCCATCAGTAGTTAGGCGTAGTAGTTTATTGTAGCGTCAGTTTACAAATTCAAAATCCTTAAGTACAAGTATTCGAAATAAATTGACAACATTCCTGTTGGTATCCCAAAAGCTTCATGCGACCTTATGGTCCGGTGGTATGGTCACAACTAACCTACGTTCCCTAGATCCTTGTCATAGGATGACCACCCCTAGTTACCCCTTAGTGAATTGCTCATCCGTGCCTATAATCTTCCCATTGCACACCAAGCCAAATCCCCCACTAGAGAGACTCTGTTATAATACTTTCTTCCCCCAACTAAGACTTTTCCCCGAAATGTCTTAAACCCAAAACCTACCCAACATCCTCAACCTCTATTTCTAAATCTCTACATCATAACCCATCAAAACTTACACTCTTCCTGAGCCTTTTCAACCAACCATGAAAATGTTAGCCAACCGCTATTTTTTCAGACATTTTACCACTCCACTATATACATGGAACTTTTAATACTTCTTCTTCTCTTCCACAAGCAATCCGCTTAAATTCTCACCCGATTTCAATATTACAATGGACATGTATACCTTATCTAAATCATTAATATAAAAATGCAACATATCATACTCTTCTGTAAACAATCCATACAACACAGGATAGACAGACAGCGAAATGGTGCGCACCAAGAATAGAAAAGATAGAGAAAAAAACAGTAACATTTATCCTCCCTTGTACACACGAAACTTTATTAAATAAAGTTTTTCTAAAAAAAACCTTATACAAATCTTATAATCCAAAAATGATATGTTTCTCTCTACGAACATATTAATTTATGTTGTTATCTACAACATCTATTACTATGTGCGACCTATCATGTATGTCAACTTTAGCAATCCGAAAACCCTATTTATCCGCATATTATATCATTAACCAAAGTAAAAATACTATCTAAAACACTTCAGCTAATCTCTAACCCTTACAAGTTGTGCTGCTATCCACAGCCAATAAAAATACTGTTAATGACCTTATGTCTGTAACATCCACACTGTCCAACCTATACTATATCAGTATCCTCTGCAATCAACTTTACTCTTTATTTGTCCACATATCACGGACCTTCCTTTTTCCACGCAAACTTCATGGCTTTCAATCCATGTTCACTCCGGTTTATGCTGTAACCACAGCACCAAAATAAAATAATATCACTGTTCACTTACTATGAACATCACTTCTACCCCCTGTCATTCAAGCTATACTCATCCCGGTCCATGCTGCAACCACAGCACCCAAAAAAAATAATAACACTACCTCTTGGCATTCATTGTTCATATATTATGAACTTACCTAACTTAATCCTTGACCATTATAAGTTGTGCTGATATCCACAGCCCCAACTATGGCCATCCCCAGGTTAAGCTAACCCCCACATCTTGAACATGGCGCTCAGTCCATGTTTGCCCCTGTTATTGCTGACCATCGCAGCACCCTCAAATACTATTTATACCATGTATACTTTTCTTAAATCTGCGAGTTCATCTTCTAAGCTCATGGCACTCACTCCATGTTTATCCCAGGTTTACTAAACCCACTCCCAACAAGGTAAAGATGTCTCTCTTTATGTTCTAAAGTTGTCTAACATTATTGCTCTGAACGTAATTTCTTTATACCGAGGTATACCAAATTCCAAGGACCCCATTAACATGGTCATTCAATAAGGACAAGTCTTATTGAACCCGCTTATACCCTTAATTCAACGTAACTGAACAGTCTGTTTTTATTGCTTAACAAAACCAACACTTTACGACAACTCAATCATAAAGAGCAAAATAATAACACTTTTCTAATCTGATAATTACAAGTCAAAATAACTCATCGAACTAATATGCTAATATTAAACAAGGCAAATTAAATGAAACCACAAATCATGAGTAATTGGAGACAAAGCACAAATCAAAACAGGACATCTTTCCCCCCCCCCCCCTCCCCCCTTAATTTTTGTACATTGTTTATCCCCCGACATTATTCAAATTAATATACACAATAAAATAACAATCATTTCTTAACTTTAAAAAAAAATCCGTTAGTAAGCAAATCAACAATTAAGGAAGACATCATTTCTGAGTATGAAGTAATGAACTAAACAAAACAAATCAGCAATTTCTGTCTCTTTTACGGACAGAGTTTCTCATCATAATGCAGAATAATATATATACCCCCAACAAAAGTCACTAATCAAAAATGATCACATTCTCTGGAAGTTAACAATCACTTCCAGCTATTTGGGATCAGCGCAACCCAACCTATCTCATTTGTATCTAGTTTTCTCTGGACATGTACCAACAACTACCGCAACTTCCACCTCGTAAGTACATTCTCGCAATTCGAGTCTCTCATCCACCCAACGCAACAAACGTTTCATTCTCTCGCATTACTATTCTGCTATTCGGTGACTTTCCTCAATCTCGTGACCAACATTCCATTTCAACTTCTCATCTCTCATCCCACACATTGATTGGTTCATTCATATGTCTTCAACTATACACCACTACTCACATTCCTCGGACCACTAGAAACGCATTCGGCCAACAATTATCTCAACACACATAATCTAGCACACTATCTCCTACTGCCTATCTCTTTTACACATTAACCGTCATTATCAAATTTATCAACGGCCCCTCTTAACCAACCTCACTCCAATGAGACATACTAAGTACGACCTCGCCATATTGTCTCATTCCTCCTTCCTCCGCATCAGGCACGCTAACTTCATCATACCTCCGCCAACGATACTGGATCTGCTTCATAAAACAACAAGCAAAATGTTACCACAATATTTGTCATCACCTCATATAACTTTCACAATCCAGTTACTTTCTTGATTAAATTTTTCACAATCATTTGCTCCTCTTTCAAAAGCTCTGCGTCAACCCAGCTCAGACAACGCATTAACTCCAGTAACGAAGATTCATAATAAGCTTACCTCCGTGTCAAGTTTACATTACGTCCACTACTCCAGCACACCTCACTCAAAGGCCACTCCGGACAAGGGACATTTCAAATTCCACATCATCCATTCTCTAATTACCACAACCAGACACACGATAGCGTACATTATGCACACGTAATGCAGTTATGGACACTCTCTGCCTTACCTAATTCTTTATAGCGTAACCACGCAGAATACTTCAACACTCAACGCGTTGTTTTCTCGGAAAACAATCGAACACTCTTTCTACATCTCCCCCACACCATTCTCAAGCTATAACAGGCGTATTATTATAACTCCATGATTGATTCACGTATCCCTACGTTCCTATACTCATATACAACGAATGACAGAGCACAAGACGGTGTCACTCCACATATTATCTATCACTTGCTGTGATTCTCTACCCAAAATAACACCATTGAGCTATACCAGGCCTCCAACACCATATATCACTTACTGTGATACTATATTTTAAAAAAACCTCATCTGCCTATTTTAGACAGAAACATATATATATATATATATGCTCAAACCGCAATTTATCGAGTAATGTAACATGTAATTCAATCATATCGCCTCCAAGCTGTTCACCATCTCTACTAATATTTAATCGTCAGTCATCAGCCTCAGAATTCGAATATCTATAGAGCGTCTCTAACCTAAACAGCTCTGATTTTTGCACAGTGTCTCCTAATATCTGCAACTATCAGTAAAGAATGCTGGTCTCAACATCATATATTCCCTGATCTTCCTCGCGTCATCTTCTGTATAAGTCGGGTTAATAGAAATTCCTGCCACCTGGCTTTTCTCCTTAATTGCTTTCTTTCTGTTACCTCTATTTGCTGTTCGTGTCTTTACTGCGTCAGTCTGCTCGCTATTTTCAGTACACGTCTTATATGTCTTATATCTTCCTATTTCGTCCTCTGAAGATTCACTAACGATAGTTCCATCAACATGCGTACCATACATTACTGCAGACGAGGAAGTAACATCCCTATAGTCGGAACCCGTACACCTGACATTCTTCTTGTTTATACCACTACTTTTCATGCTCCGGTCAGGGATAAATTGAATGTCTCCATCTGATAAGTCTGAGGTATCTGTCGTATCAACATATACTATCAAACTTGCAGACCTGGCCCTAGCACTTTTCTTAATTTTCTTCCTGGTGTTTTTTGTCTTTGTTTGTCTATCCTCCTTAAATTTAACTGTGTCTCCCTTTTCTAATTTCACCTGAGGAGTTTCTACAATTTCTACTAACTCGGTTTGACTTCCCTTCGTTATCTTGCTGGCTGATTGTGCCTGGGTTTTCTTTTCTACGGTATCAATTTGTGTCTGTGTGTTCTTTTCTACCACTTCAATCATCTGCGTCTGTGTCTCCTGGTCTATTTTCTTTACTAATACTGTCGTCTTCTTTTCCTGTCCAATCCTAATATTGGCAAGTACTTTAGGAGCCGTTTAATTCTTATTTGTGTATTCTACCCTGTCCTTCGATCCTGACTTCCAATATTTCTCTGTCTTTGCTCAAAACAGTCGTCACGTCTTTTTCTTGCGGTTGCACTGTGGGAGGACCAACCCCATGATTTCTTTGTAAAATTTCTCTCAGGCATATTTCCACATCTATAATACTTATACAATCCAGCCCTTTCATGCTTGCTTCTACTGTCATCGTCATCCCTTACTCTAGTCACATCTAATTCTGGTTCCACGTAACTACTTGCATGTCTCCTTCTGTCTTCATTAACTACTGGCTGTCTACATCTCTGTAAGCAATTCATAAAATATGCCACCTCACTGACCGCTACTTTTAGTTCTTCCAGCCACACGGTCACCCTCCTCAAATCTCTACTTAAACATTTCATATTCTTCGCTAAGTGTTTCAATGAAGCTTCTCCTTAAAGCAAGCACTATAATTAGAGTAACCATAATTATATTTAATATAGTTAAAGATGGTCACTCTGTAAGTAAGATAAATCACATTTAAAATTGTATAATTAATACCATTAACTCTATACTATATACCGTGTGTCCACGCGTTTTGTCCTCTGGCCAGCAGCAAGAGGAGGCAGCTTTTAAAGTCCAGAGCAGTCTAGTCCAGTAACGATAAGTGCGACAGTTCAGTCGATTCAATTGCACAGCTCCCGTAAAGTCAGCAACGACACCAGAGAACAATAGGAATTTTCTGCCACCCTTGGTCGGGCTTTTGACTTCCGCCGTTTGGATAGGCACTTGAAAGCTAGTACTTCTGGTTGGTTGGACTCTTGACTGCCGCCGTTTGGATAGGCTTGACAACGTATTGTGCTTGTGCACAGCAAAGCTTCACCCTTAGCCGGGCCTTTGAAAACGTGTTATGCCGAAACTGCTACAGTTATTGTAGAATCCATATTTCGGCTGGCTGTTCACTGTAAGTTCAAAAACGTGCGTAGATGGATGCTACTCAGTGACCAGAGCAAACTTCGTCGGGAATTTGTTGATGGAGCTACTCTGCAAATACGTATCTTGTAGCAAAAGCAGACACCTCCGAGTATTCGTTATTGGAAACATGTGTTGACCTCCTGCGACAACCCGAGGTTTAAATCCGTTGTTGACGGCACCAAATCGCCTCTGTAACAGATGCAGGAGGTAGGCGATGTCATTCAGACGACTGACTGTAAGAATAGACGAGAATCTAACTCCATCAGTAGTTAGGCGTAGTAGTTTATTGTAGCGTCAGTTTACAAATTCAAAATCCTTAAGTACAAGTATTCGAAATAAATTGACAACATTCCTGTTGGTATTCCAAAAGCTTCATGCGACGTTATGGTCCGGTGGTATGGTCACAACTAACCTACGTTCCCTAGATCCTTGTCATAGGATGACCACCCCTAGTTACCCCTTAGCGATGTGCCCATCCGTGCCTATAATCTTCCCATTGCACACCAAGCCAAATCCCTCACTAGAGAGACTCTGTTATACTTTCACTGAAACCACAAGTAGCCTGACTATGGAAGTCATGGCAGTAAGTAAACCAATAACATGGCTCAAGACACAGACTAGGGCATGTTTCCTTAGCGACTCAATGAACATAATCAAGAGGATAGAGGAGGGGTCGATCCGAAGAGAATGGTTGCTGCCTCTGGAGCGGTCTCGGCTGACAAAGATTAGTTTCATCTTCGTGCCAGGGCATGCGGGAGTACAAGGAAATGAGCGGGCTGACAAGCTCGCAGGTGAGGCTACTGTGGAGGGCGGACGCGCCATGGACCAGGCTGACATTCTGAATGCTTTACGAGAATTAAGACTCTTGCGTGAACCAAGTGATGACTGTGAATCTACAACCATGGCCAGACTGCGAGAGCAGCAAATTAAAAGAGGGGTGGCCAAACAAGAACACTACGCAGGAAGCCAAAGAAGATTGATAAACCAACACAGAACTGGCGTCGTTAGCCGCTACACACTGCGGGATTTGCTGAGGAGGGGATCCGAGCACTTATGGACTGAATGGTTCGATGTGCAATGAGGATGATCTGTCGGCTAACTAACTAACTACTGCAGTCTAGTCAAGTCTCTCTCTCTCTGCCTGCCTATACATATTTTTTGCATGTCCTATTTACAGGACATCGCTGTCAACACCAGCATTTTACTACTGTTGTTGATGTCATGGCAAGTTTACATTCAGTAGTTTGCCATTGCTTTCTGAACGACCGGCTCACATACCAACACGTTAAGACCCAGCGCGACGTGGTGTGCTGCCAAATCGGTCAATGCGGTGTTTCGAACGCAGGTAAGCGGGCTCAATAATCCTGTCCGCAAGCCCTTAGCCACGGAGTCATATTGTATGTATATAAGTCATGTCAATGGTACCGGTACGTGGGTGAACATTGTGCCACCTGCGATGTTTGCGAGAATTATCAGAAAGTGAAAACACCTGAGAAGTCATCACTACTATTTAACTTAACTTTATCACACACTATTCGTTACCAACATAACCTCCAGTCGTTATCATTATTATATAGTGTAAATTAGCCAGATGTAGTTCATTACCAACATAACTGTATTATCATTGCTTGTACAGAAGTCTTTTGCAAAATTAGCATCGTGTTCATTTTATGTTGGTGTGAATTTCTTCGTGTGTTCAAGGATTGTGACTGGGAATATAAAACTGTATATCGAAGAATGTGAATCGTTAAAGACACGATTGTACTGCGTACGATCTGGTGAAGAGGAACATATGGGGGAGTGAATACGAATTAGACAAATAAGTTGACAGTGATTGGTGGCAGAAAAGGTAACGAGAAAGAAGTAGTTATCTGAAGACTAGAATGAGTCTACGCGGGGATTACTCCTTGCAATCTGGCAGCATGAAGGACTATCTGCTACCGCCATCGGTGGCCAGGCTTGCTGCCACAGATGTGGTCAAACGGCGATCTCTGAGAAACGATGTCGACCCAAACAACAGGAGATCCTGGCCGAGTTCCCTGTCGTCCGTTAGACCACACCACAGGGTGAGTTCATTCATTCATTCATTTAGTAGCATGTTCTTTGCAGAACTTCGCTCCCATAACAACCTTCCGGAAAACTTCTTGGTCTCAAGCAAGATGTCCCGCGTCCCATGTACCCATCTGGAGATCATCTGCCACACCCTACATACATCTTCACTTTGGCCTTCCTCTTCTTGTCTTCCCGGGCATTTACCCCTCCATTATTGTCCTCTCCAAACTTTCATGGCGTTTCAGATTACCAAAATATTTCAATTTTCTTTGTTTTATGGTCTTTAGTAGTTAACCTTCTTGAATATTCAGATCTTGTCGTATGGATGCATTTGTTCTTTTCTGTATCCATGATATTCTTAGAACCCGTCTATAACATTTATATCCAACGGTATTTAAGCGCTGTTCAGCTTGTTTAGTAAGTTTCTAGGTCTCACAGGAGTATGTTGCAATGGTAAAGATGCATGATTACAACATGATATATTGTATTGTCCATTAGATCACCCCAGAAGGTGAGTACAACATGATATACTACATTGTCAATTAGATCACCCAAATAGGTGAGTGCAACATAATCTACGACATTGGTTGGTTCAAAGATCCACGGAGAAGACATATTATGTTGAACTTTCCGATGCTCTGTGTCGCTACGATTTAGCTAAGCTCCAATGGTGTACGAGATCTCTTCAAACAGTTTCCTGAATTTGTCTCGTGTACAAAAACTACCGAGAATACAGTAATTTCCTCTGCATGTCCTTCAAAATAGTCCACCACAACAGGTGGATGTAGAAGGCTAGCTCGTAAATACTAAAATAGTATCCCGACTCAGAAACGGAAATACTTCGGCCATGTTACACGTCACAGGGGCTAGAGAGTACAGTGTTGGGGTGCGTGGTTCCTGGGAGAAGTAGGGCGGATTGTTGGGGCATATGTTCATGCACAATGGATGCATGTTAACACATGGTCATTTCCACCATAGCTAAGGATAGCGTTATACCTCTCCATGGCACACAGTTTGGGCTGAATTGATGAGACCATGTGTTGTCCATGCAAGATGATTCATCTCTCAGCCTGCCTAGTTCACTCCAGAGGAAAGGTACATCAATACATCTGGAACAAAACCAGCTGCGGAAGCTTCCGTATCAGCAAATTAATGCTCTAACTGTCCGCTTGTCGGAGCTTCGATCGTAGAGCCATTGCCGACCAAGGTTTAGGCCTGGTCTGTCTTGCCACGACACTTAGTCTTTAGGATGCATTTCCTCGCACCAGGATAAGGCTTGTGCCCTCGCAATTGCGCTCCTCTGCCCGAAGCCGTTGGCACAATGTGGGGTATCGAGTTTGGTGGTCGCCGCCCAACATTCGGCGCTAACCGAAAGCACGAAGTACCGTCTACTGCCATACGGTAGCTCTGTCATATAAAATAATTTTACAGAACGACCCGTATCGAGCTTAAAGACAGAAGTAGACAGATTCCAGCAAATCTTGAGATGAGACAACCATACTGGCATGGATAGGACACACAATCAGACAATGAGACAACCATACTGGCATGGACAGGTCACACAATCAGAGAGCCTGCTAATAGTATAACTAGATTGGTATTTCTCTGGAGCCCACAGCGGAAAGCAATAGAAGAAAGACACATAAAAACACACGGGATGGAGATTTAGAGACGGGGATTGACATGTGGAGGGCGCGGAGGAAGCTGCAAGGGATGGCAGAGGATTGGGAATGCGGCGGGAGGGGGGGCGTGGAATGGGTTGATTGAGAGGCGACGTTCGATTGGGGGATAGAGAGCAGAAGCAGCAGAAGAAGAAGGAAGAGAGGGAATAGGAGGAGCAACAGCAACAACGATAACAATGAAGGGAAAGTAGATGACAGGGATTATTTGAAGGAAAATGTAAACCAAATATAGACTGTTATCCAGGTCTGTGTGTCTGTCTATCTGTCTACTTGACTTCGAGCGTGTTTGAATTCCTGAATGTCTGTCTGCGTCTCTATCAATATATGTGAATGTCTGTCTATTTGAATGTCTGTGTGTCTACTTATTATTCTGAAAATGTGTTTCCTTGTTTGTCTTCCGTGTTTGTACAGTGTATGTGGTTATCAATCTCTGTCTCTCTATTTGTGACTCCGCCCAATTGTCTGTCTCTTTGTCTGCTGGACCGCTTTGCTTATCTGTCCATTTGCCTTGCATATCGATCTATATGATGATACAAGAGAAGAACAATATGATCATCGGAATAATAATGAAGGACCATCAATTTTGAAGATGGAAGTTCAGAATGCTCTTGACCATATGAAAACTGGCATGACCCCGGGTACAGATAACATCACAATAGAAATGATCAATGCCTTAGAAGAATATAGAATAGACCAAGTCGCCAGACTGCTGAACGCATTATACGATACTGGAGATATACCTCCTGAATTATGTAATTCTATTTTTATTGCAATCCTAAGAAATCAGGAGCCTTGGAATGCGATCAACATCGAACAATTAGTATGATGAGCCACATCACGAAGATTCTGCTGTGAATTATCATGCAAAGAGTTAGGAAGAAAATACAACCTGAAATAGGAGAAGAACAATATGGGTTTGTAGAAGGCAAGGGCACAGTAAATGCTGTGTATATACTGAAAACAGTGACTGAACGTTCTATAGAAGTAGACAAAGATATATATTTTTGCTTTATTGACTACACAAAGGCTTTCGATAAAGTGAGACATGTCGACATGATAAGGATGCTTGAAGATGTACAAATTGATGGGAAAGACCTTGGACTTGTAAAAAACATATATTGGAAACAACAAGCTGCCATCAGAATTGATAACGATGTAGATCAATATAAGCCGATTAAAAGAAGTGTGAGACAGGGATGTATAATGTCTCCAGATCTTTTTTCCCTGTACAGTGAAAATATTTTCAGAAATATAGCAGATATGGAAGGAATCAACATTGGGGGACGATGCATCAATAGCATTAGATATGCAGATGATACAGTCTTGATTGCAGACAATGAACAGGACCTGCAACATTTAGTAGATGCGGTTGTTGCAAGCAGTGAACAACTAGGGTTATAACTGAATATTAAGAAGACACCGATTATGGTCGTCACTGGGAAGAAAGAAATACCACAATGTGATATACGAGTAAATGGGCATATTCTTAAGCAAGTGAATCGATACAGTTATCTCGGCACAGTCATAACATCTGATGGGAGATGCCTTGAAGAGATTAGAACAAGAATTGCCATTGCGAAGGTAGCCTTTTGCAAGATGAAAAACATACTGACCAATAAAAAGATATCAGTTGAAACGAGAAAAAGAGTGTTGAAGTGCTACATAGAACCTGTTCTTTTGTATGGATGTGAAGCGTGGACAATAAGCAGTCAAGCTGAAAAACAGCTGATGGCTGTGGAAATGTGGATTCTGAGGAAAATGCAAAGAATACCATGGACAGACAGGAAAACCAACGAACAAGTCCTTCAAGAAACAAATGAAGATCGTAAACTGATTAGAGTCATTAGACGTAGGCAGTCAAAAATGTTTTGAGCATGTTATGAGAATAAATGACTTGGAGAACTTGGTGACGACTGGCTAGATCAGTGTTTCCCAACGTGGGGCCCACGCCCCACAGGGGGGCAATTCGATTGTTAAGGGGGGCAATTCGAAAATGGAAGATATCGGCTGAATATAACAAAACGGGCAGATTGAGACTGAAGTTAACTAAATTGGAACCTGACATAAAATCACTTTGCAGCAAGCATCAAGCGCAAGGATCTCACTAAATTTAAATAATAAATAATTACTAATAGCCGGTCTCTCTGGCTGAGGGGTTACAACACTTTCTCCGTAATCTCGTTTATCACGCAGAGTCTCGTAGCGGGAGAGAACTGGGAGCGGTTCGACCCCCGCTGGTGACTTGTGGGATACTGAGCCGGCCGCTCAGAAAGCAATGGCAAACTACTGAGCGTAATCTTGCCAAGAAATCAACAGACAGCTGAAAGATGCTGCTGTTGACAGCGATGTCCTGTAAAGGATATGCAACAACAACAACAAAATTACTAATAATTAAAATAATATAGAAAAATCTTTCATTAAAATTATTTTGTACTTGAATTTCAGTTCTCCATTATTTGTTTTAAAAATTTATTTACTGTGTTTGCTCAATAATTTCCTAGTGATTTCTTCCTAAAACCTATCTAACAAGTTTCTTTAGTGAACATTTCAATGTTTGAATATTAAAAATAATGTGTATGTTGGGGGAGGGGGGGCACAAGAATTTTAGAAAGGCTTAGGTGGGGCATAGCACAAAAAAGGTTGGGAAACACTGGGCTAGATCGAAGGGAAGAGACCAAGGGGAAGACCGAGAAGTAAATACTTGGATGGCTTAGTCACGTGACATAGTCGAGAAAGAAACACGGAGCTGATCCACGACTCTGGTGATCGAGTGAGATGGCAGAACATGACCGCCCACAATGACCTCCCACGCTTATCGGCATGGCACATGATGGAAGGATAGATGTATGGATGGATATGTCTGCCATTATGTACGCTTTTCCTATCTATCTGTCTGTGTCTCTAACATATCTGCATATATGTCGTTCCTTCCTTCTGTATATGTCTTCTTTGCTTATCTTCCTGCCTGCCTGCCTGTCACCTTTTCCCTGTAAACCCACGCCACTTCTGATGTCACACCCCTCATTCATCAAATCTGTTCTAGACATAAACAAAACTAACAACCAAACAAACAAACAGACACGACAAACATCGATCCCTGAGTTCGCTGTCTTGCGTGCAGATATATCAGACACGGTTTATGGGGACGACATATGTTGACGTTTACGGTACTCCTACATAAGTTGACATACGGCCCATATATCAACACGTCTCCCGGCTGTGTGTCTACAATCAATAATGCTGCAGTGAACTAACAGTGTCAGAGTTGAGAGAAAGGTACAGTTTGACTTTTACCGCAGTCACTCAGGTGAGCACCGCCTTCACGACTCTGCCTTTCTCTAGACGTCTTTACACTCCTACTGCTGCTTCCGCTGCTGCTGCTACCGCTGCCGATGCTACTACAAATTATGTTGCTGCTTCAACACGAATAGTCGCTGCTGTTGATTCTTCTTCTTCTTCTTCTTCTTCTTCTTCTTCTTCTTCTTCTTCTTCTTCTTCTTCTTCTTCTTCTTCTTCTTCTTCTTCTTCTTCTTCTTTTTCTTCTTCCTCTGCTTCTTCTTCTTCTTCTTCTTCTTCTTCTTCTTCTTCTTCTTCTTCTTCTTCTTCTTCTTCTTCTTCTTCTTCTTCTTCTTCTTCTTCTTCTTCTTCTTCTCCTTCTGCTGCTGTTGCTGCTGCTGCTGCTGCTGCTGCTGCTTCTTCTTCTTCTTCTTCTTCTTCTTCTTCTTCTTCTTCTTCTTCTTCTTCTTCTTCTTCTTCTTCTTCTTCTTCTTCTTCTTCTTCTTCCTCTTCTTCTCTGCCTCCTCCTCCTTCTTCTTATTCTTATTCTTCTTCTCTTCCTCCTCCTCCCCCTCCCCCTCCTCCTCCTTCTTCTTCTTCTTCCTCTTCTTCTTCTTCTTCTTCTTCTTCTTCTCTACCTCCTCCTCCTTCTTCTTATTCTTATTCTTCTTCTCTTCCTCCTCCTCCCCTTCCCCTCCTCCTTCTTCTTCTTCTTCTTCTTCTTCTTCTTCTTCTTCTTCTTCTTCTTCTTCTTCTGCTTCTTCCCCTCCTCCTCCTCCTCATCCTCCTTCTCCTCCACCTCCTTCTTCTTCTTCTCGGTAGAATGCACCTGGTATATATTATTTTCAGGATTTGTATCTCGCGCATTGATTTCTGTTTTGGCTTTTTATCTCAGCCATTGATTACCTGGTAACATATGGGGTTGGTTTATATCATGTGGAGGTTTTCCCACTTATGAGCGTCAACCAGTTTAAGTGTTGTGATCTCCCTTACATCAATTTCTAGAGCCTGTCTTGAAGAGGTTCTGGAAGGTGTGGACTTTATTTTAGGGACACAATATTGTTCACAGTCTTGTGAAAAGGGTGGTGGCAGTCACGGTAGAGTTCCGGTGCCAGGGGGGGGGGGGGGAGGGGGGGGGACACACAACTCACACATGCTGTGGTTATAATGAGATCACAGAGCATGCTGGGAAGGATTAAAACGTGTATACATCGCGCAGAGTGGTAGACTTCACTTCAAAAGTTGGGAACCTCTGTTGGATCTGTTTCCCCCAGCGGACAGATTAGCTGGGTGTGCACCGCAAAATGAGGTATTGGTGCATGAAAACAAAACGAATGTGGGCAGGGTCATTTGGAATCGTGTGTAGAATGACGAAGAGCAGATAAATCATCATGGCTGGAGGGAATGGTGAAACAGGAAATGACCAGAGGATCTGGCCGACACTCAGAACACCGAGGAAACGTCAGACGGACACATCACCAGACAGTAACGTGTACCATTATTATTGGGACTCTTCGCTGCTTATTGAAGATGGGAGTGCTGTGATGTCGGTTCTTGGCTAAAGTCAACTCAACAACTCAACTCATGAGAGCAAAATTTCTAGCCTTCTTAGTTTAGTTTAGTCGATGGATCAACATCGCGGGACACGGGTATAACCCATAAGTGCTCCGTTCTCCTCCTAACTCAAGCCTGAGTCTGAAGAAACTCAGCTCAGTGCACGAATTCAGTAGCACCGGCGAGGATCCTGAAAAACTTTGGGTAGATTTTTAACTCGAAATTTTGCCCGGGCAGTGCCGTTAGGCTACTCTTTTTCGATTTCCAACTGCCAAGGGCATTTTTTTACGTGCGCAACAATACACACGGGCGTCCGATCTCACTACTCAGAGACCAGGGGAAATTTTATTACTAGAAGTCCACGAGAAAAAAACCCGGTCATCACCGGGGCTTGAACCTCCTTCTTCTTCTTCTTCTTCTTCTTCTTCTTCTTCTTCTTCTTCTTCTGCTTCTTCCCCTCCTCCTCTTCCTCATCCTCCTTCTCCTCCACCTCCTTCTTCTTCTTCTCGGTAGAATGCACCTGGCATATATTATTTTCAGGATTTGTATCTCGCGCATTGATTTCTGTTTTGGCTTTTTATCTCAGCCATTGATTACCTGGTAACATATGGGGTTGGTTTATATCATGTGGAGGTTTTCCCACTTATGAGCGTCAACCAGTTTAAGTGTTGTGATCTCCCTTACGTCAATTTCTAGAGCCTGTCTTGAAGAGGTTCTGGAAGGTGTGGACTTTATTTTAGGGACACAATATTGTTCACAGTCTTGTGAAAAGGGTGGTGGCAGTCACGGTAGAGTTCCGGTGCCGGGGGGGGGAGGGGGGGACACACAACTCACACATGATGTGGTTATAATGAGATCACAGAGCATGGTGGGAAGGATTAAAACGTGTATACATCGCGCAGAGTGGTAGACTTCACTTCAAAAGTTGGGAACCTCTGTTGGATCTGTTTCCCCCAGCGGACAGATTAGCTGGGTGTGCACCGCAAAGTGAGGTATTGGTGCATGAAAACAAAACGAATGTGGGCAGGGTCATTTGGAATCGTGTGTAGAATGACGAAGAGCAGATAAATCATCATGGCTGGAGGGAATGGTGAAACAGGAAATGACCAGAGGATCTGGCCGACACTCAGAACACCGAGGAAACGTCAGACGGACACATCACCAGACAGTAACGTGTACCATTATTATTGGGACTCTTCGCTGCTTATTGAAGATGGGACTGGGCGCGCATGGGAATATCCCGAGTGCTGTGATGTCGGTTCTTGGCTAAAGTCAACTCAACAACTCAACTCATGAGAGCAAAATTTCTAGCCTTCTTAGTTTAGTTTAGTCGATGGATCAACATCGCGGGACACGGGTATAACCCATAAGTGCTCCGTTCTCCTCCTAACTCAAGCCTGAGTCTGGAGAAACTCAGCTCAGTGCACGAATTCAGTAGCACCGGCGAGGATCCTGATATACTTTGGGTAGATTTTTAACTCGAAATTTTGCCCGGGCAGCGCCGTTAGGCTACTCTTTTTCGATTTCCAACTGCCAAGGGCATTTTTTTACGTGCGCAACAATACACACGGGCGTCCGATCTCACTACTCAGAGACCAGGGGAAATTTTATTACTAGAAGTCCACGAGAAAAAAACCTGGTCATCACCGGGGCTTGAACCCGGGACCTCCAGCACTCGAGGCGGACACCATACCTCGAGACCACGCACGCCCCTCAAATAATCTATTTCTTTTCTAGACATGACTAAACGAAATCGTGTGATAAAGTTATAGCTCACACACAAACGTGCCGCACTTAATACGCGCTCCAGACTGTAGACTTGTGTGGGAAAGTTATATCTTACACACAGACGTGCCGCACTTAATGCGAGCTCCGGACTGTGGAATTGTGTGATAAAGTTATAACTCACACACAGGCGTACCTAGCCTCTTAACGATTATTATATAAAACGTCAGCTCTGCTTTGTAGCGCCAACACGCGTGAACTTTGTCACAGGCAGGGTTGATATAATTAATCACTTAAATATCGATTATTAATCAATGGCTGAAAAATACATTAACAGCTATTGGACCAACGTATCCAGCTAGAAACCCTACAAACAGCTGTGAATGTATTTCTCATGTTCTTCCACTAGCTCCCTAGTTTTCTCGTCCGTTGCTGTTTCTGTGTATTGTATGAAGAAAAGGAGACCGACCGATCACGTCACTTCTTTAAGTGTTGCTACCGTACTATACCAAATTTAACTGCCGGTATGTTCGTGTTTGTGATTTGTGGGTTCGAATCCAAACTCCGTCATTTGGTTCACAAAGTCAATTCAGGAGGCTCCTGGATGTCAGCACTGAATCTATGGGTTTCGTGCTCTGTGCCACGCTTACTGCAGGCCGCCATGCTGAGAGAGGCCGAGTCATATGAGATTAAACCCGGTGCAATGAAGATCCGTAAACACGTTTTTTCCCCCTTCTCTGGCTGTTATTGTTATTATTATTATCATCATCATCATACCATCGTACCATCGCAGACGTCAGCTCCCACGTGGCATGCGGCAGATTTCAAAACCTGGGCGCGCTATGTCGGGAAACTGCGAAACTGCGTTCACAAACCTCCTCGGCCATAGACGCCGACACACCGCTGAACGTACACGTGCCTGGAGAAACAGTAGCCACAATTGTTGGGCTTGATTGCCACGTCCCGTAAAGTACACGTAACTGACTTTAGCACTAAGATTTCGTTATAGTTGTCTTTTAACGCCGGAGAAAGAAAACGGGAGCATCTAGCAGACATTCTCAACACTAACTTAGTGATAACTTTGTTTAACACAGTAGAAGTTGAAGTTGGAATAACTAACAGACATTATCAACAATAAGGCATTGATAACTTTGATGTACCATATGGGCAAATTAAATTTGGAATAACTTACAGATATTCTCAACAAAAATTAATGACAGATAGGTGCTCTGGCAGACAGACAAACATATACATGTAAACAGACAGACAAATAGGCAAGTAAATATACAGACAGGTGTTTAACACAGGATAAATTACAGTTGGAGTATCTAGCAGACACTCTCAACAATAAAAAATAATTTTGTTTCAACACAGGAGAAGTTAAAGTTGGAATTATCAACAGACATTCTCAACAATAATTTAGTGATAACTTTCACACAGGAGAAGTTGAATTTGGAATAACTAACAGACATTCTCAACAATAAGTTAATGAAAACTTTGTTTAACACAGGAGAAGGTAAAGTTGGAATAACTAACAGACATTCTCAACAATAAGTTAATGATAATTTTATTTAACACATGAGAACAAAATCAGGAATAACTTACAGACATTCTCAACAATACGTTATGATAAATTTGTTTAATACAGGAGACGTTAAAATTTGAATACCTAGCAGACATTCTCAAAAATAAGCCAATGATAACTTTGTTTTAACACATGGGACAATTACAGTTAGAATAACTTACAGACATTCTCAACAACGTTAATGACAGATAGGCGGTCTGACAGACAGACAAACATATAAATAGACAGACAAATAGGCAAATAAATATGCAGGCAGGTGTTTAACACAGGATACATTAAAGTTTTAATATCTATTAGACATTCTCAACAATAAGTTTATAATAACTTTGTTTCACACAGGAGAAGTTGAAGTTGGAATAACTAACAGACATTCCCAACAATAATTTAGTGATAACTTTGTTGAACACAGGAGAAGTTGAAGTTGGAATGGCTAACATAATTCTCAGCAATAATTTAATGATAACTTTGAACACAGGAGAAGGTACAGTAGGAATAACTAACATAACATTCTCAATAATAATTTTGTGATAACATTGTTGAACACAGGACAAAGAGAAGCCGGAGCAGCTGAGCGAAATTCTGAACAAGTACAGTGTGAATGGTCTGCCTCCCTTCCCCGAGTTGCTGGATTTGGGACGCAAGAAGTTCGATGACACGATGTTCAACATGGAGTCTAGTTGGAAGGTCATCGTTGAGAATCACGAGGTGAGATCCATCATCATTGTTGTCCTCGTGATCATTCACATCATCATGGTTGTTCTTGTGATCATTCACATCATCATCGTTGTCCTCATAATCAATTACATCATCATCGTTGTCCCTGTGGTCATTCAAATTATCATCGTTGTCATTGTGATCATTCACATCATCACCGATGTTCTCATAATCATTCACACCATCGTCGTTGCTCTCGTGATCAATCACATCGTCATTATTATCTGTATTTTCATGTTCGCCATTGTCGTTGGTGTGGTGTCCCAAGGGGAGGTAACACACAGAAGAAGAAACCGGATCAAGAAATCCCTAAACGACTGACATAAGAAAATAGAAGCTGGGTAATTTGATTAATAAAGTATGTGCAGTATAATAATAAATACCACTCGAGCCGACGTGCAATAAGAACACAAGAAGGTATATCAGATAATGTTCAAAGTCAATTCAGGAGTGAGACAGGGATGTCTGCTCTCTCCTCTACTATTTAATATCTACATAGACAGAATACCCAAAGAAGCAAGCCTTGACAGAACAGATTCTGAAAATTTAGAACTCTTTACTTCAGATGAAACAACAGATCCAGACGCAATACACGAGCTTCTCATTACAGACAATCAATGCCTGTTTTATAGCGACGAGGGCAGACTACAAAATCATATTAATAACCTAAGTTCAACATGCAGCAGATACAATATGATTATAAATACAGAAGATGGCAGGCTGGACAGAGAAATCTAAATCAGATGTCGGAAAGCAAGTGCGTTAACATATCAACTATCACCCGTACTGAAACATCCAAATACATCCATGTCCGCAAAATGACAGATAATAAACAGCATCAATCAATCAATCTTATGCTATCGATCTCACACTTGGACATTATCCAAATCACACTTACGCAAAATCAACACCTACGAGGTGAGATGCCTGAGGAGGGCTGCCAACTTAACCATCCGAGACCAAGTAAGAAATGCTGTTATCAGACAGACAGCGGTATCAACACCTTGTACCACATTTATTGACAGACAGACAGACAGACAGACACAGACAGAAAATTAGTTACCCAAAATCAACTGGCTGTATGCAGTAATATGTGTGCATACAACCTCACAGGATCTGTCCAAGACGCAACATGACCACCAGGAAGCCGTCTGGGAACTGCTACACACCGAGGTCTCATACATCAAGCAAATACGGGTCATTATCGAGGTGAGTAGTACACACACTCACGCGCACACACATACACACTCACACCCACACACATAATTACGTACATACATATACGCACTGTGTTAGCATTAGACAGACATATGTGCAAATAGACATATAGACATACATTTGCAGATAGATATATAGAAACGGACATAGACTGGCAGACATATAGAAAGACAGACACATTGACAGACAGACAAAAATATATAAACAGGTATATAAGCAAAAAGACATAGGCGGTCTGGCAGACAGACAAACATATAAACAACTAGACAAATAGTTAGAAAGATAGTTAAGATAGTTATACTATATATCATTTACAGGATGTCACAGTCAACCCCATAATTTTTTGGGTTATTTTTTTTTTCATTTCTTGGCAAGTTTACGTTCAGTAGTTTGCTATTGCTTTCCGAAAAACTGGCACTTATACGATATACCATTGTTTGAAAGCCAACACAAGGTGGTCTGTTGCCAAATCGTCTGTAGCTGTATTTCGAATGTGATATACAGGATTACGAATTGCGTATATAACCCATTCTCCCAGGGCCGACGATATAGACAGACAGGCCATAGAAATGCTACGTTATCATGATTGTATTGTAAAAATGCTACTTTATCATGATTGTATTGTAAAAATGCTACTTTGTCATGATTATAAAAATACTGCTCTATCATGATTGTCTTGTAAAAATGCTACTTTATCATGATTGTATTGTTAAAATGCTCCTTTATTTTGATTGTATTGTAAAAATGCTACTTTATCATGATTGTATTGTAAAAATGCTACTTTATCATGATTGTATTGTTAAAATGCTCCTTTATTTTGATTGTATTGTAAAAATGCTACTTTATCATGGTTGTATTGTAAAAATGCTACTTTATCATGATTGTATTGTTAAAATGCTCCTTTATTTTGATTGTATTGTAAAAATTCTACTCTATCATGATTGTATTGTAAAAATGCCTCTCATCATGATTGTGTTATAAAAATGCTACTTTATCATGATTGCGTGGAAGAAACAATCGATGCTTTCTCACAGGTGACCTGGTTTTAACAGTTCGTACAGGGAATTCCCATTGGCTCATTAGAATAATCAATACTCACTGTTGACTCCTTTATTTGTCTTCATTCACACTTATAGTAATTTCACAGTTCAACTTGTGCACACATTGTTACTAGTGACATTTGTAAAAAATAAATTTCTCTTGGTCTTTAAAGTCTTGCACCAATATTACGTCAATATCTTCCATCACATAGTACTAACTGTTTATTATATACTTCACATAGTCACATTTCCAATACTTGATAAGACTTATTTAATTATTACACTTGGTGAATACATCTTTTTGCCGAATCTGTTCAATTGTTCACATGCCTTTTGTTATGCGTACAGTACTACGCCTGTTTTGTCATTTCAAATTCATTATGATAGCTGGAGTTGGTGATTATGTTTCTCGTTTCATCACGTGTGAAATCAACGTTTCGGTTAGCCAATTCTCTATTTGTAGAATGATACTTTGTGGCTTAAACTTTACGTTGGCAAGTGTTACGTCTGTAACATCATCATCTGTGGCCTCAGGTTTCATATGGACGATAAACCCCCAAGTGCCAGGATATGACTGGGACTATCTGAATGAGCTACTATCGATACTTGTGTAGCAACACTTCTCGTGTCCAACAGGGGATGATTCATTCTTCTCTTCTTCTCCAGTCAGAACCCTGGTCATCTCGCAGCACCTGAATATATCATGGTTGCTCAATCATACGTCATAAACCTCACCCACTCGAACTCCAGTTAACTCGCACAAGAGTGAACACAAAGACTGTTATAAGTTTTCTACGTATAATATACACAATCACATAATCAAAGAAACCATCACTTATTCGACAGTCACATCACATTACACTACATCACAGATTAAATGCGTGGCTCAATGTAGAGCCATAACGCTGTCTACTTTTCACCATGTCCACCCAGGACGATGGATCAACGCCGACTAACTTGTCCCGAGCTCACTTCCTATCACCTGGGAAGTGAGTTCCAACGTTTTTCACGTTGTGTGGAAAGCCCCTGCTTTCCACGTTCTCGTGTTCAATTCTGAACACAGTCGTAACCTGTACTCTGTGACCTAGGCTATAACTAAACCATGCCATGACGTCGTCAGGCTCATGGCAGCTACTCTATCATGATTTTTTTTTTTTTTGGTTTCACATATCCTTTACTGGACATCGCTGTCAACATCAGCATCTTTCAGCTGATTGTTGATTTCTTGGCAAGATTACGCTCAGTAGTTTGCCAGTGTGCCGGTCTCTCTGGCTGTGGGGTTACAACACTTTCTCTCTGTAATCCCGTTTATCACGCAGAGTCTCGCAGCGGAGCGAGAACTGAGGTGGTTCGACCCCCGCTCGTGACTTGCGGATACTGAGCCGGCCGCTCAGAAAGCAATGGCAAACTACTGAGCGTAATCTTGCCAAGAGATCAACAGACAGCTGAAAGATGCTGCTGTTGACAGCTAAGTCCTGTAAAAGGATACGCAAACATTTAGTTTGCCAGTGCTTTCTGAGCGACCGGCTCAAATACCCCTAAGTTACCGACGCGGAGAGAATCGCCACCAATTCTCGCGCAACGTCACGTTACTTACGAGAGTATACGAGATTACGGAGAAAGTCTATCATGATTGTATTATAAAAATGCTACTTTATTGTTATTGTGTTATAAACATTTTACTTTATCATTATTGTATTATAAAAATGCTACTTTATCGTGATTGTATTATAAAAATGCTACTTTATCATGATTGTATTATAAGCTGTTTAGAAATCTTACAATGAATGACCTATAAAATCTAAATGTGATTATCTCTTCGCAGGTCTTTCAGAACTGTCTCATGAACATCCAGCTGGAGTCATTTCTCAACGAGGTCTGTGATATGTCAGTGACTCCTCGGTTTTGTTGTGTCTTTCATGTTACCTCGTGTTTCTGAACGAGGTCTGTGATATGGCAATGGTCCTCGGCAATGGTCCCTAGCTTCAGAAACTGGAATACAATTTCTGATGATTACCTTAATAATGTTGTGAAATTTCAGGTCGCATGGGTGCTTAGGGGCAGTTGAGAAGCTAGACTGAGTTATCTTTTACCACAGTTGTTGAGAATAGAGGAAGTTGAACAGATGTTGTACCACAGTTGTTGAGCATAGAGGAAGCTGTACAGATGTTTGTTGTACCACAGTTGTTGAGAATAGAGGAAGTTGAACAGATGTTTGTTGTACCACAGTTGTTGAGCATAGAGGAAGTTGAACAGATGTTTGTTGTACCACAGTTGTTGAGAATAGAGGAAGTTGAACAGATGTTTGTTGTACCACAGTTGTTGAGAATAGAGGAAGTTGAACAGATGTTTGTTGTACCACAGTTGTTGAGAATAGAGGAAGTTGAACAGATGTTTGTTGTACCACAGTTGTTGAGAATAGAGGAAGTTGAACAGATGTTTGTTGTACCACAGTTGTTGAGAATAGAGGAAGTTGAACAGATGTTTGTTGTACCACAGTTGTTGAGAATAGAGGAAGCTGAACAGATGTTTGTTGTACCACAGTTGTTGAGAATAGAGGAAGTTGAACAGATGTTTGTTGTACCACAGTTGTTGAGAATAGAGGAAGTTGAATAGATGTTTGTTGTACCACAGTTGTTGAGCATAGAGGAAGTTGAACAGATGTTTGTTGTACCACAGTTGTTGAGAATAGAGGAAGTTGAACAGATGTTTGTTGTACCACAGTTGTTGAGAATAGAGGAAGTTGAACAGATGTTTGTTGTACCACAGTTGTTGAGAATAGAGGAAGCTGAACAGATGTTTGTTGTACCACAGTTGTTGAGAATAGAGGAAGGTGAACAGATGTTTGTTGTACCACAGTTGTTGAGAATAGAGGAAGTTGAATAGATGTTTGTTGTACCACAGTTGTTGAGCATAGAGGAAGTTGAACAGATGTTTGTTGTACCACAGTTGTTGAGAATAGAGGAAGTTGAACAGATGTTTGTTGTACCACAGTTGTTGAGCATAGAGGAAGTTGAACAGATGTTTGTTGTATCACAGTTGTTGAGAATAGAGGAAGTTGAACAGATGTTTGTTGTACCACAGTTGTTGAGCATAGAGGAAGTTGAACAGATGTTTGTTGTACCACAGTTGTTGAGAATAGAGGAAGCTGAACAGATGTTTGTTGTACCACAGTTGTTGAGAATAGAGGAAGTTGAACAGATGTTTGTTGTACCACAGTTGTTGAGAATAGAGGAAGTTGAACAGATGTTTGTTGTACCACAGTTGTTGAGACTAGAGGAAGCTGTACAGATGTTTGTTGTACCACAGTTGTTGAGAATAGAGGAAGCTGTACAGATGTTTGTTGTACCACAGTTGTTGAGACTAGAGGAAGCTGTACAGATGTTTGTTGTACCACAGTTGTTGAGACTAGAGGAAGCTGTACAGATGTTTGTTGTACCACAGTTGTTGAGAATAGAGGAAGTTGAACAGATGTTTGTTGTACCACAGTTGTTGAGAATAGAGGAAGTTGAACAGATGTTTGTTGTACCACAGTTGTTGAGCATAGAGGAAGTTGAACAGATGTTTGTTGTACCACAGTTGTTGAGAATAGAGGAAGTTGAACAGATGTTTGTTGTACCACAGTTATTGAGACTAGAGGAAGTTGAACAGATGTTTGTTGTACCACAGTTGTTGAGACTAGAGGAAGCTGTACAGATGTTTGTTGTACCACAGTTGTTGAGAATAGAGGAAGTTGAACAGATGTTTGTTGTACCACAGTTGTTGAGACTAGAGGAAGCTGTACAGATGTTTGTTGTACCACAGTTGTTGAGAATAGAGGAAGTTGAACAGATGTTTGTTGTACCACAGTTGTTGAGAATAGAGGAAGGTGTACAGATGTTTGTTGTACCACAGTTGTTGAGACCAGAGGAAGTTGAACAGATGTTTGTTGTACCACAGTTGTTGAGAATAGAGGAAGTTGAACAGATGTTTGTTGTACCACAGTTGTTGAGAATAGAGGAAGTTGAACAGATGTTTGTTGTACCACAGTTGTTGAGAATAGAGGAAGTTGAACAGATGTTTGTTGTACCACAGTTGTTGAGAATAGAGGAAGCTGAACAGATGTTTGTTGTACCACAGTTGTTGAGAATAGAGGAAGCTGTACAGATGTTTGTTGTACCACAGTTGTTGAGAATAGAGGAAGCTGTACAGATGTTTGTTGTACCACAGTTGTTGAGAATAGAGGAAGTTGAACAGATGTTAGTTGTACCACAGTTGTTGAGAATAGAGGAAGTTGAACAGATGTTTGTTGTACCACAGTTGTTGAGACTAGAGGAAGTTGAACAGATGTTAGTTGTACCACAGTTGTTGAGAATAGAGGAAGGTGAATAGATGTTTGTTGTACCACAGTTGTTGAGAATAGAGGAAGCTGTACAGATGTTTGTTGTACCACAGTTGTTGAGAATAGAGGAAGTTGAACAGATGTTTGTTGTACCACAGTTGTTGAGAATAGAGGAAGCTGTACAGATGTTTGTTGTACCACAGTTGTTGAGAATAGAGGAAGCTGTACAGATGTTTGTTGTACCACAGTTGTTGAGACTAGAGGAAGTTGAACAGATGTTTGTTGTACCACAGTTGTTGAGAATAGAGGAAGTTGAACAGATGTTTGTTGTACCACAGTTGTTGAGAATAGAGGAAGTTGAATAGATGTTTGTTGTACCACAGTTGTTGAGACTAGAGGAAGTTGAACAGATGTTTGTTGTACCACAGTTGTTGAGACTAGAGGAAGTTGAACAGATGTTTGTTGTACCACAGTTGTTGAGAATAGAGGAAGTTGAATAGATGTTTGTTGTACCACAGTTGTTGAGAATAGAGGAAGCTGAACAGATGTTTGTTGTACCACAGTTGTTGAGAATAGAGGAAGCTGTACAGATGTTTGTTGTACCACAGTTGTTGAGAATAGAGGAAGTTGAACAGATGTTAGTTGTACCACAGTTGTTGAGAATAGAGGAAGCTGTACAGATGTTTGTTGTACCACAGTTGTTGAGACTAGAGGAAGTTGAACAGATGTTTGTTGTACCACAGTTGTTGAGACTAGAGGAAGTTGAACAGATGTTTGTTGTACCACAGTTGTTGAGAATAGAGGAAGTTGAACAGTTGTTTGTTGTACCACAGTTGTTGAGACTAGAGGAAGTTGAACAGATGTTTGTTGTACCACAGTTGTTGAGACTAGAGGAAGTTGAACAGATGTTTGTTGTACCACAGTTGTTGAGAATAGAGGACGTTGAATAGATGTTTGTTGTACCACAGTTGTTGAGAATAGAGGAAGTTGAATAGATGTTTGTTGTACCACAGTTGTTGAGAATAGAGGAAGTTGAATAGATGTTTGTTGTACCACAGTTGTTGAGAATAGAGGAAGTTGAACAGATGTTTGTTGTACCACAGTTGTTGAGACTAGAGGAAGTTGAACAGATGTTTGTTGTACCACAGTTGTTGAGAATAGAGGAAGTTGAATAGATGTTTGTTGTACCACAGTTGTTGAGAATAGAGGAAGATGTACAGTTGTTGTACCACAGTTATTGATTGCACGGAGGTCTGCTGTAGCAAAATAATATGTCACTTTGCCTCCACCTGTTCGACATTTGGATAAAATGGAACAAAAAATCTGTAAAGATGGTGACGCGAAACAACAAACACAAACAAACAGACAAATAAATTACAACTAGTACCAGGCCAGGCACACAGAAATCATTGATCGTATAAATAATATATCCTATCAATGAATGAATATGGAAGTGTATAGTAAGGAACATACAGCTGCGAATCTTGGACAATTAGTAAACAGGCGAAAACATCACTGAAGCAGATGCGATTTTATATTTTTATAGAATGCTGAAAATTAATTGGACAGCCAAAATGAGCAATCTGGACTAATTTTCTGGGTTTTGGGATCAAATTAGAATAGGTATGGTCATTTTGTTAGCAATGGCTAACATCATCATCATCATCATCATCATCATTATCATCTTCTACTTTTGCCGTTAAGCATCATAGGAAAGAATAGTGAACATTCCAACGCCCATTGGGTGACACTTGATTGATGAACAAAATGACAAACTCCCTTAGATTTCCTTTCAGCTGTTCTGTTAATTGTTGTTAGCACTGATTAACAAAATCCCTTAGATTTCCTGTCAGCTGCTCTGTTTCCAGCCACTCATGTGCCCACGTATATGGTGACATCAAACAAATGGCCTCAATAGTATTCGAACTGGCACTTAATATTAATTAGAAAAAGCTTGGAAACAATGGAGATGTGATTCCCGAGACGAATGTTGTGAATATCATGGACTGCTAGAGTAATCAACAATGATTGTCTGGAAGAAGCTAATGAAACAGAGCATTATCTACAACAATAAGAAAGAGACATACAGCATTCCATTATTTAGTCATATAATAAGAAGCGAGGTATTGTAGAACATAGTGACCAAAGGAAAGTTCAATGGGAGTTGAGGCAGACAAAGAGACATGCTGCTGGATGGACTTAGTTGGTGGCATGGAGGGAAAATCAGCAGCAGAGTTGATCCAGAACACCAACGGCCGAGATCTGTGGAGAGACGTGAACGCCTATGGCAGCTGACAAGGCACGCCGTGATAATGAAGATGATGATGATGACCTAATATTTCTGGTGTTAACACAAATAAACGCTCCATTACGTATATGGAGTTCAAAACTAGACCCTCATGAACAATGGGGTATTTCAACATTATACCCAGGACGCAACGAAACAAAATGTTTAGTGGAATTATTCCGTCTTGAACATGTACAAATGATGGCCTCAGGTTGTGGTTTCCAGGCCTATATCCGTGCCATCACATGTCTGCCATTTGTTGTTTCAGATTGAGTCCGAGCGTCTGTTCAGCAACATCGACAAGATCTACGAGTGCAACTGCCTGTTCTGGCAACACCACCTCTTGCCCATCCTGCACTCCAGCAGAGAGAGCAGGCAGCCCCTGGACCCGCTCTTGTCCAAGGAAGGATTTATCGATCACGTAAGATGGTTGTGCTTGTGTTGAGATTGATGTTAATTTGTTTTTTCCTTCCGAGAAATGCAATCATGCTCCTCGGTAAATAAATAGCAATGCAGACAAAGATGGGGAACAGATAGAGATATTCAAATAAGAACTGAGTTGAGTTGAGCTGCGTTGATCTGAGCTGAGTTTATCTGAGCTGAGTTGGTCTGAGCTGAGTTGGTCTGAGCTGAGCTAAGTTGGTCTGAGTTGAGATGATCTAAGTTGATCACAGCTGAGCTGAGCTGAGTGAGTCAAGAACTGACATTGCAGCACTCTCGGGGCATTCCCATATGTACCATATTTGTAAGTGAGCACTGTGACAGTTATGCCAGTTTAACTACGTAAATATGATTGAAGGCCAGGGGGGTTGACTGCCATCACCAGATGTGATCTTGTCTGGCTTCCTATCCCTCCTCACAAGGCAGCAATCCCGCTGCTGAGACCACTCACAAAGTAGAAATTCCCCAGCTTCAACGATGGCCCCAAGGAGTTTTCGGGGAATTGTGTGTTTGAGGTCTGAGCACACCCCTGACTTTCACAGAGTGAGTCACACCACTTGACCACTTGGTCATGAAGACCCCATGTGTGTGTGTGTGTGTGTGTGTGTGTGAGACAGAGAGAGGGTGAGGGAGAGAGAGAGAAAGGAAGAGAGAAAGAGGGTGACTGAGAGAGTAAGAAGATGGGTGGCTGGGTGTAATGTTGACTTGCTGGACACATGACTTTGAGTGGACGGGTGGATTTACTGAGTGGGTAAATGGATAAAAAGTTCAATGGATGAATGACTAGCTAGAGAGGTGGAAGGGTCACTAGATTGTTAGGTTTACTGGTTTACTGATGGCTGACTGGATGGACAGATGGGCCAATTGATGGGTGGGTGGATGGGCTGATTGATTGATGGGTGGTAAAGGATATATGGATTCATAAACTAGTCTAAAGGATATATGGATTCTTAAACTATAATCTGAAGGATATATGGATTCTTAAATGAGTCTAAAGGGTATATGAATTCTTAAACTGTTCTAAAGGATATATGAATTCATAAACTAGTCTAAAGGATATATGGATTTTTAAATGAGTCTAAAGGATATATGAATACATAAACTAGTCTAAAGGTATATGAATTCATAAACTAGTCTAAAGGATATATGAATTCATAAACTAGTCTAAAGGATATATGGATTTTTAAATGAGTCTAAAGGATATATGAATACATAAACTAGTCTAAAGGTATATGAATTCATAAACTAGTCTAAAGGATATATGAATTCATAAACTAGTCTAAAGGATATATGGATTCTTAAATGAGTCTAAAGGATATATGAATACATAAATTAGTCTAAAGGATATACGAATTCATAAACTAGTCTAAAGGATATATGAATTCATAAACTAGTCTAAAGGATATATGAATGTTGTAATCCATATAAATATGTATGATATTTCAGTTCCCTAGTGTGTTCCAAGTACATTTGAAGTATTTTATATCCATCCATCATCCATCAGGTGCCATGCCGCTAAGCTTAGGTGGTCATGATTTGCCATTTCACTCGATCACTACAGTATTTCAGTTCCCCATTCTGTTCCAAGTATATTTCAAGTATTGTATATAACTACAGTATTTCAGTTCCCCATCCTGTTCCAAGTATAATTCAAGTAGTTTATATAGCTACAGTATTTCAGTTCCCCATCCTGTTCCAAGTATATTTCAAGTATTTTATGTAATTATGGTATTTCAGCTCCCCATTGTATTCCAAGTATATTTCAAGTATTCTATATAACTATGGTATTTCAGTTCCCCATCCTGTTCCAAGTATATTTCAAGTATTGTATATAACTATAGTATTTCAGTTCCCCATCCTGTTCCAAGTATATTTCAAGTATTTTATATAACTACAGTATTTCAGTTCCCCATCCTGTTCCAAGTATATTTCAAGTATTTTTATGTATTTATGGTATTTCAGTTCCCCATTGTATTCCAAGTATATTTCAAGTATTCTATGTAACTATGGTATTTCAGTTCCCCATCCTGTTCCAAGTATATTTCAAGTATTTTATGTATTTATGGGATTTCAGTTCCCCATCCTTTTCCAAGTATATTTCAAGTATTTTTATGTATTTATGGTATTTCAGTTCCCCATTGTATTCCAAGTATATTTCAAGTATTCTATGTAACTATGGTATTTCAGTTCCCCATCCTGTTCCAAGTATATTTCAAGTATTTTATGTATTTATGGGATTTCAGTTCCCCATCCTGTTCCAAGTATATTTCAAGTATTTTATGTATTTATGGGATTTCAGTTCCCCATCCTGTTCCAAGTATATTTCAAGTATTTTATGTATTTATGGTATTTCAGTTCCCCATCCTGTTCCAAGTATATTTCAAGTATTCTATGTAACTATGGTATTTCAGTTCCCCATCCTGTTCCAAGTGTATTTCAAGTATTTTATAGAACAAAAGTCGTGCCTAGACTATGCCAAGTCATGCATGGACAACAATGACCTCTTCAGGACATTTGTTCAGGTAAATTCTGTCAGTGTATGTCTGTCTTTGTCAACTAAACACTGTCTAAGTTATGTGTCTAAGTCACTGCCTGTACGTACACGTCTGCATCAAGTTTTTCCTTCTGTTTATGGCAGGGCTGACAAACGTATTCTTACAGATCTACTCATCTATCTACATACCATTACACCTACCTAATTATTAACATACCTTTGTACTTACATACCAACATATCTACCTTTCTGTTAACATACCTGCTTGTCTACCAATATACCTATCTTGCTACCAGCATTCTTACCTCTTTACCAATACATCAACCTGCATACCAACATACCTTCCTTCTTACCAACAATCCTACCTACCTACCAACATACCTACCTACCTACCTACCTACCAATATACCCATCAACATACCTACCTATCAGCTAACCTATCTATCTACTTACATATTTATCAATTTATCTAAGTAGCTACCACCATATCAAGCACAATATTTACCAACATATCTACCTACCAACACATCAAAAACCATACCTACCTACAATTTTTGCTTGTATATATACCCAGTGCCAGAGTAACTAACAATGACTGCCTGATACAGGCTAATGAAACTAGAACATTATATACAACAATAAGAAAGAGACAAACATCTTTCTTCGGTCATGTGATGAGAAGAGAGGCAGTGGAGAACATTGTGACAACTGGAAAGATCGAGTGGAGGATAGGCAGAGGCAGACCAAGAGAAATGATGCTGGATGAGCTGAGACTGCCATGAAGGAATATCATCAGCAGAGTTGATCCAGAACACCAACGACCGAGATCTGTGGAGAGCTATGAATGCCTACGCCAGCTGGCAGGGCACTTGATGATGATGATGATATATACCCACTTATCTGCTTACCTACTCGCTTATCTACTTAACTACTCACTTATCTACCTGCTCAATTACCTAACGACCTATCTATCTATGTTCTTACCCACTGACGTACTTCGTTGCACCTTTTCTAGTGTGGGGTGAATGTCTTTTTCTTCTTCTTCTTCTTCTTCTTTTTCTTCCTCTTCTTTGTTCACCTTTAGACATCAAAATAAATAAATGCAAAGAAAGCAGCAGTCAACTTAAGCTTGTTGACATCCCCATATGAGTTTGTCCTCAAATGGAGCGGGTGTAGGCAAAAATTAGGAGCTGCTGGCCGAATGGCTAGAACGCCAGATTCTACTTCAGGAGACCAGGGTTCAAATCCTCAGTAAGATGTGGGAGTTTTTTCTGTCGGGGGCAAAAAGAAAATCCTAACCTGCACAGTTTGTGGCGACTGCTAAGCCAGGCGGTCTTAATTTCTCAGTTTGACTTCATCTGCTATTTCTCCTTTTTCTATCAGCTTCCACTCTTTTGTAATTCTTGTTACTGTCCTGACTATGTCTTCAGTCCTCAGTACATGCTTTCTTGACATTCATGTCTTCACTTTCCTTCTAATTTTGTTCCCTTAGAAACCTTGTTTTATTTTGCTCATATGTTTATCATACAGTTTACTTCATCCAGTGTTGTCAAACCAACTTAATAATGGGAGCATGTAGCACATAATAATCTGTATGTAAACCTGTGTATTCTAGACATAAGAATAGAAACTTATCTTATTCTTATCAGAAGTCAGAGTTGGTTCGCCTGAAGGCGATGGACACTAGTAATTTCCATTGGCATCTTTCCGTCTTAACAGACGATAGTTTGGTACATTGTGCTTCAAAAAGGCTTAATAACTTCGACCCATGGCGGTGGCGAGTGTGGCTGGTAAGGCCAGTTCTTGCTGCAAATGTTTGCCCACAGTAGATGCATGTGAAAACATGGTACACTAGTAATAGGGAAAGCTAATTCATATGAAAGAATCAGTCCAGTGCACTAGGAGTAGAAGCGCATGAGTGTACTTCGCTTGAGTCAATAGTGAGCAAACAAATCACACACACAAAACTAGTACATACTAACTTGTATGTAAACCTGTGTATTGTAAACACGAGAATAGAATTGTATATTATTCTTATAGCATGTAATAACATTTATGTAAACCTGTGTATTGTAAACACGAGAATAGAATTGTATATTATTCTTATAGCACTTAACAATCTGTATTTAAGCCTGTGTATTCTAACCGTGAGAATAGAAACTTACATTATTCTGTCATTTTATGACGTCCAGTGGGCAGAAACTCAGAAGCAATGCAACCGCTTGAGGTTCTCCGACATCCTTGGACAGCCAATGCCCCGGCTTCTCAGATACTCACTGTTGCTGCGGGCCATCCTCAAGTACACAGAGAAGGACAATGACCGGACAGATGTGAAAGCAATGGTCAGTTATCTTTCATTTGTTTTGTCAGCTGACTACATCCTCAAATATCACAGACTGAACACATCCTCAGCTATGAGAAGAAGGACAAGCACTAGCTGTTGTTGCTGCAGGTCCGCATGGCTGAATCGATAAGAATGCGAGTTCGTAGACATCCGGTGTGCTGATGCCGAAGTAAGGGGTTCAACCCCTACACTGGACAGCTGGACTAAAATGTTGACCTGTCATCCTTGACTTGAGGACGTAAATTACAAGTGCCTCTGAAGTTGGAGTGGGTTCACCAGATGGCGAGGGACACTGTTAAAAGAGAAGGCTAAACCACACACAAAATTCAGTTCATCACTGCTATAAATAGTGTGTATAGACTATGCTCGAGTTCAAAGCGAGCGAGCGCCAAAAAAAATATCTAGCTGTTGTTGAGTTGAGTTAAGAACCGGCATCACTGTACTCAGGACATTCCCATTCGTGCTCAGTCTCCTCATTCAATAGCCAGCGAAGAGTCATACAGCTAATCATTCCTGCTAGCAGTCTGAACAATGAAATCCAAACATGAACCCAAGGCCTTCAAAGCGTGAGGCAGACAGCTGGACCCTTGGCCACAGTGTGAGGCAGACAGCTGGACCCTTGGCCACAGTGTGAGGCAGACAGCTGGACCCTTTGCCACAGTGTGAGGCAGACAGCTGGACCCTTTGCCACAGTGTGAGGCAGACAGCTGGACCCTTTGCCACAGTGTGAGGCAGACAGCTGGACCCTTTGCCACAGTGTGAGGCAGACAGCTGGACCCTTGGCCACAGTGTGAGGCAGACAGCTGGACCCTTGGCCACAGTGTGAGGCAGACAGCTGGACCCTTTGCCACAGTGTGAGGCAGACAGCTGGACCCTTTGCCACAGTGTGAGGCAGACAGCTGGACCCTTGGCCACAGTGTGAGGCAGACAGCTGGACCCTTGGCCACAGTGTGAGGCAGACAGCTGGACCCTTTGCCACAGTGTGAGGCAGACAGCTGGACCCTTTGCCACAGTGTGAGGCAGACAGCTGGACCCTTTGCCACAGTGTGAGGCAGACAGCTGGACCCTTTGCCACAGTGTGAGGCAGACAGCTGGACCCTTTGCCACAGTGTGAGGCAGACAGCTGGACCCTTGGCCACAGTGTGAGGCAGACAGCTGGACCGTTTGCCACAGTGTGAGGCAGACAGCTGGGCCCTTTGCCACAGTGTGAGGCAGACAGCTGGACCCTTTGCCACAGTGTGAGGCAGACAGCTGGACCCTCTGCCACAGTGTGAGGCAGACAGCTGGACCCTTTGCCACAGAGATCCCCATTCTATTCGGCTAGGTCAACCTCTGAACCATCCTGCCACAACTTGGGTTCAAACCTGGATCCCTCTCCTGCATGTGAGGTCTTTAATGACTGCCACAATTCATGAAGCATATAAACAGGTCAAGTTTGTTTCATAGCTGATACTTCCTCTAGGGTGTTGGGTGGCCAAGCTTTCTGCCTTGTACCATGAAGGTCGTGAGTTTGTATTTGGACTCTGTCATTCGGTTGACAGGTGCAATGTTTTTGGAAACCCCTGGGGACTGTCGCTGGACCTAAGGGTCTATGCTCTGTGCGACATTTTTGGCAGGTCACTCTATGAGAAGAGACCAAGCCATATGGGATAAACCTGGTGCAATGAAGAAAATCCTCTTGTTTTTCAACCTCCTATTGTTTTAATCGCAGTTCACGTTGTTCAGAAAGCAATGGCAAACTACAGAACATAATCTTACCAATAAATCACAAACAGCCAAAACATGATGGGGTTGACTGCAATGTCCTGTAAAGGATATGCAACTAACTTTTTATGTTGTCAAATGTGCTTTCTAAAATATACTAATCTTCTCTGGTCTTCCATCGATGCTACTCAATGCTCATTGCTTATACATCTTCCATCACTTGCAGATCCAATCTGTGGACAAGCTGTGTGGGGCAGCCAACAACAGTTTACGAAGAATTGAGGAATACAAAAGACTGGAAGCTGTGAGGAAAACTTTGGAACCTTTCGACTCTATTGAAGCTCCAAATGACGAGTGTGCAAAAGTAAATCATCCAATCCTCATTTTAAATTATTCTGCTCCTTCCTCTTCTTTTGTCTTTATAAGTGGGACACTGTCCCCTAGGTTTGCAATGTATCCAGATTTGGCACCATTTGTGTCAGAATTATTTTACGTAAATCATTGCAATAGATATCTTTGGACTCAGATTGGTCTGATCATCTCTTTTGAGTAGCTCAAGGACTAACAGTCCTAGCTCTAGGACTAGGAGTCATATCTCTAGGACCGACAGATGACACTATGGCCATCATCAGCTACAATGAGCACACAACAACAAACTTCCGATAGACAGATTTCCTACATCCACCTATAGGTTGGTTGTGTTCCTTAATTTTGCCAGAGCAGCCTCCTAATGATCTACTCCTTGGGATTTCCAACTGCCATGAGATTATTAATGTGTGCAAACTGCACTGAGGACATTCTCTTTTACAGCTCTTATCTGAATAGGCTAGGCATTTGATCTCACTGTCCAACAGATCACAAGGATGCGTTGTTTCAGTAGAATCCCAGGGTTCTTGTAACAATTCCCAGTCCTGTGCTGGCAGTGAACTCATTTGCTTCTAGCAACACAAAACGAACACTGTTGGGCTTGTTTAACTCCCGTGAACAAGTGAGAGATAAACACAGACACAATGTACATACCTTAACAATACTTACCTTAATGATACATACCTTAATGATACATACCCTAACAATACATATCTTAATGATACATACCTTAATGATACATATCTTAATGATACTAACCTTAACGATACATACCTTAATGATACATATCTTAATGATACATACCTTAACGATATATACCTTAATGATACATACTTTAATGATACATATCTTAATTATATATACCTAAACGATACATACCTTAATGGTACATACCTTAATGGTACATACCTTAATGGTACATATCTTAATGGTACATATCTTAATGGTACATATCTTAATGATACATACCTTAATGGTACATATCTTAATGGTACATACCTTAATGGTACATACCTTAATGGTACATATCTTAATGGTACATATCTTAATGGTACATATCTTAATGATACATATCTTAATGGTACATATCTTAATGGTACATATCTTAACGATACATACCTTAACGGTACATATCTTAATGGTACATACCTTAATGGTACATACCTTAACGATACATACCTTAATGGTACATACCTTAATGGTACATATCTTAATGATACATATCTTAATGGTACATATCTTAATGATACATATCTTAATGGTACATACCTTAATGGTACATATCTTAATGATACATACCTTAATGGTACATATCTTAATGGTACATACCTTAACGGTACATACCTTAACGATACATACCTTAATGGTACATATCTTAATGATACATATCTTAATGGTACATATCTTGTTACATATCTTAATGGTACATACCTTAATGGTACATACCTTAATGGTACATATCTTAATGATACATACCTTAATGATGCATACCTTAATGATACATACCTTAATGATACATACCTTAATGGTACATATCTTAATGATACATATCTTAATGATACATACCTTAACAATACGTATCTTAATGATACATATCTTAATGGTACATATCTTAATGATACATATCTTAATGGTACATACCTTAATGATACATATCTTAATGGTACATATCTTAATGATACATATCTTAATGGTACATATCTTAATGATACATACCTTAATGATACATACCTTAACGATACATATCTTAATGATACATACCTTAATGATACATACCTTAACAATACATATCTTAATGGTACATATCTTAATGGTAAATACCTTAATGACACATACCTTAACGATACATACTTTATATCTTAATGACACATACCTTAACGACACATACCTTAATGATACATACCTTACAACAAACTCACATCCGGTATGTAGACTGTGTCTGTGTATATTATCTCTCACTTGTTCCCAGGTGTCGCACACACCTGACTGTTGTCATTGTGTATTGTTGTATCCTGCTTCAGCCTTGACTCTCCTATCTGTCACTCAATTCTAACCCAGAGAAGATGCTGCCGTCGTCGACTCTTCCACAGTAAAGATAAAATTAGCCCATAGCAGACGCCGCCATTCTAAGCATGAGATATGAGGTGTAATGTGAAGTGTTCACACATTCTAGGCCATGAGATATGAGGTGGATTGGTCTGTTCTCTTCAATGTCACCTTTTCTTCCCAGAGAATTTTCAGAAACCCATCTTCATGGGGTTGGGTTGACCCCAGAGCTGCAATAGTCACAAAGAATAATCCTACCTGCACTGGGCATTGAACCAGAACAACTATTTTGGTTGGCAAGCACACTAACCACTGTGCCAACATGACTCCCTTGAACAGTATATAGGACTAAAGAGAGAGGGAAAACCCTGCATCCATAAATAAATTCATCCAGTCTTTAAGAGTTCAGAGATTCCTTAATCGAAATAATCCAGTCAACATTTACATGAAAATAGTCCATGTATTAAAAACATCCAGTCCATATTTGAACTAATGCAATCCTGGTGACCTTTACATTTTCACCATTTTATTCAATGATTTACTTTTTTTCTTATTCTGTTTTTGATCTTTTCTATTTGCTTATTTTCTTGTAAACATGAAATGTTAATATTTTCTCAACCTTTCTGTCTTTCTCTGAAATAGGAAGCCATTCATGAATTTTCTTCAAGTGTCTTTTTTTCCCTTCAATTCTTTTTTGGTTGTTATTTCAGTTTTCTATTTTTGATAGTAGTCAAGTCTTGTTTTATTTATTGTTATATAATTTCTCCAGCTGAATTAATTATGGCACTATGACAATATTAATTATTTGCTATTTTGTGATTTCATTATACATCAGTTCACATAGTTAATTCATGAGTTATTCACATCTTTAAGCTAAATTAACTCATGATAAATTAATTTGTATTTTTTTGTTTTTTTATGATTTTAAGCTGAATTATTTATCATAAGTTTATGTGTGCATTCTACAGAATTGTATACTGAATTAATTCTTGAAAAATTATTTCACATTTTCTTCCTAAGTTTTAACTGAATGTATACATACAAATTTCATTTATGCTCTCTTTATAATTGTATACCGAATTAATGTATTACTTAATTAATGTGTACTGTCTGAATGGTTTGACTCTGTCTTCAATCATGATCCTGGCAGATTATACAAGGATTTGTTGGGAACTTCAACCTGCTGGCCCCGATGCCTGGGTCTAGGGATGGACCCCGGACCCTGCTCTTTCAGTCCAGTCTGCGAATGAAGGAGGGACAGAATGTCAAGGTCAGCATTACTTTTTCAAATGTACAAAGTATTTACTGCTGGGAAACCCTGTGGCCATTGAAATAACATAAGAAATTTGGTATTGATAGACATTCATATAAGTGGAGGAAGTAGAAATATGTCATAGAAGTACAGAAATTAGTGTCTTCTGATATCTAGTTCATCCCTTCTTTGAGTGATGATCAATAATGTAAATAATATTGATAATGTGTATAGTTCATGTATAGTTCAATTATAATTCATGTATGCTTCATGTATAGTTCATGTATACTTCATGTATAGGTCGTGTATAGTTCATGTATAGTTCATGTATACTTCATGTATAGTTCAAGTATAGTTCATGTATAGGTCATGTATAGTTCAAGTATAGTTCATATATAGTTAGTTCATGTATATTTCATGTATAGTTCAAGTATAGTTCATGTATAGGTCATGTATATTTCATGTATAGTTCAAGTATAGTTCATGTATAGTTCATGTATAGTTCAAGTATAGTTCATGTATAGGTCTTGTATAGTTCATGTATAGTTCAAGTATAGGTCATGTATAGTTCATGTATAGTTCAAGTATAGTTCATGTATAGGTCATGTATAGTTCGTGTATAGTTCATGTATACTTCATGTATAGTTCATGTATAGTTCAAGTATAGTTCATGTATAGTTCATGTATAGTTCAAATGTACAGCTAAGCTGATAATGTCATGAGCACAGTGGGGCAGGGTTCGACACCTGCGTACGTCACCCATCAACAGGAAAAGACTGGTCAATTGTTCACCAGTGCATTCAGGCCTACAAAACAAGATCATTTCATCACATCACAGACGAATAGCAAGAGTCTGCTTCAGAACAAACAAACAACCAAAATTGTTCAAGGATATACATATTCAAGCTTCATTGGCATAGCAAAGTTCATGCACTGTGTTAAGATGCTCCTTTTAGTTCAATAGGGGAGCACTTGTGTTGGTATCTGTACGTTATAAAGATGATCCTTTACACACCAAATGTAAACAAAGCATGGTTATGTCACACAGCCCTGTCTTATCTCCCCCCACAGATGGATGATCCTTTACACACCAAATGTAAACAAAGCATGGTTATGTCACACAGCTCTATCTTATCTCTCCCACAGATGGATGATCCTTTACACACCAAATGTAAACAAATCATGGTTATGTCACACAGCCCTGTCTTATCTCCCCCACAGATGGATGATCCTTTACACACCAAATGTAAACAAATCATAGTTATGTCACACAGCTCTACCTTATTTCCCCCAAAAATGGATGATCCTTTACACACCAAATGTAAACAAATCATGGTTATGTCACACAGCTCTATCTTATCTCCCCCACAAATGGATGATCCTTTACACACGAAATGTAAACAAAACATGGTTATGTCACTCAGCCCTGTCTTATCTCCCCCTCAGATGGATGTCGACTGCCTGCTGTTCACCGACCTCCTGCTGATATGCAAGTCCAACAGGAAGATGGAACGGTTTAAAATCATCAGGCCGCCTATGCGACTGGACCATCTGGTGATGAGCGAACTGAAAGACAAAAATAGCTTCATGTTAATTTACATGAATGAGTACAACGTCCCATTGTCAGCCTTCACCTTCTACAGTGACCCTGGATCAATTCGAGGCTGGGTGGAGAAATTTCGAGAAGCCCAGGTATTTGTGTCATCATCATCATCATCATCATCATCATCATGTGTCATCTCTAAATTGAAGGTCTGCTGCGATGTCAAGAATATGTTCTGTCTTTTGTCTTCACAGTTTGTTGGTACAGACTTCATCTTCTTGTTCTGTGTCATCATAGTTTGTTGGTACAGACTTCATCTTCTTGTTCTGTGTCATCATAGTTTGTTGGTACAGACTTCATCTTCTTGTTCCATGTCTACCCAGTTTGTTGGTACAGACTTCATCTTCTTGTTCCATGTCTACCCAGTTTGTTGGTACAGACTTCATCTTCTTGTTCCGTGTCTACCCAGTTTGTTGGTACAGACTTCATCTTCTTGTTCCGTGTCTTCACAGTTTGTTGGTACAGACTTCATCTTCTTGTTCCATGTCTACCCAGTTTGTTGGTACAGACTTCATCTTCTTGTTCCATGTCTACCCAGTTTGTTGGTACAGACTTCATCTTCTTGTTCCATGTCTTCACAGTTTGTTGGTACAGACTTCATCTTCTTGTTTGCTGTCTTCCATCTTCTTGTTTTTCTTCCTCCCTATTCTTGTTACCATTTTTCTTGTTCTTCTTTTGCTTCTTCTTCTTCCTCTTCTCCTCTTCCTACTGCTTCTCCTTGCCTCCTCCTGCTTCTTCTCCTCCTCCTCCTCTTGCTGCTTCTGCTGCAGCTCCTTCAATGTTCTCCTATATTATTCATCTCTGTCTGTAATTCTCTGTCTGTAATTCTCTGTCTGTAATTCTCTGTCTGTAATTCTCTGTCTGTGATTCTCTGTCTGTAATTCTCTGTCTGTAATTCTCTGTCTGTAATTCTCTGTCTGTGATTCTCTGTCTGTAATTCTCTGTCTGTAATTCTCTGTCTGTAATTCTCTGTCTGTAATTCTCTGTCTGTAATTCTCTGTCTGTAATTCTCTGTCTGTAATTCTCTGTCTGTAATTCTCTGTCTGTAATTCTCTGTCTGTAATTCTCTGTCTGTAATTCTCTGTCTGTGATTCTCTGTCTGTAATTCTCTGTCTGTAATTCTCTGTCTGTAATTCTCTGTCTGTGATTCTCTGTCTGTAATTCTCTGTCTGTAATTCTCTGTCTGTAATTCTCTGTCTGTGATTCTCTGTCTGTAATTCTCTGTCTGTAATTCTCTGTCTGTGATTCTCTGTCTGTAATTCTCTGTCTGTGATTCTCTGTCTGTGATTCTCTGTCTGTGATTCTCTGTCTGTAATTCTCTGTCTGTGATTCTCTGTCTGTAATTCTCTGTCTGTAATTCTCTGTCTGTGATTCTCTGTCTGTGATTCTCTGTCTGTGATTCTCTGTCTGTAATTCTCTGTCTGTAATTCTCTGTCTGTAATTCTCTGTCTGTAATTCTCTGTCTGTGATTCTCTGTCTGTGATTCTCTGTCTGTAATTCTCTGTCTGTAATTCTCTGTCTGTAATTCTCTGTCTGTAATTCTCTGTCTGTAATTCTCTGTCTGTAATTCTCTGTCTGTAATTCTCTGTCTGTGATTCTCTGTCTGTGATTCTCTGTCTGTGATTCTCTGTCTGTAATTCTCTGTCTGTGATTCTCTGTCTGTGATTCTCTGTCTGTGATTCTCTGTCTGTAATTCTCTGTCTGTGATTCTCTGTCTGTAATTCTCTGTCTGTAATTATCTGTCTGTAATTCTCTGTCTGTAATTCTCTGTTCTGTGTGTATTTAGGTTATTGTATTCACCATGTGGGTTCAGGATAATAGTGTCTAGTTATGTTGTTCTCAGTGTTTGTCCTATCCAGCGCTAGCGTCTTTTCTTCACATCTTGATTCACTGGATATTGTTTAATTCTCTCCATGAGTTCTACATTGGGTGATCCTGTCGTACCCATTAAGTCCCACTGTCTTAAGCAGGCACCAGTTAGTTCATGTTTTCTTTTCATCATCATCATCATCCAGTGCATTGCCGGCTGGCGTGGGTAATCATATCTCTCCACAAATTGCGATCTCCGACATCAAGGATCAGTTCGTGTAAGACTCCCTTCCGTGTCGTGACACAAGACTGCCAAGAATATTTTCACGTTGTATTCCTCTATTTCTCTTTCCACACATCTCTCCGGTTGTCACAACATGTTCCAATTATTCTCATCTCATAACGTGGCCAATAAAAGATGGCTGCCTCTTTCTGATGTTTGTGATAAGTTGTCTTTGCAACTCAGCTTACCTTAAAACATCCAGATTGATCTTTTTGGCTGTCCAATTAATGTTCAACATTTTTCTATAAAACCACATCTCCAGGGCTTCCAATGATGTTTTCGCCTGTTTACTTGTTGTCCAGGATTTGTATGTTAAAACTGGTTCTATGTAACATACCAGAACTCTTTTTCTGACTTTCAAGGACATTGACTTATTGGACAAAACGCTGCCTTGCAGGGTCTGTCTCTTTATACAAAGGTTAGTGGAATTAACCAAACACATTCCAGCGGAAAGCAAGTCGAAACCACTGGTGTATTTTCAAAGATGTTTTGAAATATCTTTTTGTTTTTACATTACATAATTGATTTGTGTTCCATATGCTACCAGGAGCTCACAAAGGAAGCCAGGAACACTAATACGGTAACTACCAAATGTATCACAAGAGGAAACTACGGGTGGTTGGCATGAAGTAAATGGATACTCTTTCCTTGGAAGAAGAACATGATGATCATTGTCATGATGTGTCATGCTGATCAGCATGGGCCATCAAGGGTTGGCTGCTTCACACCTTCACCATTCTTGGGTCAGCATGGGCCATCAAGGGTTGGCTGTTTCACACCCTCACCATTCTTGGGTCAGCATGGGCCATCACGGGTTGGCTGTTTCCCACCCTCACCATTCTTGGGTTAGCATGAGCCGTCATGGGTTGGCTGTTTCCCACCCTCACCATTCTTGGGTTAGCATGAGCCGTCACGAGTTGGCTGTTTCCCACCCTCACCATTCTTGGGTTAGCATGAGCCGTCATGGGTTGGCTGTTTCCCACCCTCACCATTCTTGGGTTAGCATGGGCCATCATGGGTTGGCTGTTTCCCACCCTCACCATTCTTGGGTTAGCATGGGCCATCACTGGTTGGCTGTTTCCCACCCTCACCATTCTTGGGTTAGCATGAGCCGTCATGGGTTGGCTGTTTCCCACCCTCACCATTCTTGGGTTAGCATGGGCCATCATGGGTTGGCTGTTTCCCACCCTCACCATTCTTGGGTTAGCATGGGCCATCACTGGTTGGCTGTTTCCCACCCTCACCATTCTTGGGTTAGCATGAGCCGTCACGAGTTGGCTGTTTCCCACCCTCACCATTCTTGGGTTAGCATGAGCCGTCATGGGTTGGCTGTTTCCCACCCTCACCATTCTTGGGTTAGCATGGGCCATCACTGGTTGGCTGTTTCCCACCCTCACCATTCTTGGGTTAGCATGAGCCGTCACGAGTTGGCTGTTTCCCACCCTCACCATTCTTGGGTTAGCATGAGCCGTCACGAGTTGGCTGTTTCCCACCCTCACCATTCTTGGGTTAGCATGAGCCGTCATGGGTTGGCTGTTTCCCACCCTCACCATTCTTGGGTTAGCATGGGCCATCACTGGTTGGCTGTTTCCCACCCTCACCATTCTTGGGTTAGCATGAGCTGTCACGAGTTGGCTGTTTCCCACCCTCACCATTCTTGGGTTAGCATGAGCCGTCATGGGTTGGCTGTTTCCCACCCTCACCATTCTTGGGTTAGCATGGGCCATCACTGGTTGGCTGTTTCCCACCCTCACCATTCTTGGGTTAGCATGAGCCGTCATGGGTTGGCTGTTTCCCACCCTCACCATTCTTGGGTTAGCATGGGCCATCACTGGTTGGCTGTTTCCCACCATCACCATTCTTGGGTTAGCATGAGCCGTCATGGGTTGGCTGTTTCCCACCCTCACCATTCTTGGGTCAGCATGGGCCATCACTGGTTGGCTGTTTCCCACCCTCACCATTCTTGGGTTAGCATGAGCCGTCACGAGTTGGCTGTTTCCCACCCTCACCATTCTTGGGTTAGCATGAGCCGTCATGGGTTGGCTGTTTCCCACCCTCACCATTCTTGGGTTAGCATGAGCCGTCACGAGTTGGCTGTTTCCCACCCTCACCATTCTTGGGTTAGCATGAGCCGTCACGAGTTGGCTGTTTCCCACCCTCACCATTCTTGGGTTAGCATGGGCCATCACTGGTTGGCTGTTTCCCACCCTCACCATTCTTGGGTTAGCATGAGCCGTCATGGGTTGGCTGTTTCCCACCCTCACCATTCTTGGGTCAGCATGGGCCATCACTGGTTGGCTGTTTCCCACCCTCACCATTCTTGGGTTAGCATGAGCCGTCACGAGTTGGCTGTTTCCCACCCTCACCATTCTTGGGTTAGCATGAGCCGTCATGGGTTGGCTGTTTCCCACCCTCACCATTCTTGGGTTAGCATGAGCCGTCATGGGTTGGCTGTTTCCCACCCTCACCATTCTTGGGTTAGCATGGGCCATCACTGGTTGGCTGTTTCCCACCCTCACCATTCTTGGGTTAGCATGAGCCGTCACGAGTTGGCTGTTTCCCACCCTCACCATTCTTGGGTTAGCATGGGCCATCATGGGTTGGCTGTTTCCCACCCTCACCATTCTTGGGTTAGCATGAGCCGTCACGAGTTGGCTGTTTCCCACCCTCACCATTCTTGGGTTAGCATGAGCCGTCACGAGTTGGCTGTTTCCCACCCTCACCATTCTTGGGTTAGCATGGGCCATCACTGGTTGGCTGTTTCCCACCCTCACCATTCTTGGGTTAGCATGAGCCGTCATGGGTTGGCTGTTTCCCACCCTCACCATTCTTGGGTCAGCATGGGCCATCACTGGTTGGCTGTTTCACACCCTCACCATTCTTGGGTCAGCATGGGCCATCACTGGTTGGCTGTTTCCCACCCTCACCATTCTTGGGTCAGGTCTATGTTCTTGTCTCGTGGTCAAACAGTCACAGAGACTGTTTTTGTGCTCGCTCACTTTAGAACTCAAAGCCTGGTCCATACACACTACTTCTGGTGCACTGGACTGAATTTTGCTTGTAGAATAGCTTTCCTTATATCCAGAGTCTCTCACCATCAGGTGAACCCATTCTGACTTCTGAGGTACTTGTAATTTATGTCTCCATAGTCAAGGACGAAAGGTCAACATTTTAGTCCAACTGACCAGTGTAGGGGTTGAACTCCTTACCTCGGCACCAGCACATCGGAAGCATAAGAGCAAGCGCTATTATCCATTCGGCCATGCTGACCTCCATAAGGGATATAACTCTTGTGTCTTCCTTTTGCAGTAAAAACATGATTGTGGGGCCTGAAGAGTTGGAAGAGAGAATTATAGACAGAAGGCCTGAAGAGATGGAGGGGAGAATTATAGACAGAGCAAAAATATGGGACAAGTCAGCAAAGATAGGAGGTTTGGGTATAAGAAGATACAGGGCCAATGCTCTGTTCGAAGCGACATGACAGAATATTAAGAATGAATTTGAATAACGAAGACACAAACAATAGATTGCACGATTTATTGCCTGGCATATTTCGCTGCATCTCGTCAGGTACATACTGCAGAAATCACACAACTTACGTGAAATTAACTCAGATTTATTTGTTGACTTACTACATTTGTTCTCTCTTGTTTCATTTGTTTATGTTTTGTTTTTTCTAGAAAGAGTTCAAGGCAAAAGACACACAGAAGAGTTCAGAAACAGATCGTCTTAACTCAGACACTATTTTGACCCAAAGTGACCTTGATGACATGTCAGTGACATCTGCATTTTCATACCTTGACATTGTCACTTCTACGATCTCTCGCTCAGAAAGCTCAAATTCTATTGATCATTTTGTGCCCAATGTTTTGACTGCTAATGAAGCTATTTCTGACATGAATCAGACAAAAATGGGTCATTCAAATTCCACGCCAAAATTTAAGAGTATGGCTTCAGGCTTATCTGCTCAATCATATGACCAAAATAGCTCGGCAGATGTGAAACTGGTACTGCCATCAAGCGAACACAATTCTCCATTCACAGAAGATGGTTACATTGAGGTAATCAATGGCAGTGTTCATAAATATCCAGACAAGCACACGCCAGCTCATATGGTTTCAGTGTCAGTTCCCAAAAGGATGGAAGGAAATGGCAACAATAGTATATCTGCAGACACCAAGGGTTCAGAACCTACGTATCTGGTCACAGCTTCAGATGAATCATGTGGGCTTCAGCGAGTAGCAGGAGAAGATCGACCATCATTTCAAAGAAACTCTGAAAGGTTAGACCCACAAGTGGCAGAATCTGGCCAGAAAAGTTCTACTAGAGAAGACATTGTGAACACAAAACTCAACTCTCGGCGAACAGAAAAACGTTATCATACAGCAGATGAAATTCCAGATATTCTTAACTCTCAGAAAGATCCTGGCTTTCAGAAATGGTCCTCCCTCAGAAAAGATGTTCCACTGTGCGACCTTCAGGACCTGGGCTCCACAGTTCTCAGCACGGATTCCTGTCAGAGTTACCAGTCCTCCAGTGGTGTGAGTTCTAACGGCTCGCTGTACCTTGCAGTAGAGATAATTGAAGAAAATGATACAGTTTGTGATGGTGATGTTTTTGTTGATAGTCACCTAACAAAAGTTAATCATCCGAAACATTTATTTGTTGATGATTCAGGAAGTATTAACGAAATACTTGATTTCACTGATGGTGGCAGCACCAAATCTTTATCTGAACCCAGATCGTACTTAGCTGAATCCAAGCATGCCAAATCTAAATCAACATCAGATTTAGTTGATTTGTTCGGCAACGGTCTACAAGTCAATCAGATGACTGATGGGATAGCGTCAGTGGCAGTGACACCGGAGAATTTCCACAGGAAGTTGACCCAGTTAGACATCCGCAGGCTGAAGCAGATGAAGCACCAGATTCTGTTTGATGCTAATGTGGAATCTTCGTAAGTGATTTCCTTGGCAATTTTTATATGTTGTTTATATTCTGTTTGACGCTAATGTGGAATCCTCTTGAGTGATTTCCTTAGCAATGTTGATATGTTGTTTATATTCTTAACTGATTCAGTGCTGAAAGGTAATATATCGTCAGATGTAACCTGCCATTTTGACAGAAGGACGATATATCGCCACACTGGGGTCATTGTGTTATTTGTTTTGTTTCGCGATATCTTCCACAATTTCAAAGCTCAGTGAATGAAGATTCCCATTATAATACTTGTTCATTTGATTGTGTGCCATGTTTGGCACTGAATCAGTTTACATAGTCAGTTTATCTTCTGATATATTGACTTTGCTAATTTATTAGATTTGTCACGTACCCTCACCGGTTCTGTGGTGAAGGGGTTAGGGACGCAGTTCATAATCCCGCATAACCGCGTCTTTCAGAAAGCAGTGGCAAACTACTGATCGCAAACTTGCCCAGGAATCACTAACAGCAAAAAAATGCTGGGGTTGACTGGTACGTCCTGTAAAGGATATGCAACTAACCTTAACTTTAACACGTACCCTGTTTACAATGTTTTATCATATGTCATTTGTTACAATTGACATGACAGCCAAAGGCAGGACAGCTGGCTTCTACATAGGAATTTTGAAAGATGGTTATGTAGGTAATATTCTGCACAGGACAAACTGCTGATGAGGACTTTGTTAAATTACTGTCATGCATGTACTCACCTGCCAGTCTGATGATCCTGAGGTTAAATCCCCTTCAAGGAGGAAATATTGTGCCCACATACATCATGAAGTGTTTGCGTGTGAGTGGGCAGTTTTACCCCTGCCACTGATGTTTGGAAACGTGAGGAAACTTGAAGGCCATGCAAAAGCTAGTGTCCCATGGCAAACTGTGCTAGGGCCATGGAATTGTAGGCGTTCGCGCAACTGCTGAGAATGTTTGAAGTCGCTGATAATGATGAAGGACATTCACGCTTTTTGCAAGTAATAACAGGTCGTCAATTATTTCACGAAACGACATTTCTATTCTTATTAAACTATTAACATTGTTGCACATGATCACACAAACATACTATCACTAGACTAATTCACATTAATGCTACAACTATCACAACTAACATCTCGGCGGCAATATATAGTTTGCCATTGCCGAACTCATACTTTGGAGCCATGCGTCTGGTACCATGATCTCCACTCGAGTGACGTAATTTGTTACCGTTCTTTTACTGCTCTGTTCATTTAGAGTGCTCACTTCTTTGTGTTAATTCATTATTCCTGGTGACAATTATTCGTATAAGTATGTTTTATCTGAACTCGTATGTTCCTCTTATCACCATCGTCTCCCTTCAATAGATCTTATCATAGCTCTTTTCGTGACATGGCAACTAGGCTGGACAGATGAACGCAGCACTGCTCACATTTGCTGTACATATTAAAGCCATCATGAGCTCAGGAGGGCTGCTGGTTGTACTAGTGTAGTTACCACCATTTTCCAGATGCAGCATGAGGATTTTGCTAGTTTGGAGGTCCAGGTAGTTTAGGGCCCGAGTAATTTGGAGGCTCAAGTAGTTTAGAGGCCCAAATTGTTTGGGGGACAGAGTAGTTTGGAGGCCCGAGTAGTTTGGGGGACTGAGTAGTTTGGAGGCCTGAGTAGTTTGGGGGCTTGAATAGTTTGGAGGCCTGAGTAGTTTGGAGGCTTGAGTAGTTTGGAGGCCTGAGTAGTTTGGGGGCCTGAGTAGCTTGGAGGCCTTGTAGTTTGGAAGCCTTGTAGTTTTGAGACCCAAGTAGTATGCAGGTCCGAGTAGTTTGGAGGCCTGTGTTGTTTGGAGGCCTGAGTAGTTTGTAGGGTCCAAACAGTATGGAGGCCAGACTAGTTTGGAGACCTGAGTAGTTCAGCTAGGAGCATGTGGATTATCTCCTGCTTTATGTCTGTGCAGATGTCAATAATATGCATTATTTATGTTTACAACATTCATTTGACAATGTTTTTTTCCTATGTGTATGTAATATGCACAATAGATAATTGTTGAACGAAAGATGAGTGATTGGAAGGTCTGAATGTGAGATGGGCCTACGTGCCCAATTTGTGACGCTTTGAAAATAAAGTTAATTTGTTCGTTCGTTTGTTCCCAACCTCGTAAAATGACAGCCAGAGTTTTTGGTTGGAAGGAAAACTGCAAGGTAGAGTAATATCACATCTCATTATGCTGTGACCAGGTATATATGAAGACTTATCACTGCTCACCCCTATTGCAGTATGTAATATGTTAACAACTTTTATATGTGATTAAAATGTTTGACAACTTTCTCTTGTTCCAGGGAGGTATAACACAGAGTGGAACACGGCTGACCTGATATTAGTCCTCGCCTTAAGTGTTTGTCCTGAGATCCTGCGATGTGGGGACATCACTCTGATCAAGTCAGGGGTCTGGAGAACCTCATCATGTCATTTATTTCACCAGTCTTGCCCTGTCCTCACAGAACAACTCTTCTTTGGCACAGAGAAACTAGAACAGGAGATTGTACACACAAAGAATGCAAAAGTTTCATTGCTACATGGCTGGGATGCTGATTCTCCTGAAATGAATGAAATAATGTTAGAATTGTCCCAAAATTCAGGGATATTTCATCGCATATTTTATGTTTTGGTTCTGAGCTTCATTCTGAAAGAAGTGCATTGTCTGCTTCAATCAGACTAGCAAGCAAGATTGTATGTGCTAAGAACTCATTGAATGTGACATCAGGAATGAACAGCATTGTGCCTGGGACATCCCCACATGTGCTTCACCCCCATCTTCAGTAGCCAACAATAAGTTCCCAGGCTGGTGGTACCAGTGGCAACCTGACTGAGTATCCACCTGTGGTTTCCCCCTCTGTGAGTCATCCTGACACTCTGTTCACCCCTTGCTGTATCAGTCTTTCCAGACGGGGTTTTGCTGCACTTTCCACTCGATCCCAGAGAGCCTTCACCACATTAGCCTTGTCATAATAAAGCTGGCTGCCCAAAGGAGCAGTAACGACCAGTATATCAGCCTGTTCATTTCCTTGCACACCCTCATGCAGACATGTCCTTGCACACCCTCATACCCTGGGCAGAAAATCCATGATATGGTCTTGAGAATTCAAGGTTTCACTAAGGAAATTCATTGTTTCATTGCAAGCAATTGCAGTGTACAAACATTAATAGTCATTTGGTTGCAAAGAATAGGGCAATGACATCACAAACTTTACTGCGGTGCTGTAGTCTCATTCTAAAAACATCAGTCTATTTTTCACCAAGTCTAGTTACCTAACAGCCGCCAGCATCACCTCTCTCAACCCAACAGGTAATGAAAAGCAAAGACAGAGACAATTGGTTACACGTGAGACCACACAGATCACTAGAAGAGAGACCTTCAGACAGATGACCAGTTGTGACCTCCATGACAACATTAGACATCAACCAGGAATAGATCAGGGCATCATGTTTAGATTACATGGCACCATGTTTAGATTACAGGGCATCACATTTAGATTACAGGTCACCATGTTTAGACAACAGGGCATCATGTTTAGATTACAGGGTACCAAGTTTAGATTACAGGGCATCATGTTTAGACAACAAGGCGCCATTTTAGGCAACAGGGCACCATGTTTAGATCATGTTTAGACAACAGGTCACCATATTTAAATTACAGGGCATCATGTTTAGACAACAGCAACAGGGGGAAAGGGGGGGGGGGGGGGGGGTTGACTCACAAAATCTTATGGAAAAAAACCTTTTTGATTTGTAACATACATAACGGAAACGTGGAACCTCCATTTTTTTTTGCCCTTATCCTATGAGGCTATGTATCCTATTTTGCTACCCAATAAATCAGGAACATGTGTGATATATTTAGATACTGATGGTTCTTATGAAAATTTCCCATCCTAAACGGGCATTCGAACCCAGTAGCTTCAGAGCACCAGTCCCCCTTCCCTTATTATTATGACTATTATCATTAAGATTATTATTATTGGTATGTTTGTTTTAGCGTATATATTTATTTCACATAGTGATATTCCTTCTCAGTATGTAATGCAAATAATGTCTTTCACTATTGAATTATTATCCAATATTTATTACTTTGAAATGAAAATATTGATCCGGTGTTTCAAGGTTAACTTAAAAAATAGAAATCTATTACTTTGTTCCATGCATGTGTCTTACTTTTGTATTTTATAAATACTGCAATGCATGATGTTGTTTTGTGCCTGAGAATATTTGTCTGATGCTCCAAGTTTAAATGTCAATAATATATAGAGGTTGCCTGTATCTAATGTCTGTTTGAAATGGAAAATATACTTAGCTGATTTGTTCTGTGTCATTCTTTCAGCCATGTTTTTAGTGTTACAAATACTGTAATTATATCTATATCAGTTGCTGAGAATCATTTGAAGCTCTTAAAATAGACTGAGGAATACATTAGCACTGAAGAAAGCAAAGGAGAGAAGTAGAAATCAGTTGGATGAATGACCTGACTAATTGTTATCATCATGTGCCATGCTGATTGGTGTGAAATGTCATAGTTCGCCATCTCACACAATCACCAGAGACCTGGATCAGTTCTGTGTCCTGGTCTCAGTTATCTATGTGGCTGAACCATGCTCCTGAACCATGTGGCTGAACAATCCAGATATTTCTCTCTTTGCCTTCCCCTTGCTCTTGCTTCATGAAGTTTGCTAGTTGTCATTGAGTTTTCCAGTTTATTTCTCCTTATAACAAGCCCTGGACTGTCTGTGTCTCATTTCTCAAATCAATTTATGGTTTTTATTTTGTTTCTTCTATGACTTGTTCCCTTATTTTTCTGTCTGTACATGGTATTCTTTGCATTACCCTCAGAAACCGTATTTCCACTGCCACCAGATGTTTCTCAGCTTGTTTGCTTATTGTTCATTTTTGATTTGCATACAATAGCATGGGTTCCATCTAGCACTTTAATTCTGTTTTTCTCATTGCAGTGGACATTTTTATTGGTTGATGCCAGGGAGTCCATTTGGCTGTTGTTGGAGTACACTTACTTCTTATGCAAAATGCTGTTGTCACCTCAACGGGGCAGTTTGAATCTATGTGTGCCTATAGCTATCAATTTCATTATTGTCTTTTAATTCTACTTCTTTTATTACCTCTGTAAGTGCCAAGCAATCCATGGGGATTAACTTCTTGTATAATTACATTTATAAGTGTTATTTTGTACTTGAGAATCGCGGCTGGCTGTAACTGTCAAATGACACTGTTTAATAATCAACCTTGTTCTCTGCACCATTCTCCGGATAAGTGTTTTTTTTATTATTACAAATGCTATAAATATAGAGTGGTCCCAGACTCAAACACGAGTTCCACGTCATTTTCAGAATTTTCTCAGAATTCTTAGGGAAAGGAAATTATGAGGAAGGGAACTAGTCAGTCCTCTAGAACATGTGATGGTGTAACATTTCACACATCAGTCCGTACCATGGGACCATCTTCACATTGTCCACTGAGTATGTGCCATTCTTCACATTGTTCACTGAGTATGTGCCATTCTTCACATTGTTCACTGAGTATGTGCTTTGGGGCATGCCTTCATATTGTTCACTGAGTATGTGCCATTCTTCACATTGTTCACTGAGTATATGCCATGGGACCATCTTCACATTGTTCACTGAGTATGTGCCATTCTTCACATTGTTCACTGAGTATATGCCATGGGACCATCTTCACATTGTTCACTGAGTATGTGCCATTCTTCACATTGTTCACTGAGTATGTGCCATTCTTCACATTGTTCACTGAGTCTATGCCATGGGACCATCTTCACATTGTTCACTGAGTATGTGCCATTCTTCACATTGTTCACTGAGTCTATGCCATGGGACCATCTTCACATTGTTCACTGAGTATATGCCATGAGACTGTCTTCACATTGTTCACTGAGTATATGCCATGGGACCATCTTCACATTGTTCACTGAGTATGTGCTATGGGGCATGCCTTCATATTGTTCACTGAATCTATGCCATGAGACTGTCTTCACATTGTTCACTGAGTATATGCCATGAGACTGTCTTCACATTGTTCACTGAGTATATGCCATGAGACTGTCTTCACATTGTTCACTGAGTATATGCCATGAGACTGTCTTCACATTGTTCACTGAGTATATGCCATGAGACTGTCTTCACATTGTTCACTGAGTATATGCCATGAGACTGTCTTCACATTGTTCACTGAGTATATGCCATGAGACGTCTTCACATTGTTCACTGAGTATATGCCATGGGACCATCTTCACATTTTTCACTGAGTATGTGCCATTCTTCACATTGTTCACTGAGTCTATGCCATGGGACCATCTTCACATTGTTCACTGAGTATATGCCATGAGACTGTCTTCACATTGTTCACTGAGTCTATGCCATGGGACCATCTTCACATTGTTCACTGAGTATATGCCATGAGACTGTCTTCACATTGTTCACTGAGTATATGCCATGAGACTGTCTTCACATTGTTCACTGAGTATATGCCATGAGACTGTCTTCACATTGTTCACTGAGTATGTGCTATGGGGCATGCCTTCATATTGTTCACTGAATCTATGCCATGAGACTGTCTTCACATTGTTCACTGAGTATATGCCATGGGACCATCTTCACATTGTTCACTGAGTATATGCCATGGGACCATCTTCACATTGTTCACTGAGTATGTGCCATTCTTCACATTGTTCACTGAGTATATGCCATGAGACTGTCTTCACATTGTTCACTGAGTGTGTTCCATTCTTCACATTGTTCACTGAGTCTGTGCCATTCTTCACATTGTTCACTGAGACCATCTTCACATTGTTCACTGAGTCTGTGCCATGAGACCATCTTCACATTGTTCACTGAGTCCATGCCATGAGACCATCTTCACATTGTCCACTGAGTCCATGCCATGAGACCATCTTCACATTGTTCACTGAGTCCATGCCATGAGACCATCTTCACATTGTTCACTGAGTCCATGCCATGAGACCATCTTCACATTGTTCACTGAGTCCATGCCATGAGACCATCTTCACATTGTTCACTGAGTCCATGCCATGAGACCATCTTCACATTGTTCACTGAGTCTGTGCCATTCTTCACATTGTTCACTGAGTATGTGCCATTCTTCACATTGTTCACTGAGTATGTGCCATTCTTCACATTGTTCACTGAGTATGTGCCATTCTTCACATTGTTCACTGAGTCTGCGCCATTCTTCACATTGTTCACTGAGTCTGTGCCATGGGATTGTCTTCACATTGTTCACTGAGTATGTGCCATTCTTCACATTGTTCACTGAGTATGTGCCATTCTTCACATTGTTCACTGAGTCTGTGCCATGGGATTGTCTTCACATTGTTCACTGAGTATGTGCCATTCTTCACATTGTTCACTGAGTATATGCCATGGGATTGTCTTCACATTGTTCACTGAGTATATGCCATGGGACCATCTTCACATTATTCACTGTGTCTGTGCCATTCTTCACATTGTTCACTGTCATTATACCACAAACATTATGTCTCAAGAAGAATATCCATTATCTAGATGCAAATAACTGGTGTTACAATATAAATATCTAGATTTTAGATGCATATAACTGGGGCTACAGCAATAATATCCAGATTTTAGAAGTGAATAATTGAGATTTCAAGAATATACACATTTTACATGTAACTAACTTACTTACAACAAGAATGTCAAGATTTTTTGCAAATAACTGAGGTTAAAGCAAAAATATCCAGATTTAGATGTAAATAACAGGTTAAAGCAAAAAGATCCAGATTTAGATGTAAATAACTAAGGTTACAGCAAAAATATCCAGATTTAGGTGTAAATAACTGAGGTTACAGCAAAATTATCCAGATTTAGATGTAAATTACTGAGGTTATTGACCACTTTAATTCTTAGCTTACCACTTGAGGTGGCTGATCAATTTACCAAACTGCACCTAGAGTGGCTCGACTAGTTGACTCTACCAGTCCAGATGAAGTAACAAATATGGTCGTATTCCATTCCAGTATTTCTACAAGTCAGCTCTGTTCATCTGGGTGTTGATGTCTGGTGGAATGTTTTTTTACTTACTTTGTGACACATAAATGTTACCAGCTAGTTTTGTTATTAGTGTGTATTGTCTGGCGTAAACAATGTTATCCAGTTGGTTATTTTTCTGTGTGCCTTTTGTAACTTACAAATGTTACTGGTTAACTTGGTTATTTCTGTGTTCTTTATAAAAGTGAAATGTTACCGGTGAATTTGGTCATTTCTAAGTCCTTTACAACATACAAATTCTACTCGTTCATTGCTTATGTGTGTCGTTTATAAAATAACAATGTTACGGGTTAGTTTGGTTGTGTTTTTTTTTTCCAGTGTTGTTTTTAAACATAAAAATGTTACTCATTGGTTACATCAATTTACCTTTAGTAATATACAATCGTCTCCTGTTGCTTGCTTGTCTGTGCCTTTTTTATCATAGAAATGTTATTGACTGGTTTTGTTTTCTCTGTAAATCCTTCATAAGATACATATTATATTGCTTGCATAGTTTTTTTTATCTGTGTCCTTTCTTGCAGAAAATGTTGTACGTTGCCTTAAGCTTGGGTCTTTCCTTGAATGAGTACATCAACGGAAGTGAGAAGTGAGTTTGGTCAGTTGTACAAGAACACCATCACAAGTGATAAAATAAATATTGCAACTAAATCCTTCATCAGCACACAGACAGACACGGATATAACTATATAAAAAGCATGCAAATGTTCCTTAGCCAATGTGTATCCATCATCTGAATAGGGCAGTACACTTATTGGATGCACACATTGAATTGGGAGTCAGCTGGAATTGCGCAAGGGAAACAGAAACAGGAGCTAGCTGTCAGTCTCACTAGTAATGAAACGAGTGGCCTAGAAAAGATGAAAGGAAAGGGGGAGTGCATGGGTAGAGAGAAGAACAAAAGTTATCTAGATAAATGAAATTGGTAAAACTGTTGAAGCTGTGGAAATGTAAGCGATTAAAACAATTAAAACACACACAGTGTAAGGTAACTTTTTAAAAAAGGATTGGGGTGAGAAGAGGACAAAGGGTGTTAATGGGACCAGACCCCATAGGCAAGCAGAAAATAAGAAATAAGAAAATATAGCCACACGAGCAGTAGAAATGGCACTGCAGCAGACACGCCAAGGTAGAACAGAGGGAAACAAAAGTATTAAGCATAACGAAAGAAGACATGAAGCACTTGATAGTCTCTGAGTCTTTCCTTTACACAAGTTTTGTTTGTGTGTTACATATTGCCTTATTCTTTAGCCTCTCCTTTAGACATTGTCTGTTTTGTGGGTTTGTTTGTGTGTGTGTGTGCGTGCGTGCGTTACATGCAGTGGTATAGTGATTATGTGCATGCTTACACAGACACATTGATCAGGTTCAATCCTCCATTGTGACAGGATTTTCTGCCCGTGCAGCTCCGGGATCTACCCAACCTGGTCACATGGGACCAGGTGATTTTCAGGAAATGAATTAGGCAAGAAAAGTGGTGAGGAAGTGGGTACCATGCATCGTTAAACCTAGTATATGTCAATGTCTAAATGCCTAACATGCTACACCATGTGACAGAATCTGCTTGGGATTACCTTGACCTTCAGTGTTGTAAAAAATAACTCAAACTGGTGCAAAGCTGACTGAGGAAATAGACTAGGATCCTGGGACAGGGGGACATAGACTAGGATACTGGAACAGGAGGACATAGACTAGGGTACTTGGACAGGGGAACATAGACTAGGATACTGGGACAGGAGGACATAGACTAGGATACTGGGACAGGAGGACATAGGCTGGGATACTGGGACAGGGGGACATAGACTAGGATACTGGGACAGGGGGACATAGACTAGGATACTGGGACAGGGGGACATAGACTAGAATACTGGGACAGTGGGACATAGACTAGGATACTGGGACAGGAGGACATAGACTAGGATACTGGGACAGGAGGACATAGGCTGGGATACTGGGACAGGGGGACATAGACTAGGATACTTGGACAGGAGGACATAGACTAGGATACTGGGACAGGGGGACATAGGCTGGGATACTGGGACAGGAGGACATAGACTAGGATACTGGGACAGGAGGACATAAACTAGGATACTGGGACAGGAGGACATAGACTAGGATACTTGGACAGGAGGACATAGACTAGGATACTGGGACAGGAGGACATAGGCTGGGATACTGGGACAGGGGGACATAGACTAGGATACTGGGACAGGAGGACATAGACTAGGATACTGGGACAGGAGGACATAGACTAGGATACTGGGACAGTGGGACATAGACTAGGATACTGGGACAGGAGGACATAGACTAGGATACTGGGACAGGGGGACATAGACTAGGGTACTGGGACAGGAGGACATAGACTGGGATACTGGGACAGGAGGACATAAACTAGGGTACTGGGACAAGAGGACATAGACTAGAATACTGGGACAGGAGGACATAGACTAGGATACTGGGACAGGAGGACATAAACTAGGATCATGGGACAGACATCAAGTAGCAGTCTTTTAGACAGTCCTCTAGATATAACAAGCTAGATAACACCTAAATATAGATGATAACATCTAAATATAGATGTAACTGTGGAATTTGTAAACTGATGGCTAGACATTTGCTGCAGGATTATCCATAATAAGAAGAACATAAAAGATTATTGATACGTGTTTGTACTATGAAAGTACTCTACAACACAATCTTCCTACCACTCTATGTTACAAATGCCACACCTGGGCAATGACAGAAATAGAGAAAAGTTATATTATAACAACAGAAATGAGATTCCTGAGAAGAATACTCAACATATCAAGAAGAGATAAGATCAGAAATGAAGAAATCAGGTCTAAAGTGGGGGTTATAGCAGTGACAGATTTCATCAGAAAATGGCAAGTCATATGGTTTAGCTATGTAACTAGGTTACCAACTAACAGTATACCACAACAAGCAATGATGTACAGTCCAAATGGAAGCAGAAGAAGAGGGCCACATAAATGATGGACTGAGAGAATAGCAGTCCATGGGAATCTTGGTAACGAGAAGTCTAATAAACGGACACTCTCCAGCTGTTTATACTTCAACTCGACACCACAAAGTACAAGAGGAACAAGATGAGATATGATATGATATGAGATGAGAGATTATTATTTTAGTCTATTCCAGCTTCATACAAACTGGCAATGTTAACAAGCTTAAGTTCAATACTGCTTTTTTAAAATATATTCATCTTGATATCTAAAGGTGTACGAAGAATAAGCATAAGAAGAAATAATCTAATTGCTCTATCTTTGTAATCTTGTATTTGCCATGACAACATTGGACATATGTACATAAGTGTTATTCTTTCTTTCTTTGTGCCATTCTTTCTTTCTATGTGCCAGTTTTTTTTCAGATGAAGTTTTCTGTGCTCAGAATTCAGATACTTATTTGATGATTATGAATATTGTAATTGCACTGTACTTGAGCATAATAATTTGTTTATTGAATATACAATTATCAGTCCCTAGATAAATTTAAATACTGTACAACTTGATATGTTTCTATGTTCTTCTTAATGTAACAGAGTTGCTGTTTGCTTTGTTTTGTGTTCTTCTTTAATACAGTGTTTTAATGTTTCAAATACTGTAACAACTCTACAATTGTGGGATTATTTTCTCCATGACATTATTGGGCTTCATATGCTTTCTAGTGCACGACCACCAAAAACATATGCAGAGTCCGAGTAGAGACGTTTGCACAGGGGCCCTTTATTTTGTTATTATTATAATCATATAGCAGATTTGTTCATGTTTACAGAACTAACTAAATATGTGACATATTTTCATTAAGTTCCCTTTATGCTGGCTTAGATCACAATACACATATCTTTTTGTGGCAAAAGACTTCACACGTTGATCCACTACTCTTTCATCACCATCATGATGTACCCAGCCATTCAAGTGTCTCCACAGATCTTGGTTTTTGATGTTCCTAATCAATTCTGTTGTTGATATCATCCATGCCACCATCTCAGTCCATCCAGCATAATTTCTACAGGTCTGCCCTTAACCCCTTCTGCCACTGATTTGTTCAGTTGTCACAGTGTTTTCCAATGCCTTTTTTCAGTTGTCACAGTGTTTTCCAATGCCTTTTTTCAGTTGTCACAGTGTTTTCCAATGCCTTTTTTCTCATGAATAAAGAACACAGTTTGTCTCCTTCTTATATTTGTATGTAATGTTCGAGTGTCATTAACCTTTTCTAGACAATTATGGGTAGTCACTCTGGCAGCCCCAGGTTTTCGCAATATTCTTCTCAGAAAGCACATGTCTGTTGTGTGTTATTCCTTACAAGAATAAACTTTTATGTTTTTCTGGACCATGTCAGATCCACACAATCACACAAGGTTCTACACAGTCCAACATGATTCTGCACAGTTCCACATAAACACACAAGGTTCCTCACAGTTCCACCTGGTTCCACAGTTATGACCAAGTCTATGACCATTTTTACTGTAATTACTTAGTTTTCCTTGACTCTGTCAGTTCCTGACCATTAATAGTTTCTTCTTCTCTCTTCCTCGTCCTCTTCCTCCATCTTCTTCTTTTTCTCCCCTCCTCCTCCTCTTCCCCCACTCCTCCTCCATCTTTTTCTTTTTCTCCCCTCCTCCTCCTTTTCCCCCACTCCTCCTCCTTCATCTTTTTCATTCCTCTTTCATGGGAAATGCGTTGCACCTGGTTATGCCCCTCAAAGGTCAATATGTACGACTTCAGCATGCATTTGTGTCAGGTTTACATCCTCTAGACCAGTGGTTCTCAACCGGTGGGGAATTTTAGGGTTTCGGGGGGGAGGGGGGGGAATTAAGATTATTTCAAGATCGCGTTAATACAAGAACTGATTACTTGATATTATTTTTCCCTTCATGCTTTACGATTCTGTACGTCTCACCCTTCTGAAATTCATTTTATAACATAAGTAGACCCGCAAATCACGTTTTATATAGACATCTAAACTTTTTTTTGTATGTGCTATTAAATTTAGCTTCCATTATTATGTATACTGTGTAGAGGCGGGTGGGTGGATATTTTTAGGTAGGAAATACGAAAGGGGGGAATGACGTTCTGAAAATATGGTGAAGGGGGGCACTGCTCTAGACAGATTCTATCCAAGGTAACGTGTGCTGTCAACCCATGAGTAGGTCCACTATTTTTCCCTAACAATTTTCTGCTCTAGACAGATTCTATCCAAGGTAACGTGTGCTGTCAACCCATGAGTAGGTCCACTATTTTTCCCTAACAATTTTCTGCTCTAGACAGATTCTATCCAAGGTAACGTGTGCTGTCAACCCATGAGTAGGTCTACTATTTTTCCCTAACAATTTTCTGCTCTAGACAGATTCTATCCAAGGTAACGTGTGCTGTCAACCCATGAGTAGGTCTACTATTTTTCCCTAACAATTTTCTGCTCTAGACAGATTCTATCCAAGGTAACGTGTGCTGTCAACCCATGAGTAGGTCTACTATTTTTCCCTAACAATTTTCTACTCTAGACAGATTCTATCCAAGGTAACGTGTGCTGTCAACCCATGAGTAGGTCTACTATTTTTCCCTAACAATTTTCTGCTCTAGACAGATTCTATCCAAGGTAACGTGTGCTGTCAACCCATGAGTGGGTCCACTATTTTTCCCTAACAATTTTCTGCTCTAGACAGATTCTATCCAAGGTAACGTGTGCTGTCAACCCATGAGTGGGTCCACTATTTTTCCCTAACAATTTTCTGCTCTAGACAGATTCTATCCAAGGTAACGTGTGCTGTCAACCCATGAGTGGGTCCACTATTTTTCCCTAACAATTTTCTGCTCTAGACAGATTCTATCCAAGGTAACGTGTGCTGTCAACCCATGAGTGGGTCCACTATTTTTCCCTAACAATTTTCTGCTCTAGACAGATTCTATCCAAGGTAACGTGTGCTGTCAACCCATGAGTAGGTCTACTATTTTTCCCTAACAATTTTCTGCTCTAGACAGATTCTATCCAAGGTAACGTGTGCCATCAACCCATGAGTGGGTCTACTATTTTTCCCTAACAATTTTCTCAGGAATGCGGCCTTACAGTCTACTCTTTGCAATTGCTAGCTGCAATAGGATTTTTAACATGCACAACAAGCCTCCAGCTGTTCACCCTTATCTGAGAAGGTTAGGTGTCCGATCACACTACCCAAGAGATCAAGGCAGCATGTGATATCATTAGGTACCAATGTTTCTTGGAAAAATTCCCAGCCCTCTGCTGATCTCTTGGACCTTCTGGGCTTAAGGCTGACATTGTAATCTCGGATCCCTCGGTTCATATATTTTAACTCCTTCACTCTGTCAGTCTCATGGCCACCTGAACTGATATATTAATCAGCCTTGTTCTTGAAGGGTCACCATCTAGTCCAGAACCCTGGTCCGGAAGAGAAATGGGCCTTTACATATGTTCTCACAAAGACCAAAATTGATTACGTGAAGATTAGAATGGTTCGTTGATTGTCCTATGTTTCAGATTTCATTTATATGTTCATGTGTGAGAACAGTGTATGACTCTTCATTGATGATGTTTAATTTTTGTATAAACGGCCTTAACCTTTAATTGTATGACTCTTCTTTGAGGATGTTTAATTGCTATACAAATGACTTTAACATTACACTGGCATTGAGAAATAAAGACATACATTTGCCAGGTGCTAGTGTTAGTGTCATTTCATTTTTGGAAACTGTGGTGGCGTGGCTGCTGGAGAACTTGGTTACCAATATAGTGAGCCAGGTTCAAGCCCCAGCAGTCTTCTTCTTTCTTCTTCCATTACTGCTTTGAAATTGTATGAAATTTGTTGTAAACTAAGTTGCAAATGAGCTGCTACTTTCTGCTGAGAAAGTTGCTTCCCTTTGATCAGTTATTCAAGAATTCTTAGATCCGAAATTATGCCTAGAATACAGATTGGGGGAGATGAAGAATAGGCAAATCTTTGAGACATAATTGGAGATCACGAATAGATAAATGTTTGAGTCATAATTAGAAATAAAGAATAGACAAAAGCTAGAGACAAAATTGGAAATGACTAGATGAAAAATGTGTGATAAATAATCAGAAGAAGAAAAATGTATAAGAGAACGTGTTTAACATTTCCCGTTAACTTTATTCAGACAATTCCAGGAAAGACTGTCAGACAAGGGAACTATTCTCAGCACTTTCAGCTAAAAAGTCGATTGCTAATTTAATGAACTCATGTGAGTCTCCGGTGATTTGTCTCTCAAAAGCATTGACTGAAAAGATATTGTCACTGACAACAGATGGAGACATTGTCACTGACGCTAGATGGAGACATTGTCAGTGACATCAGATGGAGACATTGTCACTGACACCAGATGGAGACATTGTCACTGATGCCAGATGGAGACATTGTCACTGATAGCAGATGGAGACATCATCACTGATATCAGATGTAGACATTATCATTAATTAACATCAGAAGATATTGCCACTGACATCAGGAGAAAATGTCACTGACATCAGATGGCGACCTTGAAAATGACATCAGAAGACATTGTCACTGACATCAGAAGACATTGTCACTGACATCAGAAGACATTGTCAATGGCATCAGAAGACATTGTCACTGACATCAGAAGACATTGTCACTGGCATCAGAAGACATTGTCATTGGCCTCAGAAGACATTGTCACTGGCATCAGAAGACATTGTCACTGACATCAGAAGATATTGTCACTGACATCAGAAGATATTGAGACTGACATCAGAAGACATTGTCACTGACATCAGAAGATATTGAGACTGACATCAGAAATTGTCACTGACAGAAGATATTTTCACTGACATCAGAAGACATTGTCACTGACATCAGAAGATATTGAGACTGACATCAGAAGACATTGTCACTGACATCAGAAGATATTGTCACAGACACCGGAAGATATTGTCACTGACACCAGAAGACATTATCACTGACACTAGAAGAAGGTATTATAATTGAATCAGAAGACAATGACTCTGACTTCACCAGACTTCATCATTGACATAAAAAGACAGTATCAATGACATCAGAAGAAGACATTGTCACTGACATTAGAAGGAGATACTGTCACTGACATCAGGAGACGGTGTCATTGACATCAGGAGACAGTGTTGCTGACATCACACGGAGGCAATAAAAATTCCTAGGGCACTTCGGCAGATGACAACAAAATAAACAACGTGTAACTTACTAGTGGTAACAGGAGCCTTGGAATGTGATCAACATCGAACACTTAGTATAATGAGCCACATCACGAAGATTTTGCTGAGAATTATCATGCAAAGAGTTAGGAAGAAAATACAACCCGAAATAGGAGAAGAACAATGTGGGTTTGCAGAAGGCAAGGGGCCAGTAAATGCTGTGTATACAGTAAGAGAGCAGAGTACAAAGAACAGTAATTGAACGTTCTATAGAAGTAAACAGAGATCTACACCTTTGCTTTATTTACTACACAAAGGCTTTCGTTAAAGTGAGACATGTCGACATGATAAGGATGTTAGACGATCTACAAATTGATGGGAAAGACCTTAGACTTGTAAAAAACATATTTTGAAAACAACAAGCTGTAGAATTGATAATGAAGTAGGTCAATATCAGCCTATTAAAAGAGGTGTGAGACAGGGATGTGTAATGTCTCCAGATATTTTTTTTCCCTGTACAGTGAAAATATTTTCAGAAATATAGAAGATATGGAAGGAATCAACATTGGGGGATGATGCATCACTAACATTAGGTATGCAGATGATACAATCTTGATTGCAGACAATGAACAGGACCTGCAACATTTAGTAGATGCGGTTGTTGCACACAGTGAACAACTAGGGTTAGAATTAAATTGTAAGAAAACACAGATTATGGTCGTCACTGGGAAGAAGGAAATTTCACAATGTGATATACGAGTAAATGGGCATATTATTAAGCAAGTGAATCGGTACAGTTATCTTGGAACAGTCATAACATCTTATAGGAGATGCCTTGAAGAGATTAGAACAAAAATCGCCATGGCGAAGGTAGCCTTTTGCAAGATGAAAAACATACTGACCAATAAAAAGATATCAATTGAAACGAGAAAAAGAGTGTTGAAGTGCTACATAGGACCTGTACTTTTGTATGGATGTGAAGCCTGGACAATGAACAGACAAGCTGAAAAACATCTGATGGCTGTGGAAATGTGGTTTCTGGGGAAAATGCAAAGAAAACCATGAATAGACCAAAAAAAAAAAAAAACAATGAGCAAGTCCTTCAAGAAACAAATGAAGATAGTAAACTGATTAGAAACATTAGGGGTAGACAATCAAAATTATGTGGGCATGTTATGAGAAGAAATGAATTGGAGAACTTGGTGACAAGTAGGAAGATCGAAGGGAGGAGACCAATGGGAAGACCGAGAAGTAAATACCTGGACAACTTGGCCGTCTTGAACTCAAGATAAGTCCTTTCCTCCTTAGTTGGATCGCTGCAGCACTCTTCCAACGGAAAGTAGTTTTTAGATGTGGCAGTTGGACTTAGGAACCAACAACAATATATCCTGGCCTACCACAGGGATCACCATTATCTCCGGTGCTGCTCTATGCCTACACTGTGAGAATCACCAGCGAGCAAATCATAGGACCAGGGAGGACATTGTCGTATACACACGATGTTTTAGTGTATCGTCAGGGTAAGGATAGAGATCAGGTTCTCGTGGAACTACAAACCGAACTCAATCGCATAAGCACTTGGTGTGTTGAAGCTGAGGCAATGGTCAACCCAACAAAGGCAACAGTGACATGGTTCTCTTTGAATAACCATATTGTCAACACCCCAACGCCAACTGTAAATCTGGGTTCAGAGACGATGAAAAGAACAACACAGGCAATGAATTATCTGGGGATATGATTTGATCGAAGCGTAGCTTATACTGATCACGTAGACCAGGTGATAACAAAGGCCAAGCGGGGTTTGGCTGCAATGCGGGTGATGGCGGCGGCAAGCTGTGAGCAGCGCCATCTATGCCTTCTTTACGAGGGTCTGGTCCTTTCTGATTTGGAGTATGCGATGGCGATCCTAGCTCTCAGTCATAAGCAGATAGAAAGGATGGAAAGGATACAGAACGAAGCTATGCTCGTTATTCTTGGATGTACAAGAGATACAGCATGCAGGGTGACGCGTTACCTTCTTGATTTTCCAACGACGGGGGGACAAAATACAAATTTTCCGAGCACGTGCCTATCTTAGAGTCAACGCAAACACACAACATCCACTGCAGCAGGTTAAAATGAGGAAAGTCGTGGATGGGTCAAGCCGAAGACATTCTTCAGCAGGCGGGTATGTTCACTTGAGGACTTAGAACATGGCGAGGAGTAGGTACAAGTGCCAACAGAGTTCTGTACATCCTTTTCAGTGTGCTCCAACTAGACAGAAAATGCAGACAAGAAAATCCAGCTGCTGTAGAGGTGGAAGTACAGGCTCTGATCTTCAAGAATTCTTTAGAGGATGGCGCTGACATTTACACGGATGGGTCGGTCGTCCGAGGAGTGAGAAGTTCATGGGCCTTTACTGCTCAGGCCAGAGGGAAAACTGTGAAGGAAGAGTCTGGTGCTTTTGCTTTGACCACAAGCAGCCTGACTATGGAAGTCAAGGCAGTAAGTCAAGCAATATCATGGCTCGCGACACAGACATTCAATCGGGCATGTGTCCTTAGTGACTCAATTAATATGTTCAGGAGGATAGAGATGGGATGGGTCCGAAGAGAGTGACTGCTGTCTCTGGAGCGGTCTCGGCTGGCAAAGATTAGTTTCATCTTCGTGCCAGGGCATGCGGGCGTACAAGGGAATGAGCAGGCTGACCAGCTTGCAGGTAGGGCCTCTGTAGAAGGCGGACGAGCCATGGACCAGGCAGACAATCTGAATGCTCTACGATAAGTAAGTTGTTTACGAGAACAGTTAAAAGAGGTATGGCCAAACAAGAACACTACGCAGGAAGCCAAAGAAGAGTAATAAACCAACACAGAACTAGTGTCGTTAGCCTCTACACGTTGCGGGATTTGCTGAAGAGGGGATCCGAGCACTTATGGACTGAGTGGTTCTTCTTCTTCTTCTTCTTCTTCTTCTTCTTCTTCTTCTTCTTCTTCTTCTTCTTCTTCTTCTTCTTCTTCTTCTTCTTCTTCTTCTTCTTCTTCTTCTGCGTTCATCCAGAGTTGTGTTTTTTTTTTCGGACGTGATTGCGTTGTGCCTGTTTACAGCAGAGCTGCGTTCTTGCGCCGTTAGGCCGACACATCCGACTTCTGCGGGCATTTTTTGACCGGCTTAACCTTCCCGGAGGACTGAATGGTTCGATGTGCAATGATGATGGTCTGTCGACTAACTAACTAACCAACCAACCAACTAACTAACTAACTAACTAACGGCTAGGCCACATGGCATGGTCGAGACAGAAACGTGACCGCCCACGCTTATCGGCATGGTGCACGATTGACAGATGGAACAAGTGGTAGTAAGATTTATTAAAAGTAAAGTACACGATTGAAAAAATATAATGAGCAGCCCTGTTTCACTGCATGGAAAAGTAGTGCAGCTTGGGGAAAGGGCAAGAGCGGCAGTAGCTGGAACACGCACAGTGGGTAAGACTGCACTGACATTCTGCAGTCTGTGAACGTCTGCTAGTTGAAGACACAGCCTCAGCTGAACAACATGTTTAGGGAAGCTTTAGTCTGGGTGTAAGCCTGGTCCCCGCAGGGAGGGGTGACTCTGCCGTGTCTACAAGACGTGGGTACTGTCCTGCGATATTATTAAATTTCACGTTGTCTTCGAGTAATTTATCGAGTCTGTCACTTGTGAGAAATAACACTAACAGCGCAATCACGAGTCTGTTACTTTCCCGGTCGTGGGGAATACACACTTTGTGAAATAACATATCTACACTCAGACTGAATTTGTCCTCTTCTCATACTCTTCCCCCTTCTCCTCCTTCTTCTGACCCCCAGTGGATCATAATACTTCATTCAGCTCACCTCAGACTCTTTGTAGACACAATTCAATTATGTTTGGTCGGATTATGCAGCAAGTTTGTTACTGGATGAGATGGCTATCCCACACCAACCTTTCCTGGTCGTCTCTTACGATATGCTTAGTATGTTGCAGTACGTGTCCTTCTCTTTAATATGATGTGGCTGAACATCAGAAGACAACTCACTCATGGCGCGTAGATTTGGTACACGTGAAGAACAGCCAAGGGGCTTTGTTTTGGAGAGAAAGAGTTCAGGAAGAGAAATGTCAGTTGGCCGAACCGTTGCTCACAGGTTTCGCTGTCTGCCTTAGGCTGTGAAGGTCCAGTGTACGATCTCAGTATAAGCCTTGGGGATCCTCTTCTTCTTCTGCGTTCATCCGGAGAGTTTTTAATCGGACTTTTGACATTAATATTATTATTACTGTGCTGGGTATATTTCAGCTTGAAGGATTTATCTAGTTATTTTAGTTTATGTTGTGTGAATTCTGCAGTATGTACCTGACGAGATGCAGCGAAATATGCCAGACAATAAATCGTGTAATCTATTTTTTGTGTCTTCGTTATTCATAGATAAATGCAAATAAGAAGAAGATATAGCTCGATTAATGACGGATACAGATACATGTATATTGTATACACCAGTGGAGAGACAACTCTGGCGGCCGAGAGGCATAACTTCCGGGTGGAGTCTACCAGACGACGAGATGGCCAGCGCCAGGTGTAGGACCGTGTAGAATAGGATGTGGGTGGCAGGTTTACTGTGGACGGACACACACGCTTCAACTTGACCAGTACAATCATGTGAACAAACTATACTGAGCCTTAGGATACAGAATGGCAGGGGCACAGAAGGAAGAGCCCAGTGATCTCTCGCAGGGCAGGGTTCGAGAAGGTACGGGCAATCCCTTCCTGGCGAGTTCAATTCAAAGTTGTGTTGATTCTTTCTTCACAGTTGTTGAACGACACAGTGTTGTTTTCATAATGAAATATGTTGAATGGTGCTGATGAAATGAAATCTTAGTATGTCATTTAAATATGTACATAATCTCTCATTATGTAGCGTGTCCATACTAGGATTTCGCTGTTCCGTCATCGCAGCGCCTGAAAAGTGGATTCAAGGCTCAGTCAGTGAGCCAGCTCTCACGACTGGTTATCCCTGTTCATATTTAAGCCCTCTTTGATGTCCCATTCATTACACCATCTATATGCAGAAGTGTTGTTTACTTACTTAATTGTCTGTGGAACAGCATTTCTTAGTTTATACTTCTTAGTTTTTCTACGAGCAGTATGAAGATCCCCTGCCGGCTTGCTAGGCCAGTCGCAGGTTTAGGACACTAATCTGACCACAGGGAGTCCATCCCCTATGGCGAGCCATAGCCCCGTTAGCCCATGACCTCGCGGTCATGGTTGCCCGGTCTGCACCACGTGGAGGTGGGGGTTGACTTGTGTAGTCTGCGGGTCATCGGCAGGCTACTAATTTTCGCTAAGCGAAACGCAGCTTGGATTTAGGAAAAACAAAGGATGCACAGACGCCATTTTTGCTCTTAGACAACTTATAGAAAAATCAATTGAATTCAATGAAACACTCTACTTAGCCTTTGTTGACCAAGAAAAGGCATTTGATAGGGTAGATAGAAACAAGCTGTGGGAAATCCTTAAACAATATGGAGTGAGCACACATCTAACAAACCTATGTAGAAGTTTATACGACAACAGTGAATGCATAGTGAGAGCAACTGGAGGACACTCAGAACCCTTCACCATAAGATCTGGAGTACGACAAGGTTGTGTCCTGTCCCCTCTCTTGTTCATAACATATATAGACAACATATGTAAAGAAACCAGCCAAGCAGAGACAGCAAGAATACCGCATGACGAGAACACAGAAGAAGAACCATCTGCAAATCTAACCATTAGAGAACTCCTGTTTGCGGACGACCAAGCACTAATAGCAAAATCAGAAGCTGAATTACAAGACCACATGAATAGTCTAAACGAAATGTGTAGGGAACATAACATGAAAATTAGCACAAGCAAAACAGAGGTAATGACTATAACTAAAGAAGAACAAACAGCAACAATTCACCTAAACGAACATCCCTTGAAACAAGTAAAGAGCTTCAAGTACCTAGGAAGTATAATATCATCAAATGGCAGATCAGAAGACGAGATCGAAAATAGGTGCAATAAGGCAAATCAACTCATTGGACAAATGGCACCAATACTAAAGAACAAATATGTATCAATAACTACTAAGAAAGCACTTTACAACACAATCTTCCTACCAACTCTGTGCTACCAATGCCAAACCTGGACAATGACAGAAAAAGAGAAAAGAAAAATCACAACAACAGAAATGAGGTTCCTGAGAAGAATACTCAACGTATCAAGAAGAGATAAGATCAGAAATGAAGAAATCAGGACTAAAGTGGGGGTTAAAGCTGCTCTAGATTTTATTAGAAAGCAGCAAGTCAAATGGTTTGGCCATGCAAGTAGGCTACCAGTCAACAGCATGCCACAACAGGCAATGACGTACAGACCAGATGGAAACAGAGGAAGAGGCCGACCACGTAAACGCTGGACGGAGGGAATAACAGAATCCATGGGAATGTCGATATACGAAGCCCATAACCGGGCACTCTCACGAAGTTTATACTTCACCTCGACACCGCAAGGTACAAGAGGAACATGATGAGATGAGATGAGATGACAGCATTTCATGAGATAAGTCACACACACACACAAAGGCTAGTTAATCATAAATATACTGACACAATAGCCCCAGTGTCCTCACCAGGTCAGGAGGAGGGGCTGACAGTGCTCCTGGGGTGACGGAGTGACAAAATACAATCTAATCTAAGCACATCCACCTTGAATGTGACCAAACCAGGAATTATCATAAAGTACTTCAGTCTCTTGGGCTGGCAGTGAAGATGTCTTATTCTGTGGCATACTTGCCATTTGACAGCCTTGTGTCACTCCTTGATTCCATGTATATCAGCATTGACACATCTATGCATGCCTGGGTTTCCTGGGTCTTCTTCTGTTGCCCAGTATTTTGTCAAGTGCTCTGTCTGGTGTGTTTTCATGTTGTGCTCTAGAGAGACATGAACGCTTATGCCAGCTGGCAGGGTATTTGATGATGATGATGTTTTGTAGCACTATATGGCTCTGAAACATGGACTCTTGACTACAATGGATGAAAAGACATGGACACATTTCAGATGTGGTGTAACTACATGACTTGCTCCTGCTCCTTGTTTAACAAGATTGATGACAGCATCATAGAAAGACAAAAGGCAATGATGACAACACCACACAAACACAAGCTCATGTTTGACTGTATCAGTTACGGATTCCATGGACCTCATCTCTTCCATTAATGTGGTGTTGGCTAAATTATACATTGTTTATGATAAGTCGCTGGCATAACTTCATCTTCTGTGATATGTAGCGGTGTGAAGTAAGACGATGGTATATTTGATTATTTGCTTGTTAGTCTAGTGTGACCACAAAAATCCACATTCTCTCTGCGACGACTCAAACTCCTTGCATTCTTGAATGTACATATACATGAGCTAGTTGACAATTGAAATGATCACAAACAACAGACGGCTTGTGCGTCCTAATACATACCAAGTTTTATTTCTGAACAGTGTCACAACGTGTTCCCACTATGCCGGTCTCCAACCGTGTCCACATACCTGTGAGAACATCACGATCTGCTCACACATCTTAGTATTGTATTATCGCCATGCAGGCTACTGCATTGTTTCTCATTCAAATCACAGTCAACAGTCACACACTGCATACATTTTACTCACGATATAGTTGATTGCTGACTCACAAATGTTGTAGGTGACTCCCCTAATGGCCTGCTGGCCATGGTAATGGCTGAGTTGAACCGCCTAAACTATTACATGTTCTTGTTTCATTGAATAAACTGCCTATCAATCCATACATCGTTCCTTGTTATCCTTCGTAGTTAACGGGTGTGTTCTTCCATGTTATGACTGAACTAGCTCTTCGTTGATGTCCACTTCTAGAAATTAACTTCTCAGAACTCTGTTTCGATGTTCCTCCTTCTTGCCATTTCTATTCAACCCTGCCCTTCTCCATTTTTACATCATAGTCACTATGCGTGCGCCCGTGCGTTCAGTACGTGCGGTAGTCTTTTATCGTAACTTTCCCATAATATTTACTTATTGGTGAACTTGCTAATTCCCAGTGCTGAGACTCATGGCAACGAGAAACTTCTTCTCTGTCATGTTTGACTATCAGTTACAAGGCACTTCTACATTTGTGTTTGACTGTATCAGTTACGAGGCACTTCTACATTTGTGTTTGACTGTATCAGTTACGAGGCACTTCTACATTTGTGTTTGACAGTATCAGTTACGAGGCACTTCTACATTTGTGTTTGATTGTATCAGTTACGAGGCACTTCTACATTTGTGTTTGATTGTATCAGTTACGAGGCACTTCTACATTTGTGTCCTTTCAGGACCCATCCCCCACTGGTCCAAGTCTGACACCCAGCTCATGCCTGTGGCTCCTAGTAGCTGTCAGCATGCGACAGCGGCCACCCCCTGGGCAACAGCTGTGAGAGGCTGGCTAAACCAGGCATGGGTATCCGATTTGGTGTCAAACCAAGAGGTAAACTAGGGTATGCCTACCCAGCATGTGAAGACAGGATTCGGCAGACTGCGCGGAAGAAATCATTCCTGATTCAACGGGCAAGACGGCGTTTACCTGCAAAGCATTGTGGAACGTAATGAGCACGGCAAGGCACGTAGAGCGCCCTGGTCATCCACTGCACCTGTATTCGTCTCCAATCGTCTCGACTTGTCTTGCCACTGGACTCAGATGGACTCAGGCGAGAGAGTGAGGTCGACGAATTACGCAACTCTTCCTCACTTTAATCCAAGTCATCGCGCAAGTCATTCTTCATCCAACGTCACATATCACCTTCAAGCCCTGTGGCGATGGGCGAGCGGCAAAGCGGCAGGCGTGGGTAAGCTGGCAGCCGTAGTCGCAGACCTGCACACAGGCGGCTCAGGCCATATGGTCGTCTTCTACTGACCGGAGCAGCAGTGGGATTCAGCAGCCCCCTGAGCGACTGAGCAGCCCTCTATAGGAACACACTGCTTACCTCCATAGCATGAGGAAGGGGCTAGAAAAGGTGCCCTAAACATTGTCTGCTTCATCACTACCTAACCAGCTAGCCGCGGTTGGTGGGTACCCTTAACTGCGGTCGACATACAAAGAAAGATAAAACAAGCAAAGCTAAAAGAGTAAACCATATTCCCTTAACAATTGGAACTTGGAATGTACGCACCCTACTTGACAGAGACGGCGCGTCGGGTCCAGAGAGACGAACAGCACTGATTGGGAGAGAGCTGGGCAGGTACAACATCGACATTGCAGCCTTGAGCGAGACACGACTTGCAGAAGAAGGCCAAATCTGTGAAATTGGTGCCGGCTACACATTTTTCTGGAGTGGAAGGAAAAGCGAGGAAAGACGCCAATCCGGTGTGGGATTTGCCATTAAGTCGGCCCTGGTCGGCAAATTAGCTGGATTTCCAAAGGCTATAAACGACAGGCTCATGACCATGAAGTTGCCTCTGCTGAATGGAAGGAAGTACGCAACCATTGTGAGTGTCTACGCACCAACTATGACCAACGAAGATGATGTCAAGAACAAGTTCTATGAGGACCTGCACAGTGTATTAACATCTGTTCCCAAAGGAGACAAACTTATACTCCTTGGGGATTTCAATGCCAGAGTAGGCACGGACACCACCTCTTGGAGTGGCATTATTGGAAAGCATGGAGTCGGAAATTGTAACAGCAATGGACTCCGCCTCCTTCAGACATGTGCCGAACATGATCTCGTTATTACGAACACAATTTTCCGTCTCCCCATGAGAAATAGGACATCGTGGATGCACCCTCGCTCGAAACACTGGCACCTCATTGACTATGTCATCGTCAGGAGGAGTGACAGACAAGACGTTCGAGTGACAAAATCCATGTGTGGTGCCGAATGTTGGACAGACCATCGTCTCATTGTCTCGAAAATGAACATCCACATCAGGCCACCACGGCGTCCTCAAGGGGGGAAAATGCAAACAAAGCTAAATGTCACCCGCCTAAACAGCAAGAAAATGCAGCAGTCGTTTGAAAATATGCTGGAAGACCGCCTCAAGCCCAATGCTGAAGCTAAACAGGATACAGAAACAGAATGGAGAGCCCTAAAGGACACAATTTACAACACCGCTATGGAAATCCTGGGTCCAGCCCCCCGAAAGCATAAAGACTGGTTTGATGAAAATTCCGAAGACATCAACCAATTGCTGGCCGAGAAACATCTTCTCCTCAAGGCACATTTGAATGACCCAAAGTCAACATAAAAAAAAGATGCTTTCAAGAACATTCAGAGAGTAGTGCAGCAGAAACTTCGGCACATGCGGGACTCCTGGCTGAGCAGCAAAGCTATTGAAATTCAGGGCTTTGCTCACAGACATGATATGAAAAACTTCTACGACTCACTGAAAGCGGTCTATGGTCCTTCATCACCAGGCATAGTTCCCCTCCTCAGTGCAGACGGGGGAACATTGGTCACCGATAAGAAATAAATCCTCCAACGCTGGGCAGAGCATTTCAGCAAAATCTTAAATGCAACTTCCTTCTTCGATGATGAAACCATCATCTGCCTTCCTCAAGTTCCCACCAATGAGACACTTGGTGACCTGCCAACCATAGTGGAAATAAACAAAGCCATCCAGCAACTCTCCAGCGGCAAGGCACCTGGTCCTGACTCCATCCCAGCAGAGATATACAAGGCAGGTGGGCCGGTCCTAACAGAGCAGCTTCACCAAGTCTTCACAAACATATGGATGAACGAGACCATGCCACAAGATTTTAAGGACGCGTCAATAGTCCACCTTTACAAACGTAAAGGAAACCGCCAATCCTGTGACAACCACCGAGGCATCTCCTTGCTTTCAATTGCAGGGAAGATACTCGCCAGAATTCTTCTCAATCGCCTCACAGCCCATCTCTATCAAGGTCTTCTTCCTGAGAGTCAATGTGGCTTCAGAAAAGAACGTGGAACTGTTGACATGATTTTCGCTGCAAGGCAGCTGCAAGAGAAATGTCAGGAACAGAACTGCGAAATGTTCTCCACTTTCATTGACCTTACCAAGGCTTTTGATACAGTCAGCAGAGAAGGACTGTGGAAGATTATGGCAAAATATGGCTGTCCACGAAAGTTTGTCCAAATAGTGCGGCTATTTCATGACGGTATGCAGGCAAGAGTACAGGAAAATGGTGAACTGTCTGAACCCTTTCCTGTAACCAATGGAGTGAAGCAAGGATGTGTCCTGGCACCAACACTGTTCAGCCTCATGTTTTCAGCCATGTTGATGAATGCCTTTGAGAACGACGACATTGGAATAGACATCAACTACCGTATGGATGGAAAGTTATTCAATCTCAGAAGGCTGAAAGCTAAAACCAAAATTGACAGCGGCACCGTCAGAGAGTTCCTGTTTGCTGATGATTGCGCTCTATACGCCAACTCAGAGGCGGACATGCAACATAATGTTTCAGCTTTCTCACATGCCTGTGCCAACTTTGGGCTCAATATCAACTTGGAGAAGACTGTAGTTATGTACCAGCCAGCTCCAGGGAATAATCACACTGTGCCGAATATCAAAGTGAATGACCATAGACTAAGTGTTGTGGACAAATTCACCTATCTTGGCAGCACTGTGTCACAAGCTGCCACAATCGATGACGAAGTGAATGCAAGAATCTCCAAGGCCAGTGCAGCCTTTGGCAGACTGTACAAGAATGTATGGGACAGAACTGGAATAAGCCTGCAAACAAAGCTAAAAGTCTACAAAGAAGTTGTATTATCCACACTGCTATATGCTTGTGAAACCTGGACTGTTTATCAGCGACACACTAGGAAATTAAACCACTTCCACACAGTCTGCCTAAGGAAGCTACTGAAGATTAAATGGCAAGACAAGATTCCAGACACTGAAGTCCTAGAAAGAGCATCCATGCCCAGTATCCACACTCTACTGATGAAGAATCAGATTCGCTGGGCTGGTCACTTGACCCGCATGCCAGATCACAGGCTCCCTAAACGAATTTTCTACAGCGAACTGCGTTGTGGTAAACGCTCCCAAGGTGGCCAGAGGAAACGTTTTAAAGACACTCTGAAAATTTCACTGAATGCTTTTGGAATTCATCATGACACCTGGGAGGCTGCAGCCAGAGACTGAAATTCGTGGCGTGCATCATTGCGCAAAGGTGCAGTCATATGTGAGGCAACCAGGACTGCAAGAGCTGTGAAGAAAAGGCAGGACAGAAAAACCACTGCAGGAAATCCTCCTCCAGAGACGTCAAGCATTCTTTGCCCACATTGTCAAAGAACATTTCGAGCCAAAATAGGCCTTATCAGCCATCTTAGAACCCACGGCTCCACATCTTCAACCCCACTGGATGAAATGAATGGTCATCATCATTCTTGATGGACAAACAACAACAACAACAACATTTGTGTTTGACTGTATCAGTTACAAGACACTTCTAAATTTGTGTTTGATTGTATCAGTTATGAGGCACTTCTACATTTGTGTTTGATTGTATCAGGTACGAGGCACTTCTACATTTGTATTTGACTGTATCAGTTATGAGGCACTTCTACATTTGTGTTTGATTGTATCAGTTACGAAGCACTTCTACATTTGTGTTTGATTGTATCAGTTATGAGGCACTTCTACATTTGTGTTTGATTGTATCAGTTACGAGGCACTTCTACATTTGTGTTTGACTGTATCAGTTATGAGGCACTTCTACATTTGTGTTTGACTGTATCAGTTACGAGGCACTTCTACATTTGTGTTTGACTGTATCAGTTATGAGGAACCTCTCTGTCATGTTGACTCAGTTATGAGGAACTTCTTCTCTGTCACGTTTGACTGTATCAGTTATGAGGCACTTCTACATTTGTGTTTGATTGTATCAGTTACGAGGCACTTCTACATTTGTGTTTGACTGTATCAGTTATGAGGCACTGTCAACACTCCAACACCAACTGTAAAGCTGTGTTCAGAGAATGTGGAAAGAACTCAGGCAATGAACTACCTGGGGATACGTTTTGATCGAAGCCTTGCTTATAATGAGCACGTAGACGAGGTGATAACAAAGGCCAAGCGGGGTTTGGCTGCGATGCGGGTGATGGCGGCAGCAAACTGTGAGCAGCGCCATCTATGTCTTCTGTACGAAAGGCTGGTCATGTCTGTTTTTGAGTATGCGATGGCTATCCTGACTCTCAGCTGTAAGCAGATAGAAAGGATGGAAAGGATACAGAACGCAGCTATGCGCATTATTCTTGGATGTACAAGAGATGCAGCATGCAGGGCGATGCGCTACCTTCTTGATCTTCCAACCATTGAAGACAGAATACAAATTTGCAGAGCACGTGCCTACCTCAGAGTTAACGCAAACACACAAAATTCACTGCATAGTGAAATTAGAAAGGTGAAGGGCAGCAGGTTAAAAAGAGGAATGTCGTGGATGGGTCAAGCCAAGGACATTCTTCGACAGGTATGTTCACTTGAAGGCTTAGAACCTGGCGAGGAGTGGGTACACGTGCCAACAGATTTCTGTACGTCTCTTTCAGTCTGCATCCAACTAGACAAAATATGCAAACAAGAAAATCCAGCTGCTGTGGAGGCGGAAGTACAAGCTTTGATTTTCGAGAATTCGTTAGACGGTGAAGCTGTCATATACACAGATGTGTCAGTTGTCCGACATGTGAGAAGCTCATGGGCTTTTACGGCGCAGGCCGGAGGGAGAATTGTGAAGGAGGACTCTGGTGCTTCTGCTGAGACCACAAGTAGCCTGACTATGGAAGTCATGGCAGTAAATAAAGCAATAACATGGCTGAGACACAGACATTCACTAGGGCATGTTTTCTTAGCGACTCAATGAGCATGCTCAAGTGGATAGAGATGGGGTGGATCTGAAGAGAGTGGTTGCTGTCTCTGGAGCGGTCTAGGCTGGCAAACTTAGGTTCATCTTTGTGCCAGGGCATGCAGGAGTACAAGGAAATGAGCGGGCTGACAAGCTCGCAGGTAAGGCTACTTTGGAGGGCAGACGTGCCATGGACCAGGCTGACATTCTGAATGCGCTACGAGAAGTAAGACTGTTGCAAGAACCAAATGATGACTGTGAGTCTACAACCATGGTCAGACTGCAAGAACTGCAAATTAAAAGAGATGTGGCCAAACAAGAACACTACACAGGAAGCCAAAGAAGATTGATAAACCAACACAGAACTGGTGTCGTGAGCCGCTACATGCTGTGGGATTTGCTGATGAGGGGATCCGTGCACTTATGGACTGAATGATGTGCAATGAGGATGATCTGTCGACTAACTAACTAACTAGTTATGAGGCACTTCTACATTTGTGTTTGATTGTATCAGTTATGAGGCACTTCTACATTTGTGTTTGACTGTATCAGTTATGAGGCACTTCTACATTTGAGTTTGACTGTATCAGTTACGAGGAACTTCTCTGTCGTGTTTCAGTCAGGAGACAGTGGGCGGTACATGAAGACGGGGCCCTCGCCTACCAGATGCAGAATGAAGAAAGTGAGATTTTGTTGTCAATATTGTCATTGTTATCATTATTGTCACTGTTATCATTATTTTCATTATTATTGCAGTCATTGTTATCATTATTGTCATTGTTATCATCATAAAATGAGCTTTTATTGTCATTAGTGTCATTGTTATCATTATTGTCATTATTTTGATTGTTATTGCAGTCATTGTTATCATTGTGGTTATTGTTGATTATTGTTGTTGTTATCATTGTTGCCATTGTTATCATTGTGGTCATTGTTGTCATTATTATCATTATCATCAAGGTTTTCATTGTTGTCATTATTGCCATTGTTATCATTATTATCACTGTTATCATTATTGTCATTGTTATCATTATTGTCAATGTGGACATTGTTATCATTGTGGTCATTGTTATCATTATTTTCATTATTGTCATTGTGGTCATTGTAATCATTGTTATCATTGTTATAATTATTGTCATTGTCATCATTGTTATCATTATTGCCATTGTTGTCATTATTGCCATTATCATTATTGTCATTGTTATCAATATTGTCATTGTTTTCATTATTGCCATTGTTATTATTGCCATTGTTTTCATTATTGTCATTGTTATCATTTTGGTCATCATCATCATTATTGTCATTATTATTTTTGCCATTGTTATCATTATTGTCATTCTCATTGTTGTCATTATTGTCATTGTTATCATTTTTGGCATTATTACCATTGTGGTCATTGTTATCATTGTGGTCACTGTTATCATTACTGTCATTGTTATCATTATTGTCAATATTACCATTATTGTCACTGTTATAATTATTGTCACTGTTATCATGATGGTCTTTGTTATCATTGTGCTGATTGTTATCATTGTATCATTATTGTCATTGTCATCATTGTGGTCATTATTATCGTTATTGCCATTGTTATCATTGTGGTCATTGTTATAATGACTGTCATTGTTATCATTATTGTCATTGTTACTATTGTGGATATTGTTGTCATTATTGTCATTGTTATCATAATTTTCACTGTTGTTATTGTCACTGTTATCATTATTGTCATTGTTATAATTGTATTCATTGTTATCATTATTGCAATTGTTATCATTGCCATTATTATCATTGTGGTCATTGTTATCATTACTGTCATTGTTATCATTATTGTCATTGTTATCATTATTGTCACTATTATCATTAAGGTCATTGTTGTCATTATTTTCATTGTTATCATCATTGTCATTGTTATCATCATTGTCATTGTTATCATCGTTGTCATTGTGATCATTGTTGTCATTGTGATCATTGTTAACATTAGTGTCATTGTTATCATTACTGTCATTGTTATAATTATGGTCATTGTTATCATTATGGTCATTGTTATCATTATTGTCATTGTTATCATTATCGTCATTATCATTGTGGTCATTGTTGTCAGTGTTTTAGAGTGTATCAACACTGGTGTAGTAAACTTCTTCTTCATATTCTTTACTTCCACCTCCTCTTTCTGCTTATGTTCTTATGTGGTCGTCTTTCTATGATGTTATCATCATTATCTCTGTATTCCCATGATATCATCATTATCTCTGTATTCCCATGATATCATCATTATCTCTGTATTCCCATGATATCATCATTATCTCTGTATTCCCATGATATCATCATTATCTCTGTATTCCCATGATATCATCATTACCTTTGTGATAATATACTTCTTGTGCCATTGTGTTTGTATTTTAGTTGTATATAACGGTGGTTAACGTTGGGGTTACGTTCTTGGAAAATGCGATGTTAAGTGAAACGACGTATAGCGAAACACTATTTCCCATAGAATTCAATGAAATACAGTGTATTGTGTACCACAGTAATGTTTATTTTGATGGTTGTTGATATTTATTGGCTAAATAGAGGTGGGTTGGAGGGTGAGTGGTAGAGTTATTAGGATGTAGAGGCATTAAATTCTGCCTCTTCATCTGAGGATGAAACTGTAACCTCTTCCTGCCTCTTTTTTTGGCTCTTCGCTGCTTTAACAAAAAAATGTGTCCAATGTCTGCTGCACAGTAACCACCCTCCTCAGAATCGGCACTCTCTGCTTCACCTGTTGTCTGAATGTTGTGCAGGTGTGAACGTTTCTTAGAGCTCTCAAACCAACCACGACTCGCTCTAAAACTATGATCGGCACTACTAGTACTGCTCTCACCCGCTTTCTTAGCTAGATTTTCATAGAGAGACTTTGCTTTCTCTTGGATAACCATCTTGCTCACAGGCATATTCCGTTGGTTCTGGTCTTCAATCCAGTCGGCCAATTGTGCTTCCATGTTCTCCATAAGAATACTTCTGGTGCAAGTGATCTTGTAAGCACTCAAAGGGGTTAAGATTTAGCACCCTCTTTGATTTTGTCAGCACCTGCATGAATTGTCCTTACCGCCATTGGAGGTAAACCATGGACTTCACTGATATCAACAGCCCGATCTCCAGCCTCAAAACGACGTTATGGCGAAATGTAGCACCGTAACTTAGTCCCCTATGTGACAACGACGTTATAGCAAAATGACGTATACTGAGGAGCCGACGTATATCGGGGCCTACCTGTATGTATGTATGGATATATATATATATATATATATATATATATATATATATATATATATATATATATATATATATATAAATGCCTTTGCAGTTGTATGCTGCTATCATTGTCTTTATGTTCATTGACCGCTGCCATTGTCTCTGTCCTTTGCATTTCCACACATTCAAGTGTTGTCTTGGAGGTCAGCATGGCTGAGACATCTGTCTCTTCTGACCGTGGCTCAGTTGGTGTGTTTCACATGCCAATCAGATGATCTCATCCTTGACTTGGTAATGTAAATTATAAGTTCCTCTGAAGTCACAGTGGGTTGGCCTGATGGCCAGGGAAGCTAGTGATAGGGAAAGCTAACCATCCTTTCAAAAACCAGCCCAGTGCACTCACTAGTAGTAGCATGTTTGTGGACTACTCTCCAGACAAAAGCGAGCGATCACCAAATAAACACCAACAAGGGCTGTGTCTGCAGTGAAGATGAGTTGGTCTGAATCTACAGAATATTCTGCCTCGTGATGTTGTTTAACTCTTCAACAGACTGCTTGTTGTTCATCTGTTTTTGTATCCCGTTGTCCCACTTGTAGCGCTGCCTTTCTCTTGCTCGGCTGTTTCTAATACAGTGGTTTTTACAAGCACATCATGTCTTTTAATGTCATGTCATTTGCTGCTCAATTAACTTTGGAAAATGACATGTCATCTGTTTTTTTTTTTGTCTGACGCAGTAACGGAGCATTATGGCCTAAATCGCTTCCATCGGCGTATGGTGCGCGAGGACATTCCCGTGGCCAAGTTTGTGCAATCTGAAGAGGAGTTACAGCAACAGGAGGAGAGGCTGAGAGAACTCGAGGTGCTCAAAATACAGTAAGTTAATTAGTTGCATGTCCTTTACAGGATGTCGCAGTCAACCCCAGCCTTTTTTGGCTGTTTGTGATCTCTTGGCAAGTGTACGTTCAGTAGGTGTGTGGAAGGTGTTGGAAAACATGCTGTAACACTGCGCCTCAAGGTGTATGGAAAGTGTCCTAAAACATACTGTAAACTGAGCCTCAAGGTGTGTGGAAAGTGTCCTCAAACATGCTGTAACACTGGGCCTCAAGGTGTGTGGAATGTGTCCTCAAACATGCTGTAACACTGGGCCTCATAGTGTGTGGAAGGTGTCCTAAAACATGCTGTAACACTGGGCATCAAGGTGTGTGGAAAGTGTCCTAAAACATGCTGTAACACTGGGCCTCAAGGTGTATGGAAAGTGTCCTAAAACATGCTGTAACATTGGGCCTCAAGGTGTGTGGAAAGTGTCCTTAAACATGCTGTAACACTGGACCTCAAGGTGTGTGGAAAGTGTCCTAACACATGCTGTAATACTGGGCAAGAGGTGTGACTTCATTGCGCCCGGTGCTATTCCATATAGCTCGGCATCTCTGCACAGCTGAAAGCATCACTCACAGGGTGGACTCTGTAGCTTCAGGGTGGATCCCTAGGAATCTCATCATAAACAGGATAGACTCTGTAGCCCCAGGGAGGATCCCCAGTGATCTCATCACTCACAGGATGGATTCTTTAGCTCCAAAGAGCATCCCCAGGGATGTCACTCACAGGATGGATTATGTAGCCTCAAGGAGGATCCCAAGGGTTCTGATCACTCACAGCGTGGACTCTGTAGCCCCAGGAAGTATCCTCAAGGATCTCATCACTCACAGGATGGACTCTATAGCTCCCGAGAGTATCCCCAGGGACCTCATTACACATATGATGGACTCTATAGCTCCAGTGAGGATCCCCACTGATCTCATCACTCACAGGATGGACTCTATAGCTCCAGTGAGGATCCCCACTGATCTCATCACTCACAGGATGGACTCTGTAGCTCAAAGAAGGATCCCCACTGATCTCATCACTCACAGGATGGACTCTATAGCTCCAGTGAGGATCCCCACTGATCTCATCACTCACAGGATGGACTCTGTAGCTCAAAGAAGGATCCCCACTGATCTCATCACTCACAGGATGGACTCTATAGCTCCAGTGAGGATCCCCACTGATCTCATCACTCACAGGATGGACTCTATAGCTCCAGTGAGGATCCCCACTGATCTCATCACTCACAGGATGGACTCTGTAGCTCAAAGAAGGATCCCCACTGATCTCATCACTCACAGGATGGACTCTATAGCTCCAGTGAGGATCCCCACTGATCTCATTACTCACAGGATGGACTCTATAGCTCCAGTGAGGATCCCCACTGATCTCATCACTCACAGGATGGACTCTATAGCTCAAAGAAGGATCCCCAGGGATCTCATCACTCACAGGATGGACTCTATAGCTCCAGTGAGGATCCCCACTGATCTCATCACTCACAGGAAGGACTATGTAGCTCCAGGGAGGATCCCCACTGATCTCATCACTCACAGGATGGACTCTGTAGCTCAAAGAAGGATCCCCAGGGATCTCATCAAAACTGCTCCGGAACTGAACGACAGAGTCCAAACTCAAACCTGTCAGCAGAGCATGAGGCAGCTGGCACAACCTCTCAGCCAGGAATACCTCCAATGACACTGTGTTTTCCTTCTTGCTAAAGGCTATTTTTGCCCTGACAGTGCTGGCACTAATCTTACAAGGTATCTTCCATCAGATGTTATGATGTTCCAAGAGAGTTGTACAGCTTCACGTGTTTAACAATGTTCCCATTTACTTGTATGTTGCATTCTGATATATCTTCCTTCTCGGAGATGACCATCATTTCAGTTTTCTTACAATGTAATTCTAACCCTAGTTGCTCATTGTGTACAGTAACAGCATACCCAACACCATATTCCAAATAAGGCGTACAGGCCTGTACAAAGGTTGATTTGCTATTCCTGCTGTTTAATATAATAATAACGTACTTGTCATATTTAAATATTTATTGTATTTTTTGCCCTAACTCTTTTTCACAATAGGGCTGAGGAGGATGCAAAATTAGCAAAGAAAATCAGCCAGCATATGAAACGGGAAGGGAGGAATCGCGGAGACTATGACAACAGACATCAGGGTGTTCATGAAGTCCGAAATCGTACAGATCACTATGAAGTCAAAAATCGTTTAGATCACGATGAAGTCAGAAATCGTACAGATCACGATGAAGTCAGAAATCGTACAGATCACGAAGTTATAAACCGCAGAGATCAGGATGTCAGAAACTATGAAGAACTTGATATTGGCAACCAAGGACAATATCAAACCCGAGATCACAAAGTCCGAAATGTCACAGATCACGAAATCAGGAATCGCACAGATCACGAGATCAGAAACCACGCAGATAACAGAATCAAGAACCACACAGATCACGAGATCAGAAATCTCACAGATGACGAAATCAGGAATCGCGCAGTTTATGAAGTTGAAAACCAACAAGAACACATTGTTGGAATTCATGGAGACCATCAAATCAAAAGCCGCACTGACCACGGTTTCAGAAACCCTACGTTCCATGATGTCAGAAAATGTACAAATAATGATGTCACAAGTTGTATAGATAATGATGTGAGAAACAATTTCTACCAGGAAGCCAGAAATTCTACAGATCTTGACACCAGAAATCGTGTGGATCTTGATGTCAGAAATCGTGTGGATCCTGACACTAGAAATCGTGTGGATCCTGACGCCAGAAATCGTGTGGATCTTGATGCCAGAAACTGTGTGGATCTTGATGTCAGAAATCATGTGGATCCTGATGCCAGAAATCGTGTGGATCTTGACGCCAGAAATCGTGTGGATCTTGACGCCAGAAATCGTGTGGATCTTGGCGCCAGAAATCGTGTGGATCTTGACGCCAGAAATCGTGTGGATCTTGACGCCAGAAATCGTGTGGATCTTGACGCCAGAAATCGTGTGGATCTTGACGCCAGAAATCGTGTGGATCTTGACGCCAGAAATCGTGTGGATCTTGATGTCAGAAATCGTACAGGACATGAAGCCAGAAATCGTACGAGACATGAAGTCAGAAATCGTCCAGATGATGAAGTCCTTGATGATGAGGTAATTATTATACTTCATTGTTGTTGATGTCATAATTAAATGTGTTTGTTGTCATTGAGTTCATGATCATTTCTGTTGTCGCAGATATAATTACACCCATATGTATCGCTGTGGTAACCATGTTCACTTTTATCACTGTAGTAACATTTCTTTTTTTATTTCTGTTGTAACCATGCTCATTTTTATCCCTGTAGTAACAATTCTCATTTTTATCTCTGTGGTAACCATTTTTATCCTTGTATTAAACATGTTAATTTTATATCTGTAATGAACACTTATTGTTTTCTCTGTATTAAAGATGCTCATTTTATCTCTGTGTTAAATTCATGTTTATCTCCATAATAAAGGCACATTTTTATTCCGGTTATAAACTCAGTCAGTTTTATCTCTACAGGAACTAGCCCGACAACTACAAGAGAAGGAACAGAGAAAGTATGAAAGACATCTAGAGAGAAAGAAAGAGAAGAAACTGAAAAAGGAAAGGCAGATGCTAGAGGCAGCCCTTGCCAAGGACTTAGAAGAGGCCAGATTGGCTGTCAATCCAGGTACATATATGTCTACATGTTCACACACCTTCAGGCTGACACACGTGACCAGTTGACTTGACGCCGCACCAGTCTATGACTTGTGTGATTAGGTTACTGACAATGGTGACACAGTAGCAGTGTAGTTAGTTGACATTTGCTGACACAGACAATGGTCTGGATTCAAATCCCAGTTGTGGGAAGTTTTACAGAACCACTTCAGCTCTGGAGGTTGGCATGGCTGAAAGGTTTATCACACCCACACATAAACTTTCTTGCGCTAACAGCAGTTTGGTGGGTTTACTCCACACACCAGGCAGTTGATTTCTTGTTCAGAAGCCATGGCAAACTACTCAGCATATAATTTCCTAGAGAATCATCCTGGGTTTGATTACAACGTCCTGCAAAGGACATGGAACATTGCTGGTGCAGGTCTGGGGGTTAGTCCAGCCTTGTTGGTTGGTTGGTTCATCGTCATTGCTTGGTTGGTTCATTGCCTGGAACACTGAATTTAAGCTCTTCAAGTCCTGTACAAGGTTAGTCCATATATAATGCTAGCTTGTATTTTCTGTGACCACCGACACACAGAGAGTCATGTTGTCAGTATAGTACCAGCTGCCCTTGGTTCCCCTCAGACATTTCTGGTGTTTTTTATTATGGCTGGATTCCCCCATAGATGACTGCTACTCAGAAACAAAATAGCATTTCTGCTAGTTAGTTAGTTAGTTATTGGGCAGTTGGTTAATTAGTTAGTTAGTTGATTGGTTGATAGATATATGGGTAGTTAGTTGGTAGGTAGTTAGTCAACAGACTATCCTGTTCTTACAGTCTGATCAAAGTTGTAGATTCGCAATCCTCACATGATTCGTGTAATCTTCACGCCTGTCTGAGGACATGCAGTATATCGGCTTAGTTCACTGCTTGTCTGCTTTCCACGGTAGCTCCACCCACAAGCCTGTCAGCATTTTTATCATTTCCTCTTCACCAGTGTGGCCTCTTGACCCCCACACAGACTCCACCAACTGTCTTGCAGCTCAGCCCACAGCGATCATCCTGAGCATACTCATGGAGTCTCTGAGAGAGCATGCCTGGATGAAATTCTGTGTCTCTACCCAGGCTACTGCAGTAGTTACTGCTAAGACCTCCACAGTCAGACTGCCAGTTGTCACAGTGAAGGCACCAGTTTTCCTTCACACTTCTCCCTCCGACCTGACCTGTAAAAGATTATGTGCTCCTCATATGTCAAACAACAGACCCATCTATGTAGAAGAGTACAGCATCCTCAGAAGAGTCCTCAAGTACAAAGGCCTGCCCTCCTGCCTCCACAAATCGTAGGTTTTATTGTCTGCAGTCTCTATCCAGTTTGATGCATACTGACAAGGACCTAATGGCCAGACCCAGTCACATGACCAGTTTCTGTCGATTTGCATGTGTCCGTGTATTGAGGTGATGTTTTCTGTCTGGGTCGTCACCTGTAACCTTTCCATCACCTGAAGGCACATGCAAGGCAACAAGAAATGGTTTCTTTACCAAGGTGTCTCTTCCCTGGCACTGAAGCTTATGATGGCTCATGATGCTTCTGGCATAGGAATATGGGATAATATGGGTTGTCCTGCTGAACACTGATTTGTCCCAGATGATCCTGGCTTATGTCTGGAGATTGTTCTGCAGAAGTTAAAGGCGGATGAACAACTTCATTGCACCGAGTTCTATCCCATATGGTTCCGTCTTCTTTCTGCAAAGTGGCCTATGTAAAATGTTTCACAGCGCACAAAATCCGTAGTCCTAGCGACGACTCCCTGGAGTCTGCAAAACTGTGCACGTGAGAACTGAAAGACTGAGTCTGAAAATGAAGCTAGCCTTCATAGCGTGAGGTGGGTGGCTTAACCACTCTGCCACGGAGACCATCTGACCTGTAATCGTGCCTGATAGGAGTCAGCCACCAAGCACCTGGCCATGATGAGTTTTTAGTGGGCGCATATTTTGACTGCCTAAAAGATTTATAAATAAAACCTATGTGGCTTAAGAATTTACCGTTTTATAACACGCTGCCCAAACCTAGATGGGTTTAGTTTTTAGAATACACACAGATATTTCACATATAACCACATATTATAATAAAATTTAAAAAAGAAAATAATTATAAGTGCCCTGATTGTAGTATAGAGAAGAGCCAGATTTCGGAAAGGGGTAAGTACTCGACATTTATATATATATATATATATATATATATATATATATATATATATATTTCGGAAAGGGGTAAGTACTCGACATTGTATATATATATATATATATATATATATATATATATATATATATATGTCGAGTACTTACCCCTTTCCGAAATCTGGCTCTTCTCTATACTACAATTGGGGCACTTATAATTATTTTCTTTTTTCAATTTTGAAATGTTCCAACTTTGGACTGTATCTTCTTCTTCTTCTGCGTTCATCCGGAGTTTTTTTTTTTCGGATGTGATTGCGTTGTGCCTGTTTACGGCAGAGCTGCGTTCTTGCGCCGTTAGGCCGACACATCCGACTTCTGCGGGCATTTGTTGACCCGGTTAACCTTCCCAGGGACTGTATCTAAATTGGCCCGTCTTGATGCGCTGAAATCAGCAGAGAAGTGAGGCCGTCTATCGGTCAGGGTTTCCAAGCCAGGTAATCGTTGCCTTGCAGGATTTTCTATTCTCCTGTGTGATTGGCTGGCTTTGACGTATTGCCTATTGACCCGTTGTTTTAATACCTGAACCAAATTATTATTCATTCAACCTTTTATAATTTATACATGGTTAAGTATATTACTAGACCTTGCCTATTATAAGCAAAAGGAAGATTTTCGAGTATAGCAACACAGTTGCTGAGAGTGGCATGTTCTCCTGGCTTGTTTATCCATGTCTGGTGTGCTTCTCTTCCAGAGAGCGGTGGTGATGGTGTGTCCGCCAGCATGGAGTCACTCAACCTGCAGGGAGTCAGCGTCACCAGGTAAAACATCATACTCACATCGGTGTGTAAGCTGCTCTGTATAACATGCCTGACCTGTGCTTATCTAGCTTGTTTTATATCAAAGGATAGACTTATATAAAACAAGCTTAGCATACTCTGCCACTCAATTGTGGAACAATCTTCCACAAGAAATCAAAGACACCACCAATCATTACATACAGTCGCAACCTGTTTGAACTCTACCTCAGGACAGACTACATGCCCCCATAAAAAAACAAAACAACAACAACAAAGACAATAATAATGGTAAATTATCTTGAACGACAACTAGCCAAAAAACATTCACCTGTGTATGGCATGTTACACTTTCCTTGGGTATTTATAATGCCCATGTTAAACACTGCCTCAGTAAGTCATGTATTATTGATTATTTTTCATGCATTTTAATGCTTATTGTTCTTTTGTTGTCAAAGATTTACTTCATAAGAGATGTTGAATGAAAGAATGTATGAGAGGAAATAGAGAAGAAGGGCAGAATGTCAGATGGGCCTGCATGCCCAATTCTAAACCCTTTGAAAATAAAGATTTTCGTTCGTTCATTCAAAACATAATTTAACAACCCGTTTCCTGCCACTTACATATCAAAGATTTGGTCTTTCATATGTCAAACCCACCACAGTTACACACTGCTGATACCCTACCCCTCAGCCACCCCACAGTCCTCCACACAACCCGGCCATCTCACAGTCCTCCACACAACCCGGCCATCTCACAGTCCTCCACACAACCCGGCCACCCCACAGTCCTCACTTATTCTCCACCACACTCAACACAACCCGCCCACCATCTCTTATACAGTCCTCCACCCAACCACCCCACCCACGCCACTCCGCCACACATCACGACCACCCCACCAACACCACACCGCCACACAACTTGACCACCTCGCCCCTATTCATCCTTTCATTTATTCATTCATTCATTCAGTAGCATGTCCTTTGCAGAACCTCGCTCCCATAACAACTTTCCGGAAAACTTCTCGGTCATAAGCAAGATGTCCCACGTCCAACACAGCCATCTGGAGATCATCTGCCACATCCTGCACCCATCTTCTCTTTGGCCTTCCTCTTCCTCTCTTCCCGGGCATATACCCCTCGATTATTGTTCTCTACAAATTTTCATGACGTTTCAAGTGACCAAAATATTTTAATTTTCTTTGTTTTATCATCTTTAGTAGCCATCCTTCTTCAGTATTCAGATTTTGTCGTATGGATGCATTTGTTCTTTTCTGTATCCAAGATATTCTTAGAACCAGTCTATAACATTTATATTCAAAGGCATTTATTCGCTGGTCAGCATGTTTAGTCATTGTCCAGGTTTCACAGACAAATGTTGCAATGGGAAAGATGCATGCTCTTAAGGTGATGTGCGGCAGAAAAATTAATAATTTTTGGTCAGGTCGGCTATTTTTGGAATCGTTCATTTTTACACACCTTAGCATGTCTTCTATCAGATTTGGTACTTGTTTTTATTTAAAAAATGTTATTTTAATTTAATATTCATATTTTACTTACCTACCCTTGGTGACAAATTCTCTGCTTATTGAGAATTGTTATGAAATTGATGTTTTTCAAACCATAGCAACGGTATTTGCGCAGAGAGGTAACCACATGATGTGCCTTACACCATTTTAATGGTCATGATCTCCCCTGCATTGTCAGGCATCTACGGAAACTTATAAATGTGAACTCTTCGATGTACATCTGTTTCTTTCAACTCAACAATCTTCCAGAAACTTCCATATATGGAACCCTACACATGACCGTAGCAGTGCACGATTCCCGTTGGCTGGAACTGATCACGTGGGTATCCATTTTTTTCCAAGGTGGCTGTTTTGTTATGTTTACGCTTGGCTACCGATTGAGATGCTGAATTGACAAGATGTTACTCACATGGCTCAACCATGACAAGCTAGAGAAATATCTTTTGTTAATTTATGATAGGCTGTCTGACACTAAACAACTTAGTAGATGTGTGCCAGGAAAAACTCAGAAGAGAGTTAGAAATAGCTTGAAGGTCAAGCAAACTAAGAGACACGACAGTGTACGAGCGGCCAATTGAAGAGACCATGGGAGCTGCATGCCCTGGAGGAAGGGCCTGCATATGCAACAGAATTTTTCTAACTGTCACATACTGTTAGAAATTGCTTTTCCTGTGTAAAATAACTTGTTTTAGCATTAAGATTACTTTATTAGTATTAAAAAAACATAAAAATAATTAGTTTTTTCCTGTTTCTCATTGTGCCAGTTTTTTGTACTTAGCTACATTTTTCTCAACAACTATTTGTTAGATTATAATGAAATTGTGCACACTTATTCTTTGTTGTATTACTTACATTATGTACAAAGCTTTTTAAAAGAAATTAAGATTTAGTTTTTGAGCAGCAGTCAATGAACCACAAAAATTGTCAAGGAAAATGTTGAAACATTTTTTTAATTATTAAAAAAAATGCCAAGTGATATCATTAAAAGCTTCTGTCTGAATGTAAAGGGTCTATTTATGTACATATGTACCAACAATTGAGCCTGTAAATTAAAGAATGACTTTTAGATCATATTTAAGAAATCCAATATGGTCGTTGTTTATCTTGGTTTCCATGACTGCCGTTAAGTGCAAAGACAATTTGATAGTATTTTATCGATCAGCAGTCTTCAGAACATAGAAATTAAATATTATAGAATTTAATTTTTTCTGCCGGACATTGCCTTAAAAATCTAATTTTTTTTAGGTCTATCTGTTGAAATGAATTATTGAATTGATCAAATATCAATTGAAATGAGGAAAAGAGTGTTGAAGTGCTACATAGAACTTGTACTTTTGTATGGATGTGAAGCGTGGACAATGAGCAGACAAGCTGAAAACCATCTGATGGCTGTGGAAATGTGGTTTCTGAGGAAACTGCAAAGAATACCACAGACACACAGAAAAACCAATGAACAATTCCTTCAAGAAACAAATGAAGATCGTAAACTGATTGGAGACATTAGACGTAGACGGTCAAAACTTTTTGGGCATGTTATGAGAAGAAATGAATTGGAGAACTTAGTGACAACTGGCAAGATCCAAGGGAAGAGACCAAGGGGAAGACTGAGAAGTAAATACCTGGATGGCCAGGTCACATGGCATGGTTGAGACAGGAACACGGAGCTGATCCACGACTCTGGTGATCGAGTGAGATTGCAAAACATGACTGTCCATGCTTATAGGCATGGCACATGATGGATATTTCCATATTTCTTTTACATAAGGTGTGATAGATTTGTATGCTTTCTTCTCGTCCCGCTTTAATTAGTTCAGCTGGTATCTAAAAGGTGAATATGTCATGTTGTATAGTCTGATATCAAACATGTAGTTCACATATAGTCATGTTGTACGAGGGCTATTCCAAAATCAACCTCCGATTGGCTGGTAAAAGTTTGTGTAACCCCTCGTCAAGGAACAGCGCCGCCAGTTGTTGACTCCATCCATGAGCTCCTCAGCAGTGTCGAAGCACTGGGTATCCAGACATTCATCCTGCCGAAGAGATGACAATGGCTTGGTTCCAAGTCTGGGCTATAAAGGGGTGGTTGAAAATTTGCCAGAACTGCTCAAGTAAAGCCTTTGTGCCAGCAGCAGTGTGGGGCCGCACGTTGTCCTACAGGATAATGTCAGCAGCAGTGTGGGGCCGCACGCTGTCCTACAGGATAATGCCAGCAGCAGTGTGGGGTCACACGTTGTCCTACAGGATAATGCCAGCAGCAGTGTGGGGCCGCACGTTGTCCTACAGGATAATGCCAGCAGCAGTGTGGGGCCGCACGTTGTCCTACAGGATAATGCCAGCAGCAGTGTGGGGCCGCACGTTGTCCTACAGGATAATGCCAGCAGCAGTGTGGGGCCGCACGTTGTCCTACAGGATAATGCCAGCATCAGTGTGGGGCCGCACGTTGTCCTACAGGATAATGACGCCATTGATGGGCATTCTGCACCATTTGTTTTGGATCGACCAACAATTCAAAACAGACTTGCTCTCGACATTTGTGGAAGTTCTGTAGAGAGATCTGAAATTGTGACATGGCGCTTTTCCACAACAACTTGGTAAACTTTTTGAATGAGCTTATCTGTCACACTTTAATGTCGTCCTTTCCCCCCTCATCATACCCATCTCTAAATTTCCTGTACCAATCCCTCACAGAACTGTCGCTCATGATGTTATCACCCTACTCCTGACACAATCGACGATGAATCTCTGCCACATTTTTTACCTTCTGCTTGAAGAAAATGAATCACACCAAGAATTTCACAGCTGACGGGAAAGGCAATAACATTGTCCATGTTTATTTGTTCACGATTCGTGAACAAATGCGACTAGGTTGATGTGTAGCTAGCTAAAAGGCTACTGAATGATGCAAGCAATGAACGGTGTCGCTTTGGCAAACGGTTTATTTTTACCAGCCAATCGGAGATTGATTTTGGAATAGCCCTCGTATATTCGTACATCAAACATGTGATTTACATACAGTCATGTTGTATAGTCTGACATCAAACATGTGGTTCACGTAGTCATGTTGTATAGCCTTACATCAAACATGTGGTTCACATACAGTCATTAAGTTATTAAACATTGTTTGCACAGGATCACAGCTGCTGGTCAGATAGAGGACAATGGAGACTTCAGTGATTTCTACAAGCTGCCCGATGAGATGGACGAGGTGACCCGCATGGAAATACAAGCTTCACAGGATGAAGTATGTGTCCTATGTGGTTACCTATGTCTCTAGTGCGTAATGTGAAAGCTAACTCCATGTTAATGTATGGTCAGAAACTATATGTTTGAACCGGAGACTAGGTTAATATATGGTCAGAAACTATATGTTAGAGCTTAGGTTGGGTTAATGTATGATCCAAAACTATATGTTAGATCTGGAGGTCAAGTTAATGTATGGTCAGAATCTATATGTTAGAGCTAGAGGTCATATTAACCCTTTACAGGGCAGACGCTTGTCCATTTTCTAGCCCTGAACGAGCAAGATTTTTTCAGGTTCGGTAAAATTTCGGGTCGCGTTAGTAAAAAAATCACAAATAAGGTGTTAGTCAACCGATTTTAGTTAAATAAACAACACAATGAAGGGAAAAGCATGTAGAATATGTTACTCACGTGATTGTTGTCGGTAATCCATATATGAACACAAATATTTACGAAATACGGCATGTTGCTTGTGATTTTCCGTCATCTATACGGCAATTTACAAACACATTTTCAGAATCATAATCACTTTAAAGTCCGACTCAGACTGCTAATGCAAAGTAACGCTTTGCACTGATATCTAGCTCCGATTAATAGTCAACTTCGTGCCCTTTAATGTCATTTAAAATGAACCTAGCGAAATCTCGGCTATCACTTGAAGAATCGCCGAAATCCATTTTGAAAAACAGCGTAAAAATCCCGAAAACTAGAAAAAATTGTCCTTAAAAGTCCGTTAAAATTCATACTATCGCGTTTACAAATGGCGGCCACGTTGTCAAGCTGTCGGCGAAAGCGAAAGTAGCAGTCGGAAGTGTCGGAAGGCCGAGAGATCGCGATTTTACAATGCATAATAGTATCGGCCGGAATCGGACGCTACGATCGCTTTATGGCATCGGCCGGAATCGGACGCTGTGACATGTAAAGGGTTAATGTATGGTTAGAAACTATATGTTAGAGCTTAGGTCAGGTTAATGTATGGTCAGAAACTATATGTTGGAGCTTAGGTCAAGTTAATGTATGGTCAGAAACTATATGTTAGAGCTGAAGGTCAGGTTAATGTATGGTCAGAAACTATATGTTAGAGCTTAGGTCAGGTTAATGTATGGTCAGAAACTATATGTTAGAGCTGAAGGTCAGGTTTTGGACTGGATGCCAAGATAGGATTGGACAACATAGTTATGAAGAGATCATGGGGAAAACATGGACTTGGTTAAGGAGAAATGTGACATGAAACTTGACAGTTAAAGTTAACAAAAAGTTAGTTGCATATCCTTTACAGGACGTCACTGTCAACACCAGCATTGTTTGCTTGCTGTAATCTCTTGACAAGTTTACATTCAGTAGTTTGCCATTGCGGTCTGCTGCCAAATCGCACGCAGCTGTGTTTTGAACGCGGGTGTGTGGGATTATGAATTGCGTCTGTAATCCTTTGCCAGGGAGCAGGCACACTTCAAAGTACTATAGATAAATCAAAGACATGGGAATATCAACATTTTGATAGGTGAAAGTACTATAGATAAATCATAGATATGCAATATCAACATTTTGATGGGTGAAAGTACTATAGATAAATCATAGATATGGCAACATCAACATTTTGATGGGTGACCTGGATGTCAAGATAGGATTGGATAACAGTCTATGAAGAGATCATGTGGATTTGGGTCATCATCATCAAGTGCCCCGCTGGCTAGTGTAGGCATTCATGACTCTCCACAGATCACATGTTTGGTTTTCTGGATCAACTCTGCTGATGATATTCCTCCATCCAGCATCATTTCTCTTTGTCTGTCTCTGCCTCTCTTCCCCTTGATCTTTCCAATTGTCACAATCTTTTCCTTTGGCCAAAGAAAGCTGTTTGTCTCTTTCTTAATGCTGTATATAATGTTCTAGTTTCATTAACCTCTTTCAGGCAATCGTTAATTCCTCTGGCAGTCTAAGGAATTCAAAACATTCATCTCAAGAACCACATCTCCGTTGCTTCCAAAGTTGCTTCTAATTTGTTCATTTGGGTTAATGAATGAAAATAGGGAATTGGTTTATAAATATTTGCTCAATGAGTCAATTTGTCACAAGAGGAAGTGTTTTCCACCTACAAGAATATATAAAGTAATGTGCATATCACCAGACCACAGAACAGAAAATCAGATTGATCATATCTGTATTAACACACACACAAAATTAGATCATCTCTGCCTGGCATGAAAGTTTGTAGAGGTGCATGTGTGGATTCAGGTCACCACCTGCTGGTAATTAAATTAAGTGGAAACTCAAGAGTTACATCACATCTTATTACAAGGGGTGCAAATGAAAACCTAAAATATTTTCTTTTTTAAAAATATATTCTGAAAAAGTAAAGAACAAATGTGCAATTTTTTCCGATGTAGTCACCACTGCTTTCCATGCAAGACCTTCAGCGCCAATAAAGTGCTTGGATTCCTGTCGAAAAAAATTCTCTTGGTCGCATGTTCAGTTCATTTCAGTTCGGTCGTGGTTCCAACATCACAGCAACGGGTCATCCCCATTGTGCTCCTTTCCCGTGCCAGTGAATATCACATAAAATGTTCCTCACTGCCCCATGTGAAAAGTGGGAAAGACAGGAGTCTCGACAAACAACAGCCTTCTCAGGCACACTGTGCAATTCTGCCACCAGAATGTCACCACAAAAGTCCTCCACGCAACATTCATCCTTGATGGAAGTGGCAGTCACTTTCCAAACCAGATGTTCACCTACAAAGTCATTCATGCACACCTGCTGTACCTCTTCATCGGACCGAAAAGTTGTGAAACTTCCTGCTCCACTCGTACATTTGCTGAACTGACAGGCATGCATCAGCATACTGGACCTTCATTGGCCGATGAATTTCTATAGGTTTCACCCCTTCACGGATCAACAAATGGGTAAAAGAAGACTGCTCTTCTCTGGTGTGTCAAAAGTAGGGGAGGCCATCTTTAAACTGTCCTTGTGACATTATGTGTTTGTCTGCACTATGATGTCACATGCACACTTGACATCCTTAACAACAATATTGACAGGTTACAAGGCAATGGCATGGTTACTGTAATTTCTATCATAATTGTAAGGTTTTCATTTGAATCCCACATGTAACTTGGAGATCAATGCAGTGCAGGATATCAGAAATTAATGGAGTTAGAGGAGGGCATATGTTCCACTGGGGCAAGATAACACTGAAGGGTTGAACAGGGTGTAGCCCATTGACAATTTCCAGAAGCTGGTGGCATGGCATGCTATAATGAAGAGGTGGAATGAGTATATAAGAGAATTATATGATGGAGAAAGGGAGGAATTAACAGAAGAAAGTAACCTATAGGTCCACCTATTCTAAAAGAAGAAGTAGCTGACGCTATGAAACATATGAAGAAAGGAAAAACAGCTGGGCCTTATGAAATCACAATAGAAGAATTAGAAGTATTGGGAGAATTTGGAGTAGATATATTAACCAAAATGTTGAATGATATTTACAACAGTGGATATTTACCGAGCGATATGCTGAAATCTGTATTTATAGCAATACCAAAGAGACCAGGTGCAATTGAATGCGAAGATTTGTGTACAATTAACCTCATAAACCATGTCACTAAGCTTCTACTCAGAATTATAATGAGAAGAACAAGAAAGAAAATAAAAATGGAAATTAGTGAAGAACAGTATGGTTTTGTGGAAGGAAAGGGTACAAACAATGCAATATATGTACTACGAACACTAATAGAAAGGTCAATAGAGACACAGAAAGACATATATTTGTGCTTCATAGATTATAGTAAGACATTTGATAAAGTAAAACATGATGAACTGATTAAAATGTTGGAAAATATCAAAATTGATGGGAACGCTTTAAGAATAATAAAGAACATTTATTGGAACCAAGTAGCAGCAATTAAAATGGGAAATAAAGAGGGTAGTTACGAACAGTTAAAGCTATAAGTATGACAGGGGTATATCTCGTCAAGAGATCTCGTCTCCCTATATAGCGAAGTAATAATGAGAGAGATCAAAGAGAAGCCAGGAATACTAATCAGAGGATATAATATAAACAATATATGCTATGCAGATGACACAGTATTGGTGGTGGATAATGCAGTAGACCTACAACAATTGTTGGATATTGTAGTAACAGAGGGTGCAAAGAAAGGACTCTCCTTGAATATCAAGAAAACAGTAACAATGGTGATATCAAAGAAAATGGTGACACCAAAATGTGACATAAAAATAGAAGGGAAAATTCTTAACCAAGTGGATAATTTTAAATACATAGGAGCATTTATAACATCAGGTGGAAGTTGTACAACAGAGATTAAGAACAGGATAGGACAGGCAAAAGCTGCATTTCAGAAAATGTAGGGTATCTTATGCAATAAGTCACTATCAATGAATGTAAGAAAGAGAGTGCTGAAATGCTATATAGAACCAGTTTTGCTGTATGGCAGCGAATCTTGGAATATAAATGAACAAACTAGGAAGAACTTATAAGCAACAGAAATGTGGTTTTTGAGACGAATGTTGCGAATTCCTTGGACTGTCAGAGTAAATAACAACAAATGCCTGAAACAGACTAATGAAACTGACTGACTGGCACCTTGCCGTCTTGACAGACATTTGTAAAATGGAGTTACAACTCTCCATAACACAAAGCCTGGGCTGAATTTAGAGACCATGTGTTGCCCATACAGCATTATCCCTCTCTCGGCCTGTCTAGTGTACTCCAGAGGAAAGGTCTGGAAAAATACGTCTGGAACAAGACAAGCTGCAAAAGCTGCCGGATCAGAAAAGCATTGTTCTAACTGTCCACCTGTCGGAGCTTCGATTCTAGACCAGTTGCCAACCAAGGCTTAGGGCCTGGTCTGCCCTGCCGTGACATTCAGTCTTTAGGTTGCATTTCCTCGCACTAGGATAAGGCTTGTACCCTCCCAATTGCGCTCCTCCGCCCGAAGCCGTTGGCACAATGTGGGATGTCGGGTTTGGTAAGCTTCGGCCAATATTCGGCGCTAACAGAAGCAGGCAGTACCGTCCACTGTCATGCGGTAGCTGAGTCATATCTAACTAAGACCTGACTGCAGCTAATGAAACTAGAACACTATATACAAAATAAGAAAAAGACAAACAGCTATTTTTGGTTATGTGATGAGAAGAGGGGCATTGGAGAACATTGCGACAACTGGAAAGATCGAGGAAAAGAGAGGCAGAGGCAGACCAAGAGAAATTATGCTGGATGGATTGGGATGGTGGCATGGAGGAATATCATCAGCAGAGTTGATTCAGAAAACCAAAGACCGAGTTCTGTGGAGAGCCATGAACGCCTACGCCAGCTGGCAGGGCACTTGATGATGATGAGTGGCATGGAGGTTATGTGTTAATGTTGCCAGTTTGTCTACTGCTGTGAGAGATAACCAGTTATTTCATTGTCCATTCAGGAGTTGGCCAGATTGCTTCAAGAGCAAGAGCATAAGGTCAGTGCTAGAATGTTCTATACGCGCAGCACTTCTTCTGCTGCTGCTTCTGCTCCCCTACATCTTCTTCTAAACTCCCCTACTTCTTTTTTTTTCTGCTTCTGCTTCCCTTCTTCTATTTCTTTCCTTCTTCTTCTTCTTCTTCTTCTTCTTCTTCTTCTTCTTCTTCTTCTTCTTCTTCTTCTTCTTCTTCTTCTTCTTCTTCTTCTTCTTCTGCTTCTTCTTCTTCTTCTTCTTCCTCCTCTTCTTCTTCTTCTCCTTTCTTCTGTTACATATGGAACCAAATTTAGTGCATGCCATTAAAACATATTGTAGATAGTCCCATGTCCTTATTGTCCGTGTTTTGACAATATCAATGGAAGAAATAATGTGGTGGATATTACAAGGGTTCTTCACCTCCCTCCATCTTCTCAACCCTGTCCATGAGGCAGCATTAACCTCAGAGCCATCCTCATGAGAGAATGTCCAAACCCTGTTGGAGATTGAACTGTGTTGGCCAGGCAGTTCTCTAACCATGATGTCGCCAGGACTGCCTGTATATCTAAATGAAAACTACTGTAGTAGTCAGCTATGTTCCTCAGTGAACTTAAAATAAATTAATGTCCTAAAATATAAATCATCAGTGGACTTAAAAATAAATCAGTGTACTGAAAAATAAATAAATTTTCTCAAAAACAAATCAGTGTTCTAAAAAATAAATCAATGTCCTTTTTAAGACAAATCAGTATCTTCTTTGGCATAATGTATTTCCTTCATCATGTGTATTTAGAGGACAAAGGCAAAAGTGGATCCAGAAAAGATGCGGAGGATTGAGTTCCATGACGAGCAGCTAGCCAGGATTATACAGGAGGAGGAGAAACTTCGCATGAGGAAGGCCAAGCAGAAGCACCAAGCCCGGAAAGAAGCAAGAGTAAGTGTAGCTTTCTTATTCGTACGTAATGATGTCAGTTGAGAGTGTTTCACAGAGAGTGTTAGTTTGTAGATGCGTGTCAGACACGATTTACTTTGCGTAAATACTCATGTCACAAGATGAAGAATATTCTCTGCAATTTATCTTTGACAATTGTGGTGAGGAGAAGACTTCCTAAGAGCTTTATTAAGCCACTCTTGATGTATGGAAGCGAATCATGGACAGTTAGCAGACAGGTGAGGAATTATGTGGGTGCTGCAGAGATGTGGCTTTATGTAAGAATGATGAGAACATCATGGAGAGATAGAAAGAGCAATGAAGATATCTTGACAGAAGTTAACTCACAAAGAGAACTGGTTACCTGTACTGGAAGTCCACATTTATTGAGCATGTCATAAGATGAGGAAAGTATGTCATCACAATGGGAATGTTGGAGGGGACGACAGGCAGGGGACACTGAGAGAGGTGATGCTGGACAGTTTGACATCAAGGCATGGAAGAATGTCAGTATCAGAAATGATTGGTAGCACAATAGACTGACAGCCGTGGACAGACATGGTCACCAACGTCACACGGTATGGACTATAAGAAGATTGGCAGTACATGAAACAGAAAGGCTGTGGACAGACATGATCACCAACGGCACACGACATGGACTATAAGAAGATTGGCAGTACACGAGACAGGAGGCTGTGGACAGACATGGTCACCAACGTCACACGGCATGGACTATAAGAAGATTGGCAGTACATGAAACAGAAAGGCTGTGGACAGACATGATCACCAAAGCCACATGGCATGGACTATAAGAAGATTGGCAGTACACGAGACAGGAGGCTGTGGACAGACATGGTCACCAACGTCACACGGCATGGACTATAAGAAGATTGGCAGTACACGAGACAGAAAGCTGTGGACAGACATGATCACCAAAACCACATGACGGTATGGACTGTAAGATTGGCAGTACACGAGACAGGAGGCTGTGGACAGACATGATCACTCTATTACTGTATAAATGTATAAAACAGGCATGAATATATTAATATATACATCGCATTGGAAATAAGTAATAAAAATACCTGTACGAGTATTTATATCATCATGTGCCATGCTGATTAGCATGGGCAGACATGTTTCGCCATCTCACATGATCACCGGAGTTGTGGATCAGTTTTGTGTTCTTGTCTCGACCATAACACGTGGCCAAGCCATCTAGGTATTTATTTCTCTGCCTTCCCCTTGATCTTTTTCCGCTCAGTCTTGCCAGTTGTCACCAAGTTCTCCAATTTATTTTGTCTCAGAACATTCCAAAAAATTTATGACTGTCTATGTCTTTCTCTAATCAGTTTACAGTTTTCATTTGTTTCTTGTGGGACTTGGTCATTGGTTTTTCTGTCTGTCCCTTGTATTCTTTGCATTTTCTTCAGAAACCACATTTCCACAGCCATTAGATATTTTTCAGCTTGTCTGCTCATTGTCCACACTTCACATCCATACAAAAGTACAGGTTCTATGTAGCACTTCAACACTCTTTTTCTCGTTGCAATTGACATCTTGTTATTGGTCAATATGTTTTCCATTTTTCAAAAGGCTACCTTTGCCATGGTGATTCTTGTTCTAATCTCTTCAAGGTACCTCCCATCAGATGTTATGAAATAAATATATGCATTATGTGTTTATTAATTTATAAATGTATAAATAAGGCATGGATCAAGTAATATATACATAGCATTGGAAATAAATAATATAAATAAATATATGCATAGTGTGTTTATTACTTTATAAATGTATAAATAAGAAATGGATAAATTAATATATTCATAAGTGCAGTCGCCGCGAACTGTGCAGGTTAGGATTTTCTTTTTGCCCCCGACAGAAAAAAATCCCATCCCTCGGTAAGGTGTGGGATTTTTTTCTGTCGGGGGCAAAAAGAGAATCCTAACCTGCACAGTTTGCGGCGACTGCACTAGCCAGGCGGCCTTAACTCCTCAGGCTCAAAGACCCCTCTGCCATACACCGCAAGGTACTATATTGGCAGTAAATGACAGTAATATATACATGGCATTGGAAATAAATGTACAGAACTTTCTAAAAGATCACAGAACAATGAAGCCAGTTGTGTCCCCATGCTTTGTGGAGAAGAGGAAGCTAGAGTCCCAACTGTTAGGTCAATGTTTTATTAACATTGCCAACTCTGTGGCGAATGGGTATGAACAAAATTTGCAATTCTGCATACCGCGTTCAGAACACAGCTGTAGGCGATTTGGAAGCAGACTGCCTAGCGCTTGTTTTCATACAATTATATGAGCGTCGGTCGTTCAGAAAGCAATGGCAAACTACTGAATGTAAACTTGCCAAGAAATGACAAACAGTCAAAAAATGCTGGCGTTGACTGCGACATTCTGTAAAGGATATGCGACTAACTTTTATGAACATGAATGGTTTAAAGTTTGTCATGATGCTTCTGTCCACTTTCACAGAGACTGATGTCAGTGGAGTCCATGCCACTCGGGGCATCAGCCAACTCTCTGAATCAGCAGAAGCAATCCCAGGAGTGCCTGGCTGACATCCCGCCTGCAGCTGTACCAGCGATCGCCAGCGGGCAGCATCGCTACCGCAGTAACAGCTACACCAAAGCTTGTGACTCTCCACCTTCACCTGCTCGTTCACCAGCCCGCAAACATCGGGCATCACCTCGGGGTGGGGAGAATCCTGAACAGCCTAGGATCCCGTCACATGAAAGTATAGCCCCAAGTGGTGGATCCGATCATAAAAATCAGTATTACCCCAAAAGTCTGAATGAGAAACAACCATCAACATCGTCATCTACCTCAAGTCCTTCAGCTGCTCACTCTAGCTCTGGAAGGGGATTGTCCACGTTGGAAACTGCAAGACAGATTGCTGCTGGCAATCCAGAGGGGATTTTAGCCATACAGAACTCACAAAAGAACACAGGTGAAAGGAAAATTAGGACAGAGCAAGAGCGTTTTATGAGATCACAGGAAATGTTAGATATAGACAGGCTTGGGGTGCAGGGCCAACATCTGGGCAGGTCGGCTAGGAGAGGGTCGGATCCGTACAGACCAGTCACGGAGGCACGTGGTGACGCAGCGGTCTATGCACTACCATATAAACCGCATGGAGTTCTGCTGGGCAGTGAGCTGAGACAGTTGGAGGCTGCTGATGTCCATGGCTACCTGACTGATGAAAGTGGCAGCAGCAGCGGGAGTGTATCCAGGCTGTCCCGTCTTTACCAAGTCCACCAGTACCATCACCAACAGCTGCTGCAGCAGCAGCAGGGAGATTCTCTCAGCAAGGAGGATGTTGGGTATGTGACATAGACCAGATAGTGACTGCAGCAGGGGGATGTTGGGTATGTGACATAGACCAGATAGTGACTGCAGCAGGGGGGATGTTGGGTATGTGACATAGACCAGATAGTGACTGCAGCAGGGGGATTCTCTCAGCAAGGAGGATGTTGGGTATGTGACATAGACCAGATAGTGACTGCAGCAGGGAGATTCTCTCAGCAAGGAGGATGTTGAGTATGTGACATAGACCAGATAGTGACTGCAGCAGGGAGATTCTCTCAGCAAGGAGGATGTTGGGTATGTGACATAGACCAGATAGTGACTGCAGCAGGGAGATTCTCTCAGCAAGGAGGATGTTGGGTATGTGACATAGACCAGATAGTGACTGCAGCAGGGAGATTCTCTCAGCAAGGAGGATGTTGGGTATGTGACATAGACCAGATAGTGACTGCAGCAGGGAGATTCTCTCAGCAAGGAGGATGTTGGGTATGTGACATAGACCAGATAGTGACTGCAGCAGGGAGATTCTCTCAGCAAGGAGGATGTTGGGTATGTGACATAGACCAGATAGTGACTGCAGCAGGGAGATGTTGGGTATGTGACATAGACCAGATAGTGGCTGCAGCAGGGGGGATGTTGGGTATGTGACATAGACCAGATAATGACTGCAGCAGGGGGGATGTTGGGTATGTGACATAGACCAGATAGTGGCTACAGCAGGGGGGATGTTGGGTTTGTGACATAGACCAGATAGTGACTGCAGCAGGGGGGATGTTGGGTATGTGACATAGGACAGTTAATGACTGCAGCAGGGAGGATGTTGGGTATGTGATATAGGACAGTTAATGACTGCAGCAGGGAGGATGTTGGGTATGTGACATAGGACAGTTAATGACTGCAGCAGGGAGGATGTTGGGTATGTGATATAGGACAGTTAATGACTGCAGCAGGGAGGATGTTGGGTATGTGACATAGGACAGTTAATGACTGCAGCAGGGAGGATGTTGGGTATGTGATATAGGACAGTTAGTTACTGCAGCAGGGAGGATGTTGGGTATGTGACATAGGGCAGATAGTGACTGCAGCAAGGAGGATGTTGGGTATGTGACATAAGACAGTTAGTTACTGCAGCAGGGGGGATGTTGGGTATGTGACATAGGACAGATAGTTACTGCAGCAGGGAGGATGTTGGGTATGTGACATAGGACAGATAGTGACTGCAGCAGGGAGGATGTTGGGTATGTGACATAGGACAGATAGTTACTGCAGCAGGGAGGATGTTGGGTATGTGACATAGACCAGATAGTGACTGCAGCAGGGGGGATGTTGGGTATGTGATATAGGACAGAGTTACTGCAGCAGGGAGGATGTTGGGTATGTGACATAGGACAGATAGTTACTGCAGCAGGGAGGATGTTGGGTATGTGACATAGGACAGATAGTTACTGCAGCAGGGAGGATGTTGAGTATGTGACATAGACCAGATAGTGACTGCAGCAGGGGGGATGTTGGGTATGTGACATAGGACAGATAGTTACTGCAGCAGGGAGGGTGTTGGGTATGTGACATAGGACAGATAGTTACTGCAGCAGGGGGGATGTTGGGTATGTGACATAGGACAGATAGTTACTGCAGCAGGGAGGATGTTGGGTATGTGACATAGGACAGATAGTTACTGCAGCAGGGAGGATGTTGGGTATGTGACATAGGACAGATAGTTACTGCAGCAGGGAGAATGTTGGGTATGTGACATAGGACAGATAGTGACTGCAGCAAGGAGGATGTTGGGTATATGACATAGGACAGTTAATGACTGCAGCAGGGAGGATGTTGGGTATGTGACATAGGAGGTACTGTAGCAGGGAGGATGTTGGGTATGTGACATAGGAGGTACTGTAGCAGGGGGGATGTTGGGTATGTGACATAGGACAGATAGTTACTGCAGCAGGGAGGATGTTGGGTATGTGACATATGACAGATAGTTACTGCAGCAGGGAGGATGTTGGGTATGTGACATAGGACAGATAGTTACTGCAGCAGGGAGGGTGTTGGGTATGTGACATAGGACAGATAGTGACTGCAGCATGGAGGATGTTGGGTATGTGACATAGGAGATATTGTAGCAGGGAGGATGTTGGGTATGTGACATAGGACAGATAGTGACTGCAGCAGGGAGGATGTTGGGTATGTGACATAGGAGGTACTGTAGCAGGGAGGATGTTGGGTATGTGACATAGGAGGTACTGTAGCAGGGAGGATGTTGGGTATGTGACATAGGACAGATAGTTACTGCAGCAGGGAGGGTGTTGGGTATGTGACATAGGACAGATAGTGACTGCAGCAGGGAGGATGTTGGGTATGTGACATAGGAGGTACTGTAGCAGGGAGGATGTTGGGTATGTGACATAGGACAGATAGTGGCTGCAGCAGGGAGGATGTTGGGTATGTGACATAGGACAGATAGTTACTGCAGCAGGGAGGATGTTGGGTATGTGACATAGGAGGTACTGTAGCAGGGAGGATGTTGGGTATGTGACATAGGAGGTACTGCAGCAGGGAGGATGTTGGGTATGTGACATAGGACAGATAGTTACTGTAGCAGGGGGGATGTTGGGTATGTGACATAGACCAGATAGTTACTGCAGCAGGGGGGATGTTGGGTATGTGACATAGGACAGATAGTTACTGCAGCAGGGAGGATGTTGGGTATATTACATAGACCAGATAGTTACTGCAGCAGGGGGGATGTTGGGTATGTGACATAGGACAGATAGTTACTGCAGCAGGGAGGATGTTGGGTATGTGACATAGGACAGATGGTGACTGCAGCAGGGAGGATGTTGGGTATGTGACATAGACCAGATAGTTACTGCAGCAAGGAGGATGTTGGGTATGTGACATAGGACAGATAGTTACTGCAGCAAGGAGGATGTTGGGTATGTGACATAGGACAGATAGTTACTGCAGCAGGGAGGATGTTGGGTATGTGAAATAGGACAGATAGTTACTGCAGCAGGGAGGATGTTGGGTATGTGACATAGGACAGATAGTTACTGCAGCAGGGAGGATGTTGGGTATATTACATAGACCAGATAGTTACTGCAGCAAGGAGGATGTTGGGTATATTACATAGACCAGATAGTTACTGCAGCAGGGAGGATGTTGGGTATGTGACATAGACCAGATAGTTACTGCAGCAAGGAGGATGTTGGGTATGTGACATAGGAGGTACTGCAGCAGGGAGGATGTTGGGTATGTGACATAGGACAGATAGTTACTGCAGCAGGGAGGATGTTGGGTATGTGACATAGACCAGATAGTGACTGCAGCAAGGAGGATGTTGGGTATGTGACATAGACCAGATAGTGACTGCAGCAAGGAGGATGTTGGGTATGTGACATATGACAGATAGTGACTGCAGCAGGGGGGATGTTGGGTATGTGACATAGGACAGATAGTGACTGCAGCAAGGAGGATGTTGGGTATATTACATAGACCAGATAGTGACTGCAGCAGGGAGGATGTTGGGTATGTGACATAGACCAGATAGTGACTGCAGCAAGGAGGATGTTGGGTATGTGACATAGTACAGATAGTGACTGCAGCAGGGGGGATGTTGGGTATGTGACATAGGACAGATAGTGACTGCAGCAAGGAGGATGTTGGGTATATTACATAGACCAGATAGTGACTGCAGCAGGGAGGATGTTGGGTATGTGACATAGACCAGATAGTGACTGCAGCAAGGAGGATGTTGGGTATGTGACATAGTACAGATAGTGACTGCAGCAGGGGGGATGTTGGGTATGTGACATAGGACAGATAGATACTGCAGCAGGGAGGATGTTGGGTATGTGACAAAGGACAGATAAGGACTGCAGCAAGGAGGATGTTGGGTATGTTACATAGATCAGATAATGACTCTTGTGTTGTCATGTAGAAGGGCAGTGGCTAGCATACGTGTATATCTGTCCGGTGCACATGGGTTTGAATTCACATTGAAGTGAATGTTTAACATGGACCTGGTCCCCCGGGTTGACCCAGCCTGGCGTGGGTACCAGGAGATGTCATGGAGAGTCCAGGCGGCACGTGTGACACCCCAGCCCTTGAGTGCTGATTGGTCTATACAGTGGTGGGGCTAGCACCATATACCGTACCAGCCTCCAGGCGTGTGACCGTGTGCTTGACTCTCTATCACATATGATGTTGGTCCTTATGTTTTTTTTAACGTTCACCCACTTTGAACTCGTGCGTAGTACATGCTGGACTGATCTTTGTGTGTGGGTTAGCTTTCCCTATTACCAGTGTCCCTTGCCATCAGGTGACCCCTATTCGACTTCTGAGGTACTTGTAATTAGCATCCCCAAGTCAAGGACGAGATGGTCAACATTTTAGTCCAACTGACCTGTGTAAGGGTTGAAGCCGCTACCTCGGCATCAGCACACTGGAAGTTTTAAAGTCAGAGCTCTTACCCAATCAGCCATGCTGATCTCTGTTATTATGTTTGTCCACAGCCTCCTGTCATACATGTTGCCAGTACAGATGTTTCTTCATGCCATGATGTTTCTGGGTCTGCCTTTTTCCCCTCCAGTTTTATTTAGTTACTATCCCCTCATTAGATGTATGAAGAAATTATTACTTGATATCAAAATCATCAGATGTTTCAAGAAAATATCACTTGATATCAATACAGCTTCTCATGTTCCTCCATCTTCTACTCTCACACAAGGAAACTGAGATTGTATTTCTTGTCAATGTAAGACATGAACACCATGAATTTGACTTTCTGTGTAAAAGATTTTAACATCATGAATTTGACCTTCTGTCTATAACATTCCAGAAATTCAGCCTGGGGTTGATAACAGTGTCCTGCAAAGGACATGCTACATTAAATCTATAACATAGCAGCACCATGAATTTGACCTTATTAACACCATGAATTTGACATTCTGTGTATAAGATATTAACACCCTTAATTTGACTTTCCATCTATAACATAGTTTTTGACATATGAATTTGACTTTCCACCTATAAGATAGTAACACCATGATCTTAACTTTCTATCTATGAGATAGTAATACCATGCATTTAACCTTCTATCTATAAGATAGTAACGTCATGAATTTAATATTCTATTTATAAGATAACAACATCATGAATTTGACTTTATATCCATACAATAGTAATACTGTAAACCTGACTTTCTCCCTTTTAAATAGTGACACTGTGAATTTGATTTTCTATCTAAAAGATAGTAACACCATGCATTTGATTTTCTATCTGTAAGACAGTTACACTAAATTTGATTTACTATACAGGGAGGCCCCGGTTAACGTCAGGGTTACTTCTTGGAAAATGCAACTTTAAGTGAAACGATGTATAGCGAAACACTATTTCCCATAGAATTAAATGAAATCCAGTGTATTATGTAATGTTTATTTTGTTGGTTGTTCCTACTTCAGAGGTACTTGTAATTTACTTCCTCCAGTCAAGGACGAGAAGTCAACATTTTAGTCCAACTGACCGGTGTGGGGGTTGAACCCCTTACCTCGGCATCAGCACACCGGGTGTTTAAGAATACGCATTCTTATCCATTCGGCCATGTTGACCTATATATATCTATATATAAGATAGTAACACTATGCATGAACCTTCTCCTTGTAACATGATAGCACCATGAACTTGATCTTCTGCCATTAACATAACCCCAGTTACCAGGGGGCTTCAAATTAAAACCTTAAATGTTTATTGGGGGAGGGGGGTCATGAGCATGTGCGTCCGAGAGAGAGAGAGTGGGAGAGAGAGAAAATATATTCTGAAAAAGTAAAGAACAAAGTATCATTTTTCAATGTAGTCACCACTGCACTCAGTGCAAGTCTTTCAGCACTGATAAAATGCTTGGATTCCTGTTTTAAAAGAATTCTCTTGGTAACCACTCATGCACCACCTGCTGTACCTCTTCATTGGACTGAAAAGTTTTCAAACTTCCTTCTCCACTCATACACTTGCTGGACTGACAGGCATGCATCACCATACTGAACCTTCATACACCGATAAACTTCTATAGGTTTCACACCTTCACTGATCAAAACATGGATAACAGAACACTGCTCCTCTTTGGTGCATGTCAAATGTGGGGCGGCCATCTTTAAACTGTCCTTATGCTGTCACTTTGATCATCTGCATCGTGATGTCACGTGCGTAACACTCTTGACATCCTTAACAATATTGACAGATTACAGATTATTGTAATTTCTATCACACTTAAGGTTTTCATTTGAAGCCCACTCGTAATATCATCTTATGCCCATACCATAGCGACACCATAGATGTTACACCAGCAACTTAGTAACACCCATTAATTTGATCTTACACCTGAAACATTGTAACACCATTAATTTGATTTTACACCTGAAACATTGTAACATCATAAATTTGATCTTACACATGAAACATTGTAACACCATTAATTTGATTTTATACCTGAAACATTGTAATACCCATTAATTTGATCTTACATCTGAAACATTGTTACACCATTAATTTGGTCTTACACCTGAAACAATGTAACATCATCTGTTTGATCTTACATCTGAAATATTGTGAATTTATCTTACATCTGAAACATTGAAACACCATAAATTTGATCTTACACCTGCAACATTTGATTATATAAATGTGATATATTAAGTGCATCCATTCATTAATTTGATCTTCTGTCTGCTAGACAGTATCACCATAAACCTACAGCATAGCAACATCATGAATTTGATCTTCTGTCTACTAGATAGTAACACCATACATTTGATCTTCTATCAACTAGATAGTAACACCATAAATTTGATTTTCTGTCTACTAGATTGTAACACCATAAATGTTATCTTCTGACTACTAGATAATATCATCATAAATGTGATCTTCTATCTACTGGACCGTAACACCTTGAATGTTATCTCACACATGTAATACCTTGAAAGTTATCTCACACGTGTAACACCTTGAATGTCATGTCACTTGTAACACTGAATGTCATCTCACACCTGTAACATCATGAATGTCATCTCACACCTGTGACACCATGAATGTCATCTTACACATGTAACACCATGAATGTTATCTCACACGTGTAACACCTTGAATGTCATGTCACTTGTAACACTGAATGTCATCTCACACCTGTAACATCATGAATGTCATCTTACACCTGTGACACCATGAATGTCATCTTACACATGTAACACCATGAATGTTATCTCACACGTGTAACACCTTGAATGTCATGTCACTTGTAACACTGAATGTCATCTCACACCTGTAACATCATGAATGTCATCTTACACCTGTGACACCATGAATGTCATCTCACACATGTAACACCATGAAATGTAATCTCACACCTGTAACACCGTGAATGTCATCTCACAAATGTTACGCCATGAATCTCATCTTACAAATGAAACGCCCTGAAATCTCATCTCACACCTGTAACGCCATGAAATCTTATCTCACACCTGTGACATAACACATGAACTAATCTTCCGCCATCTGTTAACATTCAGCTTGCATGCACACACCCCTGCCTCCTCCCCCAAGCTTGTGACACTATTAACAAAGCTTCTTTCCTCCCCCCACCCCCGCCACCTGTCAGTCCACACCATCACCCCACCCCAGGTGGCTTGGCCGAGTTTAACATTGTGGCTGCACTTGACCCCACCTACCAGCGCAGGCACCCTGAGGCCTGCTTGTTGCCGGAGCCACAGATACAGTCTCAGGTTCCATTCTCCCGCTCACTGCCCCAGGCTGGTAAGATCTGTGCTGTGTGTGCTGTCTGGACCCACCCTGTACCCAGCAAACTATATTGTATACTGACTTCCTGCATGGCCATATACTTTCAGTTTTCTAACTTTCTAACTCATTCTGTACTCAACAAATCACCATACATAGAATAGTGACTTCCTGCATGACCATAATACTTACACTTTCCTAATCCATTATATGCTTAGAAAATCATATATTTACTAGTTACTTCCTTTTCACCTGTCTGTCTATCCTTCTGTCTGCCTGTCTACCCATCTATCTGTCCATCTATATATCTTGTCTGTCTATCCATCTTAGTCATGGTTCCAACTTCATGGCAGCGGGTCATCCGCATTAAGCTCTGTTCCTGTGCCAATGAATATCACACAAAATGCTCCTCACTATCCAATGTGAAAAGTGGAACAGACAGGAGTCTCGGCAAGCCAACACCCCGCACAGGTACAATGTGCATAATGCCGCCATCAGAAATCGCCAACACAAAAGTCCTCCACGGAAAATACAGTTCATTGTCGATGGAAGCGGCAGTCACCAGAAGGACTTCATTGACCCGGGTTTTATCCTAGATGGCTCAGTCTCTTTCTGCAGGGTGATCCACCGAAAGCGCCGCACAAAGCATGAACTCCGTAGCTCCAGCGATGACTTCCAGGAGTCTCCTGAGAAAATGCACTTGTGAACCGAAAAGGCAAACCAGTCAATTTAGCAACATCCAGCCGCCATCGTTCCGAACATGCAGTTCACGCTACAAACAACCGCAGACAGATGTAAAAGCATTCCACACGAATTTCATAGCTCACAGTGTCGCGCCACGCACTCACTCAGTAGCATGGCGACGGAACCATGCATTACCAGTCAAACTTGAGGAAAATGCGAATGCAAACCATAGTCACAAGCGTAAACACTCCAGAGGCCTTATCGGTTTAAATGCCTATCCGCCATGTTAGGGAACGGAAGCCTGTCTATCCATCTGTCTGTTTATAGTGGGACTGCATGGCAAAGTGGTAAAGCTGTCTGCCTTGTTCTGTGAAGGTCCTGGATTCAATGCCTAGAGAGTGCCATCCTACTTCAGAGAGAGCCCGAGCCAGATGGGGTCACACCCAGTGCAATGAAGTGAGCCCTCTCGGCCTTAGGACTTGACCTGCCTATCTTCCTACCTACCTACCTATCTACCTATCATCCTACCTATCTGCCTACCTACCTACCTATCATCCTACCTATCTGCCTACCCGCCCTCCTGTCTGTGTTGTTGTTGTTGTCCTAGACCAGCCTCATAAGTCATGAAAGGATGAAATCATGTATGAAAGAGACAAATATGGAGGGCACAATGTTAAACAGGCCAGTGTGCACAATTCTTAACCCATTGATAATAAAGTTTGTTCATTAATTCAGTCAGTCTGCCCATCTGTCTGTCTATCTGTCTATCTATCTGTCATTTATTTCAGTAAGTAGTTTTTCTAATTTTTGTTTTGTTTGCCAGAGCAGTGACATATTATGGCCTTCTGTCCTGTAATATATTTTCTGTGCAAGTTGATACAGAGGATGGAAGCTTGCAACCAACAGTGTCATTAAACGATAAACACATTGTCACAATAATGGTTGACCATACAGATACAGATGAATGAGGCTAGAAACTGATAAACACAATCTCACAATAATGGCTGACTATACAGATACAGATGAATGAGGCTAGAAACTGATAAACACAATCTCACAATAATGGTTGACTATACAGATACAGATGAATGAGGCTAGAAACTGATAAACACAATCTCACAATAATGGCTGACTATACAGATGAATGAGGCTAGAAACTGATAAACACATTCTCACAATAATGGTTGACTATACAGATACAGATGAATGAGGCTAGAAACTGATAAACACAATCTCACAATAATGGCTGACTATACAGATACAGATGAATGAGGCTAGAAACTGATAAACACAATCTCACAATAATGGCTGACTATACAGATGAATGAGGCTAGAAACTGATAAACACAATCTCACAATAATGGCTGACTATACAGATACAGATGAATGAGGCTAGAAACTGATAAACACAATCTCACAATAATGATTGACTATACAGATACAGATGAATGAGGCTAGAAACTGATAAACACAATCTCACAATAATGGCTGACCATACAGATACAGATGAATGAGGCTAGAAACTGATAAACACAATCTCACAATAATGGCTGACCATACAGATACAGATGAATGAGGCTAGAAACCAACATTGTCACTTGACTGATAAACACAATCTCACAATAATGGCTGACTATACAGATACAGATGAATGAGGCTAGAAACTGATAAACACAATCTCACAATAATGGTTGACCATACAGATACAGATGAATGAGGCTAGAAACTGATAAACACAATCTCACAATAATGGCTGACCATACAGATACAGATGAATGAGGCTAGAAACTGATAAACACATTCTCACAATAATGGTTGACCATACAGATACAGATGAATGAGGCTAGAAACTGATAAACACATTCTCACAATAATGGCTACCATACAGATACAGATGAATGAGGCTAGAAACTGATAAACACATTCTCACAATAATGGCTGACCATACAGATACAGATGAATGAGGCTAGAAACTGATAAACACATTCTCACAATAATGGCTACCATACAGATACAGATGAATGAGGCTAGAAACTGATAAACACAATCTCACAATAATGGCTGACCATACAGATACAGATGAATGAGGCTAGAAACCAACATTGTCACTTGACTGATAAACACAATCTCACAATAATGGCTGACCATACAGATACAGATGAATGAGGCTAGAAACTGATAAACACAATCTCACAATAATGGCTGACCATACAGATACAGATGAATGAGGCTAGAAACCAACATTGTCAATTGACTGATAAACACGTGCTCACAATAATGGCTGACCAGATACAGATCTTTTTTTTATATATATATATTTCATATTAATCATGGAACTGGCCCCAGAAATACATGACCTGACAATCCATGACCTGACAACAAATCACACAAAATGTCTCCTATATGTCTAAATCAAACAGAATGTCTCCTATATGTCTACATAACTCACAGAATTGTCTCATATATGTCTAAATCAAACAGAATGTATCCTATATGTCTACATCACTCACAAAAATGTCTCCTTTATGTCTAAATCAAACAGAATGTCTCCTATATGTCTACATCACTCACAAAATTGTCTTCTATATGTCTAAATCAAACAGAATGTATCCTATATGTCTACATCACTCACAAAAATGTCTCCTTTATGTCTAAATCAAACAGAATGTCTCCTATATGTCTACATCACTCACAAAATTGTCTTCTATATGTCTAAATCAAACAGAATGTCTCCTATATGTCTACATCACTCACAAAAATGTTTTCTATATGTCCACATTAAACAATCACAAAAATGTCTTCTAAATGTCCACATTAAACACTCACAAAATGTCTTCTATATGTCCACATTAAACACTCACAAAAATGTCACAATGAGAAATGTGATTTGTTTGTTGTTGTTCATTTTGACTAAACTAGACGGAGAGCTGGAGTGGGACCCAAACCTGAGAGGAAGCTTAAGAAAACCTAAAGCCCAGATCCATTGTTATCAAGGTAAATTACATAGATGTTCTTTAGAGTGTCTGTCTGAGTCTTGTCTTAGATCATACTATCACTGAGTGTCTGTCTGTGTCTTGTTTTAGATTATACTATCACAGTGTCTGTGTCTTGTCTTAGGAGATCATACTATTAGAGTGACAGTGCCTTGTCTTACATTATGCTACCCCAGAGTGTCTAATGTGTCTTGTCTTAGGTCATACTATCACAGAGTGACAGTGCCTTGTCTTACATCATGCTACCACAGAGTGTCTGTCTGTGTCTTGTCTTAGATCATACTACCACAGGGTGTCGGTGTCTTGTCTTAATCTTGTCTTAGGTCTACTACCACAGAGTGTCGGTGTCTTGTCTTAGATCATACTGTCATAGAGTGTCAGTGTCTTGTCTTACATCATACTGTCATAGAGTGTCAGTGTCTTGTCTTAATCTTGTCTTAGATCATACTGTCACAGAGTGTCTGTGTCTTGTCTTACATCATACTGTCATAGAGTGTCAGTGTCTTGTCTTAATCTTGTCTTAGGTCTACTACCACAGAGTGTCTGTCTGTGTCTTGTCTTAGATCATACTACCACAGGGTGTCGGTGTCTTGTCTTAATCTTGTCTTAGGTCTACTACCACAGAGTGTCGGTGTCTTGTCTTAGATCATACTATCACAGATTGTGTATGTCTTGTCTTACATCATACTATCACAGAGTGACAGTGCCTTGTCTTACATCATACTTGTATATCTTTTATAATACTTTTTATTGTGTTTATACTGTGAGTGAGGGGGTCTTCACTGCTCATCCTTACTGATCTGTATAAATATTTTTTTGTGTGTTTATATTGACAGAGATATTACTGTTTCTGTTTTTTTTAGAGTGTGTATTGTTATAAGGGACGTAAGTTGTATTCATTTTGTGTTTAAAAAAATTTATGATTACGCATTTTTAAAATGTCTAAGTACGAACACTGGCTCAGTAATAATGGGCTCAGAATCAGGCTTTTAAACATCTGCCATCTATTAGGGAAGCTGCCCGAACTATCACTTATACTTAAATCAAAGTTTTCACATGTTCGGCGTCAGCGAAAGTCGATTAAATGGTAACATCTCAGATGATGACATCGCTATCAGAGGTTTTAATACCATTAGAAGAGATCCCTATCAGAAACAAGAGACCGGTATTGCAGTTTATATTTCTAACTCACTTAACGCCCACCACAGGCTAGATTTTGAAACCTGTTAGATTGAATGTGTATGGCTTGAGGTTAAGCTTCAAAATCGCATACCCCTAGTAGTTGACTATCTCTATCGAAACCCCAGTGCAGGAAATATCTGGTATGAAAAATCCACCACTATGATGGATGTAGTCTTTAGTAATGCAAGAGAAATAATACTGCTAGGCGACTTCAACATAGACACTAACAAATCAAACAGAACATGGGAAAACATAGTAGAGCCATATGACTTCCAACAGTTAGTCAAACAAGCCACTAGAATAACAAAATCATCTGCAACACTTCTGGATCATATTTATACTACATGTGCTGACAACATCACAGAATGTACTGTACCTATTAATGCAATGAGCGATCACTACCCAGTATGTTTTACGTGGTTGAAAAGAGGTACCAAAACCCAGAAACACAAACATATAAGTATAAAATATAGTAATTATAAAAACTTCAATCAAGATGCCTTTTTACAAGACTTGCTCAACTCATCTCTGGACTATGTTTACCAGCTTTTTCTGAACTAGATGATGCTCTGGACCACTGGCTGAAGACCTTTCTAAGTGTATTTGATAAGCATGTTCCATTTAGGGAAGTCCGTGTTAAACATCCCACTAAGCCCCCATGGATCACTCAGGAGGTAGTTGAACTTATGAGAGACTGGGACAGGGCACATAAAAATAGAGATCTAACTATGTACCGTAGTCTGAGAAACAAAGTTCAATATGTTATTCGAAAGGAAAAGAAAAACTATTTTATGAACTTAATAATAGATAAAACCAACACTAAAGATATATGGAAAGCAATTAATACCTTGACAAACAAACACAAATCATCACAATCGTTACCATCAAATCAGGTTACATGTGATCAATTCAGTAGATTCTTTCAGTCCGACATAAACCAACTGAAGGCTGCAATACCAGATACATGACATATCTTTATTATCATCATTCTGTGAGAACAAATTCTATGGTGACATTCCCTCCAACATACCGCTAATGACGACCACTGAAGTATTTACTTATCTCAGTAACCTAAAAAAAACAATAACTATTCAGGACTAGATGGAATCAGTAATCGAATCCTTTGCTATGCTGCACCGGCGATCTGCAAATCACTAACATTTATATATAATCATTGTCTCACCAAAGGTCACTTCCCATCAGCCTTTAAAATTGCTAAAGTGTATCCTCATTTAAAAGCTGGTTTATCAGACGATCGTCTCATGAGTAATTATAGGCCAATTTTCGTATTATCCTCACTATCCAAACCGCTAGAAAAGCAGATCCACAAAACAACACTAGAGCACTTAGTTTGCTACAAACTAATAGTTAATAGTCAGTCAGGATTTCGGCCAAAATATTCTTGTCATACGGCCCTAACAAACATGATAGAAAACTGGCATCAAAATATTAACAACAATACTCTATGTGGAACAGTGTTTATAGACTTTAGAAAAGCATTCGATATGATAGACCAGTGGTTCTCAACCTTTTTTGGCCCATGCCCCCCTTCACCATAGTTTCAGAACGTCATTCCCCCCCCCCCCCCCTTTTCGTATTTCCTACCTAAAAATTTTGCCTGTGCCCCCTTCACCATATTTTTAGAACGTCATTCCCCCCTTTCGTATTTCCTACCTAAAAATCCTGCCCCCGCCCCTACACAGTATATGTAATAATGGAAACTAAATTTAATAGCACATACTAAAAAAAGTCTAGACCACATAAAACGTGATTTGTGGGTCTGCTTACATTATAAGATGAATTTTAGAAGGGTGAGACGTACAGAACCGTACATTATGAAGGAAAAAACAGTATCAAGTAATTGGTTCTTGTATTAACGCGATCTTGAAATAATCTTAATTTTAATTCCCCCCCCCCCCCCCCCAAAAAAAAAAAACTAAAATTCCCCCCTGGGGGGGGGGGGGGGATTCCCCAACGGTTGAGAACCACTGTGATAGACCATACTATTCTAATTAAAAAAAACTAGAAACAATGAAAGTAAGCTTTAATATAGTGACATTAATAAACTCATTTTTATTAGACAAAAAACAAATAGTATCACACAATAAATCTCTATCTCAAGCCATTACCATTAATATTGGAGTACCTCAGGGGTCTATTCTTGGCCCTCTGTTATTTGCCATTTATATAAATGATCTTCCCTTAAATCTGTCGTCGTCCTGCTGTCTATTTGCAGACTACTGCACAGTATATACAAACGCTATTGATCATAATGTGCTAGAATTATCCTTGCAACAGGAAATAAATAGTGTAGTTAACTGGAGTCATGCAAACCGCATGCAAATTAACATTTCTAAAACAAAAACTATGTTAATAGAAACCAGGCAAAGACTTCACACTCTAAACTTGCTGAGAACTCTTCAGCTGCACATTGGCAGCATGCCTATAGAAAGTGTAACCGAGCACAAGGCACTGGGTCTTATCATAGATCAAAATCTATCCTTTAATTCCCATGTTCATGTTCTAGTTAAACAAATAGCCAAAAAAGTATACCAATTTGCCAAAATTAAAAATTTCCTCCACGAAAACAAAAGAAAAATTTTCTATACTTCCCACATACAAACACATATTGATTATTGCTCCACAATCTGGGTTGGATGCTCCTAATCAATAACAAAATGCCTTTATTCACTCCAGAAAAGGGCAGTGTGTTTAATCAATGGTCATAAGCTTACAGACAATTCTAACCTACATGAACGTCTTCAGTTACTGCCTCTCTACAAACGCCGACTTTTTAATAAGGCTAAACTAATTCACAATATCCTATTTCAAAATGCTCCAAGCTACCTTTGGCCATTGTTTAAATATAACGCAAGACATAGCGAACGACTAAATATACTTCATGTTTCTAAACCTAGGATAGACATATAAAACAAGCTTAGCATAATGTGCCACTCAGTTGGAACAATCTTCCACAAGAAATCAAAGACACCACCAATCATTATACATGCAGTCGCAACCTGTTTGAACACTACCTCAGGACAGACTACATTCCCCCATTTAAAAAAACAAAACAACAAAGACGATAATAATGGTAAATTATCTCTAACGACAACTAGCCAAAAAACATTCCCATATGTATGGAACGTTACACCTTCCATGGGTATTTATAATGCCCATGTTAAACATTGCCTCAGTGAGTCATGTATTATTGATTATTTTTCATGCGTTTTAATGCTTATTGTTCTTGTGTTGCCAAAGATTTGATCATAAGAGATGTTGAATGAAAGAATGTATGAGAGGAAATAGAAAAGAAGGGCAGAATGTCCTGCGTGCCCAATTCTAAACCCTTTGAAAATAAAGATTTTCGTTTGTTCATACTACGACAGAGTGTCTGTCTATGTCTTGTCTTAGATCATACTACCACAGTGTCTGTGTCTTGTCTTAGATCATACTACCACAGAGTGCCTGTGTCTTGTCTTAGATCATACTATCACAGAGTGACAGAGTCTTGTCTTAGATCCTACTACCACAGACTGTCTGTGCCTTGTCTTAGAGTCTTGTCTTAGATCATACTACCACAGAGTGTCTGTGTCGTGTCTTAGATCATAATACCACAGAGTGTCTGTGTTTTGTCTTCTTCTTCTTCTGCGTTCATCCTGAGTGTTTTTTCAGATGTAATTGTGGTGTGTCTTGTTATTCACCCTTGGGCCAAAACCCTTAGACCAACACATCCAAATTTTGCATGCATTTTTAACTAGATTAGCATTCCTGGGGGACTCTCACTTTTGTGGTGCCGTACACATCCCAGCTGGTCAAGTTAGACAGGTTGAAGACTTCACGGTCAGCCCTCAAGGGAAGTCAGGGGCAGTCCATGGGCATTGTCTGCCATCCACGGATGCTTCCATAATTGCAGAGCCGACACATAATGCTCTGGTAATGGGCTTACCCAAGGAATCGCCACGTGCTGCACATGGCTGCTTTATTTCCTCACTACAATGTATTGGGCCTTTCGTTTGCCACAGGCCGCTCTCTGCACAAACCAGGAACGGTCGGTCTGCAGACGGCATCCACTCAGCGAGCTTGCGGTTTGAACATGTGCTGGTCGCTGTGCCCAGAAGACAAAATAGAACTGTTCCGGGCATGAGGGACATTTCACTCGGATGCTTTTGTGTTGTGCCAATTTAGTTGCAACCTTTAGGCCGGCACATGCGGACGTTTTTTAATCAAGTTAGCCTTCCTGGGGGGTTTCAAGGGATATTCTGTTGTGATATCGCCCACATCTCAGCTGATCAAGGTAGAACGGTCAAAGACATCAGGGTCAACCCTCAAGGGAAGGCAGGGGCAGACTATGGGCATTCCCCGCCATCCAAGGAGGTTTCCATAATTGCAGAGCCGGCACATAGTGCTCTGAGACTGGGCTCACCCAAGGAATCGCCACGGCCTGCTCATGGCTACTTTAATTCCTCACTTCCGTGTATTGGGTATTTCATTCGCCACTGGCCATTCTCCATGCAAACCAGGAACGGTCAGCCTGCAGACGAAATCCACTCAGTAAGCTTTCGCTTTGGACTTCCACGTAATGGATTCACTAGCCAAGCGTTCCATTTCGTGTTAATGAACGTTTCTCCACCTTTGTTTGTGTATGTCTTTGTCTTGTCTTAGATCATACTACCACTGAGTGTTTGTGTATGTCTTAGTCTTGTCTTAGATCATACTACCACAGAGTGTCTGTGTCTTGTCTTAGATCGTACTATCACAGAGTGACAGTGCCTTGTCTTACATCATACTACCAAAGAGTGTCTGTGTTTGTCATGTCTTAGATCAAACTATCACAGAGTGTCTGTGTGTGTAATACTGACAAACTTGTGTAGTAGACCCACCGTTGTTATAGCCATGTAGTGCCTCTTAAACTGATGTCTCATTAATGTTCCTCATGTTTCATGAACATAGCTCATTGACAGCTGTCTCATTAATTTTCCTTATGTCTCATGAACATAGCTCATTGACAGCTATCTCATTAATTTTCCTTATGTCTCATGCACATAGCTTATTAACATCTGTTTCATTAATGTTCCTCATGTCTCATGAACATTGCTCATTGACAGCTATCTTATTAATGTTCCTTATGAACATAGCTCATTGACAGCTATCTCATTAATGTTCCTCATGTCTCATGAACATTGCTCATTGACAGCTGTCTCATTAATGTTCCTTATGTCTCATGAACATAGTTCATTGACAGCAATCTCCTTAATGTTCCTCATGTCTCATAAATATAGCTTATTGACAGCTATCTCATTAATATTCCTCATGAACATAGCTCACTGACAGCTATCTCCTTAATGTTCTTCATGTCTCACATATCTAATCGACCTGTCTCTCTGGAGATTTCTGATTGGCTTATTTTGTCGGCAGATTCCACTACAACTAGTTCACTAGGACATGAGAATGCTGTCGGTGGAGATCCAGTCATGTCATCATGGCAACCAGTCCAGGGTCAGCGGAGGAGGGATCCAGGCACCCGAGGAAAGGCTCAGCAAAGGAATGTGCCTGGGGGTGACAAGAAAGGGAACTGCAAACAGCAGTAGATTGTGTCTGAGGGTAACAAGAAAGGGAACTGCAAACAGCAGTAGATTGTGTCTGAGGGTAACAAGAAAGGGAACTGCAAACAGCAGTAGATTGTGTCTGAGGGTAACAAGAAAGGGAACTGCAAACAGCAGTAGAATGAGCAATACATACGAGGGCAAGTCAATAAGTAATTCACACGGTTCTGGGGGATGGCAGGTAAATTTAGTTGGTGTTTTCTACAGGTGTCATTAGGTGACAGCAACATCGAACTTTACCTTCCCGTTCGTCAGGTGGCGCTAGGTGTCTCATGCGCAGCGCATAAACAAAATGTACTAATGGAGTGTACAACCAAAGAGTAATGTGTTGTTGTGCGTTTTTTGTAGGCAAAAGGGCTGCCTACAAAGGACATTCATAAGGAAATGCTTCCTGTTTATACTGACAAATATTTGTCCCGTAAATCGGTGTATAGCTGGGTAGAAAAATTGTCTCTAGGATGCTCTAATACTGTTAATAAAATCCGATCTGGTCACCCTGTTGAGATTGCAACAGAAGCATCCGTGCAGCGAGTGGAGGAGATGATTAGAGGTGACAGGCGAGTAACGATAGACTCTGTAGCATCTGCAATAGCGTGCTCACATGTTTCAGCATACAGCATAATGCATGATCGATTTAAATTTAAGAAAGTCTGCTCAAGGTGGGTACCCCGACAATGCCAGACCACATACGACTCGATTAACTCAGGAGAAAATTAACCAACTAAGGTGGGAAGTTATGGAACATCCACCTTTACAGCCTCGACTTAGCCCCTAGCGATTTCCACCTTTTTTGTCCACTGAAAACCTACCTTGGCGGGAGACATTTCGCGAATGACGCCGAAGTTGAATTTGAAGTGAAAGCATGGTTTAGAAATCAGAGCATGCTGTTCTATGCAGCCGGTTTTGGGAGGATTGATAAAAAGATGGAATACGTGCATCAATGTTGGTGGAAATTATGTTGAGAAATAAAGGGACAATGAATGTATAAAAATAAACTTGTTTCAAGTTGTTATCATATTTACTTATTTTTCTACAGCCATTTGTGACTTACTTATTGACTTCCCTTCGTAAATGTGCATATACTATGTGGAACACACACAAGCACTCTCAGACATGTGACACGCATAGATTAAAATAAACAATTGTGATTTGTGATATATATGCATAACTGTGGCTTTGGGGGCAGAAGGACGCGCAGATTCATTGTTCCCTGGCAGACCAAGTCTGTTAAAATCATCTGCGGGAATTTCAAAGCAGGTCAGTTTGTGTTGTTTTTTATGGTATGAGGTGCCAGTCATTCTGAAAGAAATGGCAAAACTACTGAACTAAATTGTCTAGTAAGTCACCAGTAGTCAACAAAATGCTGGGGTTGATTGCAACATCATGTCAAGGGCATGCAACTGACTATATATATCTGGTACAACCTGTATGGTGTAGAGTTGGCTGGGGTGTTGATCTCAAGTTATATAGCGGTCATCTTATATAACAGTCGTTTTATATAACGGTCATTTCATATAACGGTCATCTTATATAATGGTCATTTCATATAACTATCATTTCATATAATGGTCATCTTATATAACGGTCATTTCATATAACTATCATTTCATATAATGGTCATCTTATATAATGGTCATTTCATATAACAGTCATCTTATATAACGGTTATTTCATATAACCATCATTTCATATAATGGTCATCTTATATAACAGTCATTTCATATAACTATCATTTCATATAACAGTCATCTTATATAACAGTCATTTCATATAACTATCATTTCATATAACGGTCATCTTAAATGCTGTAGGACTTGCTACATGACCATGTTGATTCTTATTGTCCACGTTTTGTTTATTGACAAAGACTTGGTCAGAATGATGGTCTGTATGTGTCTTTCTTCTGTCCAGCTTGGTAGTCATATCTGACCTTCGTTCGTTCTCGGCATCAGCTCCCTCATCCATGTTGGCAATGCGACTGACTAGGTCATGCTGTGTTCCACTTGTAAATACCCAGACTGATTTGCTCACACTTTACACATTTTGCATAATTCTCTCCTGTGAATGAATGAGATCTGGCAGTTATAAGCTGCACGGGTTCAACAGGGTGCATGTTGAAGCCAACATAATCTGCTTTAGGTTTCGGTTGGTGACGCATTGTTGGAGTGGTTATCATTTTACGTTGATGTCATGTTGTTGTTGGAGTGGTTATCATTTTACGTTGATGTCATGTTGTTGTTGGAGTGGTTATCATTTTACGTTGATGTCATGTTGTTGTTGGAGTGGTTATCATTTTACGTTGATGTCATGTTGTTGTTGGAGTGGTTATCATTTTACGTTGATGTCATGTTGTTGTTGTTATTGTTGGAGTGGTTATCATGTTACGTTGATGTCATGTTGTTGTTGGAGTGGTTATCATTTTACGTTGATGTCATGTTGTTGTTATTGTTGGAGTGGTTATCATTTTACGTTGATGTCATGTTGTTGTTGTTATTGTTGGAGTGGTTATCATTTTACGTTGATGTCATGTTGTTGTTGGAGTGGTTATCATTTTACGTTGATGTCATGTTGTTGTTGTTATTGTTGGAGTGGTTATCATTTTACGTTGATGTCATGTTGTTGTTGTTATTGTTGGAGTGGTTATCATTTTACGTTGATGTCATGTTGTTGTTGTTATTGTTGGAGTGGTTATCATTTTACGTTGTCATGTTGTTGTTGTTATTGTTGGAGTGGTTATCATTTTACGTTGATGTCATGTTGTTGTTGTTATTGTTGGAGTGGTTATCATGTTACGTTGATGTCATGTTGTTGTTGGAGTGGTTATCATTTTACGTTGATGTCATGTTGTTGTTGTTATTGTTGGAGTGGTTATCATTTTACGTTGATGTCATGTTGTTGTTATTGTTGGAGTGGTTATCATTTTACGTTGATGTCATGTTGTTGTTGGAGTGGTTATCATTTTACGTTGATGTCATGTTGTTGTTGGAGTGGTTATCATTTTACGTTGATATCATGTTGTTGTTGTTATTGTTGGAGTGGTTATCATTTTACGTTGATGTCATGTTGTTGTTGTTATTGTTGGAGTGGTTATCATTTTACGTTGATGTCATGTTGTTGTTGGAGTGGTTATCATTTTATGTTGATGTCATGTTGTTGTTGTTATTGTTGGAGTGGTTATCATGTTACGTTGATGTCATGTTGTTGTTGGAGTGGTTATCATTTTACGTTGATGTCATGTTGTTGTTGTTATTGTTGGAGTGGTTATCATTTTACGTTGATGTCATGTTGTTGTTGTTATTGTTGGAGTGGTTATCATTTTACGTTGATGTCATGTTGTTGTTGGAGTGGTTATCATTTTACGTTGATGTCATGTTGTTGTTGTTATTGTTGGAGTGGTTATCATTTTACGTTGATGTCATGTTGTTGTTGTTATTGTTGGAGTGGTTATCATTTTACGTTGATGTCATGTTGTTGTTGTTATTGTTGGAGTGGTTATCATTTTACGTTGTCATGTTGTTGTTGTTATTGTTGGAGTGGTTATCATTTTACGTTGATGTCATGTTGTTGTTGTTATTGTTGGAGTGGTTATCATGTTACGTTGATGTCATGTTGTTGTTGGAGTGGTTATCATTTTACGTTGATGTCATGTTGTTGTTGTTATTGTTGGAGTGGTTATCATTTTACGTTGATGTCATGTTGTTGTTATTGTTGGAGTGGTTATCATTTTACGTTGATGTCATGTTGTTGTTGGAGTGGTTATCATTTTACGTTGATGTCATGTTGTTGTTGGAGTGGTTATCATTTTACGTTGATGTCATATTGTTGTTGTTATTGTTGGAGTGGTTATCATTTTACGTTGATGTCATGTTGTTGTTGTTATTGTTGGAGTGGTTATCATTTTACGTTGATGTCATGTTGTTGTTGGAGTGGTTATCATTTTATGTTGATGTCATGTTGTTGTTGTTATTGTTGGAGTGGTTATCATTTTACGTTGATGTCATGTTGTTGTTGTTATTGTTGGAGTGGTTATCATTTTACGTTGATGTCATGTTGTTGTTGGAGTGGTTATCATTTTACGTTGATGTCATGTTGTTGTTGGAGTGGTTATCATTTTACGTTGATGTCATGTTGTTGTTGGAGTGGTTATCATTTTACGTTGATGTCATGTTGTTGTTGGAGTGGTTATCATTTTACGTTGATGTCATGTTGTTGTTGGAGTGGTTATCATTCTACGTTGATGTCATGTTGTTGTTGTTATTGTTGGGGTGGTTATCATGTTACGTTGATGTCATGTTGTTGTTGGAGTGGTTATCATTTTACATTGATGTCATGTTGTTATTCTTGGAGTGGTTATCATTTTACGTTGATGTCATGTTGTTGTTGTTGGAGTGGTTATCATTTTATGTTGATGTCATGTTGTTGTTGTTGGAGTGGTTATCATTTTACATTGATGACATGTTGTTGGAGCGGTTATCATTTTACGTTGATGTCATGTTGTTATTGTTGGGGTGGTTATCATGTTACGTTGATGTCATGTTGTTGTTGGAGTGGTTATCATTTTACATTGATGTCATGTTGTTGTTGTTATTGTTGGAGTGGTTATCATTTTACATTGATGTCATGTTGTTGTTGTTATTGTTGGAGTGGTTATCATTTTACGTTGATGACATGTTGTTGGAGTGGTTATCATTTTACGTTGACATGTTATTATTATTTATACTGATGACTCATTATTGGAGTGGTTATCATGTTATACCCATGCTGAAGGGTTGTGATCTGTATGTTTTCATTGCGTGCATGCCCACTGTTTTATGCATTTCTGATGTCTGTTATTTGTTTCATAGTTAGCAAATATGCCATCTCAGCTGTGATTTTGCTGTTGTTTGATAGTCACTATTAGAAACTGCTTTCCTGCAATTGAAAGTTCTGTGTTACATATTACAGTTATTTGTATTTTGCTGTATTTTGTTGTAAATAGTAGACAGTACTATGTTACAGATGACAGTTGATTGTATTTTGTTGTAAATAATTGACCCTACTATGTTACAGATGACATTTGTTTGTTTTTGTTGTAAATAGTAGACAGTTCTGTGTTAAGATGATAGCATTTTGTTTGATAATCTGGTTGTGGAGAGTTGCCCACTCTTGTATGAACTGACTAGTGTGGATGATGCTAGTGTCCAACAGAGACAGTACTTCCCTAGCTAACACTGACACACAAGTCCAGGCAACAGAGACAGCCACAGGACAGTACTGTCCTAGCTAACACTGACACACAAGTCCAGGCAACCAAGACAGTAACAGGTCAGTACTTCCCTAGCTAACACTGACTAACACATCCGGGCAACAGAGACAGCCACAGGACAGTACTTCCCTAGCTAACACTGACACACAAGTCCAGGCAACCAAGACAGTAACAGGTCAGTACTTCCCTAGCTAACACTGACTAACACATCCGGGCAACAGAGACAGCCACAGGACAGTACTTCCCTAGCTAACACTGACACACAAGTCCAGGCAACAGAGACAGTAACAGGACAGTACTTCCCTAGCTAACACTGACACACACATCCGGGCAACAGAGACAGCCACAGGACAGTACTTCCCTAGCTAACACTGACACACAAGTCCAGGCAACAGAGACAGCCACAGGACAGTACTTCCCTAGCTAACACTGACACACAAGTCCAGGCAACAGAGACAGCCACAGGACAGTACTTCCCTAGCTAACACTGACACACACATCCGGGCAACAGAGACAGCCACAGGACAGTACTTCCCTAGCTAACACTGACACACAAGTCCAGGCAACCAAGACAGTAACAGGACAGTACTGCCCTAGCTAACATTGACACACAAGTCCAGGCAACAGAGACAGCCACAGGACAGTACTTCGCTAGCTAACACTGACACACACACATCCGGGCAACAGAGAAAGTACTGCCCTAACTATGATGTATAAATCCAGGCAGCCGAGACAGCAACAGGACAGTACTGCCTTAACTATGACACACAAGTCCAGTCAATCAAGACAGCAACAGAGAAATGACTGAATACCAACCATGGTACACAACCTGTGGTGCTATTGACAGATGTACAATCAGTACTCGAGGCGCTCCTGTCTGGGAAATTGCCAATACTGCGAACACTACCTTCGGAACATAGCAGCCAGTGTAAGGTCACCATCCAGGCGATACCACCTCACTGTGGAGTACTTGGAAACAAGGGAGCTGATCAACTGGCTCATAAATAAGGAGCCGTAGAAGAGTAATCTGATGAACAGGCAGTTCCACCAAAAGAAAAGAATCATCACATCAATCAGAAAGCCACCAGCACAATATAATTACCATTTTATGGACAGGCAAGAAAAAATCATTATTCTGTGCCTCAGAATAGGACACAATCAGTTATACAACCATATGTATACAAAATTCAAGATTGGCATATCTCACATGTGGATTGGTGCCGTAGACAGCAGATCACATACTCCAAGACTGCCCAGAATATGTCCATATCTAGGCAAACCTTCTGGCCTAGATGAACAACAGTAGAAGATAAATTCTGTGGACCATCAAGTGAACTAAAACATACAGTGACATTTATGTAAGAGACAACAGTGCAAGCATATACCGTGAATTTCAAGTGAATGAAAGAAGAAGAATCCTTGGTTCCATCCTGGCAGGCATTCATTCTAGCATGTCCTTGAGCTCTCCCTCATGAGGTGTGCAGTATGTGGGTGTTTATTGCATACCATGACGATGGGGAATGGCTGCGACTCTTGCAGTCTTATAGTTGTTGTCCTCTTGGACTTCATGACATCAAAGATGATGGTCAGTGATGACAACATGACAGCACAGATGATGGTCAGTGATGACTTCATGACAGCACAGATGATGGTCAGTGCTGACTTCATAACAGCACAGATGACGGTCAGTGCTGACTTCATGACAACACACATGACGGTCAGTCCTGTCTTGGTAAGCCAGGCTAGTATCTCTTCCCAGGGTGCCCTAAGGAGAGGGTCAGTAGGATACCTGACCTTGACACGCCATCAACTGAGTATCCCCACAAATAACGGAAAGTAGCTATTTTCCTATAGCTCTTAGTGTGACACATGCCACTTGAGGTGGAACATATTTCAGCATCACATGCTATTGTGGCTGGTCTGTTACATATGCAAGGACGCTCCGGGTCTATGCAATCACTAAGGAAACAGTAAACAGAGCCACTTGTTAAGAATTGTCCTACTCTCATTATGTTACAAGACAGGCAGTCTGAAACACTGGGCAAAAACTGAGAAATTACATCTTGAATGTTTCCGATGACCTCAACATCATCATGTCCCATGCTGGTAAGCGTAGGCGGCCATGTTTCGCTGTCTCACACGGTCACCAGAGTCAAGGATCAGCGCCGTGTTCTTGTCTTGATGACCTCATGCCTAGTGACTGTCACTAGCTGCCAGTGCGGGTGACAGTTTATCCCTAGAGCCTGCTGTCCTGTGTGTTTTGGACAAATTGTAGCTCTTGGTTTCATGCCACATTCAACATGGCTTCATAAAGTGTTGAGACAGGAACTGTTTTATGCCACCAATCCAGGAATACATTTTTTTTTAAACAGGCCCAGATAACTGTAACATTGTTAATACATATAAGCGAAATGTTTGTGATAAATTTAGCAAAACTTCATATTTATTTGTGTCCATGATTGTTGTTCATAGAGTAGGATTGGTATGGCATTTGTGCCATATTATTGTTATAGCCCTCTTTTCAATATTTATGACTACTTTTCGTTTTGACAATTTTTTTAAAATGTATTCAATTCAATAACATTCCTTGATTCTGCATGTTTCATTAAATTATCTTCATTGATAATTTGTATTTCATTAATTTCTGTTTCTGCATTTTATTTGTTTCATTACATGATTTCCTGGATTGCAATTGTTGGATCAAACTTGTGTTCTAAGTTGATTATATTTACTTCATTAACATTGGTGAATTATCTTTATTTTTTATATTAAATTCGGTTGTTGAATTGCATTACCAGACTGTATTTAATTGAATTAGTTTATAAGAATGCATTGAACTAAGTTATTTTCCTAAATTGATTTTCTATCATTAAATTGCAATTCAGTTTTTATTGTTTAATTAATGTATTTTATAGGTTATATTTGTTTAATTCACGTATTCCCTGGCTGTGTTTTTATTAATCATATTCCCTTGGTTGTGTGTGTATAATTCATGTATTCCCTGTGTTATGTTTGTATAATTCACATATTCCCTGTGTTGTGATTGTATAATTCATGTATTCCCTGTGTTGTGTTTGTATAATTCACATATTCCCTGTGTTGTGTTTGTATAATTCATGTATTCCCTGTGTTGTGTTTGTACAATTCATGTATTCCCTTGGTTGTGTTTGTATAATTCATGTATTCCCTGTGTTGTGTTTGTATAATTCATGTATTCCCCATGTTGTGTTTGTATAATTCACATATTCCCTGTGTTGTGTTGGTATAATTCATGTATTCCCTGTGTTGTGTGTGTGTAATTCATGTATTCCCTGTGTTGTGTTTGTACAATTCATGTATTCCCTTGGTTGTGTGTGTATAATTCATGTATTCCCTGTGTTGTGTTTGTATAATTCACATATTCCCTGTGTTGTGTTTGTATAATTCATGTATTCCCTGTGTTGTGTGTGTATAATTCATGTATTCCCTGTGTTGTGTTTGTATAATTCACATATTCCCCATGTTGTGTTTGTATAATTCACATATTCCCTGTGTTGTGTTTGTATAATTCATGTATTCCCTGTGTTGTGTTTGTATAATTCATGTATTCCCTTGGTTGTGTTTGTATAATTCATGTATTCCCTTGGTTGTGTGTGTATAATTCATGTATTCCCCATGTTGTGTTTGTATAATTCACATATTCCCCATGTTGTGTTTGTATAATTCACATATTCCCTGTGTTGTGTTTGTATAATTCATGTATTCCCTGTGTTGTGTGTGTATAATTCATGTATTCCCTTGGTTGTGTTTGTATAATTCATGTATTCCCCGTGTTGTGTTTGTATAATTCACATATTCCCTGTGTTGTGTTTGTATAATTCATGTATTCCCTTGGTTGTGTTTGTATAATTCATGTATTCCCTTGGTTGTGTGTGTATAATTCATGTATTCCCTTGGTTGTGTGTGTATAATTCATGTATTCCCCATGTTGTGTTTGTATAATTCACATATTCCCCGTGTTGTGTTTGTATAATTCACATATTCCCTGTGTTGTGTTTGTATAATTCATGTATTCCCCATGTTGTGTTTGTATAATTCATGTATTCCCTGTGTTGTGTTTGTATAATTCATGTATTCCCTGTGTTGTGTTTGTATAATTCATGTATTCACTGTGTTGTGTTTGTATAATTCACATATTCCCTTGGTTGTGTTTGTATAATTCACATATTCCCCGTGTTGTGTTTGTATAATTCATGTATTCCCTGTGTTGTGTTTGTATAATTCATGTATTCCCCATGTTGTGTTTGTATAATTCACATATTCCCCGTGTTGTGTTTGTATAATTCATGTATTCCCCATGTTGTGTTTGTATAATTCATGTATTCCCTGTGTTGTGTGTGTATAATTCATGTATTCCCTGTGTTGTGTTTGTATAATTCACATATTCCCTGTGTTGTGTTTGTATAATTCATGTATTCCCTGTGTTGTGTTTGTATAATTCACATATTCCCTGTGTTGTGTTTGTATAATTCATGTATTCCCTTGGTTGTGTGTGTATAATTCATGTATTCCCCGTGTTGTGTGTGTATAATTCACATATTCCCTGTGTTGTGTTTGTATAATTCACATATTCCCCGTGTTGTGTGTGTATAATTAATGTATTCCCTGTGTTGTGTTTGTATAATTCATGTATTCCCCATGTTGTGTTTGTATAATTCACATATTCCCTGTGATGTGTTTGTATAATTCATGTATTCCCTGTGTTGTGTTTGTATAATTCACATATTCCCCATGTTGTGTTTGTATAATTCACATATTCCCCGTGTTGTGTTTGTATAATTCACATGTTCCCCATGTTGTGTTTGTATAATTCATGTATTCCCCATGTTGTGTTTGTATAATTCACATATTCCCTGTGTTGTGTTTGTATAATTCATGTATTCCCTGTGTTGTGTGTGTATAATTCATGTATTCCCCATGTTGTGTTTGTATAATTCACATATTCCCCATGTTGTGTTTGTATAATTCATGTATTCCCTGTGTTGTGTTTGTATAATTCATGTATTCCCCGTGTTGTGTTTGTATAATTCACATATTCCCTGTGTTGTGTTTGTATAATTCACATATTCCCTGTGTTGTGTTTGTATAATTCATGTATTCCCCATGTTGTGTTTGTATAATTCATGTATTCCCTGTGTTGTATTTGTATAATTCATGTATTCCCTGTGTTGTGTTTGTATAATTCATGTATTCCCCGTGTTGTGTTTGTATAATTCATGTATTCCCCATGTTGTATTTGTATAATTCATGTATTCCCCATGTTGTGTTTGTATAATTCATGTATTCCCTGTGTTGTGTTTGTATAATTCATGTATTTCCTGTGTTGTGTTTGTATAATTCATGTATTACCTGTGTTGTGTTTGTATAATTCACATATTCCCTGTGTTGTGTTTGTATAATTCATGTATTCCCCATGTTGTGTTTGTATAATTCATGTATTCCCCATGTTGTGTTTGTATAATTCACATATTCCCCATGTTGTGTTTGTATAATTCACATATTCCCTGTGTTGTGTTTGTATAATTCATGTATTCCCCATGTTGTGTGTCTATAATTCATGTATTCCCCATTTGTGTTTGTATAATTCATGTATTCCCTGTGTTGTGTGTGTATAATTCATGTATTCCCCATGTTGTGTTTGTATAATTCACATATTCCCTGTGTTGTGTTTGTATAATTCACATATTCCCTGTGTTGTGTTTGTATAATTCATGTATTCCCTGTGTTGTGTTTGTATAATTCATGTATTCCCTGTGTTGTGTTTGTATAATTCATGTATTCCCCATGTTGTGCTTGTATAATTCACATATTCCCCATGTTGTGTTTGTATAATTCATGTATTCCCCATGTTGTCTGTGTATAATTCATGTATTCCCTGTGTTGTGTTTGTATAATTCATGTATTCCCTGTGTTGTGTGTGTATAATTCATGTATTCCCTGTGTTGTGTTTGTATAATTCATGTATTCCGTGTTGTGTGTGTATAATTCATGTATTCCCTGTGTTGTGTGTGTATAATTCATGTATTCCCCATGTTGTGTGTATAATTCATGTATTCCCTATGTTGTGTGTATAATTCATGTATTCTCTGTGTTGTGTTTGTATAATTCATGTATTCCCTGTGTTGTGTGTGTATAATTCATGTATTCCCCATGTTGTGTGTATAATTCATGTATTCCCTGTGTTGTGTGTGTATAATTCATGTATTCCCCATGTTGTGTTTGTATAGTTCATGTATTCCCCATGTTGTGTTTGTATAATTCATGTATTCCCTGTGTTGTGTTTGTATAATTCATGTATTCCCCATGTTGTGTGTGTATAATTCATGTATTCCCCATGTTGTGTGTGTATAATTCATGCATTCCCTGGGTTGTGTTTATATAAAGAACATTGATAGAATGAGAATCTATGTGCATGTCTAGCATACTTACATTCCTTGATTGTGTCTGTGTGATTCATTTATAAATATAATGTGATTTAACATTCACTGTGTTTCTCCTTCTTTTCAAATATTATGGTCGTACAGAATAAACTGGGAATAAAACTAGAATCACTAAATAAGATGTGACTAAAGTGTTAACAAATAACATTTTAAAATAATGTGAAGACAGATATTTAAATTTAAAAAAAAAAAAATACCCTGCTGGAAGCCGTGGATACCCAGTTGACACCCATGACTAGCCAGATGGAAACTCTGAATATCCAACTGGAAACCATGAATGCCCCACTGATATCCATGAAAACTGTCAATATCCAGCTGGAAACTATCTATGCCCAATTAGATACCATGTACACCCAGCTGAACGCCATGTATACCCAACTGAAACCCATCAATACCCAACTGAAACCCATCAATACCCAACTGAAACCCATCAATACCCAACTGAAACCCATCAATACCCAACTGAAACCCATCAATACCCAACTGAAACCCATACCCAACTAAAAAAAACATGTATACAAAGCTGAAAACCGTGTACGTACAGCTGAAAGTGGTGGATACACAGCTAGGAACCATGTAATCCTAGCTGAAAACCATGATTACACAGCTGAAAGTTATCAGTGCCTATCTGAAAGCCAAGATTACACAGCTGAAAGTTATCAGTGCCTATCTGAAAGCCATGATTACACAGCTGTAAGCCAGGTAGTAGACAGAGGTGCCCACATTGTGATCAGAGAAAAATAAATATGTCAGATTGTGACTGCTAGAAAGATTGATGGAAAAGGGTATTGTGGAAGACAAGGAGAGAAGATGCTGGCATCGTGGCATGGGCCGTCAGTGTTATAAGTGGTACATTTGATCAGAGATCACGAGTTACAGGAAAACACGACTCTCTTTGCCCAGATGAACTCGATGAATTGTGTGAGATGGTGAAGCATAAATCCATCACGCTTTCCGACACGGCACATGATGATGACACTGTACATGGTGGATAGGGTTATCTCGGAGTTCTCTCGCTTCTACCAGGACCTGTCGCTTGTCAATCAGACGGCTCAAGGACAAGGTCGAGTTGACGGGTCAGGGTGACCTGTGACCAGACGTCACTGGGGTTATGCGCACGAGACTTTGTAAGCGTAACTTCATGAAGTGTTGTGTCCTACACTTGCTTCCTGTTTGGGGGGAGAGGTCGAGTGGTGGGACTTGGCCAGGGCGGCTATACTGAAGACATCACATTACCGCAGTAGTAGTTGTAGTTGTAACAGTAACAGCATCATTACTACTTTTTTTTAAAACTGCCACCACTAGTTTCCTTATGCTATATTTGTTTCTGTTACTACTGCAGCAGCCACCACTACTACTACTACTACTACTACTACTACTACTACTACTACTACTACTACTACTACTACTACAGCTACTACTATTACTAAATTACGTTTACCTTTACTACTACTACTACCACCACCGTAACTACTACTATTACTACTGCTACTACTATTACAGCTACTAAAACTACTACTACTACTGCTACTACGACCACCGTAACTACTACTATTACTACTACTACTGCTGCTACTACTATTACAGCTACTAAAACTACTACTACTACTAATGAATGAATCACTGAAAAACGAGAAGTAGATTGAGAGCTTTACCAAAGCAAGACGACAAAAAACAATGGACGTTGAGGCCAAAGCCTTCGTCAGCACAGAACAAACAAACAAAAATAGATTAACAAATACATGATCGACAATACATGAAAGTACAAATTTCAACTTATCTGTGTCCTAGCTTGAAACGGCAATTCTATTCCACTACTACTACTACTATTACTACTACTATTACTACCACTACCATAACCACCACTACTACTAATATGACTACTACTGTTACTAACACTACGTTTACCTTTACTACTACTACTGCCACTGCTGCTACTACTACTACTACTATGACTACTACTGTTACTATAACTACTGCTTTTGCTAGTCCTAATACTACCACTACCACTACTGCTGCTGCTGCTACTACTACTACTACTACTACTACTGCTGCTGCTGCTGCTACTACTGCTGCTGCTGCTACTGCTGCTGCTGCTACTACTACTACTACTACTACTACTACTGTTACTATAACTACTGCTTTAGCTAGTCCTAATAGTAGTAATACTACCACCACCACCACCACTACTACTACTACTACTACCACTACTACTACTACTACTACTACTACTACTACTACTACTGTTACTATAACTACTGCTTTAGCTAGTCCTAATAGTAGTAATACTACCACCACCACTACTACTACTGTTACTATAACTACGGCTTTTGCTAGTCCTAATACCACTACTACTGCTGCTGCTGCTACTACTAATATTACTACTACTACTGTTACTATAACTACTGCTTTAGCTAGTCCTAATACTACCACCACCACTACTACTACTACTACTACGACTACCACTACTACTACTATGACTACTACTGTTACTATAACTACTGCTTTAGCTAGTCCTAATACTACTACTACTACTACTACTACTACTACTACTACTACTACTACTACCACCACCACTATTACTGTTACTATAACTACTGCTTTAGCTAGTTCTAATACTACCACCACCACTACTACTACTACTACTACGACTACTACTACTATGACTACTACTGTTACTATAACTACTGCTTTAGCTAGTCCTAATACTACCACCACCATCACCACTACTACTATCACTACTACTACTGTTACTATAACTACTGCTTTAGCTAGTCCTAATACTACCACCACCACTACTACTACTACTACCACTACTACTACTATGACTACTACTGTTACTATAACTACTGCTTTAGCTAGTCCTAATACTACTACTACTACTACTACTACTACTACTACTACTACTACTACCACCACCACCACTACTACTACTACCACTACTACTACCACTACTACTACTACTATGACTACTACTGTTACTATAACTACTGCTTTAGCTATTTCTAATACTACCACTACTACTACTACTACTACTACTACCACTACTGCTTTAGCTAGTCCTAATACTACCACCACTACGACCAGTACTGGTGTTCTACAACCAGCGCTACTATCACTTCCTCCCTCCCTGCCTCCCTCCTTTCGCCACCACCCTGTCTGCCCCTAAACAAATACGCCGTAATGAGGGATTATCCACTTAATCCTCTAGACAAGTGAGTCCAGAATAAGCCCTATTGTCAACATCAAGTGTTTGTGTTTGTCCAGCGGGCCACGCTTTCAATACCCTCCGTCCGCTTACAGTCAGTCTACTGTATCAAAGCTATCCAGATAAGTTCTGTCTGCCACAAGTGACCATAATGACGTCTACACAAAGTTGTGTACTTCCGCTGTCTCGCCAACATCCCAGTATTTGTAACTACAGTCGGTCTGGTGTGTTTGCCATATAGATATGGTTTGTGCAAACGGGTCTGTTATGTGTGTACACTATTTAGAAATGGCTTGTGTAAACGAGTCTGGGTGTCTACTATAAGGAAATGGTTTGTGTAAACTGGTATGTGTGTACACTATTTAGACATCATCTACCGCATGGATGGAAAGTTATTCAATCTCAGAAGACTGAAAGCTAAAGCCAAAATTAACAGCGACTCCTCCAGAGAGCTCCTGTTTGCTGATGATTGCGCTCTATACGCCAACTCAGAGGCGGACATGCAACAAAATGCTTCAGCTTTCTCACATGCCTGTGCCAACTTTGGGCTCAATATCAACTTGGAGAAGACTGTAGTTATGTACCAGCAGCTCCGGGGATTAATCACACTGTGCCGAATATCAAAGTGAATGGTCATAGACTAAGGGCTGTGGACAAATTCACCTATCTTGGCAGCAATGTGTCACAAACTGCCACAATTGATGACGAAGTGAATGCAAGAATCTCCAAGGCCAGCGCGGCCTTTGGCAGACTGTACAAGAATGTATGGGACAGCATTGGAATAAGCCTGCAAAAAAAGATAAGTCTACAAAGCAGTTGTATTATCCACACTGCTATATGCTTGTGAAACCTGGACTGTTTATCAGCGACACGCTAGGAAATTAAACCACTTCCACACAGTCTGCCTTAGGAGGCTACTGAAGATTAAATGGCAAGACAAAATCCCAGACACTGAAGTCCTAGAAAGAGCGTCATTGCCCAGTATCCACACTATACTAATGAAGAATCCAAGCTCCCTAAACGAATTTTTTACGGCGAGATGCGTTGTGGTAAACGCTCCCAAGGCGGCCAGAGGAAACGCTTTAAAGACACTCTGAAACCTCACTGAATGCTTTTGGAATTCATCATGACACCTGGGAGACTGCAGCCAGAGACCGAAATTCGTGGCGTGCATCACGTGTGAGGCAACCAGGACTATAAGAGCTGTGGAGAAAAGGCAGGATAGAAAAACCACTGCAGGAAATCCCCCTCCAGAAACGTCAAGCATTCTTTGTCCACATTGTCAAGGAACATTTCGAGCCAAAATAGGCCTAATCAGCCATCTTAGAACTCACGACTCCATACTTTCAACCCCACTGGATGAAATGAATGGTCATCATCATTCTTGATGGACAAACAACACACTATTTAGAAATGGTTTGTGTAAAAGGATCTCTGTGTGTACACTATAAAGAAATGGTTTGTGTAAACTGATCTCTGTGTGTACACTATAAAGAAATGGTTTGTGTAAACTGGTCTGTGTGTATACTATATAGAAATGGTTTGTGTAAACTGGTCTGTGTGTATACTATATAGAAATGGTTTGTGTAAACTGGTCTATGTGTATACTATATAGAAATGGTTTGTGTAAACTGGTATATGTGAACACCGCATAGCTATGGTTTATACAGAACTTCTCTGTGAACATCGGTTTTTTCCCGCATATCCTGTTACAGGACATCGCTGTCAACACCAGCATTTTACCGCTGCTGTTGATTTCTTGGCAAGATTACGCTCAGTAGTTTGTCATTGCTTTCTGAGCGGTCGGCCCACATATCCCTTAAGCGCGGCGAGAACCGCTACCGATCCTTGCGCAGCTGCGTTTGCTCAGTGGATAAACGGGATTACGGAGAAAGTCGCTAACGCCCAGCCCAGGGAGACCGGCGAACACCGTATAGATATGGAATATGGTTTATACAGAACTTCTCTGTGAACACTGTATAGATATGGTTTATATGAAACTGGTATATAACAATTTTATTGAATCCCCATCGTCCCGGGAAGGGTTGGGAGGTACTTATGTTGTGTCCCTGGCTACTTGGTTTATCCGTGTTCACTAAAATGTTGTGTCCCTGACTACTTGGTTTACTCGTGTTCACTAAAATGTTGTGTCCCTGGCTACTTGGTTTACTCGTGTTCACTAAAATGTTGTGTCCCTGACTACTTGGTTTACTCGTGTTCACTAAAATGTTGTGTCCCTGGCTACTTGGTTTATCCGTGTTCACTAAAATGTTGTGTCCCTGGCTACTTGGTTTATCCGTGTTCACTAAAATGTTGTGTCCCTGACTACTTGGTTTACTCGTGTTCACTAAATTGTTGTGTCCCTGGCTACTTGGTCTACCCGTGTTCACTAAAATGTTGTATTCCTGGCTACTTGGTTTACCCGTGTTCACTAAAATGGGTATCAGAAATGTTTGTGGGAAGAAAAAGCGTCGTGGTCACATCACCCGTTGTGTGCCGATTGGTCTAACCATAATGAATTAGCACCATATACGGCGGGCACCGTGATTTCTCACCACTCAGCTGTGTATGTATGTAGGTAGGTAAGTAGGTGGGCAGGCAGCTAATTAGGTAGCAAAGTAAATAGCTGAGTAAATAGGTAGCTTAACTAGCTAAGTGTATATATGTGTAGTTAGGTAGACAGATGGATAAATGTGTAAGTAGGTTGGTTGGTAGGCAGTTAACAAAGTACGTAGGCAGGTGAATAAGTGAGCAAGCAAGTTGGCAGTAAACACGTTCACACGCACTCGTCTACAGGAGTGACAGAACAAGAGAGACAGATGCAGAGGAACACCGGCTCCTACTGTCGCGTGCCTTTTCGCCCAACAATGAAACCCGACCTAGGGGGCGCTGGTTGGAATGTCGAGTCGAGACCTGGGAACATTTTCCCACACTTCGGCTCGCGCTCGCAGCCCTGGGGGTGGAGGTAAGGTCAGGAAAGGGCAACTGTGGCGGGCGAGGGGGTGGGTGTGACCTGGGGGCCGTGGGGAGCGGAGGGTTAAGGGAATAAAAAAGGAGTAGATTGGGCAGTGGTGGGTCCGCGAGATGGCGTCTGGGCCCATTGTTGAAGCGAGGTGTGGACAACAGGTGGTGATGGCGCAGGTTGGGTGGACTGGTGGGAAAGTTTCACTTGCAACGGACAGATGGGTTCTGGGAGTGTGGGAACCTTCACTCCTTCACCGTGAGTTTTGTTGTCATGGCCTGCGTGTGTGAGTGTTATTAAAACTTGTTATGCTGGCTGGATTTGAACAGAGAATTTTTGAATACGATAAATGTCACGGGGAGAAAAGGGGGGGGGGGAGGGGTTGGTCGGTGTGGGTTGATCTAGCAGCACGCCATTACGTGAGTAAATATGTTCTGTCTTCCTCTACTACACTATGAAATGGAAACAAATAGGTATTTTAAATTCCTGCGAGAAAAAACGAACTAAACATTAACAAACGTTGCACATACCTTACAAGGAGATCCACGTGTCGCGAAATACAGGTGAAAAATCCGAAATCAGAAGCACTCAATAAATATAAAAATATTTTTATATTTATTGAGTGCTTCTGATTTCGGATTTTACCTATTTGTTTCCATTTCATATTGTTATATCCTGCTGCAGCCGCTGCTTGTTCTCTCTACTACACTAGGATGTGTAGCTGACAGACTGTGTTGCTATAATTAATCTGTGTATAAATAAGACACAAATATAGATTGCGCAAAGTATTGTTTGGCATATTTCGTTGCATCTCGTCAGATGACGCTACAGAAGGTACACAGCATATACTAAATCAACAAGACATCCTTCAAGCTGAAATATGACTGTCACCTTGCCGTCTTGACAGACGATTGTTTGTAAAATGGAGTTATACTTTTCCATAGTACAAGGCCTGGAATGAGTTTAGAGACCATGTGTTGCCCATGCAGCTTGATCCCTCTCTCGGCTTGTCTAGTTTACTTCAGGGGGAAGGTAACTCAAAGATAGCTGAAATAAACAACACACATATTCACACATTAATTTAAATTGTCTACGACGGTAATTTTAAACTGACTCATTCATCCAGTGCCTTGCCGGCTGGCGTGGGCGATCATGCCTCTCCACAAATTATGATCTTTGACGTCACGGACGTCAATTAGTGTGTTGACTACACTCCGTGCCATCACACAAGACTGTCAAGAATCTTCTCACACTGTCTTCCTCTATCTCTCTTTCCGCGAATCTTTCTGGTTGTCACAACATGTTCCAGTTTATGTCTGCTCATAACATGGCCAGAACGATGGCTGTCTCTTTCTGATATTTGTGATAAGTTGTCTGGGCTATTATGTCTGTTTGTTTACAAAGTCGGCCTGGACATATGTGTGACGTCTGTAGCAGGCACGTGATGGGATACAGCGAACAATGCCAGACAGTAAATCGTGCAACCTATTGTCTGTTCCTTCATTACTCAATTTCACTCCAGGAAAACATTGTTCTCAGTAATGGGTATAGAATTGTCTAGACAAACAGTCAGACGGACAAACAGTCAGACGGACAAACAGTCAGACGGACAAACAGTCAGACGGACAAACAGGTGGACCGCCTCCGGCAGACAGATTTGCGTCCTGAATGGACCCCTTGTGTCTGGGGCAAGGGAGGGCGAACATTGTCATCTCATGACACGTGCAGGGGTCAATATGTATGCCCGCGTGCATGGTGTCGCTAACAACAGGGAACTGGTTAGTTGCCTGGTGCATTTCCACATCTATGCCCCAGGGGTTTCTTGGTCTGTTCTGGTGACGGATATTTTTTTTTTTAAGTTTATTGCGTGTCCTTTACATGATGGTGTGATGTAACCCAGCATTTATTGGATGTTTAGTATTTACTTCTCTTCTTCTCTTCATCCTACTCCTCCTCCTCAGCTGTAAAACACCCTCTGTCAAGCAATCAAGTGTCAATATCAGCCTATTAAAAGAGGTGTGAGACAGGGATGTGTAATGTCTCCAGATCTTTTCCCCCTGTACAGTGAAAGTATTTTCAGACACGTTGACGATATGAAAGGAATTATCATTGGTAATATAACAGCAATAACATTAGATATGCGGATGATACAGTATTGATTGCAGACAATGCGCAGGATCTGCAACAATTAGTAGATGCGGTTGTTGTACACAGTGAGCAACTGGGGTTGGAATTAAATTGTAAAAAGACTCAGGTTATGGTCGTCACTAGGAAGAACGAAGTACCACAATGCGATATACAAGTAAATGGGAATATTCTTCAACAAGTGAATCGGTACAATTATCTCGAACAGTCATAACATCTGATGGGAGGTGCCTTGAAGATATTAGAACAAGAATCGCCATGGCGAAAGTAGCCTTTAGCAAGATGAAAAACATTCTGACCAATAAAAAGATGTCAATTGAAACGAGAAAAAGAGTGTTGAGGGGATACATAGAGCCTGTTCTTTTGTATGGATGTGAAACTTGGACAATGTGCAGTAAAGCTGAAAAACATCTGATGGCTGCAGAAATGTGGTTTCTGAGGAAAATGCCAAGAATACCATGGACAGATAGAAAAACCAACGACCAAGTACTACAGGAGACAAATGAAACTCGTAAATTGATTAGAGAAATTAGACGTAGACATTCCAATTTTTTTTGCACATGTTATGAGAAGAAATGGATTAGAGAACTTGGTGACAACTGGCAAGATCGAAGGGAACAGACCAAGGGGAAGATCGAGAGGAAAATACCTGGATGGCTTAGCCACATGGCATGGTCGAGACAGAAACACTGAGCTGATCCACGACACTGGTGACCGAGTTAAATGGCGAGTCATGACCGCCCACGCTTTCTGGCATGGCACATGATTGATTGATTGAATATACAAGTAAATGGGACTATTCTTAAACAAGTAAATCGGTACAATTATCTCGGAACAGTTCGTAACATATGATGGGAGATGCCTTGAAGAGATTAGAACAGAATCATTATGGCTAAGGCAGCCTTTTGCTAGATGAAAAACATACTAACCAATGAAAAGATGTCATTTGCAACGTGAAAAAAAGTGTGTTGAGGTGCTATAGAACCTATGCTTTTGTATGAATATGAAGCGTGGACAATGAGCAGACAAGCTGAAAAACATCTGATGGCTGTGGAAATGTGGTTTCTGAGGAAAATGCAAAGAATACCATGGACATACAGAAAAACCAATGACCAAGTCATAAAAGAAACAAATTAAAACCGTAAACTGATGAGAGAAATTAGACGTAGACAGTCAAAATGTTTTGGTCACATTATGAGAAGAAATACATTAGAGAACTTGGTGACAACTGGCAAGATCGAAGGGAAGAGAACAAGGGAAGGACAGAGGAGTAAATACATGGATGGCTTAGCCACGTGGTATGGTCGAAGAACACGGAGCTGATCCACGATTCTGGTGATCCAGTGAGATGGCAAAACGTGACCGCCCACTCTTACCGGCATGGCACATGATGATGATTTCCTATGCAAGCTTATGTTCGGTAGTCTTAGATTGTTGGCTGTTTGGCCTACTGTCGAAATTAACGCAAATAGCCCTCGGCTGATTTCGACGGTCATGTCTGGGAACAGTAAAACTGCGTTCACTAACCCCACAAATGACAGACGGCATCGAGGGTACACCAGCACAGTCTCCTGTCTATATTGTGTATGTAGTTGTATTACTGTCCGTTGATTGTTTCTGTGCTGACGAAGGCTGTAGCCGCAACGTCCATTCTGTCACTGGTGATTGTGGTCTTCTACAGCTGACAGATCCTGCTGCTCGTGATTGCTGATTGACTCAGTCGCTGTTGACAGAATGAGGAATACGGTGTGTTGTCATGATTCCGGTCGGGCCACGCCTTGGAGTCAGTTGTCAATGTTCCCTACGCGAGGAGACGACTGGCCAGCCACTGCTCCGTGCACTCGAACCTTCAACATGGGGAGCTGGCTCATGCTGTGGGACTCATATTTTTATGTATTTATTTATTTTTATGTATTTATTTTTGTGTAACCAACAAAAGAGAACTGGCCAGTTTTTAAAAAAAAAATATTATTATTACCATTAACTAGCACCTGGCCGTCTAGGCAGACGATAGTTTGTAAAATGGAGTTATATCTCTCCACAACACAAAGCCTGGGCTGAATTGTAGAGATCATGTGTTGCCCATCCAGCATGATCCCTCTCTTGGCCTGTCCAGTTTACTCCAGAGGAAAGGTAACATGAATATATCTTAAACAAGACAACTGCAGAAGCTGCCGTATCAACAAAGCAATGCTCTAACTGTCCGCCTGTGGGAGCTGCCATCCTAGACCAGTTGCCGGCCAAGGCTTAGGGCCTGGACTGCACTGCCATGATATTCAGTTTTTAGGTTGCATTTCCTCTCACTAGGGTAAGGCTTGTACCCTCCCAATTGCGCTCTTCTGCTGGAAGCTGTTGGTTCAATGTGGGGTGTCGAGTTTGGTAAGACACCGCCCAACATTTGGCGCTAACAGAAAGCAGGTAGTACAATCAATTGTCAAACGGTAGCTCGGTCATATCTGACTAAGACCTGACACTCATTATTATTATTATTATTATTATTATTATCATCATCATCATCATCAATGATGATGATGATGATGATGATGGTGACTGTGATAATGATACTGGTGATGATGATGATGCTGATGAGATGGTGATTGTGATGATGGTGGTGGTGATTGTGATTGTGATGATGATGATGATGGTGGTGGTGGTAGTTGTGATGGTGATGATGATGATGATGGTGGTGGTGGTGGTGATGGTGGTGGTGGTGGTGACAATGATGATGATGATGGTGATGGTTGTGGTTGTCTGCACGGCTCCCATGAAATCATTCAAGTACTTGCTCGGGTGAAGCTCAACAGTTTTGATATTAGATGAGTGGCTACGGAAACCCAATTTGGTCATGTGTGTGTTTTTCAAATGTAAGCTTTTAGTCACTCTCTTCTTCTTCCTCCTCCTTCTCTTCTTCCTCCTCCTTATCCTGTTCTTCATCCTTTTCCTCCTCTTCACCTCCTCTTCTTCCTCTTCCCCCTTCTCTTCTTCTTCCTCCTACTCCCCCTCAGCTGTAAAAAAAAAACCTCCGTTAAGCAATCAGTTGTCACCGCACTCTGTGCCGATGCGACACACCAGTATCCTTGTTTGGTCAAATTCTACATCCGGTCTCCATCTTGTTTGTCGGCGTTTACATCCACTCCAGGGAGTTCTGCTGGATGCTATATCGCTGGTCACCTTGTTGTTGTTGTTGTTGTTGTTGTTGTTGTTGTTGTTATTGTTGTTGTTGTTGTTGTTGTTGTTGTTGTATATCTATTTAAAAAAAAGAAACATAAATTCCTTCTGAAGTCATATAATGAGAAAAGGGATATTGGACAACATCGTGAAGACTGGACAGGTCATCGTTGCACGAGGCCAGGGAGAAACAGGGTGAAATAATGTGTGATGATCTTAGATGGTGGCGTGGGGGGACATCTTCGATAGAATTGGTCCAGAACACCAGAGACGGGATCTGAGTAGAGATAGAACATCAAGGACCGAGATCTGTGGAGAGATAGAACACCAAGGACCGAGATCTGTGGAGAGATAAAATGACAGAGACCGAGATATGTAGAGAGATAGAACACCAAGGACCGAGATCTGTGGAGAGATAGAACACCAAGGACCGAGATCTGTGGAGAGATAGAACACCAGAGACCGAGATCTGTGGAGAGATAGAATGACAGAGACCGAGATCTGTGGAGAGATAGAACACCAGAGACCGAGATCTGTGGAGAGATAGAATGACAGAGACCGAGATCTGTGGAGAGATAGAACACCAATGACCGAGATCTGTGGAGAGATAGAACACCAGAGACCGAGATCTGTGGAGAGATAGAACACCAGAGACCGAGATCTGTGGAGAGATAGAACACCAGAGACCTAGATCTGTGGAGAGATAGAACATCAAGGACCGAGATCTGTGGAGAGATAGAACACCAGAGACCGAGATCTGTGGAGAGATAGAACATCAAGGACCGAGATCTGTGGAGAGATAGAACACCAGAGACCGAGATATGTGGAGAGATAGAACACCAGAGACCGAGATCTGTGGAGAGATAGAACACCAAGGACCGAGATCTGTGGAGAGATAGAATGACAGAGACCGGGATCTGTGGAGAGATAGAACACCAAGGACCGAGATCTGTGGAGAGATAGAACACCAGAGACCGAGATCTGTGGAGAGATAGAACACCAGAGACCGAGATCTGTGGAGAGATAGAACATCAAGGACCGAGATCTGTGGAGAGATAAAACACCAGAGACCGAGATATGTGGAGAGATAGAACACCAGAGACCGAGATCTGTGGAGAGATAGAACACCAGAGACCGAGATCTGTGGAGAGATAGAACATCAAGGACCGAGATCTGTGGAGAGATAGAACACCAGAGACCGAGATATGTGGAGAGATAGAACACCAGAGACCGAGATCTGTGGAGAGATAGAACACCAGAGACCGAGATCTGTGGAGAGATAGAACACCAGAGACCGAGATCTGTGGAGAGATAGAACACCAGAGACCGAGATCTGTGGAGAGATAGAACACCAAGGACCGAGATCTGTGGAGAGATAGAATGACAGAGACCGGGATCTGTGGAGAGATAGAATGACAGAGACCGAGATCTGTGGAGAGATAGAACACCAAGGACCGAGATCTGTGGAGAGATAGAACACCAGAGACCGAGATCTGTGGAGAGATAGAACACCAGAGACCGAGATCTGTGGAGAGATAGAACATCAAGGACCGAGATCTGTGGAGAGATAAAACACCAGAGACCGAGAAATGTGGAGAGATAGAACACCAGAGACCGAGATCTGTGGAGAGATAGAACACCAGAGACCGAGATCTGTGGAGAGATAGAACATCAAGGACCGAGATCTGTGGAGAGATAGAACACCAGAGACCGAGATATGTGGAGAGATAGAACACCAGAGACCGAGATCTGTGGAGAGATAGAACACCAGAGACCGAGATCTGTGGAGAGATAGAACACCAAGGACCGAGATCTGTGGAGAGATAGAACACCAAGGACCGAGATCTGTGGAGAGATAGAATGACAGAGACCGGGATCTGTGGAGAGATAGAACACCAAGGACCGAGATCTGTGGAGAGATAGAACACCAGAGACTGAGATCTGTGGAGAGATAGAACACCAGAGACCGAGATCTGTGGAGAGATAGAATGACAGAGACCGAGATCTGTGGAGAGATAGAACATCAAGGACCGAGATCTGTGGAGAGATAGAACACCAGAGACCGAGATCTGTGGAGAGATAGAACATCAAGGACCGAGATCTGTGGAGAGATAGAACACCAGAGACCGAGATCTGTGGAGAGATATAATGACAGAGACCGAGATCTGTGGAGATATAGAACACCAGAGACCGAGATCTGTGGAGAGATAGAACACCAGAGACCGAGATCTGTGGAGAGATAGAACACCAAGGACCGAGATCTGTGGAGAGATAGAATGACAGAGACCGGGATCTGTGGAGAGATAGAATGACAGAGACCGAGATCTGTGGAGAGATAGAACACCAAGGACCGAGATCTGTGGAGAGATAGAACACCAGAGACCGAGATCTGTGGAGAGATAGAACACCAGAGACCGAGATCTGTGGAGAGATAGAACATCCAGGACCGAGATCTGTGGAGAGACAAGAACGCCTACGCCACTCTGCACGGCACACGATGCTGTCTCGTGTTAGGTTGACACTAGTCGACACAAGGTGACACTGGACAGTGAACTCAGTTCACAGACAACACTGGCCTGGCTGTGCGTGAGTTCAGGACTACTGGACTACTAAATAAATACCTGTCCGTGCCGGCACGAGGATGTTTGGTAGTGTGGGTGTGCAGTATATACGCTCCTCTATTGTTGGTAGTGTGGGTGTGCAATATAGGGCCTCTTTTGTTTTAATGTCCCACATCAAGATGGCCAGTTGGACCTGTGTGGACGTCCGGATAGTGCGTTCTGGTAGCCATGTCGGTGTGTGGTCAGTACCGGTCGGCCTCGTGCACGTGAAGTAAGCCGTGTGAACTGTAGCGATCGTGCGTGTAGTTGCGTCTGTGTGGGCATGTCTTTGGTGATGTCATCTCCACGGAGTTGGTTAAAACAGAACCCAACAGACAGGACGCAGCAATTATAGACTATAATAGTATTATACAACATCGCTACCTTACAATGGCGGCTCTGCTTCACTCCTTGAATGTAAAGCAGGGGTACGTTCGGTGCCTCTGACAGCATAATAGTGACTGTTTTCACGAGTTTGAAAAATTATTGTTTTCACGAGATTTGACAATGTTGTCATGATAGATCTTCAGTTTTTGAGACGAGAAATGACACACTTCGTCTTATGTTCATAATGTATGGCTCGTCTGCCTGGTCGTGTCAGTTAAACCCCCGGTTGTAAGGCTTCTGTCTGTCAGTTAAACCGCCTGTTGTAAGGCTTCTGTCTGTCAGTTAAACCGCCTGTTGTAAGGCTTCTGTCTGTCAGTTAAACCGCCTGTTGTAAGGCTTCTGTCTGTCAGTTACACCCCCGGTTGTAAGGCTTCTGTCTGTCAGTTAAACCGCCTGTTGTAAGGCTTCTGTCTGTCAGTTAAACCGCCTGTTGTAAGGCTTCTGTCTGTCAGTTAAACCGCCTGTTGTAAGGCTTCTGTCTGTCAGTTAAACCGCCTGTTGTAAGGCTTCTGTCTGTCAGTTAAACCGCCTGTTGTAAGGCTTCTGTCTGTCAGTTAAACCGCCTGTTGTAAGGCTTCTGTCTGTCAGTTAAACCGCCTGTTGTAAGGCTTCTGTCTGTCAGTTACACCCCCGGTTGTAAGGCTTCTGTCTGACCATGTCAATTACACCGACACCCTGTTGTTGATTTTTATGACTACACAGTTTGTTTCATTTATGTGTTTCATTGTTGGAATTATTTAAATTATGTGTTTCATCGGTGGAATCTACTCCGACTACAAGATACAATTTAGTTTAGTTAGTTTAGTTATCAGTTGGGGTATCTTCGTTGCACTCCGGACATGTCCATAGGTGCTCAGATCCTCCCCCCAGCATATGCATCAGCGTCCGGTGGCTAATAGTGCCAGTTCTGTGTTGGTTGACGAGGCGCTTTGTTTTCCCGATGTACCTCTCGCGTCTGGCTGTGCCGATTCTTACTCCCAGGTCTTTCATCCTGGAAAGCGATGTGGAATCACTGGCGTCAAAATCCTCTGTTCTCGCCATATCTTTAAGGGCGTTAATAACATCGGCACGATCCATGGGCTGGCCATCTACAGGGGGTGCAGAGCCAGCCAATTTATCAGCTCGTTCATTTCCCTCGACTCCCGCATGTCCCGGGACGAAGATGAAGGTGACTTTGCGGACAACAGACTTCCGCAGCGACTCAGTCCACTGTCTACGTACAGATCCAGCTTCGACCTTCTGAATCATGCTCATTGAATCACTTAGTACACACACGTTGGTATAATGCTGTGATTCCAGCCATATGAAAGCCTGTGTAACTGCCATCACCTCCATCGTCATGCTGCTCGTGGTCATGGAGTGGGCACCACTGGATTCTTGAACGGTTCGGCCCGCTGAGCGGGCTGTAAATGCCCACGCACTTCGCTGCTGCTTTACAACAGATCCATCTGTATAGATGAGCACTTCGGGGCTATCTGAGTGATCGTAGATGAGCGCGTTAACCTCTGCATTGACAGCGGCAGGGTTCTGCTCTCTGCACCGTCTGTCGAGTGTGATAATGCAGGAGAAGGTACACTTAAAAGCTGGAGGCACCGGCACCCATTCCTTGCCGGGGTTGATACTGGTAAGACTGCAGACCTGTCCGACGACATCTTCCGCCCGACCCATCCATGATTTGCCCCTCTTTAGCCTGTCACCCTTTTCTCTGAATACAGCGTCATGCAGAGGGTGCTGCTCATCTGCACTTATTTTTAAGTATGCACGAGCTCTCCAGATCTTGATTCTGTGTTCCATTGTCGGGAAGTCAAGGAGGTATCTCATTGCTACACAGCTGGTGTCTTTCGTGCAGCCCAAAATGATGCGCATGGCTTCGTTTTGTACCTTTTCAAGTCTTCCAATCTGTGTAGGGCTGACAGTGAGGATGGCCAGGGCATACTCGATGCGTGAAAGCACAAGTCCTTGGAACAGAAGTAATAGCAGTCTTTGCTCGATATTGGCACTCGCCATGACTCTCATTGCTGCCAAACCTTTTCGAGCCTTCGTTATGACATAATCGACATGATCTCTGAAGGACAGGCTACGATCAAGCCTCACGCCAAGATATGTCATTGACTGGGTTCTACTCAGAATGCTCCCATCCATTCTTACTGCCGGCAGGTCTGTTTTCACAATATGGTTGTTTAGTGAGAACCATGTAACCGTTGCCTTTGCAGGGTTGACAAGGGCATCGGCATCAGCACACCATGAGGAAATTCGATCTAGTTCGCCCTGCATATAGTTGGCAACCGCCTGTCTATCTCGACCCTGTCGATACACGAGGATGTCGTCAACGAATGATAGAGTCCTACCCCTCCCATCCAACTGTTGTTCAGTGATCGGCACCGTATACACGTTGAATAGTACTGGTGACAGTGGTGAACCCTGCGGCAATCCTGGACATATCGTTATCGGCTCAGAAGACCAACTCCCGCATCTTAGCACCACCTTCCTTTGGAGTAGAACTGCAGCTATCCATCGTACAAGGTGAGGGTGCACATTCAGTCTGAGGAGGGTTTGCATCAAGTGCTCGAAAGATACTCTGTTATATGCGTCCTCTAAGTCTATGGCGGCCGCACATGTCTCTTCTCTGACCTGAAATCCTTCGTAAACATCTTGAGCAAAGACCGCCGCATTCAGCCATGACTCTTTGTTGCGTCTGTATCCTCCAAGTGTGGGCGGGAAGCAGCCGAGCTGTTCCAAGTCCCAAGCAAGTCTGTGTGCTACAATTTTCTCCAGTAGCTTGCCAACAGTATTCTGCATCGTAATGATTCTGTAGCCGCTTATCTTGGAGTGGTCTTTGTTCGGTTTTGGCAGCGGCAGCAGGTAGCTGTGTAGCCATTCTTCTTTGACCTGACCCCTCTGGATACTGGTGTTGAATTCTCTGGCCAGTTCTTCCATGTCATCATCTGATATCACCATTAGGTCACCATATCGGATGCCGTCTGGGCCTGGGGCGGTGTTAGGTGATTTCTTGAGCATCGCACGCAATATGTCAACTGTGATCGTCCATTCTTCGTCTGTCCCGACCCCCTCGCACAACTGAGAGAGTGTTGTTGTGGTCCTCTGTCTGGCGGGCTCGTCTTTCTGGTCAGTCTGTTCTATGTAGCGTGCAAGAAGGGCCTTACCTTTATCCGCATCCGACTTTTTCCATGCGAGGTCTGTGCCTTGAAAGTCTGGAATACCCCTACGTTGTGCAGCACCGTTCATGCTCTTGTGGAGGCGCCAGAATGTCGTAAGAGATTGCTCGGAGCACACCTTCCTGCAGAACTCGTCCCATTTGTCGGCCTTGGCCTGTTTGGCGCAGGATTTGAATAAAGTCGTCGTCCTAACGACCTTAGTCTTCAGGTTCGCCAATTCAACCTGTGGCATGTTAGCCTTTCTGGCCTTTTGCCAGTCTTTGACAGCCTGCCTCTTTCCCAGCCACACCTTCTCGACCTCTCCATTCCACCATGGTGGCTGCAGCCATCTTTCTTGTCTCCTGCGGGAGGAAGTTAGTTTCCTTCTTCTGATCTTGCTTATGGCGTCTTGACCAGTGGTGTCGTACGGGAAGGCATTGATCTTGTTTCTTTGACTCATGGCCCCGTCTTTCTTGATCAGGATGACACAAGGGTAGTGGTCACTATCGTGGTATCCCAGTGTGCCCCACCGGCACCTTGGTGCGATGGTGGGCGACACCAGAGCCAAGTCAATGATGCTGTCAGAGTCGCCTGGTCGAGTGGCCATTCTAGTGACCTTCCCATCATTCAGACAGATTAGGGCAGCAGATGCCAGGGCGTCCTCCAAATCTTCTCCCTGTCTATTGGTGATGCAATTCCCCCATTGACTGCCTCTGGCATTGAAGTCCCCGCAGTAGATGATATGCCTTTCATCCATATCGAACAAATTCTGCCATTGTCGCACGTCGACCTTCCCATTTCGCGCATAGACGTTAACGATTACAAGCTGCACTGGTGTCATTATTCTTAATGCCTGCACTTGCAGGGCATCGCTGTTCCAGGCGGACATATCGATCTCAGACACTAGTATGTTGTCGCAAGATACAATCTCAAATTGATGTTTCTTAACTGATGTGTAATTCGTCGACATATTTTCCCCCACGCTGAAGCCGTGGTCTTCAACGGAACTAGTTCAAGCCCAGCGTTTGTCAACAGATGACCACTAGACACGGGAAAGTCAGGTGATTGCTGTTGTTTCTGTAGCTGATTATCTGACTCCAGCATCTATCCTTGTCTTATTTGTGTTCAGTCGTCGCGTGTAAAGAACGTGCTCCGTTATATAATCTTGTCGCTTCTTCTTCTTCTTCTTCTTCTTCTTCTTCTTCTTCTTCTTCTTCTTCTTCTTCTTCTTCTTCTTCTTCTCCTCCTCCTCCTCCTCCTCCTCCGCCTCCTCCTCCTCCTCATCCTCCTCCTCCTCCACCACCTTCAGATGTTAATTTATTTTTAAAGAAAGCAGCAGTCATCTTGAGCTTGTTGTCATGACCACAGCCTGACTTCACACGGGGCAGGTGTAGACCTGTGGGATGTGGATTTTAATTCCTAAGAATAATTCGTTAAAATGTCTAGGGGGTATTATTGATTCTCTGGTCACTGGTTAGAATGCAGGGTGATCAGGGATATTTACCACAAATCCCAGGAGAAAAGAGTTCAATCCTTGAAACAATGGCATCTGTGTGTAGGTTTCCCTTCCCACTTCATCACCCTTTACATTTTCTATGGTGCTAGAAGGATATTGATTGCTCACAACATATAAACAACCACTTGTTGGACACCACATTTACTTGATGTACACAACACTTTTGGACAAACAGTTCAGGTATTAACTCAAGATCTGCAATTACATATATAGATGTGTAATAAACACTATGCATTTTCAGACAGGCATGGGAATGATGTGCATATTACAACATAGTACCCAGTGACCCCAAAAAAAACACAAGGTTATTACAAACAACACAACAACCACAAATTGGGTCTACTTTCATTTTTCCTCATAATTAAGGCAAATAATGATCCAAGTACCTAGAACCCAATATATAAACATTGGTTTCTGACACCTTTTACAATTTACTCATTGTTAAGAATAATGAGTTGGTGCCAAAATATTATACATATATACCATTGGAAAAAACTACTGACCTGTTACCTTCAGAAAAAAAACAACAACACATAAACAGCATTTTGTATTACTAATTAAACTAATTAATAGTCATTTATCTCCTGGTGTGCGGTTAAGAGTTCATCTTTGCTGTCGATTAGATCCTTTTCCCATTATCTGGGTACCGAATTAATGCACTCAGTTATGTTCTTACTATTTAGTCACTGGTAATTGGCTGGTGCAAATCATACTTTATAATAGAAATTACACACAATCACAAATCCCTCCGCGGGCTAGAATATTCGAGTACTCTGTTGCAGTAGGCTCGGTGTCTTTTTTTGAAATTTGGGGCCTCAGGTTGGTCTAACTTTCCGGAATTTCCACTTAAGCTCTGCAGAAGGTACTTTACCATCTCACCATACATGGTGCCAAGTAGACGTCCATTCAGCTGCTCTGCTTTTAATATCAGAATCCCAAGTGGTTCAACAAAGATTTTACACCCACCAAGTCGCGAGTCTATAACCCATGGCATTTAGGTTGACATTGGACCAGCAAAGAGTTAGTCGTTATCTAGTCCAGTGTAGAACTTTATTTGACTGAGAGGCATCTCATGGTAGTATCTGTGACTAGGGCCACACTTGATCTATACCTACATATATCCACAGATGAATAAATCCAGCACAGTAACATGTTTGCAAACAATTGGATGATTCCTCTTGTTGCAGATATAGAGACATTTAGCTGCTTTCATATGGTCTTTTATCTGATGGTGTTCAGGGTTTGGAACCTTGAGGTAATCTGGTTTCGTAGTTATGTTTCAGATGATATTAAGTGTGTACCTTGGTTGTATTGGCTTATGTGGTTCAGTGTCTTCTCCCCATTTGGTTGAGCTAGAACTTAGTGTTGAATAGCTGAATTCCATGTTTGACTGTTGCAGCTGTGAGACATTCTTTCGAAGACTTATCCATTGTTGGATATTAACTTGGTAACCCAACCAACAGTTGAAGGGCTTTCACTGTTGCTAGTTTTAGTAACTTGTAGGATTGTCCCATAGTTTCACTGATTTTGCTGAGTGATAAGGCTTATAGGTGATACTTCTCAGACGTAAAGCAGACGATACACTGTTGTCAGTTACTCTGTTGATCTTCCTCTTTGTAGATTATTAGATCTTGAAGTCCATCCTGGATATTCCTACTAAAATAGGACTTAATCACTCACCCAGTCAGTTGTCTTCTAATTTATCTGTTGCTCGCTATGGAGCTATTGAGCGCAGCAGTCCATGGGTATTTCTAGATGCAGACTATGGTTAGGACATTTAGTTTCTGGCTGTTGACCCAGGATCCAGATATAGTGATATAGTCCCACCACATTCAACCACCACCTGCTTCTCTTCTATAGAAAAGAGATGACAAAGAATACAACACGAGCATTAACCTACTGTGATGTGTTAACTTTCACAAGACAATTACAAACAAAAAATACAAAACAACAAGGGGAGAAGGGGAAAGGAGTGGGTGTCCACGTTCCACTGTCCCTCATTGCTGAGTAGAGCCATTCTGACTCTTCATAGTGAGTAAGGTATTTTCTCACTTATATGTTGTTCTGTTGTTACTGGGACTATTGGATGAGTGAAGTCATTCTGTCCATCCAACATGTTGATATTGTCTCTCTCATTACTTGAAGAGAATAGCCTATACAGAATCCCTGTTGTTCCTAATGCCGCGTCTTCCTTTCGGCACTATAATCATCACTAGGTCAAGACTATTCAACATTGGTTTCTTAAGTACTGACATGCACATGGATTCTTACATCAACATCCTCTAATCCCAAGGTGCAACATTAAAATGTATATTCCCACAGGAAAAAGTAACAATCAGAACAGAGAAAATTCTCATACCAGAAAAAAAACATACATGTCCATTTTTCTGATATCAAGTACATTTTAATCCTACATAATAATTAATCATAATACTGATGCAGGGAGCCTTTGTTTTTGGGTTCTCAGGGGTTAATCCATAACTAAAACATACATTGTTTTCCCCCCACTGCAAACAGCAGATGAGGATAGTAATCGCTGTGATATATTTTGTCAAGGACTGCTATTATTCAAGCAATTTATTCACATCAATCTTCGCTTCTGTTCCTACTACAGTGAGGCGATGCGGATTGAATCCTATCCGAACATTGATTTTGATCACGCGTTTACTCTTTGTTCATGAATTTATATTCTCAACCATGGCGTCCTTAGCAATATTTTATGAAATGATTACATGTCCCTCCTCATATGGAGTGGTTACTAATCTGTTAACAAAAGGATGGTACTAAAATTTAGCACTATAGTTCCAAGTTACAGATTATGATGTGGCGAAGTATTTTATCCCCTGACTAAGAGTCAGGAATACGCGTAATCATTTGTATGTCCCCGCATGGATAAAACACCTTTCTATAGTACATAGATTGTTTGCAGATTTCTAAGCATAAATAGTGAGCTATTGTTCACAGTGCATAGAAGTTTTAACATAGGAATATGAAATTGACAGACACAAGTTCTCTACTGAAGTATGTAAACAAGAGTCTGTTCCCACTTTGAGAAAATGCCTAGAATGTGGTTTTTACCTGAGTTTGATACTCTACGGTACACATATTTCTAGGTTATAAGCACTACTAGTGAGATATAAGTTCATAATGCCTATACAAGATTTTAACATAAGAATTTGAAATGGTAAGACCTAGGAAAATTTACAGCGTGGCGCCCACCTGTGTTTCATTGGTAAAAATCATCCAGCCTGGTTTAAGAGAATTGTAACTAATTCTTAATTAAACATACTGGTCTATGTAATACATAAATATATCTTAATAATGTAGATAACATACCAATAGCTTGAAGAGAATCATGTTTTTAAGGCAAAATACCTTCTCCCCGAAGGGAAAGGTCGACTTTCTTGTGTGTTCTCTTGACTAGAAATGGCCGCTTCAGTCTTTGTTTTCCCCCTCGCCAGGATTGGCCAGGTACGGGAGAGAAAACAAGCCAAAATAAATTTAGCTGTGCCACGGTCAGTCTATCGCTGTTTTATTTTCTCCTACATTAAGTAAGTTACTTAAACAGTAATTGTAAGGGTTTGTTTATTTTTAAGGGAGTCCATAAATAGGAAAGGGTAAGGACGTTTTATTATACCACAAGACCAAACTAATGTTCTCCGTTCAGTATATGTTGGACACTCCTGCAGCAAATGTTCAAACTGTTATGGTACCAGATCCACATTTACATTCACCAATTTAGTTTACTGATTAAGTGGTATTTGTCTGATGTGTCCTGTCATTTTACCAGTTCCAGTTACATTAGCTCCTGTCTTTAGTTTATTGAACAAGTAGTGTTTCAGCCTGCTGTGTCTAGTGCGGAGTCTGAAGATTGCTACTTGTTCACTTCGGTGGAGTTGGTAATATGCATCATCTTACTGGTAGCCTGAATACTTTGATCCCCATTTGTTTCTGAAGGTGTTTCTTGTAAACCTGTCGGCCTGATCACAATCTTGTCTGATGTTGGCCTGGTCACAATCTTGTCTTATGTTTGCTGGTCACAAACTTGTCTGATGTTGGCCTGGTCACAATCTTGTCTTGTGTTGGCTGGTCACAATCTTGTCTTATGTTGGCTGGTCACAAACTTGTCTTGTATTAGCCTGGTCACAATCTTGTCTTATGTTGGCATGGTCACAATCTTTTCTGATGTTGCGTGGTAAAGGTAGCAGGTAACACTAGAGACTGGTCATCATCATCATTATGTGGCATCTTTTGTGAATCTTCTTCTGTTTCTTTGTTTGTTGGTTTAGTCGTTGGATCAACATCACGGCACACGGTTTAACCCATAAGTGCTCCGTTTTCCTCCTATCTTAAACCTGAGTCTGGAGAAACTCAGCTCAATGCGACGATCCTGAAATACTTTGGGTAGATTTTTACCTCGAAATTTTGCCTGGGCAGCGCCGTTAGGCTACTCTTTTTCGATTTCCAACTGCCAAGGGATTTTTTACGTGCGCAACAATACACACGGGCGTCCGATCTCACTACCCAGAGACCAGGGAAAATTGTATTACTGGAAGTCAAGGTGGATTTTTTTAAATAAATCCCGGTCCTCACCGGGACCTGAACCCGTGACCTCCAGCACTCGAGGCGGACACCATACCTCGAGACCACTCAGTCCCCCGAATCTTCTTCTACACATGCCTAGTGGGCGGTTGGTGTTTGCGATCTTGTACGTTTCTGCGCGAGGGTGTTTGTTTGTTGTTGTTTGTCCGTCAAGATCGATGATGACCATTCATTTCATCCAGTGGGGTTGAAAGTATGGAGCCGTGAGTTCTAAGATGGCTGATAAGGCCTATTTTGGCTTGAAATGTTCTTTGACAATGTGGGCAAAAAATGCTTGACGTTCCAGGAGGAGGATCTCCTGCAGTGTCCAGCCTTTTCTTCACAGCTCTTATAGTCCTGGTTGCTTCACACGTGACTGCACCCTTATGTAATGATGTACGCCACGAATTACGATCTTAGCAGCAGTCTCCCAGATGTCAAGATGAATTCCAAAAGCTTTCAGTGAGATTTTCAGAGTGTCTTTAAAGCGTTTCCTCCGGCCGCCTTGGGAGCCTTTACCACAATGCAGCTCGCCGTAAAATATTTGTTTAGGGAACCTGTGATCTGGCATACGAGTTAAGTGACCAGCCCAGCGAATCTGATTTTTCATTAGTAGAATGTGGATACTGGGCATGGGCGCTCTTTCTTGAACTTCAGTGTCTGGGATCTTTTCTTGCCATTTAATCTTCAATATAGCTTCCTAAGGCAGACTGTGTGGAAGTGGTTTACTTTCCTAGCATATCGCTGATAAACAGTCCACGTTTCACAAGCATATAGCAGTGTGGATAATGCAACTGCTTTATAGACTTTCAGCTTTGTTTGCAGGCTTATTCCAGTTCTGTCCCATACATTCTTGTACAGTCTGCCAGAGGCTGCGCTGGCCTTGGAGATTCTTACATTCACTTCGTCATCAATTATGGCAGCTTGTGACACAGTGCTGCCAAGATAGGTAAATTTGTCCACAACATCTAGTCTACGACCGTTCACCTTGATATTTGGCACGGTGTGATTATTCCCTGGAGCTGGCTGGTACATAACTACAGTCTTCCCCAAGTTGATATTGAGCCCAAAGTTAGCACAGGCATATGAGAAAGCTGAAACATTGTGTTGCATGTCTGCCTCTGAGTTGCAGTCATCAGCAAACATCAGTTCTCTGACGGTGTCGCTGTTAATTTTGGTTTTGGCTTTCAGCCAGTTACGCACTGGATTACTGGCACCGTACCGTCTTGACAAACAATAGTTTGTTACACTGTCCTTCAAATTAAAAAAAAGGAATAAATTCAACCCATGGCAGGGACCAGGGATGGAGTTATACCTCTCAATAGCAATAAGCCAGGGCTGAAATGTAGAGACCATGTGTTGCCCATGTAGCATGATTCCTCTCTCTCTCTCTCTCTCTCTCTCTCTCTCTCTATATATATATATATATATATATATATATATATATATATATATATATATATATATATATATATATATATATATATATCTCGCTCTCTCTCTCTCGCTCTCTCTGTGAGCCTGCCTAGTTTACTCAAGAGAAAGGTAACACCAATACATCTACACAAAAGACAAGCTGTAGAAGCTGCTGGATCAGCAAAGCAATGCTCTAACTGTCCGCCTGTTGGAGCTTCGATACTGTACCAGTTGCCGATCAGGGTTTAGTTCATGGTCTGCGTGTGTTTATACCATTATGCCATGACATTTAGTCTTTAGGTTGCATTTCCTCACATTAGGCTTGTACCCTCCCAATTGCGCTCGTCTGTTGGCACAGTGTTGCCACCACACGTTCGGCGCCACCACACGTTTGGCGCCAACAGACAGCAGGTAGTACCATCTACTTGTATACGGTAGCTAATATAAACACACTCACACACACACACACACACACACACACACACACACACAGAGCTAGACTAATTATATACCAGTATTTGAGTGACAATGCCTGTGATAGGAAGAGAGTGTGTGAGTGAAAGCGGAGTGTGTGTGTGTGTGTGTGTGTATGAGAGAGAGAGAGAGGGGGGGGGGGTTGGGAGAGGGAAGAGGTTGGGAGAGAGGGGAATTTGAATTGAAAAATCCACAATTACTATTATTCTGACAAGTGGCCCGTTCGGTATACCATACTCTGCAGTTTGTCAACCACTGGAATGCCCTTATCGCGGTGTCTGTTTACACAACAATCAGGACTTACAGTGGGGGAACCAGGGGGCGTGATTTTCCCACAGTTCACAGACCGCCACTTAATCCCTCTCACGGCTGCCTAACAATGCACATTGTACAACCGCTGTGTGGCTTTCACCTCGTGCGGTCCTCACACTGCCACAATACTAATTGACCTTGCAGGCAGCAGACATGGCTCCCACGAGTTATCACGATAGTGTGTATAATTTAGCCAGATGTGGACTTTGGGACCCTGTAGCCTAAGGGTAGCCAGAATTGCGTGAGGTGTTTATACGATGGCCTGATGGGTCAAAGGCAGATATGTAGTAAAACGGATGAATATAAAATAAAGTATGGGGAGGGGAGGAGTTAACCACAGTAAGACAACGCGAGGGAAACAATGCGTGCGCGGAAATAAAGAACATTAACATTCATTCATTCATTCATTCATTCATTCATTCATTCAGTAGCATGTCCTTTGCAGAACCTCGCTCCCATAACAACCTTCCTGAAAACCTCTCGATCATAAGCAAGATGTCCCGCGTCCGATACAGCCACCTGGAGATCATCCGCCACATCCTGCACCCATCTTCTCTTTGGCTTTCCTTTTCCTCTCTTCCCAGGCATATACCCCTCCATTATTGTTCTCTCCAAACTTTCGTGACGTTTCAAGTGACCAAAATATTTCAGTTTTCTTTGTTTTATCGTCTTTAGTAGCCCACCTTCTTCAATATTCAGCTCTTGAAGTATGGATGAATTTGTCCTTTTCTTTTCCCAAGATATTCTTAGAACTCGTCTATAACATTTGTATTCAAATGCATTTATGCGTTATTCAGCTTGTTTAGTAAGTGTCCAGGTCTCACAGGCGTATGTTGCAATGGGAAAGATGCATGCTCTTATAAATCTAATTTTTGTAGTTCTGTCTGTTCCACTCCATAATTTATTCAGTTGTTTTAGTCTTTGAAGAGCATTTGATAGTCGTCGTTTAATTTCTTTCATTGTGTCACAGTTGTTGGTAATCAATGACCCAAGATATTTAAAATTTTCCACCACCTCCAATTTTTCCTTATTAACATATGTTTCTTTCTCCATAGTAGTTTTATCTGTATGCATTATCTTTTGTTTTTGCTATGGATATAAGTTGTGATTTTCACTATTCAATTGGGTTGAAGCTATTATGTTTTCTATACCATTCTGTGTTGTGGATAGCAATACTGTATCATCAGCATACCGAATCTCTGGTATGTCATGACCACCGATATTTAGGGCATCATATAGCTCCCTGTTTATATCATCTCTTACATTTCTCATTATATTTTCGGCGTACAGGTTAAATAAATAGGGTGACAGCACGCAGCCCTGACGGACTCCTTGCTTGATGTCAAACCAATCTGATGTCTCGCCATCTATTCAAACCGCTGCTTGTTGGTCTAGATAGAGCATTCTTATGAGTTGTATTACATGTGATGGAAAGCCAATATTCCTCATGATTTCCCAAAGTTTCTGATGTCGTACACAGTCAAATGCCTTTGAATAATCCACAAAACATGAGAATAGGTTGACATTAAATTCTCTTCTCTTCTCTATTATTAAACGCATGTTGAATATGTGATCTCTTGTTCCTCTTCCTTGTCTAAATCCAGCTTGAACCACGTTAATTTCTACTTCTACTTTCTTACTTAGTCTTCCCTTTATGATTTTTAGTAGAATTTTACTTGCATGGCTGATCAGAGCAACAGTTCTATAGTTGGTGCATAATTTCAGGTTGCCCTCTTTTTGGTATTGGAATGAAGATAGTTCTCTTCCAATCTGTTGGTCATATGCCATATTTCCACATCTTTTTACATAATGCGTGATAGATGTGTATGCTTTCTTCCCCTCCCACTTTAATTACAAGGGTAAGTTAATAAGTAAATCACAAATGGCTGCAGAAAAATAACTGCACATAACAACTTGAAACCAGTTTATTTTTATACACACATCGTCCCTCTATTACTCAACATAATTTCCACCAACATTGATGCACTTATCCCATCGTTTTATCAGTCCTCCCAAACCGGCTGCATAGAACTGCATGCGTTGTTTTCATTTACCGGCCACCCCACAGAACTGTGTGACTTACTTATTGATTCGCCGTCGTAACTTTTTCTACCCAGCTATGCACCGCTTTACGGGACAAACATTTACCAGCATAAATACTGACAACCCACCTCGGCGGGAGACATTTCGCGAATGACGCCGAAGTTGCATGTGAAGTGAAAACGTGGTTTAGAAAACAGAGCACGCAGTTCTATGCAACTGGTTTTGGAGGACTGATAAAATAATGGGATAAGTGCATCAATGTTGGTGGAAATTATGTTGAGAAATAAAAGAGACATTGTATGTATAAAAATAAACTGGCTTCAAGTTGTTACCATGTGTAGTTATTTTTCTACAGCCATTTGTGACTTACTTATTAATTTACCTCCGTTGTTCAGCTGATATCTCGTTACATCCAAGTGATTTACCATTCTTCAGGTTCTTTATTGCCCATGCAATTTCATCTAATTAGGGTTCAGTTTCTGTCTCTGCTGTCATTGGCTCATGTATCTCATTCATATCCTCACTGTCACTCATATCATACATTCCACTGCAGTACTCCTGCCATCTTTCTAGAATTTGTCTAGATTCTGTTCAGGTATTTCCCATCTTGTCACAGATAACATTCAATTGAAAGAACATTACCCCCTCTGCCGTGCGTCCACCTTGACGAGGTAGAGGGGCTTGAGCGTTCCAATGACCCCAAGAGCTATGCCGACGGTAGCACAGCTACTGGTAGGGTCACCCATGTCGGACAGGTCAAGGGAGAGGGACCAGACGAAGTGACGCACAAACCTGCTGCCTTGTAGGTAGACTGGGGACAGTCAAAGGCTAGGGAAAGCATCCCGAACAAATGCTTGTCGAAATCGGATGTACTGAGCCACAGGCTTGACAAAGAAGTGCAACGTAACTTTATCATTTCATGATGCCACAGATGAAAGTTAATCGATATGGTGCTAATCCCGTGAAGTCCCATCAGGCGGTGATAGTGCCGGGCCCCCTGCCTCGAGGGGGTCCACCCATGACTACTGGTGGTCACCTTCCCCTGTGCTGTGGAGTCAAGGCACAGAGGAGTAGGTTAAGAGCTATTGACCAAACACCCCGGACACTCAACATACTACAATGGAATGCAGAAGGAGTTTATAACAAGAAAGCCTCCCTAACACAGCGTCTACATAAAGATAGAATAGATGTGGCATGCATTCAAGAGACACACCTCAACGCCAATCGCACATTTTCAGTCGAGGGATATCAGGCCACACGTTTCGACCGCGAAGGACATAAAGGAGGAGTTGTAATACTTACACGAAATACAATACCTTGCAGCGAAGTATCTGTGATCTCTGACAACCAAACGGAAATTATAGGTGTTGATATAATGATAAAGGATGTGAAAATAAGAATTTACAATCTATATAGCCCGGCAGATAAGGATCTTACACTCTCAAACATGGAAATAACTGACACAAATTGCATTGTTGTCGGAGACTTTAATAGCCGTTCAGAAAGATGGGGATACCCAGATACTGACAAAAGAGGAGATGAAGTGGAGGACTGGGAAATAGACTCAAATCTCCATCTACTTAACAAAGCGGATGACACACCGAGCTTCTACTCCAGAAGATGGATTACCACTTCTACTCCAGACTTAGCTTTCTGCACAGGAGACATCCTCCACAAAATCGATCGCCATGTGCTGGACCAATTAGCAGGTAGTGACCACAGACCAATCAAGCTTGTAATAAATATGGAGTATGTTCCACAGGAGCAAAAGCCTTTGCCCCGTTGGAATTACAAACGAGCAGATTGGGACAGATTTGCCATACTAACAGACAAATATTGTGAAAACGTAAATACACGATATGGCAACATGAAGCAAATGGTGGAAAGTCTAAACAGAGCAATAATACAGGCAGCCACTGAGTCTATTCCAAGAGGAGCAAGGAAAAATTACAAACCATACTGGACTGAAGAACTACAATTTTTGGAGGACAAAGTTGAAGATGCTAGGAAGACCGCAGAGAGAGAACAAACAACTGAAGCGAACATCTCTCTCAAAGCCATCTCAGCAAAATATAAAAGAACAGTAAATCAAACAACAAGAGATTGTTGGAGGAAAAAAACAGAAAACCTGAATTTTGACAGGGATGGAAACAAACTATGGAAACTAGTGAAAGCCATGAACAATGAAGGACCTAGAAACAAACAAATAACCATTAAACAAGGAAATTCCTTGCTTACAGGAAAAAAGGCTGCAAATGCACTAATGGAACACTATGCCAGTGCAAACCACATTGATATTACAGCCGAACAGAAGAAAGCAATCAAAGATAAACAGATGCATCATACATATACAGAGACAGCAGCAGAATATATGATGGCAAATCTAACAATGGAAGAAATGGAACAGGCAATGAATACCCTAAAAAAGAAGACATCACCAGGAAAGGATGGAATCACAAATGAAATGCTAATAGGACTAGGCACTAAGGCAAAAAAGAAACTACTAGCAGTCCTAAATTACAGCTGGAAGAGGGGAATAGTCCCACAGGCATGGAAGGAAGCTATACTAATACCAGTCCCAAAGAAAGGAAAAGACCTGGAAGAACCAAATGGCTATCGACCTATCAGTCTTCTTAGCTGTGTAGGAAAATTAATGGAACGCATTATCAATGGCAGGCTAACATGGCATCTGGAAGAAAACCAACTCTTAACACCTCACCAAGCAGGATTCAGAAAGTACAGATCTACTGAAGATCAAATAACCTATATAGCTCAGGAAATAGAGGATGCCTTCCAAGAGAAAAAGCACACACTAGCAGTCTGGATAGATTTAGAAAAAGCATTTGATAAAGTATGGAAGGAAGGACTGAAAGTAAAACTGCAAAAAATGCATGTTTGCGGGAAAATGTACAAATGGATCAGCCACTACCTTGAGAACAGAACTGCCAGGACAAAAGTACAAGGACAAACCAGCAAAATGATGCTGTTGGAGCAAGGTGTCCCCCAAGGAGGAGTTCTTTCACCAACATTATTCCTAGCATATATAAACGACATCACGGAAAATTTTCCAGCCAGAGTACACACATCATCCTTTGCAGATGACCTAGCCATATGGACATCTGAAGAATATATTAGTACAGCTAACAGCAGAATACAGCAAGCCCTATTAGCGCTAGAGGACTGGTCAAAATCATGGCTAGTGAAGATAAGTGAGGAGAAAACAACATGCACAGTGTTCTCCCTCTCAACTAAAACTCAGCAACCTAAGCTGGTATTGAATGGAAAAATATTGCGCCATGAAGAAAATCCAAACTATCTAGGAGTCACCTTTGATCGTCGCCTGACATGGAAGACACAGGTTGAGAAAAATCGAACAAGAGCAAGGCAAAGAATGGCAATCATGAAAAAGCTTGCTGGTACAACATGGGGAGCAGATGAGAAAGTTCTCAAGAAGTTATATACTGGGCGGGTGAGGCCAGTACTGGAATATGGCATTGCAGCTTGGGCAACAGCAGCTAAGTCAAACTTTAACAAAATAAGTAGAGTCCAAAATCAAGGAATGCGAATCATAACTGGAAGCCTGAAGACAACGCCTATTAATGAATTAGAAAAGATCACTTGTTTACAACCAATGCAGGATAGAAGAGATAGCAGAGCCCAGCAACAAGCAGAAAAATTTAGAAGATTGACAGACCACCCTATGTACAACAGATTTAATGGTTTTGGAAAGGGAAGACTGAAGCGTAGCAACTTTGTAGAAACTGCAAAACGAAGGATTAGGTCAGATCCTATTCTTAACATATCAACAGTCAAGCCTATACACAATGCACACAAGTTCCCAGCTTGGAGACAGCAGCAACTGCCTGAGATGATAGAAAACATTCCTGGTATTGAGAAAAAGAACACTCAGCATGAAACCGAAAGAAGAGAAATAACCCTAAACTACATAAAAGAACATTACCCAAGCAGGAATTGGACCCATGCATATACAGATGGATCAGCCAAAAATTCAATAGAGAATGGAGGAGGAGGAATTCTCCTAAATTTAAAAAATGGAGCGAAAAAAACACATTCAATGGCAACTGGAAAATTTTCAAGTAACTTCAAAGCGGAGGTAGAGGCTCTGAAAACTGCAGCAGAAATGCTCCTGATGGAGGAAAATAAAGAGAAGCAAATAGCTATCTTCACAGATGCAAAGTCAGCTGTCTCAATACTGAAGAGCAATAACAGCACAGAACTAACTGACCTAAGAGCAGCACTCCATGGTCTATGCCAGAAATCCAAAAAAGTTGTAATACAGTGGATCCCATCACATTGCAGTATACCTGGAAACGAAGAGGCTGACAGACTGGCAAAAGAGGGCGGACGACTACCACAGCCTGACATAGACATAACCTATAATGAGGCAAAGAGGTTGATAAAAAGCACTTATAGAACCAAATGGGAATCAGAGCACCCAGGCCATCAGAAGGATGATGCATATTACAAACTCGACAGAAGAGAACAAGTAGCAATCTTCAGACTCCGCACAGGACACAACAGGCTGAAATACCACTTGTTCAATAAACTAAAGATAGGAGATACCGATGAATGTAATTGTAGAACTGGAAAAATGACAGCAAAACATTTGCTGCAGGATTGCCCAACGTATGCAGAACAGAGAAAGATATTTTGGCCCACACCTGCTTCATTTGAGGACAAGCTCTATGGAGATATCAACAAGCTCAAGTTGACCGCAGCTTACTTTAACTATATACAGGTTGACATTTAAAGGTGCATGAAGACCCAGAGGCATGAAATGGAATATTGCTTGGATAGCAAATCCATTACGTGGAAAGTCCAAATCAAAAGCCCATTGTGTGGGCTTCATAAAAGGTGGAAAAGTGTCCTAGTGGCACGAAATGGAATATTGCTTGGATAGCAAATCCATTACGTGGAAAGTCCGAATCAAAAGCCCACTGTGTGGGCTTCATAAAAGGTGGAAAAGTGTCCTAGTGGCACGAAATGGAATATTGCTTGGATAGCAAATCCATTACGTGGAAAGTCTGAATCAAAAGCCCACTGTGTGGGCTTCATAAAAGGTGGAAAAGTGTCCTAGTGGCACGAAATGGAATATTGCTTGGCTAGCAAATCCATTACATGGAAAGTCCGAATCGAAAGCTCACTGTGTGGATGTCATCTGCAGACTGCATACTTCTGGTTTCCGGAAGAACAGCCTATGGTGAACGGAAGGCCCAATATACGGAAGTGAGGCTAAGCAGCCATGTGCAGGACGTGACGATTCCTTGGGTGAGCCCAGTACCAGAGCGCTATGTATCGGCTCTGCAAGTATGGAAGCCTCCTTGGATGGCGGGGAATGCCCATGGTCTGCCCCTGCCTTCCCTTGAGGGCTGACCAGGATCTTTGGCTGTTCTATATGGACCAGCTGGGATGGGGGATAACACCACAACAGTGAGAGTCAAACGTCCTAAGAAACCCCCGGGAAGGTTAACCCGGTCAACAAATGCCCGCAGAAGTCGGATGTGTCGGCCTAACGGCGCAAGAACGCAGCTCTGCTGTAAACAGGCACAACGCAATCACATCTGAAAAAAAGAAGAAGAACGAAGAAGAAGAAGAAGAAGAAAGAACATTACCACAAAAAGTAAAATCGACCGTTGTCAAGATAGTCTTCATCAATAAACAACAAAAAGAAACAGGATCAGCACCCGTAGTTTCACATCATCTAGACGCCACACAGTTGAGATCTGTTGAACATTGTTGATTGCCTTGTCTGAACTATCACTGCCATATTTGTACCGCCGCTTGTGTCTCCATGTGGGGTTTGATGAATGCTGGGAGATATTCGTCCAGTTTGTCGACTTAACCAACCAGTTTCTGTATATAAATTTGTGTGGGTGTGTGTGAATGTATCTGTGTGCTAAATTTCACACCTCAACGTGTGGACGTATCTGTGTGCTAATATTCACACCTCAACGTGTGGATGTATCTGTGTGCTATTGTTCACACCTCAACGTGTGGATGTATCTGTGTGCTATTGTTCATACCTCAACGTGTGGGTGTATCTGTGTGCTAATATTCACACCTCAATGTGGGCGTGGATGTGTCTATGTGCTAATGTTCACACCTCAACGTATGGATGTATCTGTATGCTATTGTTCATACCTCAATGTGTGGGTGTATCTGTATGCTATTGTTCATACCTCAACGTGTGGGTGTATCTGTATGCTATTGTTCATACCTCAATGTGTGGGTGTATCTGTGTGCTATTGTTCACACCTCAACGTGTGGACGTATCTGTGTGCTATTGTTCACACCTCAACGTCTGGGTGTATATGTGTGCTAATATTCACAACCGAATGTGGGTGTGTCTACGTACTAATGTTCACACCTCAACGTGTGGATGTATCTGTATGCTACTGTTCACACCTCAACGTGTGGGTGTATCTGTGTGCTAATATTCACACCTCAATATGTTGGAGTATCTGTGGGATGATGTTCACAACACAATTAACAGAAGACAACAGTATCTGCTTGTGTACCCGTTGAAGAGAGGAGACATTTGCTGGAACTATAACCGGCATTTATTCAGCTGTCTGAGGACAGCCATGATGTCTCGATCCAAACAACCATGCTTCACTAGTTCCACGAGGTCCGCCTGTTGCAGCCCATTGCCAGATGACGACACATCTAACAAGTGTGTATGCCCGGACATTCCCCGACAGTCAGCGGGCCGCCGCAATCCGAAATCTTCACGGCACGTGCGAGTATTCCTTTTCTTCCCCTTCTCCTGCGTATTCCTCCCCCACTCTGTTGATCCCGCCCGAGCCGACGTCGAGGGCCTGGCATGAGAGTATCCGGCCAGGGCGACCACTGCACGAGAACATCTGGCGCTCAACCAATCAAATTTGATCTGGCGCATGCCGCGCGCTATCCCGGCGCCACGATTGGCTGGCGATGGCCATGTCCGCAAATAGACCACCGTGGGAAAGGTACAAGATTCGACTTCACATCGTTCTCCCAGGTCTGCTGACTGCCTGTGTCACGTAGTCATACAGCATCGTTTCACCCCCTCCCCCCTCCATCCCATCTGGTAATCAAGATCGGTAGCCGCAAGAGTCGAGGCGGGGGTAGAAAACGTGCGGTCTGTGTCGGTATTCGGCAGTCGTGTTTGTGAGCGAGTTAGGAGACCGTACGCCTTGAGCCGTCTTTCTACCTGTGACTTTGTGATTATATGTTGGATATCAGTTATGACCATGTCAAATGTTGTCATGTCTTCGCCGCAGAGGACGGGTGCGTCTTTGAGAAAAGTGAGTTTTTTGTTTTGTCAAAACTATACTTTATTATGATAAAGTAAATGTTTGTAACATGCTTTAACATACACAGTAAAGAGTACTTAGTATAAGTATATTAAATATTATATTGTATAGGTGAAACATAATAAATAGTTATAAAATTATATGTTACTTAGTTTATTATTCTCTACGGACCCTACGGTTGTCTATAAGATTATCTGCGCATTGTTTTACTGAATTCTGGTCATATAATACGCGATACTTTCTGTTGTTATGTAAATTTCTGTCTGTTTACTATATAATACATTCAACTCTGACTCTGAGAACTCTGAGAGTTTTTAACTTGTCTCTACATTACTACATCATTTCTACCCTCCGATGTTCTCTACATTACTACATCATTTCTACCCTCCGATGTTCTCTACATTACTACATCTTCATCATTTCTACTCTCCGATGTTCTCTACATCACTACATCTTCATCATTTCTACTCTCCGATGTTCTCTACATTACTCATTACTACATCTTCATCATTTCTACCCTATGTTCTCTACATTACTCATTACTACATCTTCATCATTTCTACCCTCCGATGTTCTCTACATTACTACATCTTCATCATTTCTACCCTCCTATGTTCTCTACATTACTACATCATTTCTACCCTCCGATGTTCTCTACATTACTCATTACTACATCTTCATCATTTCTACCCTCCGATGTTCTCTACATTACTCATTACTACATCTTCATCATTTCTACCCTCCGATTTTCTCTATATCACTACATCTTCATCATTTCTACCCTCCGATGTTCTTAAGTTCACGTTACTGTATTAAACTGCCCGATACTACACTGAAAAGACAGTGAAACTCATACAAGAGACAACATTGCAGGTATCGACAATCGATTTCAAGCGAACGAACGATTTTACCATAACTTTATTAATTTGCTGTATTAATTAAATAGTACAATTTCATTCAATATATTGCATTTCTATATATTATTATATTATAACACGATAATTCGATAATTCGTAGTGTGAAACTTCATACACCAATATATGTGACAGTTGACACCAGAAGCACTGCCTCACTGGGCGCACCACAAACACTGGGCGCACCAAACACTGGGCGCACCAAACACTGGGCGCACCAAACACTGCCTCTCTGGGCGCACCAAACACTGCCGGCGATCATGTGTACACATCTACAGACAGTTCATGATCTACTAACCCACACACCCCAGTGTAGAAGAGGAAAGCACGTAATCTGGTGCTGCCATGTTGTTAATTATATGGATGTTGAAGGCCAACTTGTGGAAAACCGCGTGGAACAGATTTTATCAGAAGGCAAGCAACAAGTGACACAGAATTGTTTTGTACGTTTATTAGTGACAACACAGGCTAGCTGTTACTGATGATAATTAGTAGCTTTGAAACTTTTTAAAATTATCTTGGTGATAGTGTTGAAGTGTCTGACTCCCTTCCACAGACAAATAAACCGTTAATGGAAAAGAGGAGGAGAGCCAGAATTAACGACAGTCTCAGCCAGCTGAAATCATTGGTCATTCAGAGTACCAAGAAAGATGTAAGTATTCTCACTCTCTTGTTACATTCTTCTTCTTCTTCTTCTTCTTCTTCTTCTTCTTCTTCTTCTTCTTCTTCTTCTTCTTCTTCTTCTTCTTCTCTCTCTGTTTCTCTCCCTCCCCCACCCTCTCTGCCCCTCTCTCTACCCCCCCCCTCTCTCTCTCTCTCTCCTCTCTCTCTCTCTCTCTCTCTCTCTCTCTCTCTCTCTCTCTCTCTCTCTCTCTCTCTCTCTCTCTCATAAACACGTTTGCATACATTAATCTTGAATGCCACTGTTGTTGTTGGACACTGTCTCCCTTGCCTGTGTGAGTGGTAACTAGTCCTTGTATGTTTGGATGTCCTAGTTCAGGAGACACCCTGTCTGTGTGAGTGGTAACTAGTCCTTGTATGTTTGGATGTCCTAGTTCAGGAGACACCCTGCCTGTGTGCACTCACTCTAGACGGATCCAGCCAATAACAGTGGCAGTTAGATACATGGTGTCTCCTGTAAGGCCTAGTGAGGAAAGGCACTGACCACCCATCTCATAATGCAGTGTCCTACTGTATAAGAGGGCCTCAGACTTCACTCCTCTGTGGTCGTGGTAACTGTAATGCCAACACTTTCATATTTCGTTTTCAGTGTCTCAGGCCCACACACTTTTAGTGTCCTGTTAGTATTTCATATTTTACAGTGTTCTCTCAGTATTTCATATTTTAGTGTCCTGTCATTATTTCATGTTTGATCATGTCCTGTCATTATTTCATGTTTGATCGTGTCCTGTCATTATTTCATGTTTGATCATGTCCTGTTATTATTTCATGTTTGATCATGTCCTGTCATTATTTCATGTTTGATCGTGTCCTGTCATTATTTCATGTTTGATCATGTCCTGTTATTATTTCATGTTTCGTCATGTCCTGTCATTATTTCATGTTTGATCATGTCCTGTCATTATTTCATGTTTGATCATGTCCTGTTATTATTTTGTTTAATGTTTGATCATCTCATGTTATTTTATGTTTGATAATCTCATGTCATTATTTAATGCTTGATCATGTCCTGTCATTATTTCATGTTTGATCATGTCCCGTCATTATTTCATGTTTGATCATCTCCTTTCAGAGCTCCCAGTTCAACAAACTGGAAAAGGCTGACATTCTAGAGCTGACGGTCAAACATCTCCGAACCCTGCAGGAACAGCAGCTGTCGCAGGTCAGCAGCGATGCTTCCTCGGCCGGCAAGTACCAAGCCGGCTTCATGGAGTGTGCCAACGAGGTCATACGATACCTGGGCCAGTCGCAGGGCTTCACTGATGACCTCAAGTCTCGGGTTGTGCATCACCTCGCCAGCTGCATCCAGCTGTCCAACAAACTTACCTTTGCCAAGCCTGTTCAGTCCAACACTCCTGTGACCAACCCTCCCACGATGCCTGCTGGACCTAACAACAATGGTCAACTTATCAATGGACAAATAGTGCAGGTTGTCAATGGACATTTTCCCAGCGTCAAACATGCAGTTGCTGGCAGTTTTTCTGGAGGGTCACCTGTGTCCATAGCTCCACTTACCTCAGTGTCGTCACCTCCAGCACACATTCCAGCCATTATCACTTCAGCTACAACCACCACGACCACTCCTTCATCCGAAGCCCCAAGTTTCCTTAAGTACACGCAGCCCCTACAGATCCAGATTCCTCCCGTCATGTCTCCAATCATCATTCGGGCCAACACAGGACAGCTGCAACCAGATCAATCTAGTGTGATGTACAAAATCCAGGATGTTCCGGAACAAGGCATTAAAGTCCAAGATCTTCCCTCACATGCCAACACACAGATGACCAATCCCAGACAAGAGACATTTGCATCCTCACACCCATCCCCTCCCTGCAGAGAGAGATCCATATCACCAGTTCCTCTCGTCACATGTCGCAATTCTCAGAAGTTCTATACACATGATTCCCAATATGCGGACTTCATGCCAAGATCAAGGACTTACTCTCTAACTTCCTCATCATCAGAAACTGAGTTAATGTCACCCCTGAATCTGTCTCAGTCACCGAGGTATTATGACCACAGAGAGCTGACAGCTCAATATCCCGTGTCATTGTGCACGCAGCTGCCCCATGCACCCATCCACGCAAACACAATTTCCAGCACTCACCCAACCACGAAACACAGACTGCTTTTACCTATCAGCCCCTCGTCAAACTTGACATCCGTGATTGTCGATGGGAGAAAGACAGTTGAGAGCCATTTTATGAAGTACATGCACTACATTGATGAAGACCGACACTTTATTCGTCACGAGGGATCTACATCTCCAGCTTCATCTGTTGGTGAAGAGAGGCTGTGGCGGCCATGGTGAAAATTAATGGTGTGTGTTTGAACCTGTTGAATGACATTTCAGTGAAACCGTGAACAGATTTACAATAAAAAAGTTGACAATTATCATTCCTCGTGGATTCCTGATGTACAATCAAAATGTTGACAATCATCATTCCCCCGTGGATTCCTAATATATATGGTCTTTGTGAATGGCACTGCAGCAGACTTGTTCATTGTTTACAAACTGGTAGTTGTTGGGGCATTGCATGTCCTTCACAAACTGTGTTAGATGTTCACAAACTGTGTGTTAGATGTTCACAAATTGTGTGTTGGTTGTTCACAAATTGTATTAGATTATGACACTGAGTTATCTTTATGTATAATTTTGAGGATGGGTGATGGTTACTTCAGATCATGATGCTGTGACCTGTTCTGTGACAGATGTATAGTGTATGGGCAGGTTAGATTACTGAAGTCATGATGATCACATCAGTCACCCAAACCCACTTGTGATGAGTTGCTCCCACTTGTCATGAGTCACACCCACTTGGCATGAGTCACACCCACTTGTCATGAGACACACCCACTTATCATGAGACATACCCACTTGTCATGTTAATTTGTACAATCTCATCATGAATTAATGGAGCAGTTGGCCAAAGGTTTTGGATAATAGTCCTACCTCAGAGATCACATATTCTGTTCTGAGGTGAAGTGAAAACCTCAAGTCAAGTGGCAAATACTTGAACAAGCAGCTTTTATCTCCCCATCCCTGATCACACAACCATGTGCAGTGCTGCTGCCCTGCTGTACCAACAGATGTTTGCACAATTCACATGTTCTGTATTCACAATGATTTTCCAGGGCTCATACCATTAAACCATGATCCAGACAAGCCAAATGCTCAGTTCGTTATGCACTGACCAGTTCATATGTTGGCCAGTAACCATAATCTTTTGGTCAATGAATTCTCCCTGCATTAGTAAATTGGTTGGTTGAGATTTTGGTCAATGAATTCTCCCTGCATTTAGTAAATTGGTTGGTTGAGATTTTGGTCAGTGAATTCTTCCTGCACTGAAAGATTAGGCAGTGGTTATTATGGTCAGTGAATTCTCCCTGCATTAGAAGCTAAAGAAGATGTGATGACGAAAATCACGTGAAGATATTGTGTTCTCTGGCAGATACAGGAGACGTTGTAGAAGCCATGAATAATTTATCCCGATGACACTTGAAAAAAAAAAAGTATACATATAGGGATAACTCTCACATAATAAATCATATTTGTTACAATGTGCCTTTTGTTTATCTCCCTTGGTTGAATATTTTGTACAATTTCTTACCTGCCAAGACTGTCGTACCTGCCGAGACATCGTCTGTGTACTATTGTTGTATATATTGTTAAACTGCATAAGCATATTGTGATATCTCACCTTTCTTCACATGTTATTTTCTTTCTGTATGCACCTCCATGTTCATGTTGCTCAATCTACAAGCACTGCATTCTTCACTCCACTACGTCTCTTCCTTTTAGTTTGCTTTATGTTGTCTTGTTTCTTTCAAATTATTTTTTTTTCCATTTCATCTCTCTCTCTCTCTCTCTCTCTCTCTCTCTCTCTCTCTCTCTCTCTCTCTCTCTCTCTCTCTCTCTCTTCCTCTTTTTCCCTCTCTCTCTTCCTCTTTTTCCCTCTCTCTCTCTCTCTCTCTCTCTCTCTCTCTCTCTCTCTCTCTCTCTCTTCCTCTTTCTTTCTCTTCCTCTTTCTTTTTCCCTCTCTTTCTCTCTCTCAATCTCTCTCTCTCTCTCTCTCTCTCTTTCTTTCTTTCTCTTTCTCTCTCTCTCTCTCTCCAAACATGCCCTTTGCTTCTAATTTCTTGAGACTTTCAGGCTGTTTTCTCCCACATGCATGTTTACATCAAACGTTCATGTACAGAAATTAAATACAATTTGAATATGACCAGTTAAACAGTCTTTGAGTATGTAAATTTCTGCGTACACTGTAGGTGTGTGTGTGGGTACGTGAGTGTTTGTTATGTGTGTTCCAATCTCTGCTACTTCAACCCATTTATTTATTGAATGTTTCCTCCTTGTGCTGCTGCATCCACTACTTACTGCTCCTCGTGTTGCTGCATCCACTACTTACTGCTCCTCGTGTTGCTGTATCTTGTACTTACTGCTCCTCGTGCTGCTGCATCCTCTATTTACTGCTCCTCGTGCTGCTGCATCCTTTACTTCTACACCAGTATCCGTGGCTGAGAGGTCACAGCTCTGCCCCAGGCTCAGAAGATTCAGGGTGCGATCTCAGCTTAATGATACCCTCTCCCTTCTCTCCCGATCCTTGGTAGTGACGTCGGATATCCAGCATTTAACTGGGCGTGACGAAAGGATAATGAAGGACCATCAATTTTGAAGATGGAGGTTCAGAATACTCTTAACTATATGAAATCTGGCAAGACCCCCGGTTCAGACAGCATCACAACAGAAATTATTAATGCTTTAGAAGAATACGGAATAGATAAAGTTACCAGACTCCTGAATACCATATATGATACTGGAGATATACCGCATGAATTATGTAATTCTGTGTTTATTGCAATCGCAAAGAAATCAGGAGCCTTGGAATGTGATCAACATCGAGCAATTAGTATAATGAGTCACATCACAAAGATTTTGCTAAGAATTATCATGCAAATAATTAGGAAGAAAATACAACCTGAAATAGGAGAGGAGTAATGTGGGTTTGTAGAAGGCAAGGGTACAGTAAATGCTGTGTATATACTGAGAACAGTAATTGAACGTTCTATATAGAAGTAAACAAAGATCTACACCTCTGCTTTATTGACTACACAAAGGCTTTCGATAAAGTGAGACATGTCGACATGATAAGGATGCTTGAAGATCTACAAATTGATGGGAAAGACCTTAGACTTGTAAAAAAACATATACTGGAAACAACAAGCTGCCATAAGAATTGATAATGAAGTAGGTCAATATCAGCCTATTAAGAGAGGTGTGAGACAGGGATGTGTAATGTCTCCAGATCTTTTTCCCCTGTACAGAGAACATATTTTCAGAAATATAGAAGATATGGAAGGAATCAACATTGGGGGACGATACATCAATAACATTAGATACGCAGATGATACAGTCTTGGTTGCAGACAATGAACAGGACCTGCAAAATTTAGTAGATGCTATTGTTGCACACAGTGAACAATTAGGGTTAGAATTGAATTGTAAGAAGACAGCAGATTATGGTCGTCACTAGGAAGGAAGAAATACCACAATGTAATATACAAGTAAATGGGAATATTCTTCAACAAGTGAATCGGTACAACTATCTCGACACAGTCATAACATCTGAGGGGAGATGCCTGAAAGAGATTAGAACAAGAATTGCCATGGCGAAGGTAGCCTTCTGCAAGATGATAAACACACTGACCAATAAAAAGATGTCAATTGAAACGAGAAAAAGAGTGAAGTGCTACATAGAACCTATACCCGGGAAGGTTAACCCGGTCAACAAATGCCCGCAGAAGTCGGATGTGTCGGCCTAACGGCGCAAGAACACAGCTCTGCTGTAAACAGGCACAACGCAATCACATCCGAAAAAAAAAACTCCGGATGAACGCAGAAGAAGAACCTATACTTTTATATGGATGTGAAGCGTGGACAATGAGCAGACAAGTTGAAAAACATCTGATGGCTGTGGAAATGTGGTTTCTGAGGAAAAGGCAGAGAATACCATGGACAGACAGAAAAACCAATGAACAAGTCCTTCAAGAAACAAATGAAGATCGTAAACTGATTAGAGACATTAGACGTTGACAGTTAAAACTTTGTGGGCATGTTATGAGAAGAAATGAATTGGAGAACTTGGTGACAACTGGCAAGATCGAAGGGAACAGACCAAGGGGAAGACAGAGAATTAAATACCTGGATAGTTTGGTTACATGGCGTGGTCGAGACAGAAACACGGAGCTGATCCACGACTCTGGTGTTCGAGTGAGATGTCAGAACATGACCGCCCTCGCTTATCGGCATGGCACATGATGGATGGATGGACGAAAGGACGACGATGGAGAAGACGTCGCTGTGCATTACATCATCATCTTCAGGCTGCATTATCTCATTCACCACCACTTTATAGCTCATCTATTATTTCAGCATCTTTGTTTAATCACCATCTTCTGTCTGATTATCAAATTGAATCTTCTAAAACATGATCATCGTCATCACCACCTTCTATTCCGGATACATCACTTTTAACCAAGGTCAACATAAGAAGGGTGAGGGGTCCAGTTCTCTTACACTGTGTATCGGGGATTTGATACTAGGCCCATACTTTCAGGACCACACGCCATTCTACGGCTAATGTGGTCAGTATTACGCTGGCCGTCGTACTGCCAAGAATTGTCTGGAAACTCATGGGGAGGGGTGGATTGAGGAGTCAGTCCTCATGAGACCAGGCCAGCCGTGAGTCACATCCTCATGAGACGGCCAGTCGTGAGTCACATCCTCGTGAGATCAGGCCAGTCGTTGAGTTGCATCACAATGAGGTCGAGTGGAGTCATGAGATTATGAGCCTAATACTAACCCCCGTCTATGTGTGAGGGGTGGGGGGGGGGCTGACCTAGCTAATTCCCATCACAACCACTCCCCAGACGTGAAGTTCCATCACCAGCCTGGCAGACCGGTGTCTGGGCTCAGAGAGGAGAAGAATTGCTCTGCGACATATCCCCCGTGGAGATGTACTTTGGTACCGCGTCGGGATGAGGAGCCTCTACATCAATCTATCACTCCAACAGATGTACTTTGGTACCGGGTCGGGTTGACAAGCCTCTACACCAATCTCTCACTCCAACAGATGTACTTTGGTACAGAGTCGGGTTGAGGAGCCTCTACACCAATCTCTCACTCCAACAGATGTACTTTAGTACCGGGTCGGGTTGACAAGCCTCTACACCAATCTCTCACTCCAACAGATGTACTTTGGTACAGGGTCGGGTTGAGGAGCCTCTACACCAATCTCTCACTCCAACAGATGTACTTTGGTACCGGGTCGGGTTGACAAGCCTCTACACCAATCTCTCACTCCAACAGATGTACTTTGGTACAGAGTCGGGTTGAGGAGCCTCTACACCAATCTCTCACTCCAACAGATGTACTTTGGTACCGGGTCGGGTTGACAAGCCTCTACACCAATCTTTGGTACCGAGTCGGGTTGAGGAGCCTCTACACCAATCTTTGGTACCGGGTCGGGTTGACAAGCCTCTACACCAATCTATCACTCCAACAGATGTACTTTGGTACCGGGTCGGGTTGACAAGCCTCTACACCAATCTATCACTCCAACAGATGTACTTTGGTACCGGGTCGGGTTGACAAGCCTCTACACCAATCTATCACTCCAACAGATGTACTTTGGTACCGAGTCGGGTTGAGGAGCCTCTACACCAATCTCTCACTCCAACAAGATGTACTTTGGTACCGAGTCGGGTTGAGGAGCCTCTACACCAATCTCTCACTCCAACAGATGTACTTTGGTACCGGATCGGGTTGAGGAGCCTCTACACCAATCTCTCAATCCAACAGATGTACTTTGGTACCGAGTCGGGTTGACAAGCCTCTACACCAATCTTTGGTACCGGGTCGGGTTGAGGAGCCTCTACACCAGTCTATCATTCCAACAGATGTACTTTGGTACCGGGTCGGGTTGAGGAGCCTGTACACCAATCTCTCACTCCAACAGATGTACTTTGGTACCGAGTCGGGTTGACAAGCCTCTACACCAACCTTTGGTACCGGGTCGGGGTGAGGAGCCTCTACACCAATCTCTCACTCCAACAGATGTACTTTGGTACCGGATCGGATTGAGGAGCCTCTACACCAATCTCTCACTCCAACAGATGTACTTTGGTACCGGGTCGAGGTGAGAAGCCTCTACACCAATCTCTCACTCCAACAGATGTACTTTGGTACCGGGTCGGGTTGAGGAGCCTCTACACCAATCTTTGGTACCGGTTCGGGTTGACGAGCCTCTACACCAATCTCTCACTCCAACAGATGTACTTTGGTACCGGGTCGGGCTGTGTTGCCGGCGAATGTGTCAGCTCATCTCTAAGTGAAACCACGAGTCGGGCTGTGTCAGAAGGAAAATAGCCATCCTGAGAAAGCTAAGTGGAATCACATGGGGAGCCAGTGGGAAAATACTTTGCAAAGTTTATCAACAGAGCATACGACCACACCTGGAATACGGGTCAACTGCGTGGTGTTCGGCATCAAAAACCATACTACAAGAGCTGGACAAAGTGCAAAATCAAGGACTTAAAGTCACCACAGGAGGGATGAGATCAACCCCTATAGTGGAAATGGAGAAGATGGGGAGGACACACGCACTGTGTGAGCGCAGAGATACGAAAACGCTAATACAAGCAGACAAGTTCCTCAGCTTGCCAGGCCACCCTATGAAGAACAGATTTGAAAACCTAGCTATGGGGCGGTTGAAAAGAAGTAGTTTTATCCACCAGGCCAAACGACTCTGCAGAGAAACCACCGATTGCCCACAGTTGGTATCCCCCTAACAACTATTCCAGCGCAAACTCCATGGAAAGATGAGCATAGACTATCATTACAAATCCAGACAAAAGTGAGAGGAATATTTGACAAGGAAGATCAGAACAGTGTGCAGCGCAGAACAGCCACTCTCAGCTTCCTTGATGAAGAATACCATACCCACAGGACCTCTAGATCCGAGTCTACACAGATGGGTCAGCACAAAATGCTGTTCGGAATGGAGGAGCGGGAGTGTACATAGAATACCCAAATCCCCTCTGCTGTGTGTCCACCGTGACGAGGTAGAGGGGCTTGTGCGTCCCAATGACCCCAAGAGCTATGCCGACGGTAGCACAGCTACTGGTAGGGCCACCCATGTCGGATAGATCAAGGGAGAGGGACCAGACGAAGAGACACACAAACCTGCTGCCTTGTAGGTAGACTAGGGACAGTCAAAGGCTAGGGAAAGCATCCCGAATAAATGCTTGTCGAAATCGGATGTACTGAGCCACAGGCTTGACAAAGCAGTGCAACGTAAAACCTGCTGCCTTGTAGGTAGACTGGGGACAGTCAAAGGCTAGGGAAAGCATCCCGAATAAATGCTTGTCGAAATCGGATGTACTGAGCCACAGGCTTGACAAAGCAGTGCAACGTAACTTAATTCATGATGTCACAAATCAAAATTAATCGATATGGTGCTAATCCCGTGAAGTCCCATCAGGCGGCGATAGTGCCGGGCCCCCTGCCTCGAGGGGGTCCACCCATGACTACTGGTGGTCACCTTCCCCTGTGCTGTGGAGTCAAGGCACAGAGGAGTAGGTTAAGAGCTATTGACCAAATACCCCGGACACTCAACATACTACAGTGGAATGCCGAAGGAGTTTACAAGAAGAAAGACTCCCTAACACAGCGTCTTCATAAAGATAGAATAGATGTGGCATGCATTCAAGAGACACACCTCAACGCCAATCACAAATTCTCAGTCAGAGGATATCAGGCCACACGTTTCGACCGCGAAGGACACAAAGGAGGAGTTCTAATACTTACACGAAATACAATACCTTGCAGCGAAGTATCTGTGATCTCTGACAACCAAACGGAAATTATAGGTGTTGATATAATGATAAAGGACGTGAAAATAAGAATCTACAATCTGTATAGCCCAGCAGATAAGGACCTCACACTCTCAAACATGAAAATAACTGACACAAACTGCATTATTGTCGGAGACTTTAATAGCCGTTCAGAAAGATGGGGATACCCAGATACTGACAAAAGAGGAGATGAATTGGAGGACTGGGAAATAGACTCAAATCTCCATCTACTCAACAAAGCGGATGACACACCGAGCTTCTACTCCAGAAGATGGCTTACCACTTCTACTCCAGACTTAGCTTTCTGCACAGGAGACATCCTCCACAAAATCGATCGCCATGTGCTGGACCAATTAGCAGGTAGTGACCACAGACCAATCAAGCTTGAAATGAATATGGAGTATGTTCCACAGGAGCAAAAGCCCTTGCCCCGCTGGAATTACAAACGAGCAGATTGGGACAGATTTGCCATACTAACAGACAAATATTGTGAAAACATAAATACACGATATGGCAACATAAAGCAAATGGTGGAAAGTCTAAACAGAGCGATAATACAGGCAGCCACTGAGTCCATTCCTAGAGGAGCGAGGAAAAATTACAAACCATACTGGACTGAAGAACTACAAAGTTTGGAGGACAAAGTTGAAGATGCCAGGAAGACAGCAGAGAGAGAACAAACAATTGAAGCGAACATCTCTCTCAAAGCCATCTCAGCAAAATATAAAAGAACAGTAAATCAAACAACAAGAGATTGTTGGAGGGAAAAAACAGAAAACCTGAATTTTGACAGGGATGGAAACAAACTATGGAAACTAGTGAAAGCCATGAACAATGAAGGACCTAGAAACAAACAAATAACAATTAAACAAGGAAATGCCTTGCTTACAGGAAAAAAGGCTGCAAATGCACTAATGGAACACTATGCAAATGCAAACCACATTGATATTACAACCGAACAGAAGAAAGCAATCAAAGACAAACAGATACATCATAGAAATACAGAGACAGCAGCAGAATATATGATGGCAAATCTAACAATGGAAGAAATGGAACAGGCAATGAATACCCTAAAAAAGAAGAAATCACCAGGAAAGGATGGAATCACAAATGAAATGCTAATAGGACTAGGCACCAAGGCAAAGAAGAAACTACTAGCAGTCCTAAATAAAAGCTGGAAGAGAGGAATAGTCCCACAGGCATGGAAGGAAGCTATACTAATACCAGTCCCAAAGAAAGGAAAAGACCTGGAAGAACCAAATGGCTATCGACCTATCAGTCTACTTAGCTGTGTAGGAAAATTAATGGAACGCATTATCAATGGCAGGCTAACATGGCATCTGGAAGAAAACAAACTCTTAACACCACACCAAGCAGGATTCAGAAAGTACAGATCCACTGAGGATCAAATAACCTATATAGCTCAGGAAATAGAGGATGCCTTCCAAGAGAAAAAGCACACACTAGCAGTCTGGATAGATTTAGAAAAAGCATTTGATAAAGTATGGAAGGAAGGACTGAAAGTAAAACTGCAAAAAATGCATGTTTGTGGAAAAATGTATAAATGGATCAGCCACTACCTTGAGAACAGAACTGCCAGGACAAAAGTACAAGGACAAACAAGCAAAATGATGCTGTTGGAGCAAGGTATCCCCCAAGGAGGAGTTCTTTCACCAACATTATTCCTAGCATATATAAATGACATCACAGAAAATTTTCCAGCCAGAGTACACACATCCTCCTTTGCAGATGACCTAGCCATATGGACATCTGAAGAATATATTAGTACAGCTAACAGCAGAATACAGCAAGCCTTATTAGCGCTAGAGGACTGGTCAAAATCATGGCTAGTGAAGATAAGTGAGGAGAAAACAACATGCACAGTGTTCTCCCTCTCAAATAAAACTCAGCAACCTAAGCTGGTATTGAATGGAAAAATATTGCGCCATGAAGAAAATCCAAACTATCTAGGAGTCACCTTTGATCGTCGCCTGACATGGAAGACACAGGTTGAGAAAAATCGAACAAGAGCAAGGCAGAGAATGGCAATCATGAAAAAGCTTGCTGGTACAACATGGGGAGCAGATGAGAAAGTTCTCAAGAAGTTATATACTGGACGGGTGAGGCCAGTACTGGAATATGGCATTGCAGCTTGGGCAATAGCAGCTAAGTCAAACTTTAACAAAATAAGTAGAGTCCAAAACCAAGGAATGCGAATCATAACTGGAAGCCTGAAGACAACGCCTATTAATGAACTAGAAAAGATCACTTGTTTACAACCAATGCAGGATAGAAGAGATAGCAGAGCCCAGCAACAAGCAGAAAAATTCAGAAGATTGACAGACCACCTTATGTACAACAGATTTAATGGTTTTGGAAAGGGAAGACTGAAGCGTACCAACTTTGTAGAAACTGCAAAACGAAGGATTAGGGCAGATCCTATACTTAACATATCAACAGTCAAGCCCATTTACAATGCACACAAGTTCCCAGCTTGGAGACAGCAGCAACTGCCTGAGATGATAGAAAACATTCCTGGTATTGAGAAAAAGAACACTCAGCATGAAACCGAAAGAAGAGAAATAACCCTAAACTACATAAAAGAACATTACCCAAGCAGGAATTGGACCCATGCATATACAGATGGATCAGCCAAAAATTCAATAGAGAATGGAGGAGGAGGAATTCTCCTAAATTTAAAAAATGGAGTGAAAAAAACACATTCAATGGCAACTGGAAAATTTTCAAGTAACTTCAAAGCGGAGGTAGAGGCTCTGAAAACTGCAGCAGAAATGCTCCTGATGGAGGAAAATAAAGAGAAGCAAATAGCTATCTTCACAGATGCAAAGTCAGCTGTCTCAATACTGAAGAGCAATAACAGCACAGAACTAGCTGACCTACGAGCAACACTCCATGGTCTATGCCAGAAATCCAAAAAAGTTGTAATACAGTGGATCCCATCACATTGCAGTATACCTGGAAACGAAGAGGCTGACAGACTGGCAAAAGAGGGCGGACGACTACCACAGCCTGACATAGACATAACCTATAATGAGGCAAAGAGGTTGATAAAAAGCACTTATAGAACCAAATGGGAATCAGAGCATCCAGGCCATCAGAAGGATGGTGCATATTACAAACTCGACCGAAGAGAACAAGTAGCAATCTTCAGACTCCGCACCTCCCCCGATGTGTCTCCACCTTGCCGTGGTGGGGGAGCTTGCGTGTCCCATCGACCCCATGTGCTTGCCGATGGGTGAAAAACTACATATCGGACAGCATATGGGATAGGGACCAGACTAAGAGAGACACAACCTGCTGCTCTGCAGGTGAGACTGAGGATAGCAGTCCAAAATTTAAATCAGGCGCACGAAGGCAGAAGTTCTTGGTCCGGACAAAACACTAAAGGCTCCCTGTCGAGGGCTGTGGCTGAACGCCTCTAAGCCACAAACCCTCGGACCTGAGAGCCGGGCCGATAGCGACCTCGAAAAATAAAGGCGTGATACTGAGCAAGCTACATGCTCAGGTCTGATAGAAGTTCGAAGGCTCTCAGCTGGGGGATATGAGAGATTCCCGGATGAGAGGCCAGGCCGTTCCTCGTTCACCGCTGCACGAAGGTAAGGTGCTGATCCGGCAGCACAAGTAGCCTACCTCGTGAGCGAGTACAAAAAGTCAAAAGTGCCCCAGTCGAAGAAAGTGGCTGCGAAAACTGTATCTAACTCATAGAGAGTGTAGACAAAAGTGGAAGAACGTCTCAATGCCGCAAAATGGAACGCACGGCGAGCGAACCTATTGCGTGGTCCGAAGTCAAAAGCGTGGGTGTCGCTTGCAGTCTGACCGTCCCTGGTGTGTGCTTGAGCGATCAGTGGCAAACGAGTTGCCCAACACATGGAAGTGAGGATCTAAAGCAGCCATGAGCAGGACGTGGCAACTCCTCGGGTGAGCCCAGTCACAGAGCAATATGTGCCGGCTCTGCAATTATGGAAGCCTCCTTGGATAGCGAGGGAATGCTCATGGTCTGCCCCTGCCTTCCCTTGAGGGCCGACCACGATGTTGTTCGTCGTTCTATCTTGACCAGCTGAGATGTTAGCGACATCACAACAGTCCAACGTGCCTCGAAACCAGAGGATGGCTAACCTCATTAAAAAATGCCCGCTGGAAGTCGGAAGTGTCGTCCTACGGGTGGCAAACTAAAAATTGACACTACGCAATTACGTCCGAGTGAAATGTCTCGTCCGAATGTCTCTCGTGCTAGGAACAGCTCTGACTACCTAGTTTCCGAATGCCGCTCTTGTTCGGAACAGCTCTGACTGGGTAGTTTTCCGAATGTCTGTTGAGCCTGGAAAAGCTCTGATGGGCGCAACGACAAGCACATGTCCGAAAACTCGCTGAGTGGATGCCGTCTGCAAACCTGTCTGGTTTGTGCGGGAATGACCCGGGGAAACGAAATGACCAATATATTGAAGTGAGGATTTAAAGCAGCCATGAGCAGGACGTGACGATCTAGCTCGGTGAGCCCAGATCCAGGGCGTTATGTGTCGGCCCTGCAACTATGGAAGCAACCTTGGATGGCGGAAAATGCTATGGACTGTCCCTGCCTTCCTTTGAGGGATGACCGTTGTCTTCGACCGTTCCACCTTGGCCAGCATGGTTGCAGATGGCGCCACAAAAGTGAGAGTCTCCCAGGAATGCTACCTGGTCAAAAATGCACGCTAAAGTCGATGTGTTGGCCTACGGGTTTCGGCCCAAGGGCGCATAACAGACACACCGCAATCACATCTGAAAAAACACTCCGGATGAACGAAAAGAAGAAGAGAAGACTCCGCACAGGACATAACAGGCTGAAATACCACTTGTTCAATAAACTAAAGATAGGAGATACCGATGAATGTAATTGTAGAACTGGAAAAATGACAGCAAAACATTTGCTGCAGGATTGCCCAACGTATGCAGAACAGAGAAAGATATTTTGGCCCACACCTGCTTCATTTGAGGACAAGCTCTATGGAGATATCAACAAGCTCAAGTTGACCGCAGCTTACTTTAACTACATACAGGTTGACATTTAAAGGTGCATGAAGACCCAGAGGCATGAAATGGAATATTGCTTGGATAGCAAATCCATTATGTGGAAAGTCCAAATCGAAAGCTCGCTGTGTGGGCTTCATAAAAGGTGGAAAAGTGTCCTAGTGGCACGAAATGGAATATTGCTTGGATAGCAAATCCATTACGTGGAAAGTCTGAATCAAAAGCCCACTGTGTGGGCTTCATAAAAGGTGGAAAAGTGTCCTAGTGGCACGAAATGGAATATTGCTTGGATAGCAAATCCATTACATGGAAAGTCCGAATCGAAAGCTCACTGTGTGGATGTCATCTGCAGACTGCATACTTCTGGTTTCCGGAAGAACAGCCTATGGTGAACGGAAGGCCCAATATACGGAAGTGAGGCTAAGCAGCCATGTGCAGGACGTGACGATTCCTTGGGTGAGCCCAGTACCAGAGCGCTATGTATCGGCTCTGCAAGTATGGAAGCCTCCTTGGATGGCGGGGAATGCCCATGGTCTGCCCCTGCCTTTCCTTGAGGGCTGACCAGGATCTTTGGCTGTTCTATATGGGCCAGCTGGGATGGGGGATAACACCACAACAGTGAGAGTCAAACGTCCTAAGAAACCCCCGGGAAGGTTAACCCGGTCAACAAATGCCCGCAGAAGTCGGATGTGTCGGCCTAACGGCGCAAGAACGCAGCTCTGCTGTAAACAGGCACAACGCAATCACATCCGAAAAAAAACTCAGGATGATCGCAGAAGAAGAAGAAGAAGAAGAAGAAGAAGAAGAAGAATACCCAAATAATACTAGGGACACAGCTAGAGTACCGACAGGAAAGTACTGTCATAACTACGATGCTGAAATTGAGGCAATAAAGATAGCAACAGAGAAATTACTAAATACCAGCAATGGTACACAACCTGTGGTGCTATTGACAGATGCAAAATCAGTACTCGAGGCGCTCCTGTCTGGGAAATTGCCAGTACTAAGGACACTACTTTCTGAACTTAGCAGTCAGCATAAGGTCACCATACAGTGGATACCATCCCACTGTGGAGTACCCGGAAACGACAGAGCTGATCAATTGGCTAAGGAAGGAACCAAAGAAGGACAGCCTGATGTGCCCGTTACATACCACCAAAAGAAAAGAACGATCAAATCAGTCAGAAAGCCACCAAAACCTGCTCAAGATGACTACCACGTTATGGACAGACCAGAACAAGTCATTATTCTGCGCCTCAGAACAGGGCACAATAGATTACGCAACCACATGTATACAAAATTCAAGATTGGTGAAACAGCCATGTGCACATGTGGATTGGCGTCGCAGACAGCAGAGCACATACGCCAAGACTGCCCAAAATATAACATATCTAGGCAAACCTTCTAGCCTAGAGAGACGACAGTCGAAGATAAACTCTATGGACCGCTGTGTGAACTGAAAAAGACAGTTCAATTCATACAAGAGACAGCATTGCAGTTATAGACATATTTCAAGCGAACGAAAGAAGAAGAAGAATATGGATGTGAAGCGTGGACAATGAGCAGACAAGCTGAAAAACATCTGATGGCTGTGGAAATGTGGTTTCTGAAGAAAAGGCAGAGAATACCATGGACAGACAGAAAAACCAATGAACAAGTCCTTCAAGAAACAAACGAAGATCGTAAACTGATTAGAGACATTAGACGTAGACAGTTAAAACTTTGTGGGCATGTTATGAGAAGAAATGAATTGGAGAACTTGGTGACAACTGGCAAGATCGAAGGGAACAGACCAAGGGGAAGACCAAGAATTAAATACCTGGATAGTTTGGTTACATGGCGTGGTCGAGACAGAAACACGGAGCTGATCCACGACTCTGGTGTTCGAGTGAGATGTCAGAACATGACCGCCCTCGCTTATCGGCATGGCACATGATGGATGGATGGACGAAAGGACGACGATGGAGAAGACGTCGCTGTGCATTACATCATCATCTTCAGGTTGCATTATCTCATTCACCACCACTTTATAGCTCATCTATTATTTCAGCATCTTTGTTTAATCACCATCTTCTGTCTGATTATCAAATTGAATCTTCTACAACATGATCATCGTCATCACCACCTTCTAGATCTCCGGATACATCACGTTTAACCAAGGTCAACATAAGAAGGGTGATGGGCCCAGTTCTCTTACACTGTGTATCGGGGATTTGGTACTAGGCCCATACTTTCAGGACCACACGCCATTCTACGACTAATGTGGTCAGTATTACGCTGGCCGTCGTACTGCCAAGAATTGTCTGGAATCTCATGGGGAGGGGTGGATTGAGGAGTCAGTCCTCATGAGACCAGGCCAGCCGTGAGTCACATCCTCATGAGACGGCCAGTCGTGAGTCACATCCTCGTGAGATCAGGCCAGTCGTTGAGTCACATCTTCTTGGCCAGACCAGTCGTTGAGTTGCATCACATTGAGGTCGAGTGGAGTCATGAGATTATGAGCCTAATACTAACCCCCGTCTATGTGTGTGTGTGTGGGGGGGGGGGGGGGGGGTGACCTAGCTAATTCCCACCACAACCCCTCCCCAGACGTGAAGTTCCATCACCAGCCTGGCAGACCGGTGTCTGGGCTCAGAGAGGAGAAGAATTGCTCTGCGACATATCCCCCGTGGAGATGTACTTTGGTACAGGGTCGGGTTGAGGAGCCTCTACACCAATCTCTCACTCCAACAGATGTACTTTGGTACCGGGTCGGGTTGAGGAGCCTCTACACCAATCTTTGGTACCGGGTCGGGTTGACAAGCCTCTACACCAATCTCTCACTCCAACAGATGTACTTTGGTACCGGGTCAGGTTGAGAATCCTCTACACCAATCTTTGGTACCGGGTCGGGTTGACAAGCCTCTACACCAATCTTTGGTACCGGGTCGGGTTGACATGCCTCTACACCAATCTTTGGTACCGGGTCGGGTTGAGGAGCCTCTACACCAATCTTTGGTACCGGGTTGGGTTGAGGAGCCTCTACACCAATCTTTGGTACCGGGTCGGGTTGACAAGCCTCTACACCAATCTTTGGTACCGGGTCGGGTTGAGGAGCCTCTACACCAATCTTTGGTACCGGGTTGGGTTGAGGAGCCTCTACACCAATCTTTGGTACCGGGTCGGGTTGACAAGCCTCTACACCAATCTTTGGTACCGGGTCGGGTTGACAAGCCTCTACACCAATCTTTGGTACCGGGTCGGGTTGAGGAGCCTCTACACCAATCTCTCACTCCAACAGATGTACTTTGGTACAGGGTCGGGTTGACAAGCCTCTACACCAATCTCTCACTCCAACAGATGTACTTTGGTACCGGGTCGGATTGAGGAGCCTCTACACCAATCTCTCACTCCAACATATGTATTTTAGTACCGGGTCGGGTTGACGAACCTCTACACCAGTCACACTCCAACAGACGCAAGCCCACTCAGAGGCTAGGACAACCTCAGCACCAATACATCGGACTGAAGGCTCAGTCTTCCGGAAGGCCGACAAACAGTCAATCCACCACCGTTCAGTGGGCTTCAGAGATTATACTGGTTGTGGGTTTCGACCCATTATGTCCCCATGCAATCTGTCTGTAACTGAGGTGCCTGGTGCCACAACTGTGGTTTTTGAGAAATCTCTAATGGCAGTGGAATGCGGTATCTGAGAAACCTCTAATGGCAGCAGAAATGTGGTTTCTGGGAAACCTCTAATGGAAGTGGAGCAAATGTGTTTCCCGAAGAAATCCACATAAAACAATGGGTGGAGCAGGAAAAAAAAACCCAATGAGACAGTCCTTCCAAAAACAGCCGAAGGCGGCAAATTGATCAGAGAAATGTCACGTAGACAGTCATGCATGGATGAGCCTGGTATGATGAGAAATAAACGAAACTAAATAACAGGCAAACATGATAAGGGAAGACAAAAAGGTCAGTAGCCTGTTGGTTTGGCCATATGACAAAATCGGGACAAGAACACCGACACTATCCGAGACTGGTGATAGTACGAGATGACGAGTTATAATCGCCCATGCCTATAGCGTTGTGAAGATAATTGTTTTCTTGTCTGTCCAGGATATTCTAAAAACTGATCTCAAACACCACAGCTAACTGCCCAGCGGCCCCACCTACACAGGGCAGGCCACACCGTAATAATGAAATGTCTGTGTCTGTGCTGTTTGTTGTCTGTCAAGACACTCTAGTGCAAGCCTGCTAGATTTGGCGGAGCTTTTCTGTATCTCTCTGTCACACCTTGTCAGGGACGTGTCCGCCGAGCCAGATATTTATTTGATCTGTGGTGTTGGTGACATAATTAAGCGACATTGTATATCTGCATCCTTCATTATCCGACAGCCCCGCGGCACTGTCTGGTACTGGGCCTCTTTTATCACCCGGGGCCGCCTCCACATCCTTGGACGCACATGTTGATTCTAGGAGACGCGAAAAGAAAACGTTTGCGCAAGTGGCTCATTCATTCATGTCGGGCTGTGGAGAACATGAATGGGCTGCATGTTGACATGATTATGCGACAGCAGCTCTGCCAATAGTGACGTTGTGTACGTGTTTGTTGAGGTCAAACATTCGTCTGGGCTGTCAGAATGAAGCCGGCAACGCAGAATGAATTAAATATACCCGCTTGTAGCAGCCATGACGAGTCTAGCCATTTCACTCTGTTCCTCATATATGCCAGGGTGGACCAAGCCAACATGGCGACGATGTTTCAGTTTATCTCAGGATTCCTTCCAGCAATGAGTCTCCATACTTCAGGAAAGGAACATTTTGTACAACCGCGAGTTGGGCTGTGTTGCCGGTAAATGCGACAGCTCATCTCTGAGTGAAACCACGAGTCGGGCTGTGTTGCCGGTGAGTGTGACAGCTCATCTCTGAGTGAAACCACGAGTCGGGCTGTGTTGCCGGTGAGTGTGACAGCTCATCTCTGAGTGAAACCACGAGTCGGGCTGTGTTGCCGGTGAGTGTGACAGCTCATCTCTGAGTGAAACCGTTGAATACATTCAGGTGTCGTGTTGTAGAAGCATGTCGGTATCACTGTCAGCAGACCAACAATAGGCCACTGAATTTCATTTGCGCTCGTCCGCTTTGAACTCAGACGTAGTCCTTACACACTACTTCTAGTGGCACTGGATTAGCTTTCCCTGTTACCAGTGCCCCTCACCATCAGGCGAACCCACTCCGATTTCAGAGGTACTTGTAATTTACGTCCTCAAGTCAAGGACGACAGGTCAACATTTTAGTCCAGCTGTCCGATGTAGGGGTTGAACCTCTTACCTCGGCATCAGCACACCGGATGTTTAAGAAGACAAGAAACGTGAAGGTTGATGGCAGTGGTGGACTGCGTCTAGAACATTGGTTGCCAGGAGACCAAGCTGCTTGCGGAACATGAACATTTGAAACATACTTAATGTGGGAGGGGACCCACTCGCCAGCGGGTCTAGCCAGTCCGCCACTGGTTGATGGGTGAAATCAAGCTAAGCAAACATGACACAGAAAATATGATCAGATAACCACAGACATGAGAGATCCAGACAACTACTTCACGGAGCCGTGCAATAACATCGAATGAAATTCTGTTAAAGAGACCCACGCACCCACCCACCCACCCACCCCCACACACACACACACACAGAGTATGCACAGACAAATCAGTAATTTAACAGGAAGAAAAATCAGGTTAAAACACGTGATACTGGACATCAAATACAGGAAAGGTAGTCATGGAAGAAGGTAATATTTAAAAAAAAAAAGATGGAATGGGTGTGTAAGGGATTTATATTATACTAGCTGACCCTGCCCGGCTTCGCCCAGACCCTGGTGGGGAGCATCTCATTTAATTCATATAAGTAGTCATATAAGTTCTCGTTCCCGTTACCGACTATCTGTCTGTCTGTCTATCTATCTATCTGTCTGTCTGTCTGACCCAGCCCAGCCCATGGTGGAGAGCATCTCATTTAAATCATATAAGTAGTCATATAAGATCCCGTTCCCGACTTTCTGTCTGACTGTCTGTCTGTCTTGGGTAAATGGAGGAGGGAGGAGGAAGAGGGAGGTGGAGGAGGGAGGAGGAGGGCGGAGACAGGAGGAGTAGGGAGGAATAGGAGGGAGGAGGAGGGATTAGGAGGAGGAGGGGGAGGAGGAGGGAGGAGGAGGGAGGAGAAGGAGGGAGGAGGAGGGAGGAGGAGGGAGGAGGAGGGAGCAGGAGGAGGAGAGGGAGGAGGAGAAAGAGGGAGAGGAGGAATGTGAAGGGAGGAGGAGGTAGAGGGAGGAGGAGGGAGGAGGAGGAGGGAGGAGGAGGGGGAGGAGGAGGAGGGCGGAGACAGGAGGAGTAGGGAGGAATAGGAGGGAGGAGGAGGGATTAGGAGGAGGAGGGGGAGGAGGAGGGAGGAGGAGGTGGGAGGAGAAGGAGGGAGGATGAGGGAGGAGGAGGGAGCAGGAGGAGGAGAGGGAGGAGGAGAAAGAGGGAGAGGAGGAATGTGAAGGGAGGAGGAGGTAGAGGGAGGAGGAGGGAAGAGGAGGAGGGAGGAGGAGGGGGAGGAGGAGGAGGAGGGAGGAAAAGGGAGGAGGAGGGGGAATGATGAGGAGGGAGGAGGTAGAGGGAGTAGGAGGAGGAATGATGAGGAGGGAGGAGGTAGAGGGAGGAGGAAGAGGAGGGATGTGGAGGACGGAGGAGGAGGGAGGAGGTAGAGGGAGGAGTAGGAGAAAGGAAAAGGGAGGAGGAGAGAGGAGGAGAAGTGAGGAGGTAGGAGGAGGAGGAAAGAGGTAGGGGGGAGGAGGAAGGAGATAGAGGGAGGAGGAGGAGGTAGAGTTAGGATGAGGAGGGAGGAGGAGAATGGAGGAGGAGGGATGAGGAGGAGAGGGAGGAGGAGGGGGAGGAGGAGGGAGGAAGAGGTAGAAGGAGGAGGGAGCAGGAGGAGGAGGGAAGAGGGAGGAGGAGAAAGAGGGAGGAAGAGGGAGGAGGAGGGAGGAGGAGGAGGGAGGAGGAGGGGGAGGAGGAGGAGAGGGAGGAGGAGAAAGAGGGAGGAGGAGGAATGTGAAGGGATTAGGAGGAGGGGGAGGGGAAGAGGAAGAGGGTAGGAGGATTAGGAGGGGAGAGGAGGAGGAGGGATGTGGAGGAAGGAGGAGAAAGAGGGAGGAGGAGGGAGGAAGAGGGAGGAGGAGGAAGGAGGAAGAAGAAAAAAAAACTACGACAGTTGGCATCTCTGGATTGAAAGGAAGGCGTGTAGAAAATTTCATCTCAATCGGATGGTCCGTTCGCGAGCGTATAAAGGTCAGCTGTTATCGCGGACCTCAGAGAGAAGTGTCTATGTAGAAGACCATTTCCTGGACGTACGTATTTTGGGAGGGGGAGGAGGGAGGAGGGAGGAGGAGGAAGAAGAAAAAAAAACTACGACAGTTGGCATCTCTGGAATGAAAGGAAGGCGTGTAGAAAATTTCATCTCAATCGGATGGCCCGTTCGCGAGCGTATAAAGGACATACATACATACATACAGAGATACAGACAGACAGAGATACAGACATCCTAATTTATATATAAGACTAGCTGACCCGGCCCGGCTTCGCCCAGACTCTGGTGGGGAGCATCTCATTTAATTCATATAAGTAGTCATATAAGCTCCCGTTCCCGTTCCCGACTATCTATCTGTCTGTCTGTCTGTCTATTATTAGAAAGAGCACTTAAAAGATCTTTACATCTTCCCCAAACAATAAACTTGGGTAAATGGAGCGTCTTATTTAATTCATATTCGGCCCCTGCTCCCGTTCCCATTCCCAAAAAATACGACCCGGCCCGGCTTCACCCAGTCCCTGGTGGGGAGCATATCATTTAATTCATATTCGACGGAGGGAGGAGGAGGAGGGAGCATGAGGAAGGAGGAGGAGACAGGAGTAGGAGGGAGGAGTAGGAAGGAGGAGGAGGGATTAGGAGGAAGAGGGAGGAATGAGGGGAGAGGGAGGAGGAGGAGGAAGAGGGAGGAGGAAGGAGGAGGAGGGAGGAGGAGGAGGGAGGAGGAGGAGGAGGAGAGAGGAGGAGGGAGGAGGAGGAGAGAGGAGGAGGGAGGAGGAGGAGGAGGGAGGAGGATGAGAGAGGAGGAGAGAGGAGGAGTGAGGAGGAGGTGGACGGAGGAGGAGAGAGGAGGGAGGAGGTAGGAGGAGGGAGGAGGAAGGGAGAGGAGGAAGAGGGAGGAGGGAGGAGGAGGGGGAGAAGGAGGGAGACGGAGGGAGGAGGAGGGGAGGAAGAGGGAGGAGGAGGAAGGCGGAGGATGGAGGAGGAGGAGAGAGGAGGAGGTGGAGGGAGAAGGAGGAGGGAGGAGGGAGGAGGGAAAGGGAGGAGGAAGAGGAGGGAGGAGGGAGGGAGGGGGAGGAGGAGGGAGGAAGAGGTAGAAGGAGGAGGGAGCAGGAGGAGGAGGGAAGAGGGAGGAGGAGAAAGAGGGAGGAAGAGGGAGGAGGAGGGAGGAGGAGGAGGGAGGAGGAGGGGGAGGAGGAGGAGAGGGAGGAGGAGAAAGAGGGAGGAGGAGGAATGTGAAGGGATTAGGAGGAGGGGGAGGGGAAGAGGAAGAGGGTAGGAGGATTAGGAGGGGAGAGGAGGAGGAGGGATGTGGAGGAAGGAGGAGAAAGAGGGAGGAGGAGGGAGGAAGAGGGAGGAGGAGGAAGGAGGAAGAAGAAAAAAAAACTACGACAGTTGGCATCTCTGGATTGAAAGGAAGGCGTGTAGAAAATTTCATCTCAATCGGATGGTCCGTTCGCGAGCGTATAAAGGTCAGCTGTTATCGCGGACCTCAGAGAGAAGTGTCTATGTAGAAGACCATTTCCTGGACGTACGTATTTTGGGAGGGGGAGGAGGGAGGAGGGAGGAGGAGGAAGAAGAAAAAAAAACTACGACAGTTGGCATCTCTGGAATGAAAGGAAGGCGTGTAGAAAATTTCATCTCAATCGGATGGCCCGTTCGCGAGCGTATAAAGGACATACATACATACATACAGACAGACAGAGATACAGACATCCTAATTTATATATAAGATAAAAAGAGCAGAATTATCTAAAGGAAGTAACCAAGAAGGTCCACTTATTCTAAAAAAAAAAAAAAAGAAGAAGAAGAAGAAGAAGAAGTCGCTGGCGCTGTCAAGCATATGAAGAAAGGAAAAACAACTGGGCCAGATGGAATCACAATAGAAGAGTTAGAAGTAGCCGAGTGAATTTGGAGTAGAAATATGAACTAAAATAGTGAATGATATTAACAGCAGTGGATGATATGCTGAAATTTGTATTACTACTCGGAATTATCATGAGAAGTACTAGAAAGAAACAAAAATGGAAATTGGTGAAATAGGGTTTGTCGAGGGAAAAGACACAAATAATGCAATATACACATTACAAATACTAATGGAGATCAATAGAGACACAGAAAGACATATACTTGTGTTGCATAAAAGACATCATTATTTTGTAATAACCCACTGCCCCAGTTATTCTTTAACTCCGGTCTCAGATGTTGTATTAACCCACAGCTGAGTTATTCATTCACTTAGATCACAGACAGTTGTTGTATTAACCCACTGCCCCAGTCACCCATCTTGTCCCACAGGCTGGTTATTTATCGTTCTCCTGTGCCATGGATGATTAGAACCCCTCCTTGTGCCGACATTATCTATCTGACAATGACCTAGGACATAAGATGTTCAGAAAACACGTGTGATGTTTGAAGCCGCAAATCGACGTTTCATGAGTGTTTTGTTTAGAATGAGGGAAGATAGCAGTTTGACAGAAGTGAATAAAGACGGACCCCACCAACTAGCACTGCTCTAGTATGATGTTTTTTTTAGACGTTTTAAAATAAAAAGAACAATGAATTCACGCTCCCAAAGACACAAAAACACGCGCAAACAGTTGCTGCTCGCTGCTGCCCCGTGACCTTGAGAAAATCAACAAGTTTGAATCCGTCCATTCAGAAACTGTCTATGATCATCCTGGGCCCCGGGCGCTAGCCAATCGGCTCACTCCTTTTCGCGCGTGCATTATAATAGCCGTCAGTTCTCAATCACAAGCCGGGTCTAAAGATAGCACCTACCTGGTGCGCGCGCCGGAGACAACAGGTGGGTTGTGTTTTGCTGTTTGAACGCACCAATGAGAAGCCTGCGAGCGAGATACGATTCCCTTCTCATGCAACATGTGGCACACGCTACACGTGGCCTCCTCCACGAGTGCACATTATCCCCCAGTTCATCCATCTGTCCGTGTATTTCCCCCAGATTGGATAAAGATACGAATTCCATTTTCATGTTTCTTTATCCACATTTCAAGTCTTGCGCGTGTCTGTTGCGCCATGACCCCAGTAGAATGTTCTTTCTTTTGTGTCTGTCTTTGTTTAAATCCCGACCCCGGACTTCCTTTTCCTTTTCTCTTTCCTGTCATTTTTTTTCCAACTGTTCATTCACGGGATCTGCATCTATCCGGCAGCGAATAAGTTAAAGAGTAGACTTCTCGACGCGCCTGGTCCTTGCAGGCATGCGCGAACATGGCTCTCCCTCACTTCTCAGATATGTTAATGAGCTGGTTTTCATATAATGGTACGAGCGTCGGTTGTTCCGAAAGCTAAAATAAATTACTGTTTACTTACATTTTCTTGTAAATTACAAACCGCCAAAATATGCTGGGGCTGATCGCGACGTTTGGTAAAGGATATCCAACCAGCTTTTCAATGTTGCTATTTGAATTTGTTGCCCAGCTGTATACACAACCCTCCCCTGTCTCTCCCCCATCTTGTCCAGTATTCTCGGACATGAAGCTAATTTCTCTGCCGCATCTATTCCACTGATTGTACGTTGCATGATTAGAGAGTAAGTAAGGTTCAGGGCACGATAGCAAGAGGTAGACAACGATACACGTAGGAAGATAACACCAAGAGATGGACCAACAGCAATCTGACAGAGTGCACAGTCAGGGTAAGATCAGACAGTGTTGGAGATCCATCGCAGTCAACCTTCATTGTGGAGACGCAACCTGATTGATTAATTGATTGAAGTTGCACGGTGTTGTCCTGGTGGTGTGGCTGTCGTCACAACTCAACGATACAGAACAGGCTCAACGATACAGAACAGGCTCAACATTCCTCGGGCCATCCTTGTGTATGCATCACGTTATGACTTGAAAGCTCAGTCCCAGTTGTTAAATTAACCCACTCATACCAGTTGTTATATTAACATACATAGTCCCAGTTTTTACATTAACCCACTGATTCCCAGTTGTTAAATTAACCCACTCATACCAGTTGTTACATTAACATACATTGTCCCAGTTGTTACATTAACCCACTGATTCCCAGTTGTTAAATTAACCCACTCATACCAGTTGTTACATTAACATACATAGTCCCAGTTGTTACATTAACCCACTGAGTCCCAGTTGTTAAATTAACCCACTCATCCCAGTTGTTACATTAACATACCCATCCCAGTTGTTATTGACCCACTCAATCCAAGTTGTTACATTAACCCACTCATCCCAGTTGTTACATTAACATACCCATCCCAGTTGTTACATTAACATACCCATCCCAGTTGTTATTAACCCACTCAATCCAAGTTGTTACATTAACCCACTCATCCCAGTTGTTACATTAACATACCCATCCCAGTTGTTACATTAACATACCCATCCCAGTTGTTACAATAACCAACTCATCCCAGTTGTTACATTAACATACCCATCCCAGTTGTTACATTAACCCACTCATCCCAGTTGTTACATTAACATACCCAGTCCCAGTTGTTACATTAACCCACTCATCCCAGTTGTTACATTAACATACCCATCCCAGTTGTTATTGATCCACTCAATCCAAGTTGTTACATTAACATACCCATCACAGTTGTTACATTAACCCACTCATCCCAGTTGTTACATTAACCCACTCATCCCAGTTGTTACATTAACATATCCAGTCCCAGTTGTTACATTAATATACCCAGTCCCAGTTGTTAAATTAACCCACTCATCCCAGTTGTTACATTAACATACCCATCCCAGTTGTTACATTAACATACCCATCCCAGTTGTTATTGACCCACTCAATCCAAGTTGTTACATTAACCCACTCATCCCAGTTGTTATTGACCCACTCAATCCAAGTTGTTACATTAACATACCCAGTCCCAGTTGTTACATTAACATACCCATCCCAGTTGTTATTGACCCACTCAATCCAAGTTGTTACATTAACATACCCATCCCAGTTGTTACATTAACCCACTCATCCCAGTTGTTACATTAACCCACTCATCCCAGTTGTTACATTAACATACCCATCCCAGTTGTTACATTAACCCACTCATCCCAGTTGTTACATTAACCCACTCATCCCAGTTGTTACATTAACATACCCAGTCCCAGTTGTTACTTTCAACACCATCAAGAGCCTTGCCGACTGGCGTGGGCGACCATGACTCTCACAAATCATGTATCAGTTCCTGCGGGGACACGCCTCCGTGCCATGACAACAAGCCGCCTTCCTCTGTCTCCCACTGCCTCCTCTGTCTCGCACTTTCTCCTCTCCCCCAAGGCCTTCCTGTCTCCCACTGCCTTCCCTTGTCTCCCACTGCCTCCCCCCGCCCTTCCTCTAGTCTCTCTGAACATGCTTCTTTCCAGTTGTCACAAAACGTTCAGTTTTCTCTCTCACATCGTGGCCAAAATATGTCCATCACATCTTTGTGACTTTTCAGATCAGTCGTCTTTGTATCTTAGTGTGGTTCAAAACATATAGAATATTCATTGTCGCTGTCCAAGGAATCTTCAGTTTCTCCAAAAGCAGATCTCTGTTCATTCTAGTGGCTTGTTGTGTTTTGTTTAGCTTCTGTACTAACTGGTCAGGACCCAAGGCCACGTGTTAAAGCTGGTACTGTTTAACATGCACAAATACTTCATTCCCAATCTCCAATGTCTGTTCCATCAGACGTGCCTCACTTTCTACAATGAAGTTTCTCCTGGTCATATTCTGTTCTTGAATCTCTGTGATGTATCTCAGCTCTGATGTTATCCATGTGCCTAGACACTTGGCACGTCCTATGTTGTCCTGTAGTGTGTAACTTGGTATGTCCTACCTTGTCCTGTAGTGTGATACTTGTTATGTCCTACCCTGTTCTGTAGTGTGAAAACTTGGTATGTCATACCTTGTCCTGTAGTGTGAAAACTTGGTATGTCATACCTTGTCCTGTAGTGTGAAAACTTGGTATGTCCTATCTGTCCTGAGTGTGAAAACTTGGCATGTCCTACCTTGTCCTGTAGTAATAACTTTGTATGTCCTACCCTGTCCTGTAGTGTGATACTTGTCTGGTCTATATTGTCAACACAGATATAATAACAATAACAATAACACAATACAGATACGATCAATAAGCTAATATTGCAATCATTATTGTACAAGCATACACATGAAACAAACAACAACAACAACAGCCCATCAATATTGTATTATACACCATTATTTGCAGCATTGAACAACAACAAGAAAAGCTTGATACATCAATAATTGGAGCAAGCTGTGGTGGTCCAGTGGCGGAGACGGGGTTCGAATCCCTCATGAAACTGGATGCTATCCCGAGCACATGGCCCTGGTGAACACATCAGCCATCAGGTGCGTTTGGTCAAGATAACATGGGCCTAACATCATATACCTCAACATGTTAGAATGGCCTGGATGTGTTCTTGACCCTCCCTCCCTCCCTCTTTCACATACGCTCACACACACATATTTTTAAAATTTCTAATGAATTAGAACATTATAGAAAATCCTAAGATGATACAAATGTTCTCATGTCTCTTCTATATTTGTTCTATGTCGCTCCTACATTTGTTCTCATATCTCGCCTACATTTTTTCTGTCTCACCTATATGTGTTCTATGTCTCCCCTACATTTATTCTATGTCTCCCCTACATTTGTTCTATGTCTCTTCTACATTTGTTCTGTCTCTCCTAAATTTGTTCTATTCCTCTCCTACATTTGTTCTATGTCTATCCAAATTTGTTCTCATGTCTCCCATATATTTGTTGTCTCTCCTTCATTTGTTTTAAGTCTCTCCTATATGTGTTCTATCTCTCCTACATTTGCTCTATGTCTCCTACAATGTTGTCTCTCCTACATTTGCTCTCAGTCCTACATTTATTGTATCTCTCTCCTACATTTGTTCTATGTCTGCTACATTTGTTCTATGTCTCTTACATTTATTCTGTGTCTCTTCTACATTTGTTCTTCTTCTGTTGCCATGTATGTCTCAATCAACACAGTGCCCAGTGTCTCTTGCTCAACTCCCAATTCACTAGGATTTGTCTAGTTCTCTTCTTGAGCTTCACATTGGTGGTTCTGTGTTAACACTTTAGTTCTCTCCATGATACAATTAACCCCTCTCTTTATGAACACGGCATTGTAGATAGAATTAACCACTTAATGAACACAACATTGTAGATAGAATTAATCACTCTATGAACACAACATTATAGATGGAATTAACCACTCTATGAACATGACATTGTAGATAGAATGAACCATTCTATGAACACAACACAATCTTGTAGATAGAATTAACCACTGTATGAACACGACATTGTCAATAAAATTAACCAATCTATGAACACAACATTGTAAATAGAATTAACCACTTGTGGGGAGCGGCCAGTGGCGAATGAAATACCCAATACATGGAAGTGAGGAATTAAAGCAACCATGAGCAGGACGTGGCAATTCCTTGGGTGAGCCCAGTACCAAAGCGCTATGTGCCGGCTCTGTAATTATGGAAGCCTCCTTGGATGGCGGATAATGCCCATGGACTGCCCCTGCCTTACCTTGAGGGCTGACTGTGAAGTCTTCGACTGTTCTAACTTGACCAGCTGGGATGTGGACGGCACCACAACAGTGAGAGTCCCCCCAGGACGGCTAACCTGATTGAAAAATGCCCGCTGAAGTCGGATGTGTTGGCCTAAGGGTTTTGGCCCAAGGGTGCATAACGAAACACTCCGCAGTTACTTCAGAAAAAACATTCCAGATGAATGCAGACGAAGAAGAAGAAGAAGAAGAAGAAGAAGAAGAAGAAGAAGAAGAAGAAGAAGAAGAAGAAGAAGAAGAAGAAGAATTAACAACTCTATGAACTCAACATTGTAGATAGAGCGAACCACTCTATGAACATGACACAATCTTGTAGACAGAATGAACCACTCTATGAACACGATACAATCTTATAGATAGAATTAACCATTCTATGGACATGATAACATACTGTAAACAGAATTAACCATCCTATGTACAAGACATTGTAGACAGAAATAACTACTCTATGAACACACCACAATCTTGTAGACAGAATTAACCATTCTATGGACATGACATTATAAATAGAATTAACATCTCTATGAACATACTGTAAATAGAATTAACCACCCTATGTACAAGACATTGTAGATAGAATTAACCACCCTATGTACAAGACACTGTAGATAGAAATAACTACTCTATGAGCACAAAACTGTAGATAGAATTAACCACTCTATGAACACAACATTGAAGATAGAATTAACCACTCTATGAATACACCACAATCTTGTAGATAGAATTAACCACTCTATGAACCACCACTCTATGAACACGACATTGTAGATAGAATTAACAACTCTATGGGCACGACATTGTAGATAGAGTTAACCACTCTATGAAAACGGCATTGTAGATAGAATTAACAACTCTATGGGCATGACATTGTAGATAGAATTAACCACTCTATGAACGCAACATTGTAGATAGAATTAACCATTCTATGAACACAACATTGTAGACAGGATTAACCACTCTATGAGCATGATTTGTATCAGTTGCTTGTGGTCTAGAATAACAGCAAAACACACATTTAAAAACAAATAATAATTTGTGGGCACTTTAATTATTAACTAACTGACAGATATAATTTTTTTTTTTAAATTTGTTGCGTATCCCTTACGGGACGTTGCAGTCAACACCAGCATTTTCAGCTGCTGTTGATGTACTAGGCAAGTGTTACGTTCAGTAGTTTGCCATTGCTTTCTGAACGACAGGCCCCTATACCTTTTTCGAAAAAACCAGCACCGCCGTGTTTCGAACCCGTGTATACGGGCTCACAAACCGCGTTCGCAAGCCCTTAGCCACAGAGACCGGCAATCCCACATATAATTAGGCACATAATATCTAGTTGTAAATGTGCTGACTGCCATGACTCAATGAAATCGTCATGGCATAATATAATATAGTCACGCCTAAGCGTGTGAACAACGCTGATCATGATCAACATGATGCACACTGAGAAGTCACTGAGGAGGACACAAGGTCCGCCAAGGTGACTAAGTGATCATTCGATCGATGGTTGTTGTTGTTGTTCAAGTTAGCCACACCACATTTTGGGAAGGCAATGGTCACAAATTGTGCCGCCTTTGTTTAGAAGCTAGTTGAACGTGATCGTTTATTAATTGTAAGACGTATACATGGAAAGTAAGAAATTAAAAGGAGAAAGGAGCCTGTCTCATGTAGTAATTGGATTTGAAGTTCGTGGATATGTTGTGGTGCGAACTGATAATATAATCCTGTGGTCTAACCCTTGTAGACAAATACTTATTATGTTTCACGATCAAGTATAAATTAAGCTGGACAATGTGAGTAGGCATATTCTAATGCAACGGTCTAGATCATGACTGAAGAACATCATAATAGAATATCTTGTCAAGATAAAGACAACGAGCCAGGCAAAAGAAACACAATATAAGCCACAGCGTTAACAACCTAAAACTAATCAACAACCCCTGAAGTGTGCCATGGCACTGACCACAGGTCATTGCACAGAGTCCAGTAGCAGATTGTGGTTAGTCTTCGTGTTCAATCCCAACATGTTCAAGCTGAACTTTGAGATTTGTCAACTCATCATTATTTGTGTGTTGTGTGTGTGTCCTGACAATTCCCCAGACACCAATGTTTTTACCAAGCATTTATTGAGGAAACCTTCATACCCATTTACATATAAAAGTTACTGAACATGCTTTTGATCATAGCTCAGCTGAAATCAATTTATGATATTTGACATGGCAAACTACAGTGCTTCTGTATTATAATCATATCCGTATGCTGGCATTTCTTCAGTCTCCAAGACTTTGCTAATTCTTCTTCTTCGTTCATCCGGAGTTTTTTTTTCGGACGTGATTGCGTTGTGCCTGTTTACAGCAGAGCTGCGTTCTTGCGCCGTTAGGCCGACACATCCGACTTCTGCGGGCATTTTTTGACCGGGTTCTTTGCTAATTCATTTTTGCAGTGGTTCAGATGAGGTGTTTTTATTGACATTAACTTATTTTCTGCTGTGAACCGATAGGTCGGTTCAATCGAACAGTTTTGGTACCCGTGAAGCGATAGGTCAGCTGGGTATAGACAGTGCATTATTTGTTCCAGTTCTCTTATTTTCCGCAATTTTTAGTGCTCTGGTAAATTAAAATTTACACACAGAAAGATTTCACTTCCACCAGTGTGAAACAAGGCGCTAGGATTCATTTTTTAAAGTAGAAAACAAGTGTTTAGTAGTTTGTTTTGATTTTTTTTTACCTCGTAGACTTACATCAGATAAGCAAGATTGTTGTTTGAAACGGTTTTAGACAATAGTGACTCTGATTTGAATGAAGATTCTGATCGTAGTATTAGTAGTGAGTCTAAAGTTTTAGCACGTGGTGACAGAAATGTGTATATATTAATTTTCAACCTATTGAGAATAAATCTGCCAAATGTTTTCATGATTTTCTAAATTTTGTGTGAAAAAGACATGCTTCAAAATTAAACAGGATTAGTATCAGAGGAGTATACATAACACCTTGGTAAGTGCAATTTTTAAAATAATTTTTACCTCTTTAACTTCAAATGATTTTATAAATTATATTATTATTTTTATTATATTTCTAACCTATGGCAATAGTTGCATTACTAACATGTTCCTTGTGCAAACTCCTTTAATTTGATATATAATACAATATATCTGCTACAATTTTAACCATTTTCACAATATTATTGTGACACACCCCTACTTCCCATTTTCTGCAATGAACTTCTGTTTGGTCAGGACCCAATTTTTGTTTGGCAGGCAATCAGTTAATAGTTTATTGGGATACGACCTGAACTAGCAGCTTTCCCATCCTTAAAAAGTGTGATAGCTTTGCTAACCTTTTCTCTACTTTTGATTTCTCATATCCAGCTTCACTTCACATCGATTCATGGTAGATTTGATCTGTGATGTTTTCTATGGGATGGGGCAAGGATCTTGAGCTCTCACGAGATGCACTGCAGATCACTACAGGTCATACACGAGCAGAAAGCAACAAACTGAATATACAACATATTCAAAGAACAGTGAACAACAACAACGTCTGGAGTACAATAGTACATGAATGACTTATCATTAGGAGTAATATTATATAATATAGCACATGCAAATGATATTTTCAGGTTTGACAGATAACTACATAAATCAGTATACTTACAACACATGAACACATCAAGTAGTGTCACTATTGACAGAAACTCAGCTGTGCATGGTCAACCCTGACACAATTACAAGAACCTGTGTCACAGACTCACCCACCGGACTGTACGACCACATGACATCCTGGCTCAACTACAGACCACATGAGGCAGGGGTTTCTGACAACACTGCCCCCAGAATTATCTGTAACTTGCAGAAAGAGAGGTTTCAACTACAACACCAGAGCAGAAGATGAGGAGGAAGAGAATAGAGATGGAAAGATGGAGTGGGGGGGGGGGGGGGAGGGGGAAGAGAAAAGAGGAATAAGATGTGAAGAGAAAAGAGCACAAGATGAGGAGGAAGAGAATAGAGACAGAAAGATGGAGGGTAGGAGGGGGGGATAAGATGTGAAGAGAAAAGAGCACAAGATGAGGAGGAAGAGAATAGAGACAGAAAGATGGAGGGTAGGGGGGGGGGGATCAGATGTGAAGAGGGATGGCAGAAAAGAGATGGAAGATGAGGAAGGAGGGGGGGGGGGTAGAATGGCAGGCCCTTCTTACCTTACACAAAGTGGTAGAAAGATTAAGGAGGTGATTTGGGGGGGGGGGGTGTGTTGTAGAAGTTGCTAGAATGAGGGTGGGGTTAGGGAGAGGTAGAGAATGGGGGTGAGGGATGGCTTTTATCTCCTCCATCTCTGGCCAGACACACAGCACACTGAATAGTTTATTTGACTGAATGTCCACAGTAAACTCTCCTCCTCAATCTGTGGCCAGATACACAGCACATTGAGTTGTTTATTTGACTGAATGTCCGCAGTACACTCTCCTCCACCATCTCTGGCCAGACCGATACGTTTATTTACTGAAGGTCTGCGGGTTTCTCTACACCCCCATTGTTGGTCTGGAAATAATGGTTTGATGATGACTCCGAGTCGAGAGAGTCAATTGAGGTGACGCTGCTGGAGACCTGCAAGGGCCGCTGGTGAAGGCGGAGATTCCAGTTGAGGCACACGGCCAGGCCATCGAACCAGTCTTCTATCTGGTCGGCGGCACATATGGAAGGCACTGGGTAGGATGCTGTGGTGATCCGCAAACTGTGGGCAACAGAGAATATACAAACAGTCAGCAAAACACTAGCAACTTTGTTTACATGGTAACATATTCCATGAATGTTGCATTGGTAGACAAGTTTTCTGACAGCACAATAGTCCATGAATGCTGCAGTGGTAGACAAGCTTGCTGACAGCACAATATTCCATGAATGCTGCAGTGGTAGACAAGCTTGCTGACAGCACAATATTCCATGCATGCTGCAGTGATAGACAAGCTGGCTGACAGCACAATATTCCATGAATGCTGCAGTGGTAGACAAGCTTGCTGACAGCACAATATTCCATGAATGCTGCAGTGGTAGACAAGTTTTCTGACAGCACAATATTCCATGAATGCTGCAGTGGTAGACAAGCTTGCTGACAGCACAATATTCCATGAATGCTGCAGTGGTAGACAAGCTTGCTGACAGCACAATATTCCATGAATGCTGCAGTGGTAGACAAGTTTTCTGACAGCACAATATTCCATGAATGCTGCAGTGGTAGACAAGCTTGCTGACAGCACAATATTCCATGAATGCTGCAGTGGTAGACAAGCTTGCTGACAGCACAATATTCCATGAATGCTGCAGTGGTAGACAAGCTTGCTGACAGCACAATATTCCATGAATGCTGCAGTGGTAGACAAGTTTTCTGACAGCACAATATTCTATGAATGCTGCAGTGGTAGACAAGCTTGCTGACAGCACAATATTCCATGAATGCTGCAGTGGTAGACAAGCTTGCTGACAGCACAATATTCCATGAATGCTGCAGTGGTAGACAAGTTTTCTGACAGCACAATATTCCATGAATGCTGCAATAGTAGAAAAGCTTGCTGACAGCACAATATTCCATGAATGCTGCAGTGGTAGACAAGCTTGCTGACAGCACAATATTCCATGAATGCTGCAGTGGTAGACAAGCTTGCTGACAGCACAATATTCCATGAATGCTGCAGTGGTAGACAAGCTTGCTGACAGCACAATATTCCATGAATGCTGCAGTGGTAGACAAGTTTTCTGACAGCACAATATTCCATGAATGCTGCAGTAGTAGAAAAGCTTGCTGACAGCACAATATTCCATGAATGCTGCAGTGGTAGACAAGCTTGCTGACAGCACAATATTCCATGAATGCTGCAGTGGTAGACAAGCTTGCTGACAGCACAATATTCCATGAATGCTGCAGTGGTAGACAAGCTTGCTGACAGCACAATATTCCATGAATGCTGCAGTGGTAGACAAGCTTGCTGACAGCACAATATTCCATGAATGCTGCAGTGATAGACAAGCTTGCTGACAGCACAATATTCCATAAAAGCTGCAGTGTTATGAAAGCTGCAGTGGTAGACAAGCTTGCTGACAGCACAATATTCCATAAATGCTGCAGTGATAGACAAGCTTGCTGACAGCACAATATTCCATGAATGCTGCAGTGGTAGAGCAAGCTTGCTGACAGCACAATATTCCATGAATGCTGCAGTGGTAGCCAAGCTTGCTGACAGCACAATATTCCATGAATGCTGCAGTGGTAGACAAGCTTGCTGACAGCACAATATTCCATGCATGCTGCAGTGATAGACAAGCTTGCTGACAGCACAATATTCCATGCATGCTGCAGTGATAGACAAGCTTGCTGACAGCACAATATTCCATGCATGCTGCAGTGATAGACAAGCTTGCTGACAGCACAATATTCCATGCATGCTGCAGTGGTTGACAAGCTTGCTGACAGCACAATATTCCATGAAAGCTGCAGAGGTAGACAAGCTTGCTGACAGCACAATATTCCATGAATTCTGCAGTGTTAGACAAGCTTGCTGACAGCACAATATTCCATGCATGCTGCAGTGGTTGACAAGCTTGCTGACAGCACAATATTCCATGAAAGCTGCAGTGGTAGACAAGCTTGCTGACAGCACAATATTCCATGAATGCTGCAGTGATAGACAAGCTTGCTGACAGCACAATATTCCATGAATGCTGCAGTAGTAGAAAAGCTTGCTGACAGCACAATATTCCATGAATGCTGCAGTGGTAGACAAGCTTGCTGACAGCACAATATTCCATGAATGCTGCAGTGGTAGACAAGCTTGCTGACAGCACAATATTCCATGAATGCTGCAGTGGTTGACAAGCTTGCTGACAGCACAATATTCCATGAAAGCTGCAATGGTAGACAAGCTTGCTGACAGCACAATATTCCATGAATGCTGCAGTGATAGACAAGCTTGCTGACAGCACAATATTCCATGCATGCTGCAGTGGTTGACAAGCTTGCTGACAGCACAATATTCCATGAAAGCTGCAGAGGTAGACAAGCTTGCTGACAGCACAATATTCCATGAATGCTGCAGTGATAGACAAGCTTGCTGACAGCACAATATTCCATGCATGCTGCAGTGGTTGACAAGCTTGCTGACAGCACAATATTCCATGAATGCTGCAGTGGTAAACAAGCTTGCTGACCACAACATTCCATGGCTGCAGTGGTTGACATACTGGCTGACAGCACAATATTCCATGGCTGCGGTGGTTGACATACTGGCTGACAGCACAATATTCCATGGCTGCAGTGGTTGACATACTGGCTGATTGCACAATATTCCACGAAAGCTGCAGTGGTAGACAAGCTTGCTGACAGCACAATATTCCATGAATGCTGCAGTGGTAGACAAGCTTGCTGACAGCACAATATTCCATGCATGCTGCAGTGGTTGACAAGCTTGCTGATTGCACAATATTCCATGAACGCTGCAGTGGTTGACAAGCTTGCTGACAGCACAATATTCAGAGGTGTTTGTACGAAGAGAAGTTAATAAGTAAGTCACAAATGGCTGTAGAAAAATAACTAAATATGATAACACACTTGAAACCAGTTTATTTTTATACAAACATTGTCCCTTTATTTCTCAACACACATTTCCACTAACATTGATGCACTTATCCCATCGTTTTATCAGTCCTCCCAAACCGGCTGCATAGAACGGCATGCGCTGTTGTCTAAACCACATTTTCACTTCACATTCAACTTCGGCGTCATTCGCGAAATGTCTCCCTCCAAGGTGGGTTTTCAGTGGACCAAAAAGGTGGAAATCACTAGGGGCTAAGTTGGGGCTGTAAGGATGTTCCAGAACTTCCCACCTTGGTTAATTTTCTCAATCACCATCACCACAGGTCAGCTACAATTACCACTGGTCAGCTACAATCATCACAGGTCAGCTACAATCACCACAGGTCAGCTAAAACTACCACAGGTCAGACACAACCATCACAAGTCAGACATAACCATCACAAGTCAGACATAACCATCACAAGTCAGACACAACCATCACAAGTCAGACATAACCATCACAAGTCAGATTCAATCACCACAGGATCAAACCATGGCCACTTGTTTTCTCTAGGTGAATGTACCATTATGTTGTTTTCTCTAGGTCAGTGTACTATTAATGCTGTTTTCTCTAGGTGAGTGTACTATTAATGCTGTTTTCTCTAGGTGAGTGTACTATTAATGTTGTTTTCTCTAGGTGAGTGTACTATTATGTTATTTTTTTTCTAGGTGAATGTAGCATTATTATGCTATTTTCTCTAGGTGAATGTAGCAGTATTATGCTATTTTCTCTAGGTGAGTGTACTATTATAGTTTTCTCTAGGTGTGTGTACTATCAATGCTGTTTTTTTCTAGGTGAGTGTACTATTAATGCTGTTTTCTCTTGGTGAGTGTACTTTTTTATATTGTTTTCTCTTGGTGTGTGTGTACTATTAATGCTGTTTTCTCTAGGTGAGTGCACTATTAATGCTGTTTTATATAGGTGAGTGTACTATTAATGCTGTTTTCTCTAGGTGAGTGTACTATTATGTTGTTATCTCTAGGTGAGACCTACAAGAAACAAATGAAAACCGTAAATTTATTAGAGAAATTATACGTACACAGTCATAATATTTTGGACACATTATGAGAAAAAATAAATTGGAGAACTTAGTGACAACGGGCAATATTGAGGGGAAAAGTAAATACATGGATGGCTTGGCCACATAGTATGCTCGACACAGAGCTGATCCACGACTCTGGTGATCATGTGAGACAGCAAAACATGAGCGCCCACGCTTATCGGCATGGCATATAAGATGCGATACATGATATGTCCTACATTATATACGTGAAATATGTACAAGTTTTCTGTAACACTTGAAACTAACAGTCTATAGCATTCACTTGAAATCTGTGCTTCAGTGTCAAGTTCTCACACCAATGCCAGAGAATTAAAGTAGCAGGACTCGGCAGACAACAATAGACACACAACAATAGACACGCAACATTTTAGGCACAGGCCAAGTGTCAATGCCAGCGAATGAACGTAACAGGACTCAGCAGACAACAATAGACACGCAACAATAGACACGCAACAATAGACACGCAACATTTTAGGCACAGGCCAAGTGTCAATGCCAGCGAATGAACGTAGCAGGACTCGGCAGACAACAATAGACACACAACAATAGACACGCAACATTTTAGGCACAGGTCAAGTGTCACATGTGAACAGAACCTAACCTATCTCCTTGGCGAATCTCCTGTCTGTCTCGCCCGTCAAATGATACCATCGCCGTGCCCCGCGAGCCTGGACTCAGCAACACCTGTGACATTCAAGTTACACCAGAAGTAAGTACAAGCACAGTAACATTTACACACCTTCAGTTGTACTGGACAATCAATCAATCAATCATGTGCCATGCCGGAAAGCGTGGGCGGTCATGATTCGCCATTTCACTCGATCACCAGAGTCGTGGATCAGCTCAGTGTTCCTGTCTCGTCCATGCCATGTGGCCAAGCCATCCAGGTATTTTCCTCTCGGTCTTCCTCTTGGTCTGTTCCCCTCGATCTTGCCAGCTGTCACCAAGTTCTCCAGTCCATTTCTTCTCATAACATGTCCAAAAAAACCTGACTGTCTACGTCTAATTTCTCTAATCAATCTACGATTTTCATTTGTCTCTTGTAGTACTTGGTCATTGGTTTTTCTATCTGTCCATGGTATTCTTTGCATTTTCCTCAGAAACCACATTTCTGCAGCCATCAGATGTTTTTCAGCTTGACTGCACATTGTCCAAGTTTCACATCCATACAAAAGAACAGGCTCTATGTATCCCCTCAACTCTCTTTTTCTCGTTTCAATTGACATCATTTTATTGGTCAGAATGTTTTTCATCTTGCTAAAGGCTACCTTCGCAATGGCGATTCTTGTTCTAATCTCTTCAAGGCATCTGCCATCAGATGTTATGACTGTTCCGAGATAATTGAACCGATTCACTTGCTGAAGAATATTCCCATTTACTTGTATATTACATTGTGGCACTTTTTCCTTCCTAGTGACGACCATAACCTGTGTCTTCCTACAATTTAATTCCAACCCCAGCTGCTCACTGTGTACAACCACAGCGTCTACTAATTGTTGCAGATCCTGTGCATTGTCTGCAATCAATACTGTATCATCTGCATATCTAATGTTATTTATGTTTCGTCCTCCAATGCTGATTCCATTTAGGTCTTCTACATTTCTGAAAATATTTTCACTGTATAAGGAAAAAAGATCTGGAGACATTACACATCCCTGCCTAACACCTCTCTTAATAGATTGGTATTGTCCTACTTTATTATCAATTCTTATGGCAGCTTGTTGTTTCCAATATATGTTTTTTATAAGTCTAATGTCTTTCCCATCAATTTGTAGATCTGCCAGCATATCCACAATGTTGACATGTCTTACTCTATCAAAAGCCTTTGTGTAGTCAATAAAGCAAAGATGTATATCCTTGTTTACTTCTAAAGCACGTTCAATAACTGTTCGCAGCATATACACTGCATTTACTGTACCCTTTCCTTCTACAAAACCACATTGTTCTTCCCCTATTTCAGGTTGTATTTTCTTCCTCACTCTTTGCATGATAATTCGTAGCAAAATCTTTGTGATGTGACTCATTATACTAATTGTTCTATGTTGATCACATTCTAAGGTTCCTGATTTCTTTGGGATTGCAATAAATACAGAATTACATAATTCAGAAGGTATATCTCCAGTATCATATAATGTGTTCAGCAGTCTAGTGACTTGCTCTAGTCCAAATTCTTCTAAAGCTTTAATCATTTCTGTTGTGATGTTATCTGCACCGGGGGCCTTGCCAGCTTTCATATGCTTAAGAACATTTTGAACCTCCATCTTTAAAATTGCTGGTCCTTCATTATTAAATCTAATAGCATACTGTTCCTCTCTGTTATCATTATACAGGTCTTTCACATAATCTGTCCATACATGTAGAATCTGATCTTTTTCTATTATGATTTTGCCATCTTTAGTTCTTAGACAGCCTGTTGATGTACTTGTTCTTTTATTAGTAAGTTCCTGAATCCTTTTGTGCACTAATTTGGTATTTTGACTGTTGTGTTGTTTTTCAATTTCTAAGCACTTTTCCTCAAGCCATGATTCTTTTGCCTTCCTACATAATATTCTGACTTGTCTGTGAATTTCTTCATATTTGGCAGGATTATTTTTGTTGAGTCTTCTTGTTTCCATTAAGTGTAAAATTTCCTCAGTCATCCATTTCTTACGACCCACCTTCTTTAATTTTGGAATAGTTGTTTCTGCAGCCATATTGATTGAATTCTTTAACATTTCCCATTGATCATCCACATCCTGGAATAGGATCTCTAGATCAGACAATATTTCAAATCTGTTCTGTACTTCTATGTTGAATTTGTTTTGTATTTCCTTGTCATTACTCAATGTACACAAATCATATTTAGTGTTCCCTGTTGTATACTTAACTTTCTTCAACTTTATCCTCAATGTTCCTGTGAGTAATCTGTGGTCACTATAACAATCAGCACTGGGAACTGTTTTTGCTACTGTTAGGGCGTTTCTAAATCTTCTGCTAATGAGAATGTAATCAATCTGGTTTCTAATCCTGCTATCAGGACTCCTCCAGGTCCATAATCTTCTAGGGTGTTGCTTGAACCAGGTGTTTCCTACAATCATTTCCTGTTCTTTTGCCCACTCTACTAGTCTGTATCCTCTTTCATTTCTCTCTCCTAAACCATAGTTTCCTACTGTGTATCTATCCCCTTGATTTCCTACTTTTGCATTGAAGTCCCCTATTATAATGTTTATTTCTGAATTTTTACATTTCTTTAAGGCAGACTCTATGTCATTATAAAATTCCTCTACACTATCTTCACTGGACTCTCCTGTTGGGGCATATACTTGAATAACACTTGGACACAGGGTGCTAAACCTGCATTTTTACAGACACATTTTTTAAGACCACATTTGTATAGATCACATTTGTATAGACTACTTTTGTATAGATCACATTTGTATAGATCACATTTGTATAGACCACATTTGTATAGATCACAATTTTATAGACCACAATTGTATAGACCACATATGTATAGACTACTTTTGTATATATCACATTTGTATAGACTACTTTTGTATATATCACATTTGTATAGATCACATTTGTATAGACCACATTTGTATAGATCACAATTTTATAGACCACATTTGTATAGATCACATTTATATAGACTACTTTTGTATATATCACATTTGTATCACATTTGAATAGACCACATTTGTATAGACCACAATTTTATAATCCATTTGTATAGATCACAACATTTGTATAGATCACATTTGTATAGACCACATTTGTATAGACTACTTTTGTATATATCACATTTGTATAGACTACTTTTGTATATATCACATTTGTATAGACTACTTTTGTATATATCACATTTGTATAGACTACTTTTGTATATATCACATTTGTATATATCACATTTGTATAGACCAGATTTGTATAGATCACATTTGTATAGACCACATTTGTATAGATCACAATTTTATAGACCACATTTGTATAGATCACATTTGTATAGGCTACTTTTGTATATATCACATTTGTATAGACCACATTTGTATAGACCACAATTTTATAATCACATTTGTATAGATCACAACATTTGTATAGATCACATTTGTATAGACCACATTTGTATAGACCACATTTGTATAGATCCCATTTGTATAGACTACCTTTGTATAGATCACCTTTGTAGAGATCACATTTGTATAGACTACTTTTGTATAGACCACATTTGTATAGACTACTTTTGTATAGACCACATTTGTATAGATCACATTTGTATAGACTACTTTTGTATAGACCACATTTGTATAGATCACATTTGTATAGACCACATTCATATAGACCACATTCGTGTAGACCACATTTGTATAGACATTTGTATAGACCACATTTGTATAGACATTTGTATAGACCACATTTGTATAGACCACATTTGTATAGACCACATTTGTGTAGACCACATTTGTGTAGACATTTGTATAGACCACATTTGTATAGACATTTGTATAGACCACATTTGTATAGACCACATTCGTATAGACCACATTTGTGTAGACCACATTTGTATAGACCACATTTGTATAGATCACATTTGTGTAGATCACATTTGTGTAGACCACATTTGTATAGATCACATTTGTATAGACCACATTTGTATAGATCACATTTGTGTAGACCACATTTGTGTAGACCACATTTGTAGACCACATTTGTATAGACCACATTTGTATAGACCACATTTGTATAGACCACATTTGTATAGACCACATTTGTGTAGACCACATTTTTGTGTAGAACACATTTTTGTGTAGAACACATTTTTGTGTAGACCACATTTTTGTAGATCACATTTGAATAGATACCAATTTTATAGACCAAATTTGTATAGACCACATTTGTGTAGACCATATTTGTATAAACCACATTTGTGTAGACCACACATGAATGGCCACATGAAGGGTTTGAGCGAAGCAGACCTGGAGGAGATGACTGACTGCTTTAACCAGAGCATTAGGACAGCATCAATACCACAGGATTTGGTGCACAGCTATCTCATACCTCTCCCAAAACCATTCAAGGATCAGTCAAAGCTTAGCGGCTTTAGGATCATCACCCTTCAAAATACATTTGGGAAGGTTCTAGAGAAGAAAGTCGCTGTTAAGCTGCAGGATTTTTTGGAAAGGGGGAAGCTTCTTCCAAGAGGCCTGGGGAGCTACAGGCCAGGAAAAGATACCTGGTCTAATGCAGCCACTTTTGCCTTTGATGTTTATGAGGGGTTCCAGAGTAGACAGGAAACGATGGCGGTAGCGCTTGATCTCGAGGATGCGTACAATAGAGTTCGATATGATATTTTGATGACCGCACTGATGGAGATGGGGGTCAATCCCTGGTTGGTGAACTAGATAGCAGCCGTCCTGCACTCTCGTCGGGTTGCTCTCCGTCTGGGCGCATGGACCTCAGAGCCACATATGTTAACCCCGGGACTGCTACAGGGATCTGCAGTCTCACCGGTGCTCTTTAATGTGTTTACGAGCAAGATTGCAAACCTAGAAGCACCAGGGGTTGGAAGAATACTAACATTTGCAGATGATATTCTTGCATATAGGCAGGGGAGAGATAGGGAGCAAACAGCCCAGGAGTTACAGACGACAGTAGATAAAGTGATTGACTGGTACACAGAAATGAGTGCTGTCATCCACCCGGAAAAGGTGGCTGTTTTGTGGTGCTCTCTGGACAACAGGATTGTAAGAGCTGATGTCCCAAGCCTTGCGATAGATGGTAGAAATGTCAGCAGAGAGAACAAACTGAAGTATCTGGGGATCACATTTGACAGGAGCCTATCCTTCAAGGACCATGTGGAGACGGTCGTGACAAGAACTCAAAAGGGACTCAATGCACTTAAAACTATGGCTGCAATGGACATAGAGCAGAGAATGCTTTTCACACTATACCAGCACTTGATCCTCTCAGTAATTGATTATGGATTAGGTCTGCTCACTGTCTCAGAGAGTCAACTGGTGAAGTTAGAGCGCATACAGAACGAAGCTATGTGGGTCATTCTGGGATGCACTAGAGACACCCCAGTAGTGTGTATGCGTTACATCCTTGGTCTGCCGACTGTTGCTGGTAGGCTCAAGGTGATGCAGGCGAAGGCATACCTCAGAGTAGCTGCAGACACAGACCACCCACTGCATGAGGCGCTGGACGCAGTTAAGGGTCAGCAACTGATAAGAGGGAAATCATGGATGGTTCAGGCGGAGGATACGATCAGACAGGTGTGCCCCCTGGAGAACATTAAGCGTGGAGAGGAGTGGGTCAGAATGCCAGCGGAGCAGTCAGACTTGTGCAGAGTTATAATCACATTAAGCCGGGCGTGCAGGGAGTGGCCAGCAGGGGCCACGGAAGTGGAAATCCAGCAACTAATTCAGGACAATGCTCACTCGAGTGATGTGATTATCTACACAGATGGTTCGGTGTCAAGAGGTGAGAGAAGTGGCTGGGGGTTCATAGCCAAAGCTAATGGTCGATGTTTGGGGCAGGAGAGCCTGGCATATGATACCACAATATCCATCTTAAGAATGGAAGTGGAGGCAGTCACTGCGGCTCACCGCTGGATGGAGAATATGACACACACACACATCGTGATTGTAACTGACTCAGAAAGCATGCTGACGAGGGTGAGGACGGGCAGACTTCGTGCGGAGTGGCTTGCTTCGCTTCAGAGGTCACGGGTGACAAGCATCGCCTGGATCTTTTCTCCAGGGCATGCCGGTGTGCTGGGAAATGAACAGGCGGACAGATTGGCTGGCTCTGCAGAACTTGGTGGAGTATTGATACATGACAAGGCAGACGTGGTTACGGCCTTGTGGGAGCACGTGCACACCTCGGAGGAGCAAATGGATTACCATGGTCTGGCAAGAATGAGACAACGAGGAGTGACGAAGGGATCTGGCTGACGCTCAACGCTCAAAGGAAAGGCGTGACGGACTTATAATCAGATTGCTACTGGTACTATTAGTGCTGGAACTCTTCGCTGGCTGCTGAGGATGGGGACGGAGCACTTATGGGAATGCCCCGAATGCTGTGATGTCGATTCCTAAATCAATCAATCAATCAATCAATCATGTGTAGACCAAATTTATGTGGACCTCATTTGTATAGATCACATCTGTATAGATTACTTTTGAATAGATCACATTTGTATAGACTACATGTGTATAGATCACATTTGTTTACATCATATTTGTATAGACCACATTTGTACAGACCACATTTTTGTGTAGACCACATTTTTGTGTATACCACATTTTTGTAGACGACATGTTTGTGTAGACCACATTTGTATAGACCAAATTGTATAGATCATATTTTATTGATCACATTTGTATAGACCTCATTTATGTGGATCACATTTGTATAGACCACATTTGTTTAGACCACAATTTTATAGACCACATTTGTATAGACCACAATTTTATAGACCACAATTTTATAGATCACAATTTTATAGATCACATTTGTTTAGATCACATTTGTATAGCACTCTGTCAGGACGCCAGCCATCTGTACTTCCCACTGCTAGTAGTAGCAATGACACAACCATTAGCAGTGGACAAGCAGTGGTACTGGCATTAATTAAAGTCGTTTTTTTTTTAAAGACTCAAATCTGAACTGTGCACACACACCAGTGGCAGGGTTGATTGGTAGCCCCAGCTGAAGGTACAAGTGAATTTCACAAGTTTACTTCACAGGTTTTACTTATACATACAGGAACCTCATTTACATATTGAAAGTGAAAAGAACGGCAGAAAATTTGGCAGATTTAACGACAGCTAGGCTTGGCTGACAGACCATGAAATGCTTTTCTTACTTAATAAAATACTATCACCGTTCATGCGAATGTTTACACTGAATTATCACGTACAATTTTTACTGTATATGTTGTCTGATTAACGTTAAACGTGGGCTGAACAGAAAGACATGGAAAATTACTTTATGAATTTAACATGCAGTTATGAGAAGATTAGACCACTAAAAAGTGCACAAGATGCTTGAGATTTTACAGTATGTCATAACTAACAAACAGCATAGTGGTCAGTGGGCTTGCCTACAAGGTGGCATAATGGTCAGTGTACTGGCCTACAAGACAATGATCTGGGTTCAAACCCCAGCAGAAGCAGGGTGATTTTTTTTCTGACCAACATAGCCCTGGGGTCTACCTAAATAAGACAGAATTTTCAGGTAATTGTCTGAGATGGAAACACGACGAGGAAGGGAACTAGTCACCTCACATCATATGTCATGACCTAGAATATGTGAGGGTCTAACATTGAACACCCCAAATGCTACGGGACTGTTCATCAAATAGCAGGTCCCTTGTAGAACATCGTTCTTATTACGGCACTCTTATCAAGTCACTCTCCTCACGATGCGCTGAAAAGCCTCTATCTCTTGCAATTTCTCCTGCCCATGTCCAGCTGTCTGCTATGTCCTGTGTCCACCTACGGGCTGCTAGACCCCTGGCCATTCTTCCAGGAACCAGGCCCTCCATGACTATTCTCTCCAAGCCTGTGTCACATTTAATATGGTCATAGTAGTTTAGTTCCCCAGACATGGCGCTGTTTCTGGGACTATCGTTCACTTTCATAAATAACAAGGAACAACCTGAGAGCAGGAATCTGCCGTAAGATATGATCACAGTGAACTTAGTCAGTTCAGAACAATTACAAGAGGAGTCAGACCAGAATGTGTGGTATCACATTGTCACTACCAAATGTACAGAGAGATAACACAGAGGATGTCACCAACCAATGACCACAACAATTACAAGATGAGTCAGACCAGGATGTGTGGTATCACATTGTCACTACCAAATGTACAGAGAAACAACACAGAGGAGGTCACCAACCAACAATTACAAGAGGAGTCAGACCAGAATGTGTGGTATCACATTGTCACTCCCACATGCACAGAGAGGCAACACAGAGGAGGTCACCAACCAACAAACAACAATTACAAGAGAAGTCAGACCAGAATGTGTGGTATCACATTGTCACTACCAAATGTACAGAGAGATAACACAGAGGAGGTCACCAACCAACAATTACAAGAGGAGTCAGACCAGAATGTGTGGTATCACATTGTCACTCCCACATGCACAGAGAGGCAACACAGAGGAGGTCACCAACCAACAAACAACAATTACAAGAGAAGTCAGACCAGAATGTGTGGTATCACATTGTCACTACCAAATGTACAGAGAGATAACACAGAGGAGGTCACCAACCAATGAACACAAGTTACCTTGATTTCCACTCCGGCTGGCACCACGATAGGTCTGAAGGACAGTGAGTGCGGACAGATGGGAGTCAGGAGGATGCAAGGCACGCTGGGATGGATCATGGAGGCTCCTGCTGCCACGGCATAGGCAGTGCTGCCCGTCGGTGTGGAGATGATCAGTCCTGGGGACAGAAGGCACCAGTAAAGTTATTTCTTTTCTGCAGCTGGCCTTGTTCCAGATGTATTGGTGTTACCTTTCCTCTTGAGTAAACTAGGCAGGCCGAGAGAGGGGGCATGTTTTAATGACCCCACGAGCTCTGCCACATGTAGGCTTTCTGGCCTGTTTTAATTACCCCAAGAACTATGCCACAGGTAGGCCTTTCTGGCATGTTTTAATTACCCAATGAGCTATGGCACATGTAGGCTTTCTGCCATGTTTTAATGACCCCATGAGCTCTGGCACATGTAGGCTTTCTGGCATGTTTTAATTACCCAATGAGCTATGCTACAGGTAGGCTTTCAGGCATGTTTTAATTACCCCATGAGCTATGCTACAGGTAGGCTTTCTGGCATGTTTAATGACCCCACGAGCTCTGGCACATGTAGGCTTTCTGGCATGTTTAATGACCCCACGAGCTATGCTACAGGTAGGTTTTCTGGCATGTTTTAATTACCCCATGAGCTATGCCACAGGTAGGCTTTCTGGTATGTTTTAATTTCCCCATGAGCTCTGGTACAGGTAGGCTTCCTGGCATGTTTTAATGACCCCACGAGCTATGCCACAGGTAGGCTTTCTGGCGAATGCGTCGCACAAAGCACGAACTCTGTAGCTCTAGCGACGACCCCTAGGAATCTTTGAAAAAATGCACCTGTGAACCGAAGGACACGACCCGGAATCGAACCCACAATCTTCAGAGCCCGAGTCAGATGCCTTGACCACTTCACCATGGCGACTCCCACAAATTCACCAGCATGTCGCCTGAATTCACCTGTATACTCTCTGAATTTACCAGCAAACTTTGTCACAAACAACTTAGAGTAAACCAGAGTTACCGTCTCCTTGTACTGTCGTCACCCGTCTGCCTTCAATATATAGGTCAAGGTTACTGAGGTATGAAGATGGTCCCCTATCAACGACGACTTCGTTCAGCACCTGTAGATGAGAAAATGGCAGCTTGTGTAAGATCAGGACAATAACAGAACAGTTGCACACTCTACATCAAATTTTATCTTCTACATCAAATCTTCTTACTCATCAGATCAAGAGGACTTAATCACAGACAGTTCAAGGCATTACTTGACGATTTGGAAACTGAACATTCCGATGCCTGTACCACACCAGTGTTCGATGGCTAAGTCTCGGCAAGGTGTTGAGGCGAGTGTGGAACCTCAGAGAAGAAATAGTGATGTTCCTAGAGATGAAGGGCATTGCATGTGACTGTAATACTAACATTGTCGATAAAGAGTGGAAGTTTGCCATTTTTAGACTTTATGTTTGCCATTGAAATTATGAAAAAGTTAAATGAACTGAATGTCAAACTTCAGGGCAATGGTGTGTTTGCACAGAACTGTATGTACATGAACTGTATGTACATGTAAAATCATTTCAGGCAAAACTCTCACTGTTCTCCAGACAAGCAAGTGAAAAAAGGTTTTGTCACTTCCCTTCCCTTTGCTGAAACAAGAAACCATTTCAGGTGAAATGACTGAAAAGTACAAAGTCCAATTAGATGTATTGACTGAAGAATTTGGATGGAGATTCCAAGATTTCAAGAACTTAGAGCCACAGTTCAATATTCTCAGTCTCCCTTTTAGTGCAGAAGCTGATACAGCCACAGAGAACATACAGTTGGAGCTGCTTGACTTACAAGCAGATCATGACCTGAAAGAGAAATTCAAATCAGATGGTTTGCTGGATGTCTATGGATCTTTATCAGAAGAATCATTTCCCAACATGAAAACCTTTGCAGCTAAACTGTTATCATTGCTTGGATCAACATATATTTGTGAACAAGCATTTTCTTGCTTGAAGATCAACAAATCTAAGAATAGGTCTTTATTATCGGACTTTCACTCAAATTTCAACATGTAAACTTGCTCCAGATTTCAAGAATATTGTCAAAAATTGCAAGCAGTTATATACATCTCATTAGAAATCAACAATTGTAGTGACAATGTAGTCGCTGTGTGTCGAAATTAAAGCCATTGATAGATAATAAAAAAAAAATTATTATAATAAAAACTTTTTAAATCTTGTTAATTTAGTAAACGTTTTGTCCATATTGTAAAATATAATATATAAGTGTATAAGTAAAATAAAATTGCAATAATTAGTTATTTATACTGTTTAATAACCTATAAATAATTCATATTTACTTATTGTGATAGGTTGCTGTAAATCATTAATATGCGGATATATATGCAATGTTTATACTGCACACAATACAGAGGCATTTCACTGTTGAGTCATACTGGGAAAATATTTTGCAAAATTCTTGAAAAAAGATTAAGAACTACTTTAGAACCACAGCTAGGTGAAACACAACTTGGATTTAAGAAAAACAATGGATGCACAGATGCCATTTTTGCTCTTAGACAACTTATAGAAAAATCAATCGAATTCAATGAAACACTTTACTTAGGCTTTGTCAACCAAGAAAAGGCATTTGATAGAGCAGATAGAAACAAGCTGTGGGATATCCTTAAACAATATGGAGTGAGTACACATCTAATGAACCTAAGTAGAAGCTTATACAACAACAGTGAATGCATAGTGAGAGCAACTGGAGGACACTCAGAACCCTTCACCATAAGATTCGGAGTACGACAAGGTTGTCTCCTGTCCCCTCCCTTGTTTATAACATATATAGACCACATATGTAAAGAAACCAGCCAAACAGAGACCGCAAGAACACTGCATGATGAGAACACAGAAGAAGAACCATCTGCAAATCTAACCATTAGAGAACTCCTGTTTGCAGACGACCAAGCACTAATAGCAAAATAAGAAGCTGAATTACAAGACACATGAATAGTCTAAACGAAATGTGTAGGGAACATAACATGAAAATTAGCACAAGTAAAACAGAGGTATTGACTATAACTAAAGAAGAAAAAGCAACGATTCACCTAAACGAACATCCATTGAAACAAGTAAAGAGTTTCAAGTACCTAGGAAGTATAATATCATCAAATGGCAAATCAGAAGACGAGATCGAAAATAGATGCAATAAGGCAAACCAACTCATTGGACAAATGGCACCAATACTAAAGAACAAACATGTATCAATAACTACTAAGAAAGCACTTTACAACACAATCTTCCTACCAACTCTATGTTACCAATGCCAAACCTGGACGACAGAAAAAGAGAAAAGAAAAATCACAACAACAGAAATGAGGTTCCTGAGAAGAATACTCAATGTATCAAGAAGAGATAAGATCAGAAATGAAGAAATCAGGACTAAAGTGGGGGGTTACAGCTGCACTAGATTTTATTAGAAGGCAGCAAGTCAAATGGTTTGGCCATGCAAGTAGGTTACCAGCTAACAGTATACCACAACAAACAATGATGTACGGACTAGAGGGAAACAGAGGAAGAGGCCGAACTCGTAAACGATAGACGGAGGGAATAACAGAGTCCATGGGAATATCGATACATGAAGCCCATAAGCGGGCACTCTCCCGCTGTTTATACTTCACCTCGACACCGCAAGGTACAAGAGGAACATGATGAGATGAGATGAGATCGTCACCGTCATGATCATTCGCACTGCGAGCGCTAACAAGTCAAGTCGCCTTATTCTGTCAAGAAGCCTGATACGCGGGAAAATGTCACGTGGAAAATCCAACAACAAGAAACACGCTGTTGCCAAGATGTGCAGCGTGGGAGCCGACAACAAGAAGAAGAACGTGGAGAGCCCACCTGCTGGCTGCATCAAAGAGCCTGATACTACAGCCAATACTGAAGCTACTACGAGGGAGAAGATTGACATCCCAACACAGTCAAGAACCAAGACAGCAGAGAAGAAGGAGGAGAAAGACACCAGAGTCGGAAACACTGACTCAAAAACAGTCCGATGGGTTGTCAAGCAGATTCCTGTGGAGCTGACAGATGAAGAAATCCTGAAGCAGCTACGTGAAGAGAATCTTCACATCTGATTCTTGAAGGCGGAGCGACTTCTCACCTACTCCAAGATACCTACAACCTTGGCAGTAGTGACGTCGGAGGGCAGCGAGATGCCGACCACTGTATCATTCAACAATAGAATGCAGCAACCAGAGAGATTCATACCAAGAATCACGCAATGTTCCAGATGTCAGAAGGCCGGCCACAGTAGAGCTACGTGTCGCAGTAAGACGGAAATCTGCCGATACTGCGCCGCTCATCACGCCTTCAAGGAGTGTCCGCTGGCCAAGATGGACACAGACTTCCGAGCACCCAACAACAAAAGAAAGTGCGCTAACTGCCTGGGCAAACATGGAGCAAGATACCTGGGCTGTCCATACCTGCAGAGACATAGAGACGTCTTAAAAATCGCCATCATCACAAATACACCATTCAAAGAAGCTATGCAGAGGGGCGAGGCAGCCACGGGTATAGCACAAGCTGAAAGAGATCAACTTCAAAAGCAGATAGACGAGTTGAAGAAACAAGTCAAAGCACTGCTGACGAGGACTCCGACCAGCGATAATGAGAAGCTGCTGGCCGACATGAAAGAAATCCAGCTCAACATTAAACAAGAGATCCAGCACATGGCTGAGATGAAGAAGGAGAACGAAGAAATCCTACAAATGATCAAGACCGAAAGAGAACTGCATAGAGCTGAAATGGAACTCTTTCAAAGAAAACCAGCAGAATCCATACAAGAACCCACAGAGAAACCGCAAGATGAAAACAAAGATACCGAGCCTGAACCGAAAGCTAAAGCCAGCAGCCCAACCACAACGCCCAAGAGGGAACTACTATACTGTCGGATCTCTGAAGGAGGCACAGAATGCCCAGTCGACAAGGAGGAACTCAAGCGCGAGGAATTCAGAAGGCGCTGGGAAGAAAAAGAAAAGAAGAAGCCTAAAAAACTCCGGGGGAAACCGATGGTATACCCAGTAGTACACTACAACTGTGAGGCCGACTTGGAGTACTATATCGAGGACGGTATAATCGTCCCATGGCTGACCACGGAGGAAGAAAACGCTAGGCAGCAGATACGCAAACGCAACAAGGAGGAAAATGAAAACGTCGAAAAGGTCCTACAGAAAATACACAAAAAATGAAATAAAATACCAAATAAAAAGTCCTTTTAAGGACTGCAACCAGTCAAGCCTGGAGCCTGCACCAACAACGAAAACAAAAGGAAACATGCACAAAGGACAGCCGCCGACATAGCCCCCAGCTGGAGTGGGATCACGAAAAGTCCTTATAAGGACTGCAGCCAGACGAGCCAGGAGCCTACACCAACAAAGAAAACCATAACAACAGAAGAGCACAAAGGATAGCCGCCGACCACTGCTGACGTCACAGACAAAAACGCTACATAACCAGTCCGAGATAGGACTCACAAGACAAGAATTAGGGTGAATAAACCCACAAAAACCATGTACCTCAACAATAACCACAGCTGATGAAGCAGGTTAGACGAGGTCGAATTTGGAATTTTTGTTTTTGAAATGGAATTGGAATTCTTCTTCTTCTTCGTTCATCCTGAGTTTTTTTCCGGATGTGATTGCGTTGTGCCTGTTTACAGCAGAGCTGCGTTCTTGCGCCGTTAGGCCGACACATCCGACTTCTGCGGGCATTTGTTGACCGGGTTAACCTTCCCGGGGAATTGGAATTGAGATGAGATGAGATATATGCGAGACACACCCCCCCCCCCCCCCCCCCCCCCCAATGTGTCGCAGGACAAAGAATGCGACAATCGGGAAATAGGAAAATACAGCACACATTGAACGCACTATAACTAACTTGGTGATGAGTACGTCAGTGAGCGAGAGATAGGAACGGGAAGAGATCAACAAAGGACACAAGAAGTTAGATCATCACAAGAGAATTCGAAGAGCTTATGTGGAAATGTGAACATCAGGAAGAGATGGTTGGTTACAGGACGAAGGAAGATATGAAGATATTGAAAGAAAACCAACAGAGAGAATATGGACAATGAGGCACGATTTGATAACTGAAGAGGTGGACATGAAGGGCAAGTAGGGCTGATGCGCCATTATTGAAGATAACCAACGACTCAGAAGAAGTATAGGGAATCGCCCGATAAACAGCTGCTGCACAGGTAATATTAATGGATACAAATCAACCTAGGTGAGTGCAAAGTAATTATGGCAAGATTGATGCTAATTCGTATTTAGTTATTAGAGCAGAACGACAGGTACAACGGGAATGCGAGTATGGATGATTTGAATCCTTGAGCATGTTGTAAGGATCGTTGAAGACTGTATTCTAAATAAAACTAAAACAGAATAGGAATCGCTTGTCCGGCGTTATTGATAGACACTGTTAGAGTTGACCAGTTGGTCCGTTCATATTCAATTGAGAAAACGAGCTAATACTGCCAATGAAGATAGTGAATCACAACATGGCACCCCCCCCCCCCCCCCCCCCCACACACACCCCCAATAACTTTACATTTGTCAATGTGGCCCTACGCACAAAAAGTTTGCCCACCCTTGCTCTAGAGGAAAGATCACACCAATACATCTGGAACAAGACAAGAGACCATGTGTTATCCATGCAGCATGATCCCTCTCGCGGCCTGCCTAATTTACTCTAGAGGAAAGGTCACACCAATACACCTGGAACAAGACAAGAGACCATGTGTTATCCATGCAGCATGATCCCTCTCGCGGCTTGCCTAATTTACTCTAGAGGAAAGGTCACACCAATACACCTGGAACAAGACAAGAGACCATGTGTTATCCATGCAGCATGATCCCTCTAGCGGCCTGCCTAATTTACTCTAGAGGAAAGGTCACACCAATACACCTGGAACAAGACAAGAGACCATGTCTCTCGCTTGCCTAGTTTACTCCAGAAGTAAGGTCACACCAATACATCTGGAACATGGGTGGGTAATAGATGAACAGGTGGACAGATATGAAACAACAACCATTACCAATTTGTGAGTCTTCAGTGACACATGCTCCTTCTCAATGTTCTTCACGTGGGGTATCTCCGTGGCTGATGTTGTGTCGTGCTTCACCACCACACACTTGAGCCGGAACCTTAGAAGCAGCGAGGCAGTGCCTGCAACAGAAACAACATCATTACCACACATCACTCCAGATGAAACCCTGGTCAGATCGGGCCTGCAGGAGTCATCATCATCACCATCATCAGAGCCTTCAGGTGAAACCCTGACAGATCGGGCCTGCAAGAGTCATCATCATCACCACCACTACAGACTTCAGGTGAACCCACAACCACCAAGAAGCCATGCTTGCATGAATAAATGAACATCATCATCATCACCAAGGTCACCGCCATCATCATCATCATCACGACCATCAATATGGTCACTACCCCAACCTTTACACAAAACGCCGCTATGGCGAAGGGGTTATGAATGTAATTTGCAATCCCACATTTAAATTAAATTAAGTTGCATGTCCTTCACAGGACGTAGCAGTCAACCCCAGCATTTTCGCTGTTCATGATTCCTGGGCAAATTTTACGTTCAGTAGTTTGCCATTGCTTTCTGAATGACCGGCTCCTATACCTTTTTCGAAAAAAACCAGCACTGCTGTGTTTCGAACTCGGATATACAGACTCACAAACCGTGTTCGCAAGCCCTTAGCCACAGAGACCGGCAATCCCACATACAGCATTCAAAACACAGCTGCAGACTGTTTAGAAGCAGACCTCCCTGCGCCAGTTTTCATACAAAGGAGTGAGTGCTGGTCGTTCAGAAAATTACAAACCAGTTAACTTGCCAAGAAATCACAAACAGCCAAAATATGCTGGGGTTGACTTTGACGTCCTGCGGAGGATATACAAGCAACTTGTTTAAACAAACCTCCAGTAATGTGGAAGCAGAAGCTTGTGCTCAACTTCTACACTAAAGTGCTGGGGTTGACTGCAACATCCTGTAAAGGAAAACAAACCTCCAGTAATGTGGAGGCTGAAGCTTGTGCTCCACTTCTACACTAGAGTGCAATGGCAAGACCAGACCTGTATCAAGACAAGCAAGCAAGCACAAGTACAATCTCAGGTCAGCACAGACAGCATGGAGCTTCTGTGTGCAGTGCTCACACAGTGGACATCTCACAACAGTTGGAAATAGAGTAGGCCTTAAGGAATGGGAACAGACAAACTGAGACACAGACATGTTGTCATGTGGAACTGGGGACAGACAAACTGAGATACAAACGTACTCTCATGTCAAACCGGGGACAGACAAACTGAGACACAAACGTGCTCTCATGTCAAACTGGGGACAGACAAACTGAGACACAGACATGCTGTTATGTCAAATTAGGGACTCACATACTGAAATACAGACATGCAGTCATGTCAAATTGGGGACAGACAAACTGAGACACAGTCATGTCATGTAGAACTGGGGACAAGCTGAGACACAAAGATGTTCTCATGTCAAACTGGGGACAGAAAAATTGAGACACATAGATTCTGTCATGTCAAATTGGGGACAGCCAAACTGAGATACAGACATGCTGTCATGTCAAACTAGGGACACACAAACTGAGATACAGACATGCTGTCATGTCAAACTAGGGACACACAAACTGAGATACAGACATGCTGTCATGTCACACTGGGGACACACGAACTGAGATACAGACATGCTGTCATGTCACACTGGGGACACACGAACTGAGATACAGACATGCTGTCATGTCAAACTGGGGACACACAAACTGAGATACAGACATGCTGTCATGTCAAACTGGGGACACACAAACTGAGATACAGACATGACATGCTGTCATGTCAAACTGGGGACACACAAACTGAGATACAGACATGCTATCATGTCAAACTGGGGACACAACTGAGATACAGACATGCTGTCATGTCAAACTAGGGACACACAAACTGAGATACAGACATGCTGTCATGTCAAACTGGGGACACACAAACTGAGATACAGACATGCTGTCATGTCAAACTAGGGACACACAAACTGAGATACAGACATGCTGTCATGTCAAACTAGGGACACACAAACTGAGATACAGACATGCTGTCATGTCAAACTAGGGACACACAAATTGAGATACAGACCTGCTTTCATGTCAAATTGGGGACAGCCAAATTGAGATACAGACATGCTGTCATGTCAAACTAGGGACACACAAACTGAGATACAGACATGCTGTCATGTCAAACTGGGGACACACAAACTGAGACACAGACATGCTGTAATGTCAAAGAGACATGCTGTCATGTCAAACTGGGGACACACAAACTGAGATACAGACATGCTATCATGTCAAACTAGGGACACACAAACTGAGATACAGACATGCTGTCATGTCAAACTAGGGACACACAAACTGAGATACAGACATGCTGTCATGTCAAACTGGGGACACACAAACTGAGACACAGACATGCTGTCATGTCAAAGAGACATGCTGTCATGTCAAACTGGGGACACACAAACTGAGATACAGACATGCTATCATGTCAAACTAGGGACACACAAACTGAGATACAGACATGCTGTCATGTCAAACTAGGGACACACAAACTGAGATACAGACATGCTGTCATGTCAAACTGGGGACACACAAACTGAGACACAGACATGCTGTCATGTCAAAGAGACATGCTGTCATGTCAAACTGGGGACACACAAACTGAGATACAGACATGCTGTCATGTCAAACTAGGGACACACAAACTGAGATACAGACATGCTGTCATGTCAAACTAGGGACACACAAATTGAGATACAGACCTGCTTTCATGTCAAATTGGGGACAGCCAAATTGAGATACAGACATGCTGTCATGTCAAACTAGGGACACACAAACTGAGATACAGACATGCTGTCATGTCAAACTGGGGACACACAAACTGAGACACAGACATGCTGTAATGTCAAAGAGACATGCTGTCATGTCAAACTGGGGACACACAAACTGAGATACAGACATGCTATCATGTCAAACTAGGGACACACAAACTGAGATACAGACATGCTGTCATGTCAAACTAGGTACACACAAACTGAGATACAGACATGCTGTCATGTCAAACTGGGGACACACAAACTGAGACACAGACATGCTGTCATGTCAAAGAGACATGCTATCATGTCAAACTAGGGACACACAAACTGAGATACAGACATGCTGTCATGTCAAACTAGGGACACACAAACTGAGATACAGACATGCTGTCATGTCAAACTGGGGACAGACAAACTGAGATACAGACATGCTGTCATATCAAACTGGTGACATGCAAACTGTGACAGAGACATCCTGTCACATCAAACTGGGTACAGGCAATGGCTAGGGAAAGCAAACTCAAAAACATGCTGGCAGAAGTCAAATACACGAGCTGCAGGCTTGATGAAACTGGGGACAGTCAAACTGCAGCCTCATTCACTGTATGATGACTACCCCCGCCACACTTCTGGACAAACTCGCCGGGACTATCAACAAGCCCACCTGACTACTGCTTTTTAAAAATATATTCATGCTGACATATGAAGGTTTATGAAAAAGAAGAAATATAGAGCTTAAGGCCACTGAACTGGAACAATTGTTAGGAAAATAATAAACCTTCCCATGGGTAGCTAGAGCCTGTTAACTTGGATGGAATCCGTCTACAGGAAGAAAACCTCACAAATAAATGCCAAGAACAAACAAACCTATCTCCGAATTAGACAGGTATGTATCCAGGTGGGCTGCTACAGGAAGAAAACCTCACAAATAAATGCCAAGGACAAACACATCTATCTCAGAATTAGACATCTGCAGATTTAAATTCATCCTGGTAGTTAGGTCAATTTGGAGCTGAATCATGTAGTAACTGCCCTGAAAGCTGCACTGAATATGGCTGCAAAATGTGTTTTTCTGTGTAAACATTTAGCAAAATATTGAAAAACCATTTGTTTGCAATGAAAAAGTGACAACCATTTCATACAAGTCAATATTTGTGAGTAATTTCCCCTTGTATATCAAGTTGCAGGAATGTGAGACATAAGCACCAGAAACTGGAAATACTGTTTCTTTGTTTCACACCAGAAAAACAATTTAGGACAGTAACATGGTTCAATCTGTAAGTGAAGACAGCAGGCTCATGCAGTTTTACAAAAGTACAGGAACCGATTAAATCAGCCTCTGTTTGATGGTAAAATTTGCGCTTCCTTAAACGAAAGAATACTTAACAGAAAATGTTTTTGTGGACTCCAGAGACTGAAGAGTTCAACATGTGACGACTTTCAATACATTGTAGGGGTTTAAGGTTCATTTTAAATTGAGAAAAACAAAATGGAAATCCTTGACCACTGCCTGGCCTCTTTGACAGAGGTTTCTGACACGTTTGGACTCTATACCAGTAGTGACATGGAGATGGATGGCAGAGTTTGGTCAGAAGTCACAGTCCCTCTGACACACCTGTCCCTCTGACACACCTGTCCCTCTGACACACCTGTCCCTCTGACACACCTGTCCCTCTGACACACCTGTCCCTCTGACACACCTGTCCCTCTGACACACCTGTCCCTCTGACACACCTGTCCCTCTGACACACCTGTCCCTCTGACACACCTGTCCCTCTGACACACCTGTCCCTCTGACACACCTGTCCCTCTGACACACCTGTCCCTCTGACACACCTGTCCCTCTGACACACCTGTCCCTCTGACACACCTGTCCCTCTGACACACCTGTCCCTCTGACACACCTGTCCCTCTGACACACCTGTCCCTCTGACACACCTGTCCCTCTGACACACCTGTCCCTCTGACACACCTGTCCCTCTGACACACCTGTCCCTCTGACACACCTGTCCCTCTGACACACCTGTCCCTCTGACACACCTGTCCCTCTGACACACCTGTCCCTCTGACACACCTGTCCCTCTGACACACCTGTCTCTCTGACACACCTGTCCCTCTGACACACCTGTCCCTCTGACACACCTGTCCCTCTGACACACCTGTCTCTCTGACACACCTGTCCCTCTGACACACCTGTCCCTCTGACACACCTGTCCCTCTGACACACCTGTCCCTCTGACACACCTGTCCCTCTGACACACCTGTCCCTCTGACACACCTGTCCCTCTGACACACCTGTCCCTCTGACACACCTGTCCCTCTGACACACCTGTCCCTCTGACACACCTGTCCCTCTGACACACCTGTCCCTCTGACACACCTGTCTCTCTGACACACCTGTCCCTCTGACACACCTGTCCCTCTGACACACCTGTCCCTCTGACACACCTGTCCCTCTGACACACCTGTCTCTCTGACACACCTGTCTCTCTGACACACCTGTCCCTCTGACACACCTGTCCCTCTGACACACCTGTCCCTCTGACACACCTGTCCCTCTGACACACCTGTCTCTCTGACACACCTAGGTAGGGGGCACTGGGACAGTACAGCAGACGAGCTCTAGCCGCTACACCACCACGGCTCCCTAGATGACGCAATTGGTGATGGAGCAGTCAATTTTAGGCAATTCTGAGTAATGGTGATGAAGTCGGTAGTTGGTAGCCAGAAAGACAGCTGGTCTGTGGACACTCACAGAGGTAGGTCTAGTTTGTGGTAGCAGTGACTGTGGAGGTGATCAAGGATTTACACAGCTGATGGTTCAGACACTGCGTGGACTTTGAGTGAAAACATACAACAGAAAACTTGAGTTGTCATAATGATTAAATACATGTTAGCGCTGACAATCACAAGTCTCTTTTTTTTAAAATGGAAATGAACATGAAAATTACATAAAGAAAATATGCAGACTGCAGACTACATGTAATAACCAATCTGTCACTGAATGGACATTCATGCTGCATAGAATGCACATTCAGATGTCACAGAATAAACATTCACACGGCACAGAATAAACATTCAGAGGGCACAGAATTAACACTGAGCTGGCACAGAATGAACACTCAGATGTCACAGAATGAACACTGAACTGCCACAGAATGAACAATGAGCTGGTACAGAATGAACAATGAGCTGGTACAGAATGAACACTCAGATGTCACAGAATGAACAATGAGCTGGCACAGAATGAACAATGAACACTGAGCTGGTACAGAATGAACAATGAGCTGGTACAGAATGAACATTCAGATGTCACAGAATGAACAATGAGCTGGCACAGAATGAAGAATGAACACTGAGCTGGTACAGAATGAACAATGAGCTGGTACAGAATGAACAATGAGCTGGCACAGAATGAACAATGAACACTGAGCTGGCACAGAATGAACAATGAGCTGTACAGAATGAACAATGAACACTGAACTGCCACAGAATGAACAATGAGCTGGTACAGAATGAACAATGAGCTGGCACAGAATGAACACTCAGATGTCACAGAATGAACAATGAGCTGGCACAGAATAAACACTCAGATGTCACAGAATGAACAATGAGCTGGCACAGAATGAACACTGAGATGGTACAGAACAAACAATGAGCTGGCACAGAATAATCACTGAGATGGTACAGAATGAACAATGAGCTGTCACAGAATGAACACTGAGATGTCACAGAATGAACAATGAGTTGTCACAGAATGAACACTCAGATTTCACAGAATGAACAATGAGCTGTCACAGAATGAACACTCAGATGTCACAGAATGAACAATGAGCTGTCACAGAATGAACAATGAGCTGTCACAGAATGAACAATGAGCTGTCACAGAATAAACACTGAGATGGTACAGAACAAACAATGAGCTGGCACAGAATAAACACTCAGATGTCACAGAATGAACAATGAGCTGTCACAGAATGAACACTCAGATGTCACAGAATGAACAATGAGCTGTCACAGAATAAACACTCAGATGTCACAGAATAAACACTGAGCTGACACACATCCAAATGGTACAGAATAAACACTGAGATGGTACAGAACGAACAGTGAGATGGCCAGACCTTGCATGACCCTGTTGACCTCGTGTTTGAAGTCCTGATAGAACTGGAATGGTGTCAGGAACCCCAGGGAGCCCATGTTGAATGCCATCACTGGAGGAACACTGCCCTGTCAGACCAACATGCACGTTAACAACGTACAGCCATTCTTAAATTTGAATGTCTTATTCTGGCATTTTATTGTTTATTCTGTAAAATTCTATTCTTCTTCTGCGTTCATCCAGAGTTTTTTTTCCGGACGTGACCGCGTTGTGCCTGTTTACAGCAGAGCTGCGTTCTTGCGCCGTTAGGCAGACACATCCGACTTCTGCGGGCATTTGTTGACCGGGTTAACCTTCCCGGGTACAATTCTATTCTATAATTTACATGATAATTCTATATAAATGTTCATTTAATAATATCTGAATATTCATTATAATTCTATTTATAATTTTACAAGATCATTCTATATAAATGTTCATTTAATAATATCTCAATGTTAATTCTGTATAATTCTATTATATAATTTACATGTTCATTCTATATAAATGATCATTTAATCATATCTAAATGTTCATTTCGTATTATTCTATTCTATAATTTACGTTATCATTCCTTATAAATGTTCACTTAATAATATCAAAATGTTCCTTCTGTACAATTCAAATGTCCATTCTACAATCTAAATGTTCATACTACTTCTTCTTTTTTGTACATAATCTGACGTCAACATGAATAAATTCAGAGAAAGCAGCGGTCATCTTGAGCTGGTCGACATCTGCATGGAGTTTGTATTCAAATGGAATGGATGAAGGTAAACATTGCTGCAGACAAGGCCAGCCTTGTGTAGGCCAGTCATGAGTGGTGGGATGTGGGCAGGTTTTTCCTGTGGTGGAAGACACCCATAGCCAGACCAACCATTTTCAGTTGCCTGTAACAACAAGTTCAGGAGACAGCCAGTGCCAGACCAACCATTTTCAGTTGCCTGTAACAACAAGTTCAGGAGACAGCCAGTGCCAGATCAACCATTTTCAGTTGCCTGTGACAACAAGTTCAGGAGACAGCCAGTGCCAGACCAACCATTTTCAGTTGCCTGTTACAAGTTCAGGAGACAGCCAGTGCCAGACCAACCATTTTCAGTTGCCTGTTACAAGTTCAGGAGACAACAAGTTCAGGAGACAGCCAGTGCCAGACCAACCATTTTCAGTTGCCTGTTACAAGTTCAGGAGACAACAAGTTCAGGAGACAGCCAGTGCCAGACCAACTATTTTCAGTTGCCTGTTACAACAAGTTCAGGAGAGAGCCAGTGCCAGACCAACCATTTTCAGTTGCCTGTTACAAGTTCAGGAGAGAGCCAGTGCCAGACCAACCATTTTCAGTTGCCTGTTACAACAAGTTCAGGAGAGAGCCAGTGCCAGACCAACCATTTTCAGTTGCCTGTGCCAACAAGTTCAGGAGACAGCATGTGCCAGACCAACCATTTTCAGTTGCCTGTTACAACAAGTTCAGGAGACAGCCAGTGCCAGACCAACCATTTTCAGTTGCCTGTTACAACACGTTCTGGAGACAGCCAGCGCCTGACCAAATTTCAGTTGCCTGTTACAACAAGTTCAGGAGAGAGCCAGTGCCAGACCAACCATTTTCAGTTGCCAGTTACAACAAGTTTAGGAGACAACAAGTTCAGGAGACAGCCAGCGCCCGACCAAATTTCAGTTGCCTGTTACAACAAGTTCAGGAGAGAGCCAGTGCCAGACCAACCATTTTCAGTTGCCAGTTACAACAAGTTTAGGAGACAACAAGTTAAGGAGACAGCCAGCGCCCGACCAAATTTCAGTTGCCTGTTACAACAAGTTCAGGAGAGAGCCAGTGCCAGACCAACCATTTTCAGTTGCCTGTTACAACAAGTTTAGGAGACAACAAGTTCAGGAGACAGCCAGTGCCAGATCAAACATTTTCAGTTGCCAGTTACAACAAGTTCAGGAGACAGCCAGTGCCAGACCAACCATTTTCAGTTGCCTGTTACAACAAGTTCAGGAGACAACCAGTGCCAGATCAAACATTTTCAGTTGCCTGTTACAACAAGTTCAGGAGGTCGACAGTATTACGGTTCTTTACTTCCCTATTGGGGCGCTGGCAACACATAAGCAAAATGTTCATTTAGTATAATTTAAATATTCATTCAGTAAAATTTTAATGTAGCTGAGTGGTTAGTATGCTCGCTGATGGAAACAGTAGTCCAGGAGAGTCTTTCTATTTGAGAGAGAGGGAGGGAGATATTAGTTGTGATCTTTGCAGAGAACTTTCAATGTGAAGATGACAACTGATCTGATGACAAACATTGAATGTGGTTACCTGAAACAAGGACGACACATAGAGGAGTGTGCCGTCTCCTCCCAGGCAGATGATGAAATCTATCTTGTCAGTCAAGTCGTCTACGCCTGGATACAAACAACATAATGCAGTCAACAGGGATATGGTCTGACAACATCCCCCCCTCCCTCCCTCCCGGCTGAGTGGTCTAGAGGTATGGTGTCCGCCTCGAGTGCTGGAGTGCCAGGATTTTTTTACGTGGACTTCTAGTAATAAAATTTCTTCTGGTCTCTGGGTAGTGAGATCGGATGACCATGTGTATTGTTGTGCACGTAAAAAATCCCTTGGCAGTTGGAAATCGAAAAAGAGTAGCCTAAAGGCGCTGTCCTGGCAAAATTTTGAGTTAAAAATCTACCAAAAGTGTTTCTGGATACTTGCCGGTGCTATGGAGTTCATGCATGGAGCTGAGATTCTCCGGACTCAGGCTTGAGTTAGGAGTAGAACGGAGCACTTATGGGTTACACCCATGTGCCGTAATGTTGATTGATGCGAAGACTAAACTAAACATCCCAGCATTGTGGGCAAATGTGGGACATATCTCTGTTCCTCTCAGACTTGACTGCTGGGGATTTGTCCCTGTCTGATGAGTTGTTGGACCATGTTTCTACTAGTGTGATGCGAGCAGTGGGACCATGTTTGTTCTTGTTTGATGTGAATGGTGGGACCATGTTTGTTCTTGTTTGATGCAAATGGTGGGACCATGTTTGTTCTTGTTTGATGTGAATGGTGGGACCATGTTTGTTCTTGTTTGATGTGAATGGTGGGACCATGTTTGTTCTTATTTGATGTGAATGGTGGGACCATGTTTGTTCTTGTTTGATGTGAATGGTGGGACCATGTTTGTTTTTGTTTGATGTGAATGGTGGGACCATGTTTGTTCTTATTTGATGTGAATGGTGGGACAATGTTTGTTTTTGTTTGATGTGAATGGTGGGACCATGTTTGTTCTTGTTTAGTTTGAATGATGGGACCATGTTTGTTCTTGTTTGATGTGAATGGTGGGACCATGTTTGTTCTTATTTGATGTGAATGGTGGGACCATGTTTGTTCTTGTTTGATGCGAATGGTGGGACCATGCTTGTTCTTGTTTGATGAGAATGGTGGGACCATGTTTGTTCTTATTTGATGTGAATGGTGAGACCATGTTTGTTCTTGTTTGATGTGAATGGTGGGACCATGTTTGTTCTTGTTTGATGTGAATGGTGGGACCATGTTTGTTTTTGTTTGATGTGAATGGTGGGACCATGTTTGTTCTTATTTGATGTGAATGGTGGGACCATGTTTGTTTTTGTTTGATGTGAATGGTGGGACCATGTTTGTTCTTGTTTAGTTTGAATGATGGGACCATGTTTGTTCTTGTTTGATGTGAATGGTGGGAACATGTTTGTTCTTGTTTGATGTGAATGGTGGGACCATGTTTGTTTTTGTTTGATGTGAATGGTGGGAACATGTCTGTGGCACTGGATGACCTGTTCTACAGCACTGGCCGGAGTAGCTATCCACTTCTATATTCAAGAGGCAAACCCAGGCATTGAAAGGTCAGACATCAGGATGTACTCAACATACACATTCACACAACATAAACTTTCATCAACAATACTGTGCATAAAATGTATACACCATATAAACATTAAATAACCAATTACTCAGCACAACCATGTACTCCACATAAAACATATACTCTACATAAAACATATACTCCCATATACATTTCCTTGACAGACCCAATTGCTGAACTCTGACATAATCCCCCATGGACATTAGTTAGTTAGTTAGTTAGTCGCAGTTCCAACTTCATAGCAATGGGTCGTCCCCATTATGCTCCATTCCTGTGCCAGTGAATATCACACAAAACGCTTCCCTCTGCCCAATGTGAAAAGTGGAAAAGACAGGAGTCTCAACAAACAACAGCCCGCACAGATACACTGTGCATAATGCCGCGGCCAGAATGTCAACACCAGTCCCCCCACAAAACACCCAGTTCATCTCTGATGGAATCGGCAGTCATTTTCCCATCTGGATGTTTCCCTAAGCAACATAATATATGCCACATAAACATCTACTCAAAACAAACATCTACACAATACAAACACTTATTCAATATCAACATTTACCCAGCACAATCAAGTATTCCATATCAACATCTGCAGCACATCAACGTCTGCTGCAAATCAACATCTGCACATCAACATATCTACTGCACATCAACATCTGCTGCATATCAACATCTGCTGCACATCAACACATCTACTGTATATCAACATCTGCTGCAAACCAACATCTGCTGCACATCAACATCTGCTGCACATCAACATCTCCAGCACATCAACATCAGCTGCACATCAACATCTGCTGCACATCAACATCTGCTGCACATCAACATTTGCTTCACATCAACATCTCTGCACAACAACATCAGCTGCACATCAACATCTGCTACACATCAACATCTGCTGCACATCAACATGCCCTACGTATCAATATGTCCTGCGCATCAACATGTCCTGCGCATCAACATGTCCTGCGCATCAATATCTCCTGCACATCAACATATCCTACACATCAACATATCCTACACATCAACATATCCTACACATCAACATATCCTACACATCAACATATCCTACACATCAACATATCCTACACATCAACATATCCTACACATCAACACATCTGCTGCACATCAACATCTGCTGCTCATCAACATCTGCAACACATCAACATCTGCTGCACATCAACATGTCCTGCACATCAAGATCTGCACATCAACACCTCCCGCACATCAACACCTCCTGCACATCAACATCTCATGCACATCAACATCTGCACATCAACATATCCTGCACACCAACAAACGTATACACCCATCAGGGGAAGCATGCTGACCTTCTTTGAAAGAAATGAGTTTGTCCTGAATCCGCTGGAACTCCTCATCCACCAGCAGGATGCGCTCCTCCAGAACCATCTCCTCCACGTAGACGACCATGTTCTTCTTCTGGAGCCACAGGGTGGGGTGAGAGCACACCAGGGTATCAGTACATGTGCAGGGACAATACAGGGTATCAGTACATGTACAGGGACAATACAGGGTATGAGTACATAGTAGACACCTTTCAGTCTTGACAGACTAAAGTATGTGAGTGGAATGTGGCCACTATTCCATCACAATGTCTGGGCAGAGCTTCAGAGATCATGTGATGCCCAATCGACATGACCCCTCTCTCGGCCTAGTCTTGTGTATTCCAGAGGAATGGGTAACCAATACGTCTGGCACAAGGTAGGCTGCAGTCGCTGGCGGCTCAGCGTCAATCCACCGAGACCTCACCACCACGAGCCGGTGGCGAGTTATGGCCAGACCCTGACACCCAAGGGACCCGGCTTAGAGACGTTCAGCCATGTCCCACAGATGAGGGCCTTGTACGAGCCCGGACCATGAGGGCGCGCACATCTGTCAGTCACAAGTGTCCGGACCTGTGTAAAGCGTGCACTATCGTCAGACTCCCCACCTGACTTATAGCGGTCCCCGCGACCAGCGGGAATAGGTCCGCCATAGCTACCGCAGGAGATATTGCCTGTCTATTTGCAAGCAAATCTCCCATACTTCCACTGTGCGGATCTCGCGACCAGCGAGAATAGGCCCGCCGGAGATTTGCTCGTCTGATGCGAACAAATCTCTACCGAGAGACTGAATAAGTAAAGAAACGATAAAAGTAGTGGTATTTCAATTGCGCTTGCGCTCCCACCTATGCTACACCCTTCATTACAGAATTAGTGTAGTGACAGTACAAGGACACGCCAGAGAATTAGTGTAGTGACAGTACCAGGACAAGCCAGAGAATTAGTGTAGTGACAGTACCAGGACAAGCCAGAGAATTAGTGTAGCGACAGTATATGAGTATAATAACATGTCAGAGAATTAGTGTAATGGCACTACAAGGACAAGCCAGAGAAGAACAAGAAAAAAAGAAACATATCAGAGAGGCATTCAGTAAAGTAATGTTAAAAGACCAAAAGAACAAGAAACAATTGTAGAAAGAGAAACAAGAAAGCAATACTAGCAATACTAAAAATACACAAAACAACAGAAGCCATGTCAGAAAGAGAGAGAGAAAAGCTATACTAAAATCAACACAACAGGAAACAGGTCAGAACGAGCGAGCAGGGGCAGACAACTGACCTCCAGCAGCCAGACGACCAGGTCCCGGAAGGGAATCAGCACCGACTCGTCCAGGTGCTTACGAATGATCAGGACGGTCAGCGGAGGCTTGGTCCAGTTGAGCTTCTGGTTGCTGGGGTCTGGGATAGTTCTGTGGAAGACACGGCCACCTGGTCAGTGTGAGCTGAGCTGGGCTGTTTCCTAACATTCTGACTGCAGTCTGGACAAACCCATCAGCATAATTACAAATGCCTGCCCAGCTGGTGTGGGCCATCACGCGTCTCCACAGCTCCTGTTCTCTTTTTTTTTCGCATATCCTATTAAAGGACATCGCTGTCAACACCAGCATTTTACCGCTGTTGTTGATTTCTTGGCAAGATTAAGCTCAGTAGTTTGCCATTGCTTTCTGAGCGGCCGGCTCGCATATACCATAAGTATCGGGCGCAGCGAGAACTGCTACCGATTCTCGCGCAGCTGCGTTTGCTCACTTGGATAAACGGGATTACGGAGAAAGTCGCAAACCCCTATGCCAGGGAGACCGGCTCCTGTTCTCTAACAGGGTGATATCTGTGTATGCTATAAGCCCAGGCTGCCCAAAATCTTCACTCACTGCCTGGCTCTATCTCCAGCTTACTGACTGACCTGACCAGTTTATTCTCTCATAATGCGGGCACAAGCATCTGACTGCCTCCCTCTGGCAGTCATGACCCAGGCGGGGCTTTCTCCTGGAGGGCGAAATAAAAATAACAGGGCTGTAACATTCGGTTAGGGAGGCCCGCTTCAGATGATCGGAATCCCCCCTGTCATGCTGGCGCCGCGGTGGAGTTCATGTTACTACTAAGCGAACAAACCACAATATACACCCGTTTTCGCGTAATTTAAGGATGGAGAGGAAGGGTGAGAGATTCAGGAAGGAAGAGGTATAGAAAAAGAACGAATTTTATTTTCAAAGGGTCACAAATTAGGCAAGCAGGCCCGTCTTACATTCGGTCCTTCCAATCACTCGTCTTTCGTACATCAATTAACTATTTTGCATGTTATGAATTCACATGGTATGCCGTACTAGGAATGAACACCGGACACCACACACAGATATGTACACACAAGTTCTCCTGTATGAGGTGCTAGGAATGAACACCGTACACTACACACAGATACGTACACACAAGTTCTCCTGTATGAGGTGCTAGGAATGAACACCGTACACTACACACAGATACGTACCCACAAGTTCTCCTGTATGACGTGCTAGGAATGAACACCGGACACTACACACAGATACGTACACACAAGTTCTCCTGTATGAGGTGCTAGTTATGAACACCGGACACTACACACAGATACGCACACACAAGTTCTCCTGTATGAGGTGCTAGGAATGGACACCGGACACCACACACAGATACGTACACACAAGTTCTCCTGTATGAGGTGCTAGGAATGGACACCGGACACCACACACAGATACGTACACACAAGACTTCCTGTATGCCGTGCTGTCCTTCAGCCAGACGTCAATGTCAGAGCCAACACTAGGCATCTCTCTCCGGCATCTTTGTCTATTCTCCGCCTGCTTGTGTAAATACCCACACTCTGTCTCTTCCTCCCCATCGGACATCGTTAAGTGGTCGTTCTGTTTGAAGTTGTCTCCTTTTGTGGACCTCGGAGTTTTAGGATCACTTCGTGTTGTCTGACCTGTGGTTCTGGACTCGCTAGGTCTATTTACGTCAGAGGGAGGCGTCGAATGAGGGAGAGGAACCTGGGGAGTTGTGCCGAGACCTGACCCAGTGCCAGGCTGTGGTCGTGTCATGGAACACACAGCAGACAACTGACTTGATGAAATGTGGCAGTTATCTTCACTGAACCTCTGCTCAACTAACTGTTTGCTCGTACACGGTGGAGCAGACGACCGACGTTCCCAGATGTTCCCAGATGGGACACAGCGTCCAGAAATACCGGATTCTGAATAGCACAGGTCCTGTACTGCATCCATACCCACATCACCTATATCTGATGGGGATTCGGAAAAGACTGAACGGCTGTCACGTGTCCGCTCGTGTGAACAATGTTGTGTACGAGAAGGGCCGTCCTCAGGCCCGATGTTTGAGATGTCTTCCTGCAGTGTGTGAAAACAGTCACTAGCCTCTACCCAACATGTTGTGAATGTTGGCGGCTGGGATTCTAAAGTTCTCAACTGCACACTGTTACTGGCACAATCTTCTTGTCTTGTACTTCGCTGTACCAATCCAGAATCGCTGTTCATCATAGATGGTTCTGTCCCTGCATTGACCACGCCTTCAGATGATCTATCCATATCCGTGGATGGGTTACAAGCTACACCAGTATATCCAAACTGTGCCCGGTCATTGCTGGGGTCAGACCACATCCACGGGGAGGAATGACCACCACGTATGATCTCATCTTCAAATATTGATTCCACGCTAGGTAATGCAGCTTTCCCACAGGTCACTGCTGGGGCTTCACTTGCGACAGAGGAAGAGGGTGAAGTTTCTGGAGGTGCGGTGGCTTGAGCAGCACTGATTTCCAGAAGTGTACCAGAGTTTGTGGACTCCAGGCTGCAAGCAGACATAACTGGGGCCTCATAAGTGACAGTCACCGTCCTAGAATCGGTGATAGTAATGCGACAAGAGCATTGAAGAGCGCCGTTTAATGTGACAATCTTCATGCAGTTTCCGTTGCTGCAAACATCGGCGCTAGTTAAAGAATCTTTGTCAGCACCGTTACCGCAATATCTACTGTTATTATTGATGATGTCAGACGAATCTTCTCGACACCTGCCTGTAAACATGTTGTGACTGCTGGCCGAAGACATCGGAGCCAGGCGTGAGGATAGCATACCTTTGGTAGTTCTGGTTACACAAGTGACGGGTGGCACTCACGACACGTCCATAAGTGCTCCATCTTCCACAGTAGATATCGAAGAGTATGGATGCCAACGACTGCTGTCTCTCGCTGAGTGGACACACAAACACGCCCACTACCCCGGCGTACACTAGGAGTACAGTAAGTAAAGGAGTACACTAGCACTACCCCGGCGTACACTAGGAGTACAGTAAGTAAAGGAGTACACTAGCACTACCCCGGCGTACACTAGGAGTACAGTAAGTAAAGGAGTACACTAGCACTACCCCGGCGTACACTAGGAGTACAGTAAGTAAAGGAGTACACTAGCACTACCCCGGCGTACACTAGGAGTACAGTAAGTAAAGGAGTACACTAGCACTACCCCGAGTCTGTATTTTCTGTTCGTTTAGTAAGTGACCGTGTGGTCGGCTGGACCCAGGTTCCTATCACTGCACACAAACCTGGCCTATGAGACGGCTCCGTACTGGAGTACAGACTGTCTGCTCTATGGCACGGCCTGCACTAATGTAGGTCTGACTAACGTCGCTCTTATATCCACCAAGCTGCCCGCTCTCTCCCACAGACTCTCGTGTGTTCAGTGTCACTCTACCCTTACTGGAAAATTACAGACTAGCACAGTTTATGTTTCATTGTGGGACTCCATCTGTGCTGTAAATATGATACAATAGACTATATGACAGCCTACATAGGACGACACTACCACTATGACAGTGTGCACAGGGCGACACTACCACTATGACAGCGTGCACAGGACGACACTACCACTATGACAGCGTGCACAGGGCGACACTATGACAGCGTGCACAAGGTGACACTACCACTATGACAGCGTGCACAGGGCGACACTACCACTCTGACAGCGTGCACAGGGCGACACTATGACAGCGTGCACAGGACGACACTGTGACAGCACAGGGCGACACTACAACTATGACAGCGTGCACAGGACGACACTACCACTATGACAGCGTGCACAGGACGACACTACAACTATGACAGCGTGCACAGGACGACACTACAACTATGACAGCGTGCACAGGGCGACACTACAACTATGACAGTGTCTAAATACTAACAACATTTCACACATGCCTACAGCTCCTGGTAGTAAAGTGAACACTAACGACTAATGACATCTACAGCTCCTTGCAGTAAAGTGAACACTAACGACTAATGACATCTACAGCTCCTGGTAGTAAAGTGAACACTAACGACTAATGACATCTACAGCTCCTTGCAGTAAAGTGAACACTAACGACTAATGACATCTACAGCTCCTTGCAGTAAAGTGAACACTAACGACTAATGACATCTACAGCTCCTTGCAGTAAAGTGAACACTAACGACTAATGACATCTACAGCTCCTTGCAGTAAAGTGAACACTAACGACTAATGACATCTACAGCTCCTTGCAGTAAAGTGAACACTAACGACTAATGACATCTACAGCTCCTTGCAGTAAAGTGAACACTAATGACTAATGACATCTACAGCTCCTTGCAGTAAAGTGAACACTAACGACTAATGACATCTACAGCTCCTGGTAGTAAAGTGAACACTAACGACTAATGACATTTACACCTCCTGGCAGTAAAGTGAACACTAACGACTAATGACATCTACAGCTCCTTGCAGTAAAGTGAACACTAATGACTAATGACTACAGCTCCTGGTAGTAAAGTGAACACTAACGACTAATGACATCTACATCTCCTTGCAGTAAAGTGAACACTAACGACTAATGACATCTACAGCTCCTGGTAGTAAAGTGAACACTAACGACTAATGACATCTACAGCTCCTGGTAGTAAAGTGAAAACTAACGACTAATGACATCTACAGCTCCTGGTAGTAAAGTGAACACTAACGACTAATGACATCTACAGTTCCTTACAATAAAGGGAACAGTAACGACTAATGACATCTACAGCTCCTTACAGTAAAGTTAACACTAACGACTAATGGCATTTACACCTCCTGACAGTAAAGTGAACACTAACGATTAATGGCATTTACACCTCCTGGCAGTAAAGTGAACACTAACGACTAATGACATCTACAGCTCCTTGCAGTAAAGTGAACACTAACGACATCTACAGCTCCTGGTAGTAAAGTGAACACTAACGACTAATGACATCTACAGCTCCTGGTAGTAAAGTGAACACTAACGACTAATGACATCTACAGTTCCTTACAGTAAAGGGAACAGTAACGACTAATGACATCTACAGCTCCTTACAGTAAAGTGAACACTAACGACTAATGACATCTACAGTTCCTTACAATAAAGGGAACAGTAACGACTAATGACATTTACAGCTCCTTACAGTAAAGGGAACAGTAACGACTAATGACATCTACAGCTCCTTACAGTAAAGGGAACAGTAACGACTAATGACATCTACAGCTCCTTACAGTAAAGTGAACACTAACGACTAATGGCATTTACACCTCCTGGCAGTAAAGTGAACACTAGCGATTATGTACACATGTCTACGGTTCCTTGCAGTAAAGTGAACTCTAGCGATTATTTACACACATCTACGGTTCCTTGCAATAAAGTGACCACTAGCGACTATTCACACGTGTCTGCAGCTCCTGGCAGTAAAGTGAACACCAGCGACTAATGACATCTACAGCTACTTGCAGTAAAGTGAACACTAGCGACACTAGCGACCTTGCAGTAAAGTGGACACAACAGGCGTATGTGCTCTAGCAGCTGTCACGGTAACGCGATCATCACGGTGAAAACAGCCCCAGGGCCCTCTGGTAACAACTACTGGCACACAGACGTACTCTATGTAAATCTACTGACAATACAGAGGTACCCGTCAATGTACAACTACTGGCAAAACAGACGCACTCGTCTATGTACAACTACTGGCAAAACAGACGCACTCGTCTATGTACAACTACTGGCAAAACAGACGCACTCGTCTATGTACAACTACTGGCAAAACAGACGCACTCGTCTATGTACAACTACTGGCAATACAGACACACCCTTCTGTGTACAACTACTGGCAATACAGACGCACCCTTCTGTGTACAACTACTGACAATACAGATGCACCCGTTTATTTATAACTACTGACAATACAGAAGCTCATAAGCGGCACTCTCCTGCTGTTATACTTCACCTCGACACCGCAAGGTACAAAAGGAACATGATGAGATGAGATGAGATGAGACTGACAATACAGACGCGCCCGTCTACGTACAACTACTGACAATACAGACGCACCCGTCTACGTACAACTACTGACAATACAGACGTACCCGTCTATGTCCGGAAACAACAGATGAAACAAATAAACACCGTTTATAAATTCTGCCATGCACTATTTACCTGTCTTACAGCCACACAGACGTCACAGATGACGAGCTGGGGGCTCGGTCATGCCGTCTCTATATTCAATTGTAGATCGTCAAACATGATCAAACAGCTCAGATGGCGGAATAACATTATCTACGCGAACAAAAGATATGCAGCAAGAAAGGTAGCGGAGAAGTATATCTGATGTAGAGTTGCCGTGGACTGGGTGAGAGGACAGAAAGAGTGTATGAAGACCTGGAATGGTTGGGCTGACGACTACCGTGATCCCTGCATCGCCAGACAGGCTGTCAACACACACCGACCTGTCAGTGTCGACCACGTGATCTAGACCTGCGTTTAGACAGACACAAAAACAGACAGGCTAATAAATGGATTGACAAATATGCCATACAACGGACTGATGAATAGAGGGACAGGTGGAGAGGCGGGCAGATTAATAGTGATACAGCTAGACAGGCAGTCCGACAGAACGAAAGAACATACGAACAAACTTTATATTCAAAGGGTCACAAATTGGGCACGCAGGCCCATCTTACATTCGGCCCTTCAAATCACACATCTTTTGTTCATTATTGTGCATGTTACATTCATATATGGGGGGGGGGGGACATGGTCAAATGAATGGTGTAAATATAAGCAATGCATATTACCATGTTATGAGACTGACTGGCAGGCAGGCAGACAGACGTACAAACGCACATCCATAAACACATACACACAAACCTGCAGATACACTTAAATCATTTACCCAAACTATCATAGTTATGCACCCACTCGATAACACGCAAATACACACAGATACACGGATGGATAGTGAGACAGCTAAACAGGACATATGGATAATGAGACAGCTAGACAGGCAGTGAATAGATGCACATACGTAATGTGTGACACCTAGTGAATATAATACAAAGACATAGTGTGGCATCTAGTGAATATAATACACAGACATGGTGTGACATCTAGTTAATATAATAAACAGATAGATCTCATCTCATCTCATCATGTTCCTCTTGTACCTTGCGGTGTCGAGGTGAAGTATAAACAGCGTGAGAGTGCCCGATTATGGGCTTCATATATCGATATTCCCATGGACTCTGCTATTCCCTCCGTCCAACGTTTACGTAGTCGGTCTCTTCCTCTGTTTCCATCTAGTCTGTACATCATTGCTTGTTGTGGTACGCTGTTGACTGGTAACCTACTAGCATGGCCAAACCATTTGACTTGCTGCTTTCTAATAAAATCTAGTGCTGCTATAACCCCCACTTTAGTCCTGATTTCTTCATTTCTGATATTATCTCTTCTTGATACATTGAGTATTCTTCTCAGGAATCTCATTTCTGTTGTGATTTTTCTTTTCTCTTTTTCTGTCATTGTCCAGGTTTGGCATTGGTAGCATAGAGTTGGTAGGAAGATTGTATTGTAAAGTGCTATCTTAGTAGTTATTGATACATGTTTGTTCTTTAGTAATGGTGCCATTTGTCCAATGAGTTGGCTTGCCTTATTGCATCTATTTTCGATCTCGTCTTCTGATCTGCCATTTGATGATATTATACTTCCCAGGTACTTGAAACTCTTTACTTGTTTCAAGGGATGTTCGTTTAGGTGAATTGTTGTTTTTTCTTCTTTAGTTATAGTCATTACCTCTGTATTGCTTGTGCTAATTTTCATGTTATATTCCCTACACATTTCGTTTAGACTATTCATGTAGTCTTGTAAACAGATAGATGGTAACATCAAATGAAAAGGATGAAAGGAAGCAGAGACCAGACAGCAGGCACCAGCAACCACACACCTACAACCACACACCTACAACCACACACCCACCACCACACACCCGCAACCACACACCCGCAAGCACACACCTACAACCACACAACTGCAACAACACACCAGCAACCATGCACCTGCAACAACACACCAGCAACCACACACCTACCACCACGCACCAGCAACCAGAATCTGTGAGGTAACCAAGTCCTTAGGCAGGTAGGCACTTGTGGAGCATACCACGTGGCAATACACCTAGCTTTGTACGCCCATAACCCTCCCCCCCCCCCTCTTCCCTTTCCAGGTTTATTGGGACGGCTTGACACTTCCCAACAGTCTCAGTCACGTTGGAGAGGGCAGGAAGAAGACAACCATAACACGCCCAAGACATAAACATGTGGGTCCAATCACGGGCCACAGCACGAAGCTGCCTCCACAAGATCCGGGTCCTCGGAGACCAATTGGGCTACCGTGGTTGGGCTTGTGATCATCTTCCCCGCACACCGGTACCCCCATGAGTGACCCAGTCTTCCCCCTTAGAATGAATCACGACACACGGGAGACTGCTGCCACTGACCGACACTCATCACCACACACGGGAGACTGCTGCCAAAATTCATTACGCAGGAATGTAGCCACTTGTATCATCCTGATAGAGAAAGACAGGGCCAGGAGTCAACAAGACAAATGCATTCCCGTACGACAACACTGGTCAATACGCCATAAGCAAGATCAGAAGAAGAAAACTAACTTCCTCCCGCAGGAGACAAGAAAGATGGTTGCAGCCACCATGATGGAATGGAGAGGTCGAGAAGGCATGGCTGGGAAAGAGGCAGGCTGTCAAAGACTGGCAAAAAGCCAGAAAGGCTAACATGCTACAGGTTGAGTTGGCGAACCTGAAGACTAGGGTCTATAGGACGATGACTTTATTCAAATCATGCGCCAAACAGGCCAAGGCCGAGAAATAGGACGAGTTCTGCAGGAAGGTGTGCAGGAAGGCGATCTCTTACGACATTCTGGCGCTTCCATCAGAGCATGAACGGTGCTGCACAACGTAGGGGTATTCCAGACTTTCAAGGTACAGACCTCACGTGAAAAAGTCGGATGCGAATAAAGGTAAGGCCCTTCTTGCACGCTACATAGAACAGACTGACCAGAAAGACGAGCCCGCGAGACAGAGGACCACAACGAAACTCTCCACAGCAAGGAACAATCTAGCAGTAACAACAACGTGCCACCACAGCCTCCTGTTAGCCATGAATCAGAGCCTGTAGTTGGAAGCCGTTACACACCCGTGAGAAATCAACAGTATCCATTCCATTGTAACCCAGAGTTAGATCCGTGAGGCTTGATCGTAGCCTGTCCTTCAGAGATCATGTCGATTATGTCATAAGGAAAGCTCGAAAAGGTTTGTCAGCAATAAGAATCATGGCGACTGCCAATATCGAGCAAAGACTGCTAATACTTCTGTTCCAAGGACTGGAGCTTTCACGAATCGAGTATGCCCTGGCCATCTTCACTATCAGCCCTACACAGATTGGAAGACTTGAAAAGGTACAAAACGAAGCTATCTGCATAATTTTGGGCTGCACGAGAGACACCAGCTGCGTAGCAATGAGTTACCTCCTTGACTTCCCGACAATGGAACACAGGATCAAGATCTGGAGAGCTCGTGCATACTTAAAAATAAGTGCAGATGAGCAGCACCCTCTGCATGACGCTATATTCAGAGAAAAGGGTGACAGGCTAAAGAGAGGCAAATCATGGATGGGTCGGGTGGAAGATGTCGTGAGACAGGTCTGCAGTCTTACCAGTATCAACCCCGGCAAGGAATGGGTGCCGGTGCCTCCAACTTTTAAGTGCACTTTCTCCTGCATTATCACACTCGACAGACGGTGCAGAGAGCAGGACCCTACCGCTGCCAATGCAGAGGTCAACGCGCTCATCTATGAACACTCAGATAGCCCCGAAGTGCTCATCTATACAGATGGATCTGTTGTAAAGCAGCAGAGAAGTGCGTGGGCATTTACAGCCCGTTCAGCGGGCCGAACCGTTCAAGAATCCAGTGGTACCCACTCTATGACCACGAGCAGCATGACGATGGAGGTGATGGCAGTTGCACAGGCTTTCATATGGCTGGAATCACAGCATTATACCAACGTGTGTGTACTAAGTGATTCAATGAGCATGATTCAGAAGGTCGAAGCTGGAACTATACGTAGACAGTGGACTGAGTCGCTGCGGAAGTCTGTTGTCCGTAAAGTCACCTTCATCTTCGTCCCGGGACATGCGGGAGTCGAGGGAAATGAACGAGCTGATAAACTGGCTGGCTCTGCACCTCCTGTAGATGGCCAGCCCACGGATCGTGCCGATGTTATTAACGTCCTTAAAGATATGGCGAGAACATAGGACTTTGACGTCAGTGAATCCACATCCCTGTCCAGGATGAAAGATTTGGGAGTAAGAATCGACACAGCCAGACGCGAGAGGTACATCGGGAAAACGAGCTGCCTCGTCAACCAACAGAAAACTGGCACTATTAGCCACCGGACGCTGATGCATATGCTGGGAGGGGGGGGGGAGGATCTGAGCACCTATGGACCTGTCCGAAGTGCAATGAAGATACTCCAACTGATAACTGAGCTGAAGCAAAGTGGACTACGAGAGCTGTGGAAAAAAAGACTGGACAACAACAACAAAATCCACTGCAGGAGATCCTTCTTCTGGAACATCAAGCATTCTTTGCCCATATTTTCAAAGAACATTTCGAGCCAAAATAGGTCTTACCAGCCATCATAGAACTCACGGCTCCAAACTTTCAAGCCCACTGGATGAAATGAATGGTCATCATCATTCTTGGTGGACAAACACCACAGACAACAGAAGGAGAGTCCCCAAAACAGTGCACAAACTATGTAACAAGAATCTAAACGTATACACGGATGCAATAAGTAACTATCCGTGGGTAGGTTTTCTCGTGTGTAAATGTAGCCTAATCATTAGGGGGTCTTGATGTCTATACGGGAGGAATTGACACCTGGTGAACTGGCAGTATAAGCTAGATATATCTTGATAACTGCAGCCAAAGATTTAATTCCGACCAAGAAAAAGCAACATAAACCATGGATTACATCAGACAGGCACGTTAGAATTGATAAAACAACGAGGGGAACTGAAACAGAAAGGATGTGAATACGATAACAGCAGGATAAAGTATAAATCTTTAACTCGAGAAGTAAGAAAGAACACAAGAAAGGACAAAACCCAATATATACAAGAGTGTTGTACCAGAATAGATCAATATCATAAGACTGGAATAGATTATGAAATGTTCAAAGAAATGAAGTTATTGACAAGACATTGTCAATCTCAATTGAATGTTATCTGTGACAAGTTGGGAAATACCTGAACAGAATCTAAACAAATCATAGAAAGATGGTAAGAATACTGCAGTGGAATGTATGATATGAACGACACTTAAGATATGAATGAAATACATGGGCCAATGATAGCAGAGACAGATCATGAATCCTCATTAGAGGAAATTGCATTGGCAATAAAGAACCTGAAGAATAGTAAATCACCAGGATGTAATGAGACATCAGCTAAACGCATAAAAGAACGCATAAAAATCTATCACGCATTATGTAAAAAGACATGGAAATATGGTATGTGGCCAAACGATTGGAAGACATCAGATTGGTTTGACATCAAGGAAGGAGTCCGTCAGGGCTGTGTGCTGTTCCCCTATTTTTTTTAACCTGTATAAACCTATATCATGAGAAATGTCAGAGATGATATAAACAGGGAGCAATATGATGCCTTAAATATCGGTGGTCATGAAATACCGGAGATTCGATATGTTTTTAAAATATAGACGAGTTCTAAGAATATCTTAGATAAAGAAAAAAAAAATGCATCCATACTTCAAGAGATAAATACTAAAGAAGGTTGCCTATTAAAGACGATAAAACAAAGAAAATTTAAATATTTTGGTTACTTGAAAAAGTCACGAAAGTTTGGAGAGAACAATAATGGAGGGGTATATGCCTGGGAAGAGAGTAAGAGGAAGGCCAAAGAGAAGGTGGGTGCAGGGTGTGGCGGATGATCTCCAAATGGGTGTATCGGATGCGGGACATCGTGCTTATGATGAGCTGTTTTCCGCAAGGTTGTTATGGGAGCGAGGTTCTGCAAAGGGCATGCTACTGAATGAATTAAATGTAGCCTAGGCGGCGAGGTGGCCACACTAATACTTCGTGAGTAGGTTTTCTCGTCTGTAAATGTAGTCTCTCCCTGGCGAAGGGGTTAAGGACATTGTTCGTAATCCCATATACCCACGTATGAAACACAGAAACGCGAGATTCGGCAGCGAATCGCGTCGCGCTGGTTACTTACGGAGGTATGTGAGCCGGTCGTTCAGAAAGCAATGGCAAACTACTGAACGTAAAACTTGTTAAGACATCAACAGCAGCTGGAAAATGCTGGTGTTGACTGCAATATCCTGTAAAGGGTATGCGAAAAAAAATGTAGTCTAGCCAGTGGGATGTTCACACTAATAATAGATGCCACAAGATGTGATAGATGCCACAAGGTGTTATAGATGCCACAAGGCGTGACAGATGCCACAAGGCGTGACAGATGCCACAAGACGTGATAGATGCCACAAGATTTGATAGATGTCACAAGATGTGATAAATGCCACAAGGTGTGATAGATACCACAAGATGAGATACTCCGTAGCTATGAGAAACATCACTGGTCTGCTAACAACATCGACAAATGTAATGAAACAATATGTAAGCACTATCCACTGAACGAATTACGTTGGCACATTTATGAAGTAATGTAAACGGCAATAATCTACATAATGTCTTTGTGAGAAAGTCAAACCATTTGTGAGGAACTGATTTCTACATAAAAGAAAACATCAGGGAAAGTAGTACAATGATTTCTACATACAAGATACCATCAGGCAAAGTAGTAAAACGATTTGAGAAGCCAACATCTAGATAAGTTACTGCTTGGATATTGTATGATCTACATAACAATCAATCACCATTGTGAGACAGTCGTACAGTGTGAGAAGCACTGGCCCACATAAAGATTGAGACTAACAGATATATTCACATAATTAGAAAAGCACTGGCCCACATGATGATTGACACCAACAGACGCATTCACATAATTAGAGAAGCAGTGATCCAAATAATGGCTGACACAGAAATATGTGGCCACATAAAAATTGACACCGACAATTTTTTTTTTTTTAAATTCGCATATCCTTTACAGGACATCGCTGTCAACAGCAGCATCTTTCAGCTGTCTGTTGATTTCTTGGCAAGATTACGCTCAGTAGTTTGCCATTGCTTTCTGAGCGGCCGGCTCAGTTATCCCGCAAGTCACCAGCGGGGGTAGAACCGCTCCCAGTTCTTGCCCGCTACGAGACTCTGCGTGATAAACGGTATTACGGAGAAAGTGTTGTAACCCCACGGCCAGAGAGACCGGCACACCGATATATACGTGCACATAATTTGAGAATCATTGACCCACATAAGGGTTGACACCGACAGAAGCGTCCAGATAATTTGAGAAGCACTGACCTACATACTGATTGCTAGCTAAATGACATCCGTAAATCCCACGGCTATTACACTCCATCACTCTGCCAGCCATTAGACAACATCACAACAACAGAGTGCCAACACAGCTCATCGGTTGCTCGGAGTTTCGCAATCCACTATTAAAGTAAATTCTCACATTTAGCAATATTGACACGGAGGTAAAACAGGGGAGACGGAGGCGGGTAGGTCCGGTTATTCCACAACAGCAGCGGAATTGATCAGGCAAACATGGCGCTACAAGCGGTTCATGACAAGAAGGTCGATGTCATTGCGCCGGGTTCTATCCGGTAAGGCTCCATTTACTTTCGGCCTGCCGAAAGTGTCGCGCAGAGCATGAGGGGGGCTCCGAAAATAAGATGACATACTGTACTCCGACAAGTCTACTAGCACGTGTGGTGTACAGCTCCAGTCTGGCTGCGTGAAACAAGAGCAAGGACTGTACACTGGCTGGCGACTGCTCCGGCAAGCCGATTCCGCAGGTAATCCTCCTGGTAGTGGTGATTACAGGTACATATCCGGTAATAACAGTTTCATCATTCATACGAGCTCAGATTAAGTTAAGGGTTGGGTACATTGTTCTTCCTTCATCGTCATCATTATCATCACGTGCCACGCCGATAGGCGTGGGCGGTCATATTTCGCCATGTCACTCGATCACCAGAGTCGTGGATCAGCTCAGTGTTCTTGTCTCGACCATACCACGTGGCCAAACCTTCCAGATATTTACTTCTCTGCCTTCCTCTTGTTATTTTCCCCTCAATCTTGCCAATTGTCACCAAGTTCTCCATTGTATTTCTTTTCATAACGTGACCTAAAAATTGTGACTGTCTACGCCTAATTTCTCTAATCAGTTTACGGTTTTCATTTGTTTCTTTTAGGACTTGGTCATTGGTTTTCTATCTGTCCATGGTATTCTTTGCATTTTCCCCAGAAACCACATTACTACAGCCATCAGATGTTTTTCAGCTTGTCTGCTCATTGTCCACGCTTCACATTCATACAAAAGTACAGGTTCTACGTAGCACTTCAATACTCTTTTTCTCGTTTCGATTGATATCTTCTTATTGGTCAGTATATTTTCCATCTTGAAAGCGGCTACCTTCAGCATGGCGATTCTTGTTCTAATCTCTTCAATGCACCTCCCATCAGATGTTATGGCTGTTCCGAGATAATTGTACCGATTCACTTGTTTAAGCTGGCTACCAAATCACTCATAAAGTAGTTGCGAAGTCAATGCGAAACAAAAGCCAAGGCGGTGGAGTAGTCAGTAGGCCTGTCTGTCGCCCCGGCGGTAGTCACGTGTTCAATCCCTGCGCTCCCCCTCCCCTCCCAGTTGGGGTGTTTGTGTTGGTTGATCTGGACTGCCAGAGTACCTAACAACGATTGCCTGGACAATGTTCACGACAGCAGAAGATTATGCACAACTATAAGGAGGTGGCAAATGGTGTTCTGTGCATAGGCGCAGTGGAGAATATCGCGACTCTGTGGCTGAAGGGCTTGCGAACGCGGTTTGTGAGCCCGTATACCCGGGTTCGAAACACGGCGGTGCTGGTTTTTCGAAAAAGGTATAGAGACCGGTCGTTCAGAAAGCAATGGCAAACTACTGAACGTAACCCTTGCCTAGTACATCAACAGCAGCTGAAAATGCTGGTGTTGACTGCAACGTCCCGTAAGGGATACGCAACAAAATTGAAGGATTAGCGGCAGAAGCAAACCAACAGACATGAATCAGGATAGATTGGGGTGGTAGCGTCGTGGATGTCATCAATAGAATAGATTGGGACAGGTAGCGTGATGGATGTCATCAATGGAATAGACTGGGACGGTAGCGTGAAGGACACAACAGGAATCGGCATGTGTGGAGATGCATGAACGCCACGCCAGCAGGCATGAAACGTTATGACGATGACGACTGTAATGTGTAAGTTATTGTTTACCAACTCAGATATTAACAATTTCCGTGCTGCGGGCTGCATGTTTGACCAATCAAATTACCCAACAAGATAATCCAAACACCAATAGTGGCAAGTCACAGATTCACAGATCCTTGAACCAGCACTACCACCGCGACCAGCTGTGACGCAACGCACATCAAACTGATGTGTCCCAGGTGATTCAAATATCAAACACGAACAACCGTGACTCGGGTGAAATACCGCACTGCATGAGTGCAACATAAGTACAGGGTCATTATAACGCGGCAGAGTGTTTATATAAACAGTGCATGAGTAGTATTAACGCGGCAGGGTGTTTATATAAACATTGCATGGGGATGTCATGTTGCGGGATTTACGCGGATCTCTACTACTTACTTAGGCTCTGAAATCCCATAGCTGCAGTGTCTGTTGAGTGTTGTGATTGCTTCCCTGTCTCGTTCTAGCATGTTCATCAAACCTATCGTCATCTCCCCGCCGTTTTGTCATCGCCTGGTGGCTGCAGGTAGTCACAGCAGTTTCACAACACTGACTAAAGTCTTCATGCCACTACAATATTGGCGGTAATATGCTAGATGGGAGTCGACTACTAGAAATACCGGAGGGCACAAGAGAGAGAGAGAGAGAGAGAGAGAGAGAGAGAGAGAGAGAGAGAGAGAGAGAGAGAGAGAGAGAGAGAGAGAGAGAGAGAGAGAGAGAGAGAGGAGGGAGGGAGGGAGAGAGAACGAACGAATGTTATTTTCAAAGGGTTAAGAATTGGGCAGCAGACCTGTCTAACATTCTGCCCTTCTTCTCTCTCTCTGCTCCCATACATTATTCAACCATGCATCACTTATGTAGCTAATCTTAACCAAAAACAGCAACAACATGCATTAAGACGCATGGAAAATATGCAATAATCAATCATACATGACTCAACACAATTGTTTTGACATGGCGATTATTAGTAGCTAAGGTAGATGTAACGTACCCAGCTGGGGGAATGTTTATAACACTAGTTGTTGTCATTTGAGAAAATTATTATTACCACTTTTTAGTGTGTGTGTGTGTGTGTGTGTTTGTGGGGGGGGGGGGGTGTAGCCTGTACTGAGACAAGTTTTCAAATAGGTTGCCACTGTATGTACAGGAAATGATGGTGTCTTTGATTTCTTGTGGAAGATTGTTCCACACCTGAGCTGCGGAGTACGCTAAGCTTGTTTTGTATAAGTCTATCCTAGGTTTAGGGACATAAATTATGCTTAGTCGTTGCTGTCTTTCGTTATATTTAAAAAGCTTGGAGCATTCTGATATAGGATCGTGTGAATTAGTTTGGCTTTATTAAAAATTAAGCGTGTGTGGAGTGGCAGTAACTGAAGTTTATGTAGGCTAGAATTGACGGCAAGCTTTTGCCATTAATCAAAACCACGGCCCCTTTTCTGGGGTGAATAACGGCGCTTTGTTATTAATTTGGAACACGCATCCCAGATTGTTGAGCAATAGTCAGAGAAAGAGAGAGAGAGAGAGAGAGAGAGAGAGAGAGAGAGAGAGAGAGAGAGAGAGAGAGAGGGCGAGAGGGAGAGAGAGAGAGAGAGAGAGAGAGAGAGAGAGAGAGAGAGGGCGAGAGGGAGAGAGGGGGAGACGGAGAGAGAGGGGGCGAGAGGGAGAGAGGGGGAGACGGAGAGAGAGGGAGAGAGAAGAAGAAGAAGAAGAAGAAGAAGAAGAAGAAGAAGAAGAAGAAGAAGAAGAAGAAGAAGAAGAAGAAGAAGAAGAAGAAGGAAAGAAAAGGACGAGGAGAAGGAAAAGAAGAAGAAGAAGAAGAAGAAGAAGAAGAAGAAGAAGAAGAAGAAGAAGAAGAAGAAGAAGAAAAGAAGAAGAAGAACAAGAAGAAGAAGAAGAAGAAGAAGAAGAAGAAGAAGAAGAAGAAGAAGAAGAAGGAGGGGAGAAGGAGGGGAGGAGGAGGAGGAGGAGAAGAAGAAGAAGAAGAAGAAGAAGAAGAAGAAGAAGAAGAAGAAGAAGAAGAAGAAGAAGAAGAAGAAGAAGAAGAAGAAGAAGAAGAAGAAGAAGAAGCAAGAAGAAGAACAAGAAGAAGAACAAGAAGAAGAACAAGAAGAAGAACAAGAAGAAGAACAAGAAGAAGAACAAGAAGAAGAAGAAGAAGAAGAAGAAGAAGATGATGACAGTGAAGGCCCTACGGGCCCAAAACTAAAAAAAACATCCATCGATCGGTCTAGTAGTCCACCGAACACTAAACCGGAAAATGATTGCCGGACCGATGCAAATGAGGCTCGAAAGGATTCTTCTTTGTTTGCGGTGAATTAAAATTGAAGTACCCAAGTATGATGATGATGATGATGATGATGATGATGATGATGATGATGATGATTCTCATCTGATATAAAGGCTCCGATCCCATCTTCCACGCCCAATAGCTGCAGTGTTGCCCTCGTTCCACCCGGATACATGAACCATTGAGGTAGTAGCTGTGTATGGCCTTACTGTGTGATCAATAACATTGAAGAACTTCCTGCTGGGCTGACCTAGGTGGGCGCGGGGGATTCCCTTACGTTACCATTTACTGAGCACACCTGGTAATGAACATCCTGTTGGGTCACCAACAACATAACATGCACCCAGTGAAATTCCCGTCCTAGGTTTAGCAAAGATTAATGCTGAATAGAGGACCAGGGGCACGTCAAGACCGGAGACACGTCAAGACCGGAGCACGGCAAGAGAGGGGACCGGAGACATGACTAGAGGGGAGACCGGAGACACGACAAGGGGAGAGCTGAGACACGGCACCGGAGACACGGCAAGAGGAGAGCGAAGACACGGCAAGAGAAGGGACCGGAGACACTGCAAGAGAGGAGAGCGCAGTTAACGATTCTTCTTCTTCTTCTTCTTCTTCTTCTTCTTCTTCTTCTTCTTTCTTCTTCTTCTTCTTCTGCGTTCATCCGGAGTTTTTTTTTCCGGACGTGCTTGCGTTGTGCCTGTTTACAGCAGAGCTGCGTTCTTGCGCCGTTAGGCCGACACATTCGACTTTTGCCGACATTTGTTGACCGGGTTAACCTTCCCGGGGGTAAACGATTCAAGCTGTGACTGTTTGCTTCAGGACTAGCGGACTAGAGCTGATAGACATCTGGCTACTTCAAGTGGCAGTCTTGGGGAGAGGCTACACCTCCGCATCTTGGTCCAATCCCTACTCCACCTGCAGGTGAAGGTCATGGAGATACGATGTATCTCCCCAGTGTGGCTCAGCCACTACTCCACCTGCACGCGAGGGTCCTGGAGACAGGTGTTATCTCTGCAATGTGACCCAGCCAGTAGGAGGTCCGGGATGGACAGCAAACTTGTTCACAAAAACAAGCATGCTGAGGTCGGGCGTCGGTCTAAACGTGCAGATATCGAAGCTTAGCTGTAAACGGGCAAATCACAACCAACGTCCGTCTCAATGAATACGTGGAAAGAGTGATAGATGCATGGGAGGGGTTGGGGCAGAATAAACAGCAGAAGCAGACGCAGAAGGATGACCAGCGGTAGCGGCAGAGGAAGCGACGGCGGAAGGAGGGAAGAAGATGAAGACGATGACGACAAGGAAAGGGAGTAGCAGAAGCAAATGTTGCGATGACGACAAGGAAAGGGAGTAGCAGAAGCAAATGTTGAGATGTCGGAGACCAATCAAACACAACAGCTGAAGTCAATCTTCCACCAACGGGACGGAGCTCAACCAAACAGAGCATAAACAACTAACCATTAACATGTGACACAAGAACTGTACCATCTGACCACGTGACGACGCCGGCCTAAAATCAGAGGACAGGTGTTCCAACCCTAGGTGGGCCATGAAACAGTTATCCACTGGAGGTGAACCAGAAAATCTTAGTTATGAACACCACATGGCGTCCCTGCGGACAGACAATCATAGGTAAGAACACCACGTGGCGTGCCTGCGGACAGACAATCATATGCATGAACACCACGTGGCGTGCCTACGGACAGACATCTTAGGTATGAACACCGCGTGGTGTCCCTGCAGACAGATATTCTAGGTATGAACACCACATGGCATCCCCGCGGAAGACAATCCTAGGTATGAACACCACGTGGCGTCCATGCGGACAGACAATCTAGGTATGAACACCACGTGGCGTCCATGCGGACAGACAATCTAGGTATGAACACCGCGTGGCGTCCATGCGGACAGACAATCTAGGTATGAACACCGCATGGCGTCCATGCAGACAGACAATCTAGGTATGAACACCGCGTGGCGTCCATGCGGACAGACAATCTAGGTATGAACACCGCGTGGCGTCCATGCGGACAGACAATCCTAGGTATGAACACCACGTGGCGTCCATGCGGACAGACAATCCTAGGTATGAACACCGCGTGGCGTCCCTGCGGACAGACAATCATAGGTATGAACACCGCGTGGCGTCTCTGCGGACAGACATCCTCGGCGGCTATGAAAACCTCGCCAGCGTACAACAGCAACGGTGACAGCCTTGTAACGACAGCTATTTCTGAATTGTAACAGAGACCAAACTGTGAAACAGAATACATGTCCATACAAGAATATTGAGGACCGGCATATCGCATGCACACTTGGAGGCCCCTATTTCTAAGTGTTCAAACTGTAGCCATCCCGCTGAACGGTTTGTCTCGTGCTGCCTCTGCAAGACATATTGATTGTCACATATAATGTGAATGTGATTAGCAAATACAAGGGCTTGATTAACTCGCACTCCCTAACTGTGCCACACAGAGGAAACCCTCATCTTCTTTAACAGTTCACTTGCGTCTATACAGGTTGGAAGGCAATTAAACACCTATCGGGTGGTCAACTAAACACATCACATTGGGTGGTCAACTAAACACATCACACTGGGTGATCAACTAAACACATCACATTGGGTGGTCAACTAAACACATCACATTGGGTGGTCAACTAAACACGTCATACTGGGTGGTCAACTAAACACATCACATTGGGTGGTCAACTAAACACATCACATTGGGTTGTCAACTAAAAATATCACATTGGATTGTCAACTAAACACATCACATTGGGTGGTCAACTAAGCACATCACATTGGGTTGTCAACTAAAAATATCACATTGGGTTGTCAACTAAACACATCTCATTAGGTGGTCTACTAAACACATCATATAGAATTGCTTACATGCAGGTAGAAAGTCAACAAAACACATATAAAATCGCTTACATTCAGGTAGATGGTCAACTAAACACATCGTATAAAATTGATTAAATGCAGGTAGACGGTCAACTAAACACATTATAATGGGCGTTCAACTAAACACATCATACTGGACGGTCAACTAAACATATCGTATAAAATTTCTTACATCCAGGAAGACGGTCAACTAAACACGCTATATAAAATTGCTTACATGCAGGTGGACGGTCAACTAAACCATCATATAAATTTGCTTACATGCAGGTGGACGGTCAACTAAACACATCATATAATACCTAAACACATCATATAAAACTGCTTAAGAAACCTCGCCGACGCAACGGAGTTCGTGCACTGAGCTGAGTTTCTCCAGACTCAGGTTTGAGTTAGGAGGAAAAACGGAGCACTTATGGGTTAAACCGTGTGCCGTGATGTTGATCCATCGACTAAACTAAACTAAACACCCAGGTAGATGGTCAATTAAATACATAACATTGATTACAAACAGCTAGACGGTCAACGAAACACATCTTATGAATGTGCTTGCATGCAGGTTGGCGATCAACTAAACACATCTTATGAACGTGCTTGCATGCAGGTAGACGGTCAACTAAACACATCTTATGAACGTGCTTGCATGTAGGTTGGCGATCAACTAAACACATCTTATGAATGTGCTTGCATGCAGGTAGACGGTCAACTAAACACATCTTATGAACTGTCGCTGGCAGACACACAACAAACCGCGGCACACGGCACAACGGCAGCGCGGTGACACCCTGGCCTCCAATGATGCGGTCACAAGAATGACGACCAGAAACAGCAGGCCCGCCTGGTAAATATCCGCGCTGGAACCGGCGAGACACGGGGCGCCAGTAACCCTGGGGTATTCGGTCGGATGAACGACCATCCGGCAGTTCTTGTTAACAAATGTCAACAGTGAGACGAACCTGGCACATCAGGGAGCTGTCACACCAAACCCGGACGTTCACACGTGACCTGGTCTGGAGGCGCAGTGCCTGTTGCTTTAGAAGACCGTTGTGGAAGTGATGCTAGGCGCTAATTATAAACATATCCCCCCTCAAAAATGCACAAGTGCGCGCGCACGCACACAATGACACAGCTAAAAGCTAATGTGCAGTGATAAGCACACCGTGTGGCCTTATTAACTGGTGTGGCTACAATATGTCATGTGTGTTAGGTTACTGGAGTCAGTCCAGACCCCTGTATGAAGACTGGACAAATTGTCCGACTCGTGTATGAAGACTGAACAAATTGTCCTGACCCCCGTATGAAGGCTGAACATATTGTCCGACCCCTGTTTGAAGTCTGAACAAATTGTCCCACCCCTGTATGAAGTCTGAACATATTGTCCGACCCTGTATTAAGTCTGAACAAATTGTCCTACCCATGTATGAAGTTTGAACAAATTGTCCGACCCCTGTATGAAGTTTGGACAAATTGTCCGACCCCTGTATGAAGGCTCGATGTACAGGTGATATTGCAGGAGCACTGAATCTGCGCCATACTGATGACGTGGTTCTCATCTCATCTCATCTCATCATGTTCCTCTTGTACCTTGCGGTGTCGAGGTGAAGTATAAACTTCGTGAGAGTGCCCGATTATGGGCTTCATATATCGATATTCCCATGGACACTGCGATTCCCTCCGTCCAACGTTTACGTGGTCGGCCTCTTCCTCTGTTTCCATCTGGTCTGTACATCATTGCTTGTTGTGGCATACTGTTGACTGGTAACCTACTTGCATGGCCAAACCATTTGACTTGCTGCTTTCTAATAAAATCTAGTGCTGCTTTAACCCCCACTTTAGTCCTGATTTCTTCATTTCTGATCTTATCTCTTCTTAATACGTTGAGTATTCTTCTCAGTCTCTTATCGGTCTCTGTGGCTAAAGGGCTTGCGAACGCGGTTTGTGAGCCCGTATACCCGGGTTCGAAACACGGCGGTGCTGGTTTTTTCGAAAAAGGTATAGGGGCCGGTCGTTCAGAAAGCAATAGCAAACTACTGAACGTAACACTTGCCTAGTACATCAACAGCAGCTGAAAATGCTGGTGTTGACTGCAACGTCCCGTAAGGGATACGCAACAAAAAATTTTAAAAAAAATTCTTCTCAGGAACCTCATTTCTGTTGTTGTGATTTTTCTTTTCTCTTTTTCTGTCATTGTCCAGGTTTGGCATTGGTAGCATAGAGTTGGTAGGAAGATTGTGTTGTAAAGTGCTTTCTTAGTAGTTACTGATACATGTTTGTTCTTTAGTATTGGTGCCATTTGTCCAATGAGTTGATTTGCCTTATTGCACCTATTTTCGATCTCGTCTTCTGATCTGCCATTTGATGATATTATACTTCCCAGGTACTTGAAACTCTTCACTTGTTTCAAGGGATGTTCGTTTAGGTGAATTGTTGTTGGTTGTTCTTCTTCATTACCTCTGTTTTGCTTGTGCTAATTTTCATGTTATGTTCCCTACACATTTCGTTTAGACTATTCATGTGGTCTTGTAATTCAGCTTCTGATTTTGCTATTAGTGCTTGGTCGTCCGCAAACAGGAGTTCTCTAATGGTTAGATTTGCAGTTGGTTCTTCTTCTGTGTTCTCATCATGTGGTATTCTTGCTATCTCTGCTTGGCTGGTTTCTTTACATATGTTGTCTATATATGTTATGAACAAGAGAGGGGACAGGACACAACCTTGTCGTACTCCAGATCTTATGGTGAAGGGTTCTGAGTGTCCTCCAGTTGCTCTCACCACGCATTCACTGTTGTTGTATAAACTTCTACATAGGTTTGTTAGATGTGTACTCACTCCATATTGTTTAAGGATTTGCCACAACTTATTTCTATCTACTCTATCGAATGCCTTTTCTTGGTCGACAAAGGCTAAGTAGAGTGTTTCATTTTATTCGATTGATTTTTCTATAAGTTGTCTAAGAGCAAAAATTGCATCTGTGCATCCTTTGTTTTTCCTAAATCCAAGTTGTGTTTCGCTTAGCTGGGGTTCTAAAGTAGTTCGTAATCTTTTTTCAAGAATTTTGCAAAATATTTTCCCAGTATGACTCAACAGTGAGTTCTGTCCGCTGAAAATTATAGACTGTCACAAGACAGGATAGATATCATTGCACGCAGGATAGATATCACTGCACGGACAGTCAAAACAAAGACAGGATAGATATCACTGCACGAACAGTCAAAACAAAGACAGGATAGATATCACTGCACGGACAGTCAAAACAAAGACAGGATAGATATCACTGCACAGACAGTCAAAACAAAGACAGGATAGATATCACTGCGCAGACAGTCAAAACAAAGACAGGATAGATATCACTGCACGGACAGTCAAAACAAAGACAGGATAGATATCACTGCACGAACAGTCAAAACAAAGACAGGATAGATATCACTGCACGGACAGTCAAAACAAAGACAGGATAGATATCACTGCGCAGACAGTCAAAACAAAGGACTTATTCTGAATAACAGAAAATTAAAGTAATGCTTATGCATCGAGTGCCTTGCCTACCGAGTAGGCGATCAAGTTTTCCACATCTTAGATCTCCAACGGTATGTATTAATTCGTGTGCTGACTCCCTTCCGTGCAGTGACACAAGACTGTCCAGAATCTTCTCATGTTATCTTCTTCTGTCTCTCTTTATACAAATCTTTCCAGTTGTCACATGTTCCAGTTTTTGTCTTCTCAGAATATGGCTTTTTTTTTAAAAATGAAGACTGCCTCTTTCTGGTGTTTGTGATAAGTTCTATGCAGCCGGTTTGGGAGGACTGATAAAATGACGGGATAAGTGCATCATTGTTGGAAATTATGTTGAGAAATAAAGGGACAATGTACGTATAAAAAATAAACTGGTTTCAAGTTGTTATCATATTTAGTTATTTTTCTACAGCCATTTGTGACTTACTTATTAACTGACCCGCGTATACATTTCATGGCGCCATCTCTCCCCTGTTCTACGAAAGGCAGACTAGCATGGAAAGGAACAGGTTGCTTCACCCCAAAAAGTCGTGGCTAAGCATGTGCGACAGCTGTAACCTATGACAGCCCTGGGTGGAAGTACCTGACCTGCGCTCTGGTGCATGATAGGTTCACGGGAAGTAGGTTTCTGGGCCACTGGTCGCCTGGGGCCATCTGTGATCTCAGGGAAGTGGAGGAACGCCTGCCGGCTGGAGGGGGACCAACTCGGTTCGGTCGTAGATGTTTGGCCATGTACGAGATGAGGGCTGGAGGCAAACCTGTTCAATGTGTCTAGTGATGTGAGACTAAGAGGTAGGCGTACGGAGTCACACACACGCACGCACGCACGCATGCGCGCACACACACGCTCTCTCTCACACTCACACACACACACACACACACACACACACACACACACACACACACATGCCCATATATGTTCAGATATATAGATAGAAAAGACAGACAGACGGATGTATGGGTGGAAGGGTTAATAGACGGACGGACGGGTATGCAGACAGGTACCCACAAAGGGAGTCGGGTGGTTAGGTAGGTAGGCACTTATGCAGACGTAAAGACGGACAGAAAGACACTAACTAACCGGCACCACACATACTAAGACAGTGAGATACACAACCTATACTAGGCTATCTCGATACACGTTCTTGCCAGAGCAGTGGCGCCTCGTGAAGACTGAGCACACACACCTACACCAAGACGTCGGGTCGGAGCTCGGTAAATTGTACGTACATGTCGGCAGTGATTTCCCTGAGTCATCATTAGATGACATGATTGACGAGTTGATTACATGGGACAAATCTCGAGCCGAGGTTCGAGTTCTGTGACTTGCATTGCGTCACCGCTTGTCGCAGCTGTAGTATTCTAGTGTCAACAGACTATTGAATAACCCTTGGTGTACACGCTTAACGACTTTGTACTGAGTAACACGGGACAGGACAGATATATATATATATATATATATATATATATATATATATATATATATATATATATATATATATATATAGGACATCTTTTAGTGAATTACAGATGGGTAGGAGATCTCAGTTTTGGTCTCTACTACGATACAAAGATGTGTGTAAGCGGGACGTGATTGCTACAGGCATTGATAATGCACATTAGGAGCAAGTCGCCGCTGAACGTGTTGCATGGAGGGCAACTATCAGAAATGGAATAAAGACAAAGGAGAAAATGATTGCAGATAAAGCACACTCAGAGCGTGAGAGACATAAGATGGTGCATGATGGTGGAAACGACCATGTTTTCACATGCATCCACTGCGGGCGAACATTTATAGCACGAATTGGCCTTATCAGCCACACTCACCACCGCCATGGTTTGTAGTTATTAAGCCTTTTTGAAGCACAATGTACCAAACTATCGTCTGTCAAGAAGGAAAGGTGCCAATATATATATATATATATATATATATATATATATATATATATATATATATATATATATATATATATATATATATATATATAAAACAATGTATTATCTTAGTGAATCTAAACACAGAAGCACAATTTACTGTCTGGCATATTTCGCTGCATCGTGTCTTACTGCAGAGTTATATACCAATTAAATAGATGAATCATACGTTGGCTAAAATACATTTACATTTCATTGTCAGTAATCCATCCATTCTCTTCACAATTACGATGCAGCGAAATGCGCCAGGCAATAAATTATACAACTTATTGTGTTTTGTATTCTGTGTTTAAATGACAGACATGGCTGTCTTGTGCAGGTCCGTGTTGTGGTAATGGGCAGCCCGCTCACCAGACAATGGCACTCTCTCTTTTACAGTAGCCAGGTCCGAGCCATCGGCCAGAGAAGAAACGTACCTTGTTACCGTCACTATCTGCATCATCATGATTATTATCTTCATCAAGATTAGTATCTTAATCATGATTAGAATCTTCATCCTAATTATCATCATCACTGTTGTCGCCGTCATTAGCTTCATAATAATCATCTTCATCACCATTCTGATCTTTATCGTCACAATCTATACCACGACCAACTACTACGGGATGTCTAGCTGATCATACATTTGAAGTACACTTGTTCCTGCAGCGAGGCGTTATCGTCATTTGGAGGTGACAGGTTCGAATACAGGTCGGTAACTATAGCTTTCAATTGTTATGTTATCTAGTACGTCCTCTAATACCTACTTCTGTCTTCTACATATGTAAGCACCAAACAGTACATGTGTGTTTATCTATGAACTGTCTTAGAGGCCTCAAAGGTTCCTCAATGGATAATTCAGTGTAATATAAAGAGTAGAAATGTACCTCATCTGCGTTCTGTTGTACCTTTAATTAGTCGACAAATTAAATATGAAATAGAAACAAAGTCACCAATATTTTGAGAATTGTCAAATGTGATGTGTGTTCAACACTACTATATGGCGCGGAAGCCTGGACAATGAATAAGCAAATAGACAGTCGCATAGAGGCCTCGGAGATGTGAATATACATAAGAATATGTTGTATATCATGGAAACAAACACAATCAAATACGAGATTCTAGAAAAACTGGGAATGAAAACAGAGTTGATGAAAGCAATAAAAAAGAGGCAAGTGAAATATTTCGGCAACGTTAAAAACAACACTCTTATAAAAATCACAAGTTGAGTTGAGTTGAGTTAAGAACCGACATCACTGCACTCAGGACATTTCCCATACGTGCCCCGTCCCCTCGTTCAACAGCCAGCGAAGAGTCACACTACTAATCGTTCCCACCGCTATCTGATTAAAAGTTCTCTTTCAATCAGACAATTGAGGGTAAGGTTGCAGGCAAGAGGGCAATAGGAAGACAACGAAACAAATAGGAAGATAACATCAAGAGATGGATGAACAGCAGACGAGAGTACAGTCAAGGCGAGAGACAGGCGGTGTTGGAGATCCACTGCAGCCATTGGAGACGGCATCCGATTGATTGAACTAATACAATACAACGTAGAAATACTACAAGCAAGGACTAATAAATAGACAACAGCCAAGTCATGTGGACTGGTCAATACATGACATACAGCAAAAGAATTAGGAAAGAAGGCAACACAATGGGAACACAACATGCAAGGCAGAAAGAAGTCAGCAGCACGTTCAGTCTGGCTTTACCTGGCGTAACACATCCCCGCCATTGGCCCAACAGTGTGGAGGTCAGATCGGCCCACGACTCTCCTGCACCAACAACGGAAAACAACTGAAATCCAGAGCAATAACTAGCCTATGATGATGGCCTCTGCTGTTGATGACGATCGGACAGCAAACGGTGGGTCTGGATTTTCACAGCAAATACTTCGACATCTGGCTTTCGCAATCACAATACAAGAACACAATGTCGAAACTGCACAAGGTTCCTCGAAACTTCTACTGTGTTCTTCGGGGAAATCACTGAAACACGAGACACATCCACACGGCTTCACAAACGCCTAGGAAGGAGAGAGAGATTAAAGGACACACTAGGCGGTATAACATGTGCTACAGATGTCATTATTATTTATAATGTTCTAGTGTGTTCTCTTATCTCTACTTCTATTCCTCGCTTCTATCAATGTCCATCAATAACTGCCAAGTAGTTCCCCGAGTTATGTCAATGACCTCAATGGTTCCTCAGCTACTGATATTAAACAGCAATGAAGCATGCACTGCTGTGACGTACTACAACAAACATCTGAAAACTGTTTCCCCGAAGAAGAGCACAGACACACTGTGGACACGTGATGCAATGACGGCAATGTTGTCTGGTAGTGTGATTGCACAAGGCAGGGCTGCTGGTATATATATGAATGTGACGGGGTGACGGCTGTTCTACTCAAACTGTGCAACAACCACAGCTAATGAACCCCGCTACTTGCATGACTGAAGCCTGGTGGAGGTGACACATTGAGATACGTGGCCCGGGTAAGGCTAATCCCTTGTCAGATAATGCCGTAGGGTTGTACAGGGATAGGAGTGTCAGACACTTCACAGCTTGCAGGGGCAGGCTGACCGGATACAGTCACTGAGGCCAACACAGAGCGCCTATTGCATCCCATGCGAAGAGGACATTTCTGATTGCCTTGCATTCTCTAGTCTTTGCCTGTCTACTTGCCAAGCCGCAGATACGCGTGTCCCTGTCTACTTGCCAAGCCGCAGATACGTGTGTCCCTGTCTGCTTGCCAAGCCGCAGATACGTGTGTCCCTGTCTGCTTGCCAAGCCGCAGATACGTGTGTCCCTGTCTGCTTGCCAAGCCGCAGATACGCGTGTCCCTGTCTACTTGCCAAGCCGCAGATACGTGTGGCCCTGTCAACTTGCCAAGCCACAGCTACGCGTGTCCCTGACTACTTGCCAAGCCGCAGATAGTGTGTCCCTGTCTACTTGCCAAGCCGCAGATACGTGTGTCCCTGTCTACTTGCCAAGCCACAGATACGTGTGTCCCTGTCTGCTTGCCAAGCCGCAAATGCGTGTGTCCCCGTCTGGCCCCGACCCACCGAGATGTCGACGCGGAAGACCCTGCCAGCAGGCACGCTACCGCAGGCATATCTGTTCCAGTCACAGAGATAGGTAATTACCTCTGCTATAAACCATGAATTGGTTAGCTAGTTACATATCCGTTTACAGGACGTCGCAGTCAACACCACCATTTTTTGGCTTTTCGTGATTTCTTGGCAAGTTTACGTTCAGTAGTTTACCATTTCTTTCTGAACGACCGGCGCCCATACCATTGAATGAAAACCAAGGCAATGTGGTCTGCTGCCAAATCGCCCCGCCCACGGAAGTGTTTCTAACGCGGTATGCGGGATTACGAATTGCGATCGTAAGACCTTAGCCACAGAGCCGGTAAAATTAATAAAGGAGACATAAATATATGATAGATAGGACACCTGAACGTCAACTATATAAATAGAGAAAAGATAAGGCACCTGAAAGTCAACTACATCAAAACGTATGCTGCTGGCACCTGGTCGCCTTGACAGATCATAGTCTGACATAGTGTTTCACAAAGGACATCATAATTACAAGCCATGGCTAAATTGTAGAGACCATGTGTTGCCCTTGGAGCCTAGTTTACTCCAGAGGAAAGGTAACACCATTACAAGCTGCAGAAGCTGCCGGATCGGCAAAGCAATGCTCAAACTGTCCGTCTGTAGGAGACTCGGTCCTAAGCCAGTTGCAGATGAAGGCTCAGGGCCTGCTCTGCCTTGCCATGACATTTTGTCGTTAAGTTGTATTTTCTCGCACAAGGATAAAGCGTGCAACATCCCAATTGTGTGCCTTCGCCCGAAGCTGTTGACACAATGTGGGGTGTCGGGTTTGATGAGCGCCGCCCAACATTGAGCGCTAACAGAAAACAGGTAGTGCCCTGTACTGTCATATCTGACTACGACCTGACAGAATAAAACACAGACTGCATTAGGAAAGGCATACGACGGCTATATGTTTATTTACAAGAAAGTCTCGGGTTTCAGACTGATCCACTGTAAGATACGTAGAGGTACCGGATGACAGCATTCTAGATAACCTGCTCCGTGCGGAGGCCTTAATCTCCGCCACAATGACCCCGAGCCCCGGGCGGAGGCCTTAATCTCCGCCACAATGACCCCGAGCCCCGTGCTGAGGCCTTAATCTCCGCCACAATGACCCCGAGCCCCGTACGGAGGCCTTCATCTCCGCCACAATGACCCCGAGCCCCGTGCGGAGGCCTTCATCTCTGCCACAATGACCCCGAGCCCCATGCGGAAGCCTTCATCTACACCACAATGACCCCGAGCCCCGTGCGGAGGCCTTCATCTCCGCCACAATGACCATGAGCCCCGTGCAGACGCCTTAATCTCTGCCACAATGACCCCGAGCCCCGTGCGGAGGCCTTAATATTCGCCACAATGATCCCGAGCCCCGTGCGGAGGCCTTCATCTCCGCCACAATGACCCCGAGCCCCGTGCGAAGGCCTTCATCCCCGTCACAATGACCCCAAGCCCCGTGAGGAGGCCTTCATCTCCGCCACAATGACCCCGAGCCCCGTGCGAGGGCCTTCATCTCCGTCACAATGATCCCGAGCCCCGTGATGCACTGTAAGAACGTCTGTCGTGTTTAAGTGTAATGACAACCCGAACGTCACTCAATTAAGTCTTCTGGCGGCTTCCTGTAATCTCTCTATCCGTCTGCCTGTCATCTATGACAGAGGTGGGAAATATTTTCTCTGCCAAGGGCCATTTTGCGGATTTATTACATCATCTGTGGGCCCACAAAAATTATCAGCTTAAAACATTAGCCTGTTATATTTGGCAAAATACTGAATTAATTCAGCCCTAATGTAGCAGCAACAACTGCTTCTCTCTGGTGAGGCGTGGGATATCATCAGGTAGTGATGATGCTACTCGCATCTGCTTGTCCAGGTTTGCGTCCGTCAGTCTGGAGCGCAGTTCACATTTTGCGATGGTCAGTCTGGAAAAGAACTGCTCCCAGCAGAGAACACAGATGCATACTTCAATGCATGTCTCCTCCTCAAAGTAGGTAATCAACCTTCGCTGATGTAACGTATATAGAAGTCAAGCAGTGGGAGGTTGTTGTACCCATCTGTCAGCTCGTCATGGCTGATGTAACGTATGTAGAAGTCAAGCAGTGGGAGGTTGTTGTACCCATCTGTCAGCTCGTCATGACTGATGTAACGTATATAGAAGTCAAGCAGTGGGAGGTTGTTGTACCCATCTGTCAGCTCGTGATGGCTGATGTAACGTATATAGAAGTCAAGCAGTGGGAGGTTGTTGTACCCATCTGTCAGCTCATCATGGCGGATGTAACGTATATAGAAGTCAAGCAGTGGGAAGTTGTTGTACCCATCTGTCAGCTCGTCATGGCTGATGTAACGTTTATAGAAGTCAAGCAGTGGGAAGTTGTTGTACCCATCTGTCAGCTCGTCATGGCTGATGTAACGTATATAGAAGTCATGCAGTGGGAGGTTGTTGTACCCATCTGTCAGCTCGTCATGGCTGATGTAACGTTTATAGAAGTCAAGCAGTGGGAGGTTGTTGTACCCATCTGTCAGCTCGTCATGGCTGATGTAACGTTTATAGAAGTCAAGCAGTGGGAGGTTGTTGTACCCATCTGTCAACTCGTCATGGCTGATGTAACGTATATAGAAGTCAAGCAATGGGAGGTTGTTGTACCCATCTGTCAGCTCGTCATGGCTGATGTAACGTATATAGAAGTCAAGCAGTGGCAGGTTGTACCCATCTGTCAGCTCGTCATGGCTGATGTAACGTATATAGAAGTCAAGCAGTGGCAGGTTGTACCCATCTGTCAGCTCGTCATGGCTGATGTAGCGTATATAGAAGTCAAGCAATGGGAGGTTGTTGTACCCATCTGTCAGCTCGTCATGGCTGATGTAACGTATATAGAAGTCAAGCAGTGGGAGGTTGTTGTACCCATCTGTCAGCTCGTCATGGCTGATGTAACGTATATAGAAGTCAAGCAGTGGGAGGTTGTTGTACCCATCTGTCAGCTCGTCATGGCTGATGTAACGTTTATAGAAGTCAAGCAGTGGGAAGTTGTTGTACCCATCTGTCAGCTCGTCATGGCTGATGTAACTGTGGCGAAACGCCAATGGCTCATGTCCTCATGCCTTCTTTTATTTTGGGTAAACTGGGGGAAACAGCTTTCGGGAACCCTCAGTTCTCTTATTCGTTCAATCACTATGGAAGATAGTTCTCTGGGATACTTTAACAACACGATCTTGGTAATAGAATAATTAGATATATGTCTTTTCTTTGGGGAAAACCTGCTAGGGCGCCTTGCACCAAATACACACGGGTTCAACTTCTGGGGGAAAAACAATGTCCGTTGAATCAAGTATGATGTCTAGACTGCCTCATGTCTATGTGACACTTCAAAGAGTGCGACAAATGAAGCGCAGCATGCTGATGGTTGAATGAAAAGGTAATAATTGGGTTTTATTGAATACTGCTAGACCTTGGTTTATAAAGATAACTGGTTGTCTCGACTGGTGAGAAGAATTGGCGAGACGGCAGTCTTGCAATATTGGGAGTAGATTGACCGTTGGCCAATCTAGCTAAGCGTCTTGTTCTTGGCATCGCCGGGGAGTGAATCTGAACAATATATCTACCCAGGGGATTGCATTTGTTCTTGGCGGCAGATGAGCTGTTGCTATCTTTCCTTCTACGGCCTGAACTGGGCATACTGTCATCTTTCTTTGGAATATAATCATTGGATAGCTACGGTATGCCGGAAGGAGGGAAGGGCTCCTTGGGGATGGAGTCCACCAATCTATGATCTATCTTCAGCAGCCCGAAGGAGTAGTATCTTCTTTTCGATTCTTGCTGGGGATGGAGAACTACACTGAGTGCCATACATCCTCACTACTATAATATTAGTTAAGGGGGAGAAACACATATCCTTAAACACACCACACCACAAGAGCTTTGTCGTGAGAAAGGCATGGTTTGCAAGGGAGAGAGAAGCCGGGAAACGAATGTGCCCAATAATAATAAAGGCAGGGTATGAGTGTGGAGAGTGAGTCTTGTATGCAAAAGGGTGCATAGGGTAGCCGACAGGACGTCTACAAGATGGAGGTCTACTCAAGCCAGGACGTAGCCAATCCAGGGGCTACCTGACATGTCAGACCCATTCAAGCAGGCCACTTATCTAATTGATTAGGTAAGCCAAAATGCATAACCAATTTATTAACTGAGGCCCAATTGGACCTCAGGATTGTGGTGCATGAGTCAGCCCGGTCGCTCACTAATCTTTGTCATCTACAGGGTCCTTCTTTTGACCGTAAAGTGAGTTGAAAGACTCGACAGGGCTTCTATGCCTAAAGCTATATGCAACTGATTAAGCCAGGGCAAGTCAGTGGCCATACCAGGTAGAATGTTTCTATTTATGAGGGAGAATCAAGACTAAAATTAAACGAGTGACAATACCGCAACTCAAGTCTTCTCATCGACTTAGGGTCGAGTGTTTGCTGATGATTCTGGTTGGACTTACGCCTAATTCCCATCCTTGTCCAGGACAGCGAAAGACTCTGAATCATTCCTTATACACAATCTGGTCTCATGATATAATTTCCCAACCAAAATTGTGCCAAGTGATCCCATGGCACTTTCCCAGACCAGATGAGTGACTATATCGTGTTGGCCACGGAAACCTGAAAGCTGTTGTTCGAACAACCTACGCTGGAAAGAGAGACCTGAAACTTTGTCCGGTGAGGTGGGTGTGAACTAACAAGACAATATTGAGATCTGTGGTCTATGATGTTCAGAGTTTTCCTGCTTCATGACTGGATTAGAGTTATCTCCTCAGTTTTTTTTTTTTTTTTAGATTTTATAGGTTCATCTGTCTTGATGTTTTTCTGTGTTGTCCTTTAGTACGGTATTAAATTCTAATTATAGTTACTGGGATGATCGTCATGTTATGTTTGTGTCAGCCAGAAATACACTGCAGGAAATAGACCCCGAGGTCGAAAGAGAGAGTGACAGTGAGTCCGGGGAACGGAGGAGGGTTGGCAGCAAAGACCTATCCCAGCCAGGGCGAAAGAATAGTTTTCAAACATTGTGACAGGAGAAATTGGGACCCTCCCCATAGCTTGTTACAGTAACGTATATAGAAGTCAAGCAGTGGGAGGTTGTTGTACCCATCTGTCAGCTCGTCATGGCTGATGTAACGTATATAGAAGTCAAGCAGTGGGAAGTTGTTGTACCCATCTGTCAGCTCGTCATGGCTGATGTAACGTTTATAGAAGTCATGCAGTGGCAGGTTGTACCCATCTATCAGCTCGTCATGGCTGATGTAACGTATATAGAAGTCAAGCAGTGGCAGGTTGTACCCATCTGTCAGCTCGTCATGGCTGATGTAACGTATATAGAAGTCATGCAGTGGGAGGTTGTTGTACCCATCTGTCAGCTCGTCATGGCTGATGTAACGTATATAGAAGTCAAGCTGTGGGAGGTTGTTGTACCCATCTGTCAGCTCGTCATGGCTGATGTAACGTATATAGAAGTCATGCAGTGGGAGGTTGTTGTACCCATCTGTCAGCTCGTCATGGCTGATGTAACGTATATAGAAGTCAAGCAGTGGGAGGTTGTTGTACCCATCTGTCAGCTCGTCATGGCTGATGTAACGTATATAGAAGTCAAGCTGTGGGAGGTTGTTGTACCCATCTGTCAGCTCGTCATGGCTGATGTAACGTATATAGAAGTCAAGCAGTGGGAGGTTGTTGTACCCATCTGTCAGCTCGTCATGGCTAATGTAACGTATATAGAAGTCAAGCAGTGGGAAGTTGTTGTACCCATCTGTCAGCTCGTCATGGCTGATGTAACGTTTATAGAAGTCATGCAGTGGGAGGTTGTACCCATCTGTCAGCTCGTCATCGCTGTTGTAACGTTTATAGAAGTCAAGCAGTGGGAGGTTGTTGTACCCATCTGTCAGCTCGTCATCGCTGATGTAACGTTTATAGAAGTCAAGCAGCGGGAGGTTGTTGTACCTAACTTTCAACTCGTCATCGCTGTACAGCTGAATGATTTTGTGCTGTAAATTATTGGGTACATCAAGTGGTTCTTCCACATTTAAATTTGTAACGGGGATGTTCAGTTCCATGTGTTTACTTTTAGATTTATTAAATTTCCAGTCCCTCCTATGTTTGCCTTGACAGGGCCAGACCAAATACTCTTGCGGGTGTTATACAGATGGCGGGCATGAGGTGCCCAGCCCCGCCCGATCTATGAACACATTCTTGTTTAAAAGCTGGATGACAGTAAATAGAGTGAGAAATGGAGGTCTGTATGGGAACTGATAGCATCAAAGGGATTTCACAACGGACACGGATCTTGGTGGGCAGTGCAAGACACTGGAACAAGGGAGAAGATCTTCCCAACGTTGTGCACCAGACCAGGAGAAGCAGACTAAGTACACACAACGCTGTACTCGTGTCACCTTCTACAACTGTGTGGTATACGTGTGGTATCTATGTCACAAAGTATGCTAACAGTCGAGCCACATGCTGAGCTATAGGCACATCACGCGTGGAGCAATAGTTATGTCACATGCTGAGCTATAGGCACATCACGCGTGGAGCAATAGTTATGTCACATGCTGAGCTATAGGCACATCACGCGTGGAGCAATAGTTATGTCACATGCTGAGCTATAGGCACATCACGCGTGGAGCAATAGTTATGTCACATGCTGAGCTATAGACACATCACGCGTGGAGCAATAGTTATGTCACATGCTGAGCTATAGGCACATCACGCGTGGAGCAATAGTTATGTCACATGCTGAGCTATTTGAGCTATAGTCACGACCCATGCTATAGTGACCTCACATGGTGAGCTATAGTCACGCCACATGCTATAGTGACCTCACACGTTAAGCTATAGTGACCTCACATTCTGAGCTATAGTGACCTCACATGTTGAGCTATAGTCATGCCACATGCTATGGTCACGTCATACGCTATAGTGACCTCACGTGTCTAGCTATAGTCACGCTACATACTATAATGATATCGCATGTTGAGCTATAGTCACGCTAAGTTATAGTGACCTCACATGTTGAGCTATAGAAACTTCACATGTTGAGTTACAGTCATGCCACATACTATAGTGACCTCACATATTGTGCTATAGTGACCTCACATGTTGAGCTATAGTGACCTCACATGTTGAGCTATAGTCACGCCACAAGCTATAGTGACCTCACATGTTCAGATATTGTGACCTCATATGTTGAGCAATAATCACGCCACATGCTATAGTGACCTTACATGTTGAGATATAGTTATCTTACATGTTGAGCTATAGTTATGTCACATGCTTTAGTGACCTTGTCAGAGTCTCACCCGAGGATAGAACGCGTTGTCTGCACCAACGCCCGACAATGCAACGCCAAGATATTATAAGCCCTACAGTTATAATGCGGCGGCCTCACTAGCGCCAGGCAGCCAGCGCTCGATAGTGTAGCGCTGGGCTATTATAAGCACTACAGGCGATAAGCGCTGAACGATGCTAAGCAGGCAGCTAGCACACAGCGTGAACCGTGAGGGGTCACGCGTGCTAAACCAAGCGCTACTAGAGAGTGTGCTGTGTCCAGTCAGACTGAGCTGGACGGTCGTCAGAGACAGACGTGTGAAAGCGGCTGAGAGTTGTTGCATAGCGTGAAAGCTAGCCTGTTTGACAGCTTGAGATGGAGTGCGTGTCTGTGTGACTTGTAAGTTGGAGTGCATTGATATCTTCTATTGTATTGATGTATTGATTACTTGCACTGTTGTAATCCATTGTATATTGTAACTTGTGATTGCGCGAAGCGTGTATTGATTCACGATGTGTGCAGTGCGCGAATAAATAGCACGAAATATCTTATCGGCGGTTAGCCTTGTGTTGTTTAGCTAGTGTAATTAAGAGCGTACTTTGTCAAGTGACGAGCCCTAATTATTGCCCAAAGCAAGACTTTGACAAGTGCGAACGTGAGGGCTCGTCCGGTTTATGAATCAACTGTTTACAGAAATGTGCCGATAGTAGATAGAATTTTTTTTGTAACAAATAGGAACATAGCGACTGCGGTCAAAATTTTGGATAAGTTAATTATAATTATTAGTGTAGAAAGCGTGTGCGTTATAGTTTAGAACATAAATATCATTGTGTGAGTTAATTTAATCAAAGCAAAATTACGTTTTTGAACTTAGAAAATTGCAACCGAGACATCAAAGTGACAAAAACAAAATGGCGGCCATGTCCTTGAATGTCATTGAGTAGTGATAGTGTAAGCGAAACGAGTGGAAAGTGTGAATAGAAAGTTGTTGAGTGTGGGGATACGACTAACAACAATACTTGACGACATACAAACCTACAAAAACTTAAGTGACATTGCATACACCACACACTTGCACATGTTCTAATTTCTCTTAGTCCAAAAAGAACAGGTTGTTTGGGGTCATCTACACCTGTCCCTCGGAAACTCCAAAATTTTTTGGCCGACATAAAGTAAAAACCAGTGCAGTTTCGGGCAGTAGTCAGCAGCCATTGCCCAACACATTATCTCAGGAGTACTTGAGTATAAAATTTTTTTTCCCTCTTTCTTATATTTTCGTTCTGCAGGCCTAAACACTAGCTATAATATTAAATACTGTAAACCTTTGAACTCAAATTACTAACAACTTTATTAATTTTGTGTCTATCGATTTCATCATACATTTTGTTCATCATGGCTAGTTTGAACGAGTACATTGAAATGGGTTTAAAAATGAACTATACTGGAGAAGAATTGAGAGCCTGGAGTGAAAAAAAATTTGCAGAATACCTCCTACAACAGGAGAAGATTAATGAACGTGATGAAAGAGCTGCCGAAAGAGCTTTAAAACAAGCAGAATTAGATAATGCTTTAAAACTTAAGCAAGCTGAAACAGATGCAGAAATAAGAAAAGCTGAAATTACATCCCAAACCAGGAAAGAAGAACTAGAAATGAATGCTCGAATTAAACGAGAAGAGCTCGAAGTACAGCTAAAAATTGAGCAGCTGAAAGCAGAAACTTCCAAAGAAAAGGAAGATAGAAAAGCTGACAAAGACCAGCCATATAAGAAATACCAAGGGCTGATTAAAAGTTACTCCACGGGTGACTGCATAGCAGCTTTCACTCAAAATTTTGAATGTATTATGGATCATTATCAGATCCCAAAGTCAGAATGGAGTATAATATATATGAGAAGTCTTTCTGGAGATCCTCTGAAAGTAATAGAGGCCATTCCAAATGACCTGAAGAAAGATTATCAGCATATTAAGACAAAAATTATGGCTCATTTTCTGCTAGATGAAGCAGGCTACAGAGAACAGTTTGGTAAATTGTCTCCTAAACCAACACAAACGTTCTCTGATTACATCTCAGAAATACAAAATGTTTTCTCTAAGTGGCTATCTGCAGCCAAGGTAAATGGTAATTTTGATAAATTGGTGGATCTTATTTTGAGAGATAAAATCATTACATCTCTCCCACCACCATTTTCTAAATTTCTATTAGAATGTCAGTGTGAAAGTATACAACAGATTGAAAGTCGGGGAGCAGGTTATTTTTCAGCCAATAAACAATGTTTCACTACTGGGTTGACGACCACAGACTTTGTAGCAGCCGCTACTTATGATAGATCTAAGTCAGTGCCTTACAACAAACAAAAGCCCTATAGGCAATCTGCTGATCAGAGTAACAAATGCAGATATTTTCATTTGCCACACATCGAAACTGATATGTGTGACCAACATCCTGGTTACATGTCTTACTTACAAAACTACATAGCAAAGCAAGACAAGGAAAGAAAAGTATACAGACGTGCCACCAAATGCTTCCTCTGTAAAGCTTTCGGCCACTGGCGTAAAGATTGTAAAGCCAAAGCCATGTCTAGAAAGGCTAATGCAGCTATGATTGATAGTTCGTCATCAGATGATGAAAGTATAGAAGATCAAAATGTAAACGCAGCACATGCTATTGATGTGTTTCAACACGACAAATGTACTGTCTGTGATCAATTTCATGAAGATGGCATTTTGACATGTGGCCATTCAATTCCTGTTACAAATGAGGAAGCCAACTTAGTTGTGAACTCCCAAGGTAAACTAAATATCCACCAGGGGTATATTAACGGTAGAGCTGCCACCGTTTTACGTGATAGTGGCAGTACCCTCATTGGCATTAAGAAAGACTATATTTTACCATCACAATATAGTGGTAAATATGTTACATGCAGAACTTTCTCAGGTAACATCGAGAAATACCCGCTTGCATGGGCATACATAAGTACACCATTTCTTTCAGGAAAGGTTAAATGCGCAGCATTGACCAATCCTTGTTGCGATGTTATCATTGGTACCCTTCCTGAGGTAAATGATATGCCACATGACAGTATTACATCCACTGTCACTTGTAACATTGATAATACCATTTCACCCTCATCACAAATCACGAGTCATGATGTATTACCACCTGTAAATGAATGTATGCATGTCAATTCGGCAACGCAACCACATGAATGTAATTGTGTAAATGTAACATCAACTTGTGGTGAGAATGATAACTGCGATATTACAAATGCAGTAAGCAGATCTACTGCCCAAATGCAAGATCGAATCGATCAAACAGAGGCTTTACAACAAATAAGTCCAGTTTTGACATCTCCTGAAACAACCAGGGAGAAGTTTATAACAGCTCAGAAAGCCGATCGATCTTTGCAGAAGTATTTTAAACTTATAGGCCAAAAGCCACTAGTAGCAAAGAATGCTAAATGGTATTTTGCTCTGAAAAACGGAATTCTGACACGGTACTATACCAAAGGTTCTAGCACTACAGAACAAACGGTGCTACCTGCAGAAAACCGCAACCAAGCATTAAAGCTAGCACATGACATACCCTTCGCAGGGCATATAGCTTATGCTAAAACAAGAGCAAGGTTACTTACTCAATTCTATTGGCCTAAGTTTCGCAGTGATACCAAACGTTATTGCAGAAGTTGTGACATCTGCCATAAGCTGGTGAAACAGAAGAAACACTTGCAAGCTGAACTGCAATTAAGAGATTCAACAAGCAGACCTTTCAAAAATATCTCTGTCGACAGAATTGGTCCTCTTGACCACATAACATCGAGAGGTACTAAATTTCGCCAGAAGCGAGTCCATCTAAAACCATAACCTCCAAAGACATCAGGGAAGTCTTTTCCCATATTCGAACTAAGTTAGGGAGCCATAACATCAATTTCACTCACTCCTCATTAGCAATGTACAGCCCCATGTCGACTGAAAGTCAAACTATTCATAAACCCATTTCATCGTATGAACATACATCATTGCTCGATAAAATCATAAAATCATGTATGTTAGTAAAAGAAGCACTACAAAAATCTGGTGCTATCTACCGACAATACGCTAACAGAGGAAATAGAACCATTACTCTGACACCAGGACAGGACGTTCTTCTCTTATTGCCAAGTGACAGACATCTTCTCACAGACTCATGGCAAGGACCTTTAAAGTGTTACGACAAATTTCGACAGTAGATTACGAACTTGCAGTTAGGGACAAACACAAAATTTTCCACATTAACATGCTTAAACCATACTACCACAGGGACGACGAACAAGTGGAGACGACAGCAAGCACAACAATAGTGGACCAGACAGACGACAACGATACTGACGAGATACCAACATCAGTCCTTGACACGACAACCAACCTACAGGACATAAAGGTAAATCCCAAACTGACTCAGACACAGATTAACAGTTGCAGACAAGTATTACAAGACTACAGTACAATTTTTTCTAACAACCCAGGACAGACAGACTTAGTGCAGCATCATATTATTTTGACATCTGACATTCCAATAACATGACAGACCATATAACAGCACTGCAGCAGACATTCGACAGGATTAGACATGGACTCACAATAAAACCATCCAAAGTTGATATAGCCTTTCAAGAAATTTCATTTTTGGGCTATAAGATCTCAAATGGCTTCATATCAACTGACGATAACATAATGTCCAGAATTTTAAAATTGTCGCTTCCGACAACCAAGAAACAGTTGCGAAGTGTATTAGGTCTTTTGAATTATTATAGACAATTCATTCCTCATTTTGCTGAATTGACCAAATGTTTTACTGATTTACTAACAAACAAACATCCAAATGTCATTGTAAATAGCGAATGTTTAAGGCCTGCATTTGCGAAAGTACTATCTTATTTTTCCAAGGAACCCATTCTAAAATTACCAGATCTTAGCACTATTTTCAGGCTAAGATGCGATGCGAGCTCCGTAGCCATTGGAGGGGTACTACTTCAAGAACACGACCAAGTGTTGTACCCGGTATACTACGTCTCCCGGAAACTGAACACCAGCGAACAAAATTACAGCACGCCGGAACTCTAAGCCCTCGCTCTTGTGTTCTCGGTACGTAAATTGTCCAGATTTCTTTTAGGTAAACATTTCATCATTGAAACAGACAATAGTCCGTTGACATTTATCACCAGGGGAACCCCAACTAACCAAAGAGTGGCCAGATGGTCCCTTCTTTTACAGGACTATAGCTTTGAAATCAGACATATCAAAGGCTCACATAACTCTCTTGCCGATCTTCTATCGAGATGTCCTGACGACTCACCCAATAGCCAGGTAACACCCGAGCACATTGCAGATGGTGTATAAACTGCAACCTAGATAGTGCTCAACACCACAGCCAATTGTGACTTCATGTCAGTTACGCTGTGTAAAACTGTGTGATAGGGAAAATGTAATTTCCCAGTGTAAATATAGTATGTACATATTGTGATTATCATGTGAATGAACGGTTCGTCTAATTATAAGAAAGTTGCAAGAATGTCATTAATAGTGTAAATATATATTATCATTATAATAACGACACCATAAGTGTCACAGGACAGTACTACAGGACCCAAAAAGACTTACTGAGCTTGAACAAGTACCAAGCAATCCTGAGTACAACTATAAAGATGGTCCACGACGTTTTAACAAGTATGAGTGATGACCGTGACAACCTAATCTAAGAATATGACGGAAGAAGCTATCCTACCACTGATAACAAGATCTGGGTACTCCGTATATATACAGTCTAACGCAACGAGAGACCTTAATGTGAGTGTGCGGCAACATCTTTACACTTCCGTTATATATTTATATTACTTTCATAATAATGTACCATAATAAAATATTTGTAAATTGATGACAATTGTATGTAAATTCGAGTATGAAACATTTCCATATACAAAATTGTATATGTCGATTTTTGTTAGATGTAATCTCAGCATCGTAACTTGATTGACTTTTTCACAAAAGTGACCTTTTTGTGCACTTTTGTCAGAGAGAATCAAATTATGACACTAAGAAAGAAAATGGTACCTGTAATTTATTTTGTTGAAAGCATGATGAAATTATTGTCCCTAAATTTTGTTACATAAACAAGGGACATAACTAAAAATTGTTGGTGATGCGTAAATATGTATTGAAACTACCATGTTTGCCTAATAGGTATCACGTCAAGAGGACGTCATGTGTACATGTGAAAACTTGCCAAAACTGAAGACCTTCATCGGGCATTCTATTACATAGGGATAGATGTTCAATGTCGGAGTTATAGGTAGATACTCACAGACTCACCTGTTTATTTGTAATTTTTCTTTTTGGTGGAGAGGTAGGGCAAGTTAGCCGTAACTACCGGACTGGCTGTGTCTCAGTGAGGTAAAAACCATGGAATTGATTGTACCTGACAATTATGCTGTATGGATAGGCATGGGGATCATATACATATTGCTTACTAATCACCTGTACATATTAGAACTAATCAGAGCTATGTCAGATAAAGTGCAAAGTTCGATTCTGACAAGATAAAGAACAGCGAAATAGAGTACATGAAAGGAAAACCTTTCATGAAATTAAAGGGGGGGGGGGGGGGGAGGATGTCAGAGTCTCACCCGAGGATAGAACGCGTTGTCTGCACCAACGCCCGACAATGCAACGCCAAGATATTATAAGCCCTACAGTTATAATGCGGCGGCCTCACTAGCGCCAGGCAGCCAGCGCTCGATAGTGTAGCGCTGGGCTATTATAAGCACTACAGGCGATAAGCGCTGAACGATGCTAAGCAGGCAGCTAGCACACAGCGTGAACCGTGAGGGGTCACGCGTGCTAAACCAAGCGCTACTAGAGAGTGTGCTGTGTCCAGTCAGACTGAGCTGGACGGTCGTCAGAGACAGACGTGTGAAAGCGGCTGAGAGTTGTTGCATAGCGTGAAAGCTAGCCTGTTTGACAGCTTGAGATGGAGTGCGTGTCTGTGTGACTTGTAAGTTGGAGTGCATTGATATCTTCTATTGTATTGATGTATTGATTACTTGCACTGTTGTAATCCATTGTATATTGTAACTTGTGATTGCGCGAAGCGTGTATTGATTCACGATGTGTGCAGTGCGCGAATAAATAGCACGAAATATCTTATCGGCGGTTAGCCTTGTGTTGTTTAGCTAGTGTAATTAAGATCGTACTTTGTCAAGTGACGAGCCCTAATTCTTGCCCAAAGCAAGACTTTGACAACCTCACATGTTGAGCTATAGTCACTACACATGCTATAGTGACCTCACATGTTGAGCTATAGTGACCTCACATGTTGAGCTATAGTGACCTGAAATGTTGAGCTACAGTCATGCCATATGCTTGTAGTGACCTCACATGTTAAGCTATAGTGACCTCACATTCTGAGCTATAGTGACCTCACATATTGAGCTACAGTCATGCCACATGCTATAGTGACCTCACATGTTGAGCTATAGTCACGCCACATGTTATAGTGACCTCACATGTTGATATATAGCGACCTCACATTTTGAGCTATAGAGACCTCACATTTTGAGCTATAGAGACCTCACATTTTGAGCTATAGAGACCTCACATTTTGAGCTATAGTCATGCCACATGCTATAGTGACCTCACATGTCTAGTTATAGTCACGTCATGTGCTATAATGACCTCGCATGTTGAGCTATAGTCACGACACGTTATACTTACCTCACATGTTGAGCTATAGTGACTTCACATGTTGAGCTATAGTCATGCCACATGATATGGTGACCTCTCATGTTGAGCTATAGTGACCTCACATGTTGAGCTATAGTCACGCCACATGCTATAGTGGCCTCACATGTTGAGCTATAGTTACCTTACATGTTGAGCTATAGTTATGTCACTTACATCAGATGTTGAGCTACAGTTATGTCACATGTTAAGCTATAGTTACCTTACATGTTGAGCTATAGTTATGTCACTTACATGAGATGTTGAGCTACAGTTATGTCACATGCTGAGCTATAGTTACCTTACATGTTGAGCTATAGTTACCTTACATGTTGAGCTATAGTTATGTCACATGTTCAGCTATAGTTATGTCACATGTTCAGCTATAGTTATGTAACATGTTGAGCTATAGTTATGTAACTTACATCAGATGTTGAGCTATAGTTATGTAACTTACATCAAATGTTGAGCTATCGTTATGTCACATGTTCAGCTATAGTTATGTCACATGTTCAGCTTTAGTTATGTAACTTACATCAGATGTTGAGCTATATGTCACATGTTCAGCTATTGTTACGTCACATGTTCAGCTATAGTTATGTAACTTAAATCAGATGTTGAGATATAGTTATGTCACGTGTTCAGCTATAGTTATGTCACGTGTTCAGCTATAGTTATGACACATGTTCAGCTATAGTTATGTAACTTACATCAGATGTTGAGCTATAGTTATGTCACGTATTCAGCTATAGTTATGTAACTTACATCAGATGTTGAGCTATCGTTATGTCACATGTTCAGCTATAGTTATGTAACATGTTTAGCTATAGTTATGTAACATGTTCAGCTATAGTTATGTAACTTACATCAGATGTTGAGCTATAGTTATGTCACGTGTTCATCTATAGTTACGTCACATGTTAAGCTATAGTTATGTAACTTACATCAGATGTTGAGCTATAGTTATGTCACAAACTGAGCTATAGATATGTCACATGTTGAGCTATAGTTATGTAACATGTTGAGCTATAGTTATGTCACCTGTTGAGCTACAGTTATGTACCATGTTGAGGTATAGTTATGTCACATGTTCAGCTACAGTTATGTCGCATGTTGAGCTATAGTTATGTAACTAACATCAGATGTTGAGCTATAGTTATGTCACATGTTGAGTTATATTCATGCCACATGCTACAGTGACCTCACCTGTGTAGCTATAGTGGCCTCACATGTTGAGCTATAGTTATGTCACATGTTGAGCTATAGTCACGCCACATGCTATAGTGACCCCATCTGTTGAGCTATAGTCATGCCACATGCTATAGTGACCTAATATCTTGAGCTATAGTTATGTCACATGTTGAGCTATAGTCACGCCACATGCTATAGTGACCTCAAATGTTGAGCTATAGTTATGTCACATGGTGAGCTACAGTCACGCAACATGCTACAGTGACCTCACATGTTGAGCTATCGTGACCTCATATGTTGAGCTGTATTCACGCCACATGCTATAGTGACCTCACATGTTGAGCTATATTTATGTCACATGTTGAGCTACAGTGGCCTCACATGCTGAGCTATAGTGACATCACCTGTTGAGCTAAAGTGACCTCACACGTGGAGCTGTAGTCATGCCACATGTTATAGTGGCATCACATGTTGAGCTATAGTTGTCACATGCTATAGTGACCTCACATATTGAGCTACAGTTATGTCACATGTTGAGCTATAGTTATGTAACATGTTGAGCTATAGTTATGTCACCTGTTGAGCTACAGTTATGTACCATGTTGAGGTATAGTTATGTCACATGTTCAGCTATAGTTATGTAACATGTTGAGCTATAGTTATGTAACTTACATCAGATGTTGAGCTATACTTATGTCACATGTTGAGCTATAGTTATGTCACATATTGAGCTACAGTGACCTCAAATGTTGAGCTATATTTATGTCACATGTTGAGCTACAGTGACCTCATATGCTGAGCTATAGTTACATCACATGTTGAGCTATAGTGACCTCACATGCTGAGCTATAGTTACATCACATGTTGAGTTATTTTTACCTTGGTTGAGTTATAATTACCTCACAAGTAAAGCTGACATCTTCCCATCCCATAATTCAAGACTTCCTTTGTGTTATCTTTTAACCATTAACCTTTTCAGCCATTACAATATGTTAACGTTTACTAATTGTCCATGATTCCCAGTAATACATTACAAAGAGTTCTACACAACACACATGAATTCTGTTTCTAGGCTTTTATCCCAAAGACTGAATGCACAGGATGGGCTGTGTAGGTAGGAGACAGAGTGAGAAGATGTTGGGTTATGTTGGGTGGGCTGGACAAGTAACACAGAAGATGATCAGCGACTGAACATATGTAAGATGGAAGTACATGATCGCTGGCATTGCCTAATACATGACATGATAACCAATTTTGATTGCTCGTCTACATCAGTGCTTCCCAAATTGGTGGTCTGCGGACCGGCACGGTCTGTGAGCCCTTCTTTTCCGGTCCGCAACGTGAGTTGAAAAAAGTAAGAAAAAAGTTAAATATTTTCTCCTTTGAGTATTGTGTAGAACTTTTTAAAAACAAGATTGTCCTTTTCTCAAAACATTATATCAGCACCGTTTTTATGGTGATTTAATTTTAAAATAAATTGAGCCTGCAGCCGTATAGCCCAAAGAGTATTTATATTTAAGGAGAAGCGAATCATTGGTTCAATGGGAAAGTTAAAAATAGTAACCAGCTGAGACCGATACTAAAAGCCAGCCCGGTTGACGACATTTGTTTGTTGACGACGTGCGTTTCTTTTGTTTCCTATGTGACGAAAAGTGAGAAAGATGCACATTATAATTTGCTGATTGTCATAAGATGCAGAACATACGTGATTTTCGTTGTATGATTATAATGTGTTTTGCCATCGTCTGAGCAAGTGAAGGTGTTAGATACATCTGCCGACGTCATTTATTTACAACAGGAACCGTTGCTATCCACCATTTTAACATTTTAATATTAAAATGTATATTGAGGTCGTATAAAATTCCAGATTACAAGGAGAAACAATTTTTAAATGGCACTGGTCAATGGTGCAAAAAAGAAAATTTTATGACGGTCGGCGAAAGTGAAAAGTTTGGGAAGCACTGGTCTACATAACATGAACACAAGCATACTTACATTGAGCTAGGCTTCTGGCAGGACAACATTTTCAAATCACTTAGGGACATTTCTGCTGTACTCTTCACAAAACTATGAATCAGTGCCTGAAGTGACCTCTGTCAAAACTATGAATCAGTGCCTGAAGTGACCGCTGTCAAGACGTCTGTTATTTGGCAAAGACTTTCACATTACAAGGTCCTGGCTATATGAATGTTGTTTTTTGTGATGCCTGTTAATCCAATGGCAGAGTGCAGAATGTTATAGAATTACACAGTGAATGGGCAGGGAATTAGTGTGCAAATATTCCAGGTAGATTGGCGCGAACTACACAGCAACTGATGAACATCTTGAATGCTGAAGTGTCGACTGTATGCTATTATCCTTGACTCCAATGAATCCTTTATATAAACATGTGTTTCCCCCCAGTAATGGACTTTTAACCTGGATGCAGTTAGACTGGCCTCTTTTTTATGAAAGCGTATCCCATACAAATAATTCACAGCACCTGACCAATGCTCTTCAGACTGCCACAAGTCACGAACCAACGAAGAATGGGACTTCCCTAGAAAAATGTCAACTGTGCTGGTCTTCATTGGGCAATTTCATGAACATGTACAGGAAGAGTGTCCCACCTGGTGACTCGGTGATCATCAACAACCACGATTCAGCAACACTGTCCTTTATCATACACTAGGATATTTTACGCTAGAACATTGCACACTTGGATACTGTAGGCTAGGATACCATACGCTAGGATACTGTATGCTAGGATACTGTACGCTAGGATATTGTATGCTAAGATATTGTACACTAGGATATCATACACTATGATACTGTATGCTAGGATATCATAGACTAGGATATCACACACTAGGATACCGTACGCTAGGATATCATACACTAAGATGCAGCGGTGTCTACGTGGGCCTCAGCACACAGGCTGATGAAGACCGCTGTAGTGGAAACGTTTGCTTCTTCTTGCTGTCCTTTATTCAACACAACCTTGGCTGTAGATGGAAATGTTTGACTGATGATCTCATGACTTCCAACTGCACTGAAGGAACAAATACTCTTGATGACATTCCATGGCAACATGGTCTAGCAGGACATGGCACACTCCTGGTGGCCTGTTACACAGCATGATGACAACGTCCACTGTTGTTTGTTACTGCCATCTTACCGTACATGGAAACATCATTACTCAGCGATGAACCTGGAATGTCAGGATTGTGAAACAGCAAACACTACCCCCTAGCCACAGACAATTTCCATGACAATGTCTGCTTCTTGAGGCTGCCCTTCTTACAGGACTCATCCGAAATATTGGAATACAAACTCCTGGCACAGACCAGCCATGCCAATTTCAGTGGAAACTGCTTCTTGAGGCTGCCCTTGTTACAGGACTCATCCGAAATATCACAATACAAACTCCTGGCACAGACAAGCCAAGCCACAGCCAGTGGAAACGTCTACCTTCTTACAGGGCATTTACCAAATATCAGAATACAAACTCCTGGCACAGACAAGCCAAGCCACAGCCAGTGGAAACGTCTACCTTCTTACAGGGCATTTACCAAATATCAGAATACAGACTCCTGGCACAGACCAGCCAATCCATTTTCAGTGGAAACGTCTCCTGCTTGTTACTACATTCCCTATAAATTGGAACTCTGTACTTGACAATGCAAATTCTGCCTGTAAAACAACCTACTATTAAATTCTTCAGCACAATTATCTTGAAGCTCATTGAAAATTCAATCTGGTAAACAGATCATTAAGGATATTTTCTGTGGACAAGCCTACTTAATACTACTGTGTTGAATCCAACGGGATATAGACATGTCTTGTTTTTCTACATAAGCACAAACTGGCAGTAAAACTGCCTGCTGTTAAATTCAACACCACCATTGCCTAGGCACTTGTCTCGTGCAGAGACTGGTCGAGACAGTTCCCATGGAAGTGCTCACTGCTTGTTAGTCTCCCCCACCCGACTCTATATGCAGATTTATTCACAGCTCGCAAGCTTCCTTGATACTACAACATATATGCAAATGTATTCATCCATTGTTACGTGAGATGACAAAAACACAGTACTACATTAACTGACGAATCAATGCACTATACCAGGCTAACGAGGTCAACCCTATACTTTATTCAGCAAAAGAAAGAGAATTTTGTTGTACTGACATCCAGCGGTGCCCGAGGAGTATGACGTGCATGAATGTGTGTCCCCTGGGAGATGAGGTGGCACAAGAAAGCAACTCAACAGTGCAAGCCACTTGAGAAAGACTGGTGAAGGGCTGATTTGATTCAGAATGGGACATTATTGTTGTCAACCTTCAGGTGATACAGTCACTGGCTTTTGTTGTCAGACGTGGGGGATAGAAAGTTGCTGAGGCAGATCCGACCAGGCTAGCACGCTGCCAGCTAGTAACAATAATCCATCATTGCTGGTCTGCCAGCAGGCCAGATAACTAGATGCCGAACTGGGTCCACACAATGGAGCTTCCCACACTCAACATGATGTTCAACGGTAGGGGTGCTACAAATGCAGGACGTATGAACATATCATGAAGTGCCATGCCAACTGGCACAGGCGAGCAGGCGTCATCCTAGGTTCTCCCATAGTAGTAATACAATGTTGGCCCAGGTATGCATGTTTGTCCAGAATCACTCTGACTGTATGCTAGGATAACTCAGTGAGTGTTCCAGTCTCCTCCCATCATCACATCAGGAGAACCTCATGAGAAACAGTGCCCAAACTTGTCAGCAACCATCAGCATTTAAATGTACTTGTCTACATCAGAGTCACAACTACTATATTATATCATGAGGAGAGACAGACAGACATGCAGACTGACAGACAGAGAGTACACAACCTTCAGCTTCCATAAATACATGCTGTGATTGATACATGTACCCTAGTTAGTGGCATGCATTTGTGGACATGTTTTAGTGATGAAATGTATCTCAACAAGTATCACTCAGTTACAAAAGGCAAGCGCTGCAGCAAGGACAGTGAGCCAGGCAAAGGGCTGCCCACAGACAGGCATGGCCAACAACAAAACAAGGACAGTGAGCACCACACCACAGTGTATCAAACACATCTGGTCTTGTCCCAGATCTCTCTTTGTATCCTAACTCTGAGGGTCTCATAAACACACAGGAGGAGGATCAGAAGTAGAACAATAACAACAGCAGTGACATCAAACAAGACCAGAAATAGAACAATAACAACAGCAGTGTCAACAAACAAGATCAGAAGTAGAACAATAACAACAGCAGTGACATCAAACAAGATCAGAAATAGAACAATAACAACAGCAGTGACAACAAACAAGATCAGAAGTAGAACAATAACAACAGCAGTGGCAACAAACAAGACCAGAAGTAGAACAATAACAACAGCAGTGGCAACAAACAAGACCAGAAGTAGAACAATAACAACAGCAGTGACATCAAACAAGACCAGAAATAGAACAATAACAACAGCAGTGTCAACAAACAAGATCAGAAGTAGAACAATAACAACAGCAGTGTCAACAAACAAGACCAGAAATAGAACAATAACAACAGCAGTGTCAACAAACAAGACCAGAAGTAGAACAATAACAACAGCAGTGTCAACAAACAAGATCAGAAGTAGAACAATAACAACAGCAGTGACATCAAACAAGACCAGAAATAGAACAATAACAACAGCAGTGACAACAAACAAGATCAGAAGTAGAACAATAACAACAGCAGTGACAACAAACAAGACCAGAAGTAGAACAATAACAACAGCAGTGGCAACAAACAAGATCAGAAGTAGAACAATAACAACAGCAGTGGCAACAAACAAGCAAGTACTTACAGGCTACAGGCTGTTGTACTGACAAGGAATCCCTTGGGTCCAAACTTGCAGTTAGGGCTGACACCATAGAATGAGTGGTTGGTTCTCCTAATAGACAAAAACTCAGTTATGATCATCTCTGTTGTTACATTTCTGTTCTCTCCTTCATACAAATATTCTATTCAGCCAGTTATGATTATAAATTCAACAGGTAGGGTGGTACACAATGAACAAAAATTATTTATCCCTATGACAAATATGGCGCCTATTGTCTGGAAACTTTGGCTTTCTGTGCGCGCGCACGCACGCACGCACACACACACGTGCGCGCACACACACACACACACACACACATATATATATATATATATATATATATATATATATATATATATATATATATATATATATATATATGTGGCAAAATATGGCTGCCCACAAAAGTTTGTCCACATAGTGCGGCTATTTTATGATGGTATGCAGGCAAGAGTACAGGAAAATGGTGAACTGTCTGAGCCCTTTCCTGTCACTAATGGAGTGAAGCAAGGATGTGTTCTGGCACCAACACTGTTCAGCCTTATGTTTTCAGCTATACTGACGAATGCTTTTGAGAAAAGTGATATTGGAATAGACATCAACTACCGCATGGATGGAAAGTTGTTCAATCTCAGAAGACTGAAAGCCAAAACCAAAACTAACAGCGACACTGTCAGAGAACTGCTGTTTGCTGATGATTGCGCTCTATATGCCAACTCAGAGGCAGACATGCAATACAATGTTCAGCTTTCTCATATGCCTGTGCCAACTTTGGGCTCAATATCAACTTGGAGAAGACTGTAGTTATGTACCAGCCAGCTCCAGGGAATAATCACACCGTGCTGAATATCAAGGTGAATGGTCATAGTTTAAGTGTTGTGGGCAAATTCACCTATCTTGGCAGCACTGTGTCACAAGCTGCCACAATTGATGATGAAGTGAAGGCAAGAATCTCCAAGGCCAGCGCGGCCTTTGGCAGACTGTACAAGAATGTATGGGACAGAAATGGAATAAGCCTGCAAACAAAGCTGAAAGTCTATAAAGCAGTTGTATTATCTACACTGCTATATGCTTGTGAAACATGGACTGTTTACCAGTGAAATGCTAGGAAATTAAACCACTTCCACACAGTCTGCCTAAGGAAGCTATTGAAGATTAAATGGCAAGACAAGATCTCAGACACTGAAGTTCTAGAAAGAGCATCCATGCCCAGTATCCACACTCTACTAATGAAAAATCAGATTCGCTGGGCTGGTCATTTAACTCGTATGCCAGATCACAAGCTCCCTAAACACATTTTTTACGGTGAACTGCGTTGTGATAAACGCTCCCAAGGAGGCCAGAGGAAACGTTATAAAGACACTCTGAAAGCTTTTGGAATTCATCCTGACATCTGGGAGACTGCTGCTAAAGACCATAATTCATGGCGTACATCATTACATAAGGGTGCAGTCACTTGTGAAGCAATCAGGACTGCAAGAGCTGTGAAGAAAAGGCTGGACAAAAAAACCACTGCAGGAGATCCTCCTCCTGGAACGTCAAGCATTCTTTATCCGCATTGTCAAAGAACATTTCGAGCCAAAATAGGCCTATCAGCCATCTTAGAACTCAAACTTTGCCATGTCTTGTCTCGCATAGATACCGTGAGGCCTATCTCGGAATCTTCATCATCATTCTCACTCATCTTGTATAATACACCATATTGTTAACATAGTTAGATACCAGAGTTGTGTCATGAATTCAAGACGAGGTTTGAAAGGGGTAACGTCCCTTGGATGTTAGTGAGAGAGATAGTGATCCAAAGGCTGAAAGGGTTTGGTGGACTGAGGTCAATATGTCCAAGGGCTAAAGACATCCCGTTGTTACAGTGTGATAGCAGGTTCCCCTCACCCCAGGGAGTGTTATGACATTACTCCATACTTTCAACCCCACTAGATGAAATGAATGGTCATCATCATTCTTGATGGACAAACAACATATATATATATATATATATATATATATATATATATATATATATATATATATATATATATATATATATATATATATATATATATATGCTCAGGACTCCATTAGAAAGAGCTATAGAGGTAAAAACCTATCTGTACTTATGCTTCATAGACTGACTGGCACCCTGCCGTCTTGACAGATGATAGTTTGTAAAATGGAGTTATACCTCTCCATAACACAAAGCCTGGGAGGAGTTTAGAAACCATGTGTTGCCCATGCAGCATGATCCCTCTCTCTGCCTGTCTAGTTTACTCCAGAGGAAAGGTAACACCAATACATCTGGAACAAGACAACCTGAAAAAGCTGCCGGATCAGCAAAGCAACACTCTAACTGTCCGCCTATCGGAGCTTCCATCCTAGATCAGTTGTCAACCAAGGCTTAGAGCCTGGTATGCCCTGCCATGACATTTAGTCTTTAAGTTGCACTTCCACACACTAGGGTTAAGGCTTGTTCCCTCCCAATTGCACTCCTCTGCCTGAAGCTGTTAGCACAATGTGGGGTATCGGGTTTAGTGAGCGCCACCCAAGATTCGGCACTAACAGACAGCAGGTAGTACCATCAATTGTCATACAATAGCTCAGTCATATCTGAGTAAGACCTGACACCCTTCATAGACTACACAAAAACATTTGACAATGTGAAACATGAGGGAAATAATCAAACTACTAGAGCAACTAAACATTGACAGCAAAGATCTGCAAATAATAAAAACACAAGTATTGGCAGCAAACAGCAGCTATAAGAATCAACAACCTGGTAGGAACATTTCATTGTATAAGGAAGGGCATCAGACAAGGTTGTGTAATGTCTCGTGATTTGTTCTCATTGCACAGTGAACATGTAATGAGATCTACAAAAAATATGCTAGTTATCGGGGTTGGTGGACATAATGTAAATAACTTATGTTATACTGATGACACCGTCTTGATAGCAACAAGTCAGAAGCATCTACAGGAAAAGATAGATACAGTGGTTGTAGAAAGTGAAAAAAATTGTCCTTAGCTTAAGTAATAGAAAGACAGAAGTCATGGTGATATCAAAGAAACAGATTGTGCCTAAATATGCAATTAAAGTAATTGGTGTTATTTTGGGCCAAGTGCAGAAATTCAAATATATAGGCACGTGGATAATATCAGATGGAGGATGCATTACAGACATAAGGAACAGAATAGGGCAAGCAAAATCTGCATTCTATCATATTACCAACTAATAGTATACCACAACAAGCACTGATGTACATACTAAATAGAAGCAGAAGAGGCTGGCCATGTAAACGATGGACAAGGGGAATAGCAGTCCATGGGAATCTCCATACATGAAGCCCATAAACAGGCCAAAATTAGCAATTTTGACATTTTGAGGACAATTAAGTCACAAAAACAACTTATCACAAATATCAGAAAAAGACAGTCATCATTTGTTGACCACATTATGAAAAGACAAAAACTGGAACGTGTTGTGACATCTGGAAAGATTTGTGGATGGAAAGAGGGATAGAGGAAGACAGCAGGAGAAAATTCTGGACAGTCTTGTCTCATAGTACTAAGGGAGTCAGCACACGAACTGGCACATGCCGTTGGAGATTGCAAGATGTGGAGAAGCATGATCACCCACGCCAGTCAGCAATGCACTGGATGATGATATGCAACCAGAGTGATTTACAAATATCGGGACATGTATTTCTAGAAAGTTCTGCCTATCTATTGTTACGCCTGACCCGCCGGGAATGAAGCATCAGTATAAACCACTCGAGAGAACCTCGTGTTGACAGACTCCTTTCAGAAGATGACAGCCGCTGTGTGAGCATTCAAACCATGTATTCACAGGAATCTTGGCTGTTCTTTGTCATAAGAAACACATGATTGCAGTCGTTGGGGCATGGCTGTCAGGCATGACAAACTTTCATGGTGCACATATGAACAGTGAAAGCATCAAATAGGCAAAGGTCATCTGGTGACAGATATGACCAAAAGTCTGAAGTGAGGGATTTTGTGTATACTAGGTTATGGCATTATGGTATCAGACAACCACAAGACTGAAGTGGGGGATGTTGTATATACCAGGTTATGGCATTATGGTATCAGATGACCACAAAACTTATGCGAGTGATGTTGTATATACCAGGTTATGGCATTATGGTATCAGATGACCACAAAACTGATGTGAGTGATGTTGTATATACCAGGTTATGGCATTATGGTATCAGATGACCACAAAACTGATGTGATGTTGTATATACCAGGTTATGGCATCAGATGACCACAAGACTGAAGTGAGTGATGTTGTATATACCAGGTTATGGCATTATGGTATCAGATGACCACAAAACTGATGTGAGTGATGTTGTATATACCAGGTTATGGCATTATGGTATCAGATGACCACAAGACTGAAGTGAGTGATGTTGTATATACCAGGTTATGGCATTATGGTATCAGATGACCACAAGACTGAAGTGAGTGATGTTGTATATACCAGGTTATGGCATTATGGTATCAGATGACCACAAAACTGATGTGAGTGATGTTATATATACCAGGTTATGGCATTATGGTATCAGATGACCACAAGACTGAAGTGAGTGATGTTTTATATACCAGGTTATGGTATTATGGTATCAGACGACCACAAGACTGAAGTGAGGCATTTTGTGTATATTGGCACCTTGCCGTCTTGACAGATGATAGTTTGTTACATTGTGCTTCAAAAAGGCTTAATAACTACAACCCATATCAGTGGCGAATGTGACTGTTAAGGCCAGTTCGCGCTGTAAATGTTCGTCCACAGTGGATGCATGTGAATACATGAACATTTTCACCATCATGCACCATCTTACGTCTCACACGCTTGGTGTGTGACTTATCTGCAATAATTATCTCCTTTGTCTTTATTCCATTTCTGATATTTGCCCTCCATGCAACACGTTCAATGGCAACTCGCTCCCAATGTGCATTATCAATGCCTGTATCAATCATGTCCTGTTTACACACATCTTTTTATCGTAGTAGAGGCCGACCTTGAGATAGTTAGTTAGTTAGTCGAAGGATCATCCTCATTGCACATTGAACCATTCAGTCCGTAAGTGCTCGGATCCCCTCAGCAAATCCTGCAGCATGTAGCGGCTAACGACACCAGTTCTGTGTTGGTTTATCAATCTTCTTTGGCTTCCTGCATAGTGTTCTTGTTTGGCCACACCTCTTTTAATTTAGGTCTCTTACCCACCTGTAATTAACCAAACAAGATGTCCTTTGGTATTCTACCATCATCCATCCTCCTAATGTGTCCTATCCATCTAAGCCTACGAAGACAGCATGGAATATACCGTCACACAACCTGATCTTTCCAATACTTCAGTATTTGTGATTTTGTCTTGCTACTTAATACAAAGTATTCTTCGCAGACACTGCATATGAAAGCTGTTCAAACGTTTCTCTTGGTATGAGTAAGTTGTCCAAGCTTCACTGCCATAAAGAAGAGTACTAAGGACACAGGTCTGATAAACAAGGACTTTTGTTTTGGCAGTAAGCTTCCTGTTCTCCCAGACTCTTTTTCTTAACCTGTTCACTGTTGTTGCAGCCTTACCAATCCTGATGTTGGTTTCCTGATCTAGGGATAATTTGCTATTTACCTCTGATCCTAGATATGTAAAATGGCCTATCTCCAGTTCGGCGTCGTCAATAAAGATTGATGGTACCCCATGTGCACCTTGGGACATAATCTGTGTCTTCTTTTTGCTAATTGTTAAATCAAATTCAGAACAAGCATTGGAGAATGCAGATAGTAGACATTGTAATTCTTCCTCAGAGTGGGTCGTAATTGCAGATCATCTGCAAAAAGCAACTCTCTGATCAGTACCCTCCTAATTTTGGTCTTGGCCTTCAATCTCTGAGCACTGCAGAGGCCGCCATCTGAGCATGAGTGAATGTATATACCACCATCCTGATCACTAAAGGCATATTTCAGTAGAAGTGAAAAGTATATTCCAAAGAGGGTGGGAGCTAGTACACAACCTTGCTTAACTCCACTCTTGATTTCAAACTCTTCTGAAGTTGCACCATCAAACTTGATTATACCCTTCATACCTGTGTGGAACGATTCCACAATGGACAGAAGAGTTGGTGGGCAGCCAATCTTCTTTAGTGCCTTGAACAGACCCTCACGACTGACCAAATCAAATGCCTTTGTGAGGTCGATGAACGCAATAAACAGTGGCTGATTCTGTTCACTGCATTTTTCTTGCATCTGTCGCAATGAGAATATCATATTAATGGTAGACCGGTTCTGTCGGAAGCCACACTGTGATTCGGGGTAGACTTGATCTCCCAGGACTTGAAGTCTGTACAGAACAATTCTGGCAAATACTCTGCCAACAATACACAGAAGTGAGATACCCCTATAGTTGTTACAGTCGCTCCGATCTCCCTTGTTCTTGTACAGTGTTATGATGCTTGAGTCTTTGAAATCCTGTGGGACTTGTCCTTCTCGCCAGCATAGCTCTATTAGCTGGTGGATCTGTAGAGTGAGTGTGTCTTGCCTACTCCTGATAACCTCTATTGGAATCCCATCCTTACCTGGAGCCTTGCCAGATGCAAGTTCATGTATAGCACACTTAATTTCTGTTATGGTGGGAAGCATGTCCAGGTGGTCAGAGTTAGCAGGGCCTCTATGGCGTTGAGGGCATCATCCGCTAATTTAGTCTCACTTGAGTAAAGCTCCATATAGTGCTCTACCCATCTATCCATCTGCTGTTTCTTATCAGTGATGATTTCTCCAGTCAAGGTTTTCAGTGGTGCACTTCTTTTGATCATTAGACCACAGGCTTTCTTTATCCCTTCATATATGCTTCTGATGTTTCCTTTATCACTTGCATTTCAAATGGACTCTCATAACTTGATCCAATAGTCATTTGCACACTGCCTGGCAGCCTTTTGCACATCCTTCCTAGCTTGCTTCAGCTCACTGAGAGTGTTATGCATTGTTCTTTCCTTGTTTCTTAAGAGAGCTATCTTCTTTTTATCAATCAAGGGCTGCAGTATTTGGCTGTTTTCTGCAAACCAGTCCTGCCTCTTATGATCCACAGTGCCGTAAACCTCTACTGCTGTTTTGTAAAGAGTTTCCTGTGTTTATCCCACTTTTCACTTACTGTACAAATTTCTGATGTAACAGAGAAAGCGCCTTCAAGTTGCTATTGAAACTCAAGGCACTTTTCAGGATCATGAGTGTTAATAATATTAATCCTGGGGCTAGATTTGTGTTTAGCTGTGTAGATTCTCTTTGATCTCAGTCTAACCCTTGCAACAACCAAAGAATGATCTGTATCACAGTCAGCACTGTGGTAACTTTGAGTTAATGATGTTTGGTTCAGATGTTGTCTCCGTGTGATGATGAAGTCCAGCTGATGCCAAAGGCCGGATCTTGGATGATTCCATGTGACCTTATGCAGCTCTTTTGTTTTAAAGATGGAGTTTGTAATACATTGGTCATTTCTGGTGCAATACTCCAACAGCCGTTGCCCATTTTCAATCATGCAACCGATGTTGTATTTTCCAAGGCATACTGGCCATGAACTCGAGTCCTTGCCCACACGAGCATTGAAATCACCGAGCATATAAATGTAGTTGGATTTTGGAACTGCCTTAATCACAGAGTCTAGCTCCTCATAGAACGACTCCTTCACATCAACAGAGGAAGCAAGTGTCGATACATATGCAGTGATAATGGTGGCAAAACTACAAGAGGTTGCCAAGCGCAGGGATAATAATCTTTCATTTCCTCCTGCTGGAATTTAAATCATTCCCAGTAGCGAAATCTTTACTGCAAAGCCCCCCCACCATGTTACCTTTTTTCTGCCTGCACTCTACCCTTCCAAAAAGATGTGTAATTGTTTTCCCTGAGCGACCCTTCCTCAGCGAGGCAAGTCTCCTGCAAGCCAGCAATATCAATGTTAAGACGATTGAGTTCGGCATCAATCACAACCATTTTTCTCACATTGCTAATATTCGTCAGGTCAGTGGAAAATCCTGGACACTTGGTTCTTATGTTCCAGGTTGCAAGCCATAGCTTGAGGTTTCTATTTTTATTTTTATTAGTGCCTGGTGCATTGGTTTATCAGCCTGCGATTCAGATTTTGTCCTAGCCCCAAGCACCCATTGAAGCAGGCAGGCTGTGATGGATCAGCACCCAATTGGCCAGGGCCTGCCCAGCTTAAGGCGGGCGGTAGCTGATCAGTGACACCTGTAGGTGTCTCCCACCGTCAGAGGCAACCCGGGGCGTCCCATGTCTATGCCAATTGACAAAGACTTATCTGTAACTGCTACCTCTCGCTTTGATTCTGAGACAGGTTAAGACCAGGAATGGAGTTATACCTCTCCACAGCACAAAGCCCATAATCAGGCACTCTCACGATGTTTATACTTCACCTCGACACAGCTAGGTACAAAAGGAACCTGATGAGATGATGAGATGAGACAGCACAAAGCCTGGGCTAAAATATAGAGTCCATGTGTTGCTCATGCAGCATAATCCCTCTCTCGGCCTGCCTAGTTCACTCCAGAGGAATGGTAACACCAATACATCTGGAACAAGACAAGCTGCAGAAGCTGCTGGATCAGGCAAAGCAATGCTCTAACTGTCTGTCTGTCGGAACTTCGATCCTAGACCAGCTGCCAACCAAGGCTTAGGGCCTGGTCTGCCCTGCCATGATATTTTGTCTTTAGGTTGCATTTCCTCGAACCAGGATAAAGCTTGTAAACTCCCAATTGCGCTCTTCAGGTCGAAGCCGTTGGCAAGTCTGAAGCGAGGGATGTTGTATATACCAGGTTATGGCATTATGGTATCAGACGACCACAAGGCTGAAGTGAGGAATGTTGTGTATACCAGGTTATGGCATTATGGTATCAGATGACCACAAGGCTGAAGTGAGGGATGTTGTATATATCAGGTTATGGCATTATGGTATCAGAGACTTAAGTGAGGGATGTTGTATATACCAGGTTATGGCATTATGGTGTTGTATGACTACAAGACTGAAGTGAGGGATGTTGTTGTATATACCAGATCATGGCATTATGGTATCAGATGACCAAAAGTCTGAAGTGAGGGATGTTGTATATACCAGGTTATGGCATTATGGTATCAGATGACCACAAGGCTGAAGTGAGGGATGTTGTATATACCAGGTTATGGCATTATGGTATCAGACAACCACAAGGCTGAAGTGAGTGATGTTGTATATACCAGGTTATAGCATTATGGTATCAGACGACCACAAGATTGAAGTGAGGGATGTTGTATATACCAGGTTATGGCATTATGGTATCAGACGACCACAAGACTGAAGTGAGTGATGTTGTATATACCAGGTTATGGCATTATGGTATCAGACGACCACAAGACTGAAGTGAGTGATGTTGTATATACCAGGTTATGGCATTATGGTATCAGATGACCACAAGACTGAAGTGAGTGATGTTGTATATACCAGGTTATAGCATTATGGTATCAGAGCCTTAAGTGAGGGATGTTGTATATACCAGGTTATAGCATTATGGTATCAGACGACCACAAGACTGAAGTGAGTGATGTTGTATATACCAGGTTATAGCATTATGGTATCAGACGACCACAAGACTGAAGTGAGTGATGTTGTATATACCAGGTTATGGCATTATGGTATCAGATGACCACAAGACTGAAGTGAGTGATGTTGTATATACCAGGTTATGGCATTATGGTATCAGATGACCACAAGACTGAAGTGAGTGATGTTGTATATACCAGGTTATAGCATTATGGTATCAGACAACCACAAGACTGAAGTGAGTGATGTTGTATATACCAGGTTATAGCATTATGGTATCAGACAACCACAAGACTGAAGTGAGTGATGTTGTATATACCAGGTTATGGCATTATGGTATCAGACGACCACAAGACTGAAGTGAGTGATGTTGTATATACCAGGTTATGGCATTATGGTATCAGATGACCACAAGACTGAAGTGAGTGATGTTGTATATACCAGGTTATGGCATTATGGTATCAGATGACCACAAGACTGAAGTGAGTGATGTTGTATATACCAGGTTATGGCATTATGGTATCAGATGACCACAAGACTGAAGTGAGTGATGTTGTATATACCAGGTTATGGCATTATGGTATCAGATGACCACAAGACTGAAGTGAGTGATGTTGTATATACTAGGTTATGGCATTATGGTATCAGACAACCACAAGACTGAAGTGAGTGATGTTGTATATACCAGGTTATGGCATTATGGTATCAGACAACCACAAGACTGATGTGAGTGATGTTGTATATACCAGGTTATGGCATTATGGTGTCACATGACCTGTTCTCTTCCTCAATGTTTTTTCTTTCTTGTCACAGAAATCTCTGGCATACATTTGTTATTTATTTTGAAAAATGTAACTTTTCCCTTAAGGGATTATATGTATATCATCATCATGTGCTGTGATGTTGGTTCTTGGCTTAACTCAACTCGTATCGTTCACGTTCCATGATTCACTGTCATACAGCAGAGCACATTCAAAGTACTCACTTTCTGACATTCAATGATAGTGACATATTGCATAAGATATGTTTCATTTTCTGGCATGCAATGTTTGCTTGGCCTATTCACATGAAACTTCAAAGTACTATAGACTATAGGTAACCAAAGACAATTTTGATTAATGACATGAATACCACAATCAGATTGGATCAAATGGACAAGGTGTAGACAGAACTACACATAATTCAGGAGCCAGTCCTTTTTTCTCAGGAGCCTGCACATTTTTTTTCAAATGTGGGCAAAGAGCGAGACCAAAAATTCAGGAGGCAATCACAAATGTCCATGTGCCATGGCGACCAGGCAACTGTATTTGTCCATCCCTGAACACGGGTTATGAAGAGATCATGGTAAGACAAGGTTGGAGCTAATGAATGACAATTGACAGTGAATCAAGGTATCACAGGCGGAAGTGTTTTGCCACATAAAAGAATACATAAAGCAACATGGGTATCACCAGACCACAATACAGAAAATCAAACTGAACTTTCTGCATTAACAAGAAACGGAGATCATCTCCACACGAGGTGACAGTTTCTGGAGGTGCAGATGTAGCTTCAGATCACCATCTGCCGTTAAGTAAAATTAAGTTGAAACACAAGAACTTATAGAAGTGGAAATCAATGCCACATAGGATATCCCAAAAACTAAGGAGCAGTTTATACTACCAGGAGCCACAGGAGAGAGCTGCATGTCAGAACTGCATGAATGGCTGGTCAACTACCTAAGAAGAGCATGACCGTCCATCGAACCATGATGTAATAAGTAATCAATGATCAAAAGACAAGTTGTATACATAGAATATGAACATTTCAATGAACAAAAGACGAGTTGTGTGACATAGAATATGGACATTTCAAGAGGGAAACGGAGCATGTATGGCAATGTTGGATGTAGATTCTTATATTCAGCATTCAGAATCAGTGAAGCACATTATCTGCGACTGTTCCTCTGTGATGTTCATTCTTACATTCAGCATTCAGAATCAGTCAAGCACATTACCTGCGACTGTTCCTCTGTGATGTTCATTCTTATATTCAGCATTCAGAATCAGTCAGGCCCATTACCTGTGACTGTTCCTCTGTGATGTTCATTCTTACATTCAGCATTCAGAATCAGTCAAGCACATTACCTGCGACTGTTCCTCTGTGATGTTCATTCTTATATTCAGCATTCAGAATCAGTCAGGCCCATTACCTGTGACTGTTCCTCTGTGATGTTCATTCTTACATTCAGCATTCAGAATCAGTCAAGCACATTACCTGCGACTGTTCCTCTGTGATGTTCATTCTTATATTCAGCATTCAGAATCAGTCAGGCCCATTACCTGTGACTGTTCCTCTGTGATGTTCATTCTTACATTCAGCATTCAGAATCAGTCAGGCACATTACCTGCGACTGTTCCTCTGTGATGTTCATTCTTACATTCAGCATTCAGAATTAGTCAGGCATATTACTTGTGACTGTTCTTCTGTGATATTCATTCTTACATTCAGCATTCAGAATTAGTCAGGCACATTACCTGCGACTGTTCCTCTGTGATGTACATCTTACATTCAGCATTCAGAATCAGCCAAGCACATTACCTGCAACTGTTCCTCTGTGATTCATTCTTATATTCAGCATTCAGAATCAGTCAAGCACATTACCTGCGACTGTTCCTCTGTGTGCGTCGAGCTGAAGCGCTGGGGATAGGTGACCCATGGTCGTAAAAATCTTCCTGGTATCCCCCAATCCTGAACCGAGCTAGCCTCACTTCCTCTGGCTCATCAGGTTGAGACACCGCTCTGCCGTATCTGACTTCTGGTCGAAGAGTGGACATTCTGGAGGCAGTCTTTTTCTCACTCTTGGTACCTCCCTGAGGAGCAGAAACGTCCAGTGATGACAAACTGTCAATCAATATTGCTGGCTTGTCTTTCTCATAAGCTGCAGAGTTTCTGACAGGCTCAACCAAGGCAGGTCTAGACATGATGTCTGTAGCATGTAGTCAAGTCTATCTCCCAGAGAAGTTTTGCACTAATGTGATAACTGTCTGTCCTCCATTGTCTTAAATCTAGCCACATGAGAGAATTGCCTGGCTTTAATCCTATAAATTCTAGTTTAAAGTGATAATTGTCTTTGTGTTCATCATCGAAATTCAAAAAAGCCGGTACTGAATTAGTTTTCTCATCTGTGACAAAAATTTTAACACAGACCTCGGACTTGTATGTCTTTCGATAATCTCTGAAATGGAAAATAAAAGAATAGAGTTTAGACAAAACTTAAACTCTAACACAACTATGAACAAAAGGATAATAAGCACATATTGTATGTTGCCCCTGGTTTGTAAAATGAAGGCATAGTTTGTGTATTTACAAAGAGAAGTGGCTTTAGATGCATGTGCCCACCACTTCTAACTTGAAAGGGACCAGGTCCAACACTAGCTGTGGATGACTTTTACTAAATAAAGAACCCAAGCATGTTCTACATCCTCCTGATTCCAGGACAGTACAATGAATGTTGCCTTGGTCTTCCCTTGGTTCTATATTCAGATTTTTTAAAGTTTTTATTGGGAGTTGATCAGGTTTCATTCTCATGCTATCTTCATCATGAGGTGCCAGGTCAATAAGTGTGGGTAACCATGGTTCTCAATTTCACACGGTCCTCAGTCTTGGATCAGCTGTGTGTTCTTGTTGCAGTTATGCCAAATAACCAAGCCATCCAGGTAGTTATTTCTTTGTCTTCCCTCTTCTTCTTCTTCTTCAGCTTTCCGAGCCATTGAGGTTCTTTGCTGCAAATACAATCCGTCTCCATTCGTCTCTCTGGTGGACCTTCTCTTGCCAGTCGTTGATTCCAAGTGCTTGTAGGTCTGTACATGTATTATCTCTCCACCGTCTTCTTGGTCTACCTCGGGGTCTACGGTCATTTATTTCCTGAGTGTAAGCGAGTTTTGTTTCCCTATTATCTTCCATTCTTTCTATATGCCCCAGCCATTGTAGTCTATTAGCCTTCATGATACCAGTGATTAGCGGAGACTTAAACAGATCATAAATGTCTTTGTTACTTCTTTTTTTCCACTCTCCACTTTGTGTATCCCTAATGAGTCCAAAGATGCGTCTTAAAATTTTTTTCTCAAAGGTTTGTAACAAGGCTTCGTCTCCTTTCGTTGTACTCCAGGTTTCAGAGCCATACAGCACAACTGGTCTGATCAGTGTTTTGTATATTGTGATTTTGGTGTTACGAGATAGCGCCTTTGATTTTAGTAGATGTTGTAGTGCATAGTATATCTTATTTCCAGAGTTGATTCTAGTTTGTATTTCTTCCCTTATGATGTTGGAGCAGTTGAAGATTGTACCCAGGTATTTGTATGTTTCCGTTTTTTTAATGGTCATATTATCTATTTGTATGTGGCCAGAGTTTTTAGCCATTCCGTCTCTTGAAATTACCATATATTCTGTCTTATCTTGGTTGATAACCAGCCCCATCTGTTGGGCTTTTTCCTTTAAGTGAGTCAATATTTCCAATGACTTTTGTTCACTTTGTCCTATAATATCTATATCATCTGCATAACCAAGCAGCTTGGATGTTCCTCCAATATCACATTCCTCCTTTATCTTCCTTACAACTTTCTCTAGAGCCAGATTGAAGAGTAGCGGCGATAGTGCATCACCCTGTTTCAAGCCAGATGTTATTTGGAAAGGGTCTGATTTCCTGCCTTTATATGTTACTATATTATAAGTATCTTCCATGCATAGTCTGGTCATGTTGATTAACTTCCTTGGTATTCCAAATTCCTGCATAGCATTCCATAGACTATTCCTATGGACACTATCATAAGCCTTTTTAAAATCCACAAAAATGTTATGGAGATCTCTTTTATATTCCCAATGTTTCTCGGCTATTTGTCGTAAGATAAATATCTGATCTATTGTTGATCTGTTTTGTCTAAAACCTGCCTGGTAGTCACCTAATATGTCTTCTGAATATGGTTTTAGTCTATTTAGTAATACTGCGGATAGTATCTTATAGCTTGTGGACAGTAGTGATATTCCTCTATAATTTCCACATTGGAACTTGTCTCCTTTCTTAAAGATAGGTATCAATAATGACTCTTTCCAGTCATGGGGTAATTCTTCTGTCCTCCAGATTTTTATTATTAGTTCGTATAGCTTTAGATGTAATGCATGGCCACCTGCCTTTATAAATTCAGCAGCAATTCCATCAGTCCCAGTTGCCTTATTGTTTTTAAGTCGTGTGATTACATATAGGATTTCTTCAAATGTAGGTTCTTCAATTTGTGGTTCGCATGTTAGAACCTCTTCCTGTGAGAAAATGTTACTTGGAGCTTCACAATTTAGTAATTCAATAAAATATTCTTTCCATGTGTTGCACATTTCCTCATTGGTATTTATCATATTCCCATTTTTGTCTTTTAAACCATATGTGTTTTGTTGGTGCCCTCGTTTCATTGACTTCAGTTCTTTAAAAAAATTTCTGGATTCATTTTTCTGGTGATTAGTTTCCATATCTTTGATTATATTACTCATATATTCTCGCTTCTGCTGTCTGACTATTTTTGTAGCCTCTTTACATTCATTTCTATAATGCTCTTCCTTTTGGATGTTATTGATGTCATTTAACCATACATGTCTGGCATTCTTCTTCCTAATGACTGCTTCTTCACATTTTTGATTGAACCATCTGTTCTTTCTATGCGTGGTTAACACACCGAGACATTCTCTTACTCTCATTAAATTCAAATTATACTTGTTATGGTCAATAGCATATACAGTGGAGTCTGGATAAGTAGAAGTCACAGGGGCTGAAGGAATTTGTTCTACTTATCAGAAGTTCTACTTATCCAGACTGCACACATATTTACACTAATACATGTGTACCATGCAGTAGCATTGAGTAAAATGATTGTACCACTTAGGAAACACAGGTAGTGAACAAATAAATAGCAATACAATATCAGAAATGTTGAAATGTTTAGTTTTGAAAATTTCGAAATTAATTAAAGAAAAAGTCTGTGATGTTGCTTTGCTTCTTGACTTGTGAAAAATGTCTTCCCATTGCCTGTTTAAAGGCATACAATGGTGAGACTGCATCATCAGAACATCCATTCTGCATCATGTAAATGTCAATTTTGTCACCTGATGCCAAAATATCTGACTGCGATACAGGTTGTGCTTGCAGCCAACAGTCATCCTCATCATTAGAGTCAGGGCTGGGAGGGTCTGTTGGTTGAATGACTGGCATACATGGCCCTATAATATCAGTGCTCGAAAGAGTGGCACTAATAGAAACATCATTGTCAATGTTCACAAACTCCTCTGGATCAATCTTCAGCTCTTTATACAATCTAGCAAGTAATGGCCCCATTGAAATGTCAGTAACATTGCTCTCACTGCTCGCTGATGGTGTGGAATTCTCATTTACAGAGACATCTACCGCAGGTAAGAAGCCAGCTTGTCTAAAGCAGTTTGCAATAGTTGCTGGTAAAACTCTGTCCTATGAAGATTTTAACATAAGAATAGCATCAAGAAGGGTTATCTTGAAATCATTACAAATGAAGTCAGCACCCATATGACCCACAAGTTTTGACATCATTGTGGATCTATAAAGAACTTTCAGATTTTGAATGATACCTTGATCACAAGGCTGAAGTGTTGATGTGGCATTAGGTGGCAGAAAAAAAAGCTCTGTTGCCTTCAGATTGTTAATTTTTGTGTGGGCTGAACAATTGTCAACAATTAAAAGAACTTTTCTTTGTTTACACACCTTTGAATAATCAAATTCTTGTAGCCACTCATTGAACAGTTCTGATGTCATCCATGCCTTTGATTCGGTTCTGTAATTCACAGACAATGTTTTCAGGCCTTTGAAACAACGAGGATTTTTAAATTTTCCAATCACAAAAAAAGGCCATTTTTCACTACCATCCATATTGGAACACACAACCACTGTTATTCTTTCTTTTGATTTTTTCCCCCCATGACACTTTTCATTTTTGAAAGAAAATGTTTTATCAGGTAGCAATCTAAAAATAATCCAGTTTCATCGGCATTAACTACATCCGCAGAATTATATTTAGCTAAAGCAGGTCTGAGCACGTCTTCTATCCATAAGTGAGTCGTTGCTTCATCGATTGACTGTTTTTCTCCCCACACATTCTTGTAAGTGATGCAGTGTTGTTTTTTTAAATGATCCAACCAGCCAGCACTACAATTCCAGTCTGTCTGACCTCCAAGACATGCAAATTCTTCTGCTTTCGCAATAAGTAAAGGCCCATTTACTGGTACATTTGCCGATCTAATAACAGTGAACCATTTTAAAAGGGCAGCATCAACAAAATCACACACAGCAGTTCTTCTAGCTCTCTGCCTATCACTATCGATTTGACATTCGAAAAACAATTGTTTGTAGCGGCCTTTATGCTTCAAAATGCCAGAAAGTGTCGATGTTGGAATACCAAATTCTCTAGCTATATCCACTTTCTTCTTCCCATTATGTTCAACCTTTTCCAACAGCTCAATCTTTCTTTTTAAAGTCAAAGTTTTAAGCTTTCGTCCACTAGCAGCCATTGTTGACATGAAGCAACATATTATGTGCGAGATTGTTCTCCGGGCCGACTAAAAATACACATTCTTTCCCGAAACAATTTTTTTTGGGGGGTGTGAAATGAACAGTTCGACTTAAACGTGGACATTTATGTAGTCGGTAATTCATTTTTATGTTCGACTAATCCGAAAATTCTAGTTAACCGAATTTGACTTATCAGGAATTATTATACAAAGATAAAGAAGGACCAAGCCAATAACGTCGACTTAAGCGAAATTCTAGTTAACCGAGTTCAACTCGACTCGACTGTGGACTCGACTGTAACAGTTAGGTGGGTGATACACTGCAGATAAATTGTGAGCACAAATCTCGACGGGTTAGGCTGCTACTGTCATTGTGAGGTGTATTATGTACCTAAAGTATATGCCATTATCTCTGATTTTGGCTAAGATCCACACAAACCGCAGTTAACTCATTAACAATACTGTATATATCTTGTACACACACATTAATGCACGAACATGCACGCACATATAAACTAAAAATAATTCAGGAGCCAGCTGCATTTTCTCAGGAGCTAGCGTATTTTCTGCAGCCAAACTGATTGAAGAATTCAATCAATTTGGCTGCAGAAACAACTATTCCAAAATTAAAGAAGGTGGGTCGTAAGAAATGGATGAAAGAAGAAATTTTACACCTAATGGAAACAAGAAGACTCAACAAAAATAATTCTGCCAAATATGAAGAAATTCACAGGCAAGTCAGAATATTATGTAAGAAGGCAAAAGAAGCACGGCTTGAGGAAAAGTGCTTAGAAATTGAAAAACAACACAACAGTCAAAATACCAAATTAGTGCACAAATGAATTCAGGAAATTACTAATAAAAGAACAAGTACATCAACAGGCTGTCTAAAAACTAAAGATGGCAAAATCATAATAGAAAAAGTTCAGATTATACATGTATGGACAGATTATGTGAAAAACCTTTATGAGGATAACAGAGACGAACAGTATGATATTACATTTAATAATGAAGGACCGCCAATTTTGAAGATGGAGGTTCGAAATGTTCCTAAGCATATGAAAGCTGGCAAGGCCCCCGGTGCAGATAACATCACAACAGAAATAATTAAAGCTTTAGAAGAATATGGACTAGATCAAGTCAGCAGACAGCTGAACACATTATATGATACTGGAGATATACCTTCCGAATTATGTAGTATAATGAGTCACATCACCAAGATTTTGCTAAGAATTATCATGCAAAGAGTGAGAAAGAAATTACAACCTGAAATAGGGGAAGAACAATGTGGATTTGTAGAAGGAAAGGGTACAGTAAATGCTGTGTATATGCTGTGAACAGTTAATGAACGTGCTATAGAAGTAAACAAGGATGTACATCTTTGCTTTATTGACTACACAAAGGCTTTTGATAGAGTCAGACATGTCAACATGGTGGATATGCTTGCAGATCTACAAACTGATGGGAAAGACATTAGACATAAAAAACATATATTGGAAACAACAAGCTGCCATAAGGATTGATAATGAAGTGGGACAATATCAGCCTATTAAGAGAGGTGTTAGGCAGGGATGTGTAATGTCTCCAGATCATTTTTCCCTGCACAGTGAAAATATTTTCAGAAATGTGGAAGATATAAATGGAATCAGCATTGGATGACGAAACATCAATAACAGATATGCAGATGATACAGTATTGACTGCAGACAATGCGCAGGATCTGCAACAATTAGTAGATGCGGTTGTTGTACACAGTGAGCAACTGGGGTTAGAATTAAATTGTAAAAAGACACAGGTTATGGTCATCACTAGGAAGAACGAAGTACCACAATGTAATATACAAGTAAATGGGAATATTCTTCAACAAGTGAATCGGTACAATTATCTCGGAACAGTCATAACATCTGATGGGAGATGCCTTGAAGAGATTAGAACAAGAATCGCCATGGCGAAAGTAGCCTTTAGCAAGATGAAAAACATTCTGACCAATAAAAAGATGTCAATTGAAACAAGAAAAACAGTGTTGAGGGGATACATAGAGCCTGTTCTTTTGTATGGATGTGAAACTTGGACAATGTGCAGTCAAGCTGAAAAACATCTGATGGCTGCAGAAATGTGGTTCTGAGGAAAATGCAAAGAATACCATGGACAGATAGAAAAACCAATGACCAAGTACTACAGGAGACAAATGAAAATCGTAAATTTATTAGAGAAATTAGACATAGACAGTCAAATTTTTTGGACATGTTATGAGAAGAAATGGATTAGAGAACTTAGTGACTACTGGCAAGATCGAAGGGAATAGACCAAGAGGAAGACCGAGAGGAAAACCTGGATGGCTTGGCCATATGGCATGGACGAGACAGGAACACTAGTTGATCCACGACACTGGTGACTGAGTTAAATGGCAAGTCATGACCGCCTACGCTTTCCGGCATGGCACATGATTGATTGATTGATGGGCTAACATTGTTAGAACTGAATTTGAATATTCAAATAGCTGGTTTAGAATGTCCAGGTTGCACCATGGAGATGGTGTAGCAAAACTGACTAAATCTGTGCACTTGGTGTGGTGTAGCTATTTGTGTCATATGTCATTGAAATTTATAAAAAGAGTTCTTGCACGTTACATAGAACCAGTTTTAACATACGGCTGCAAATTCTGGAAAATTAGTAAGCAGGCGATAAAATCCCTGGAAGCTTTGGTTTTAGAGAAGAATGCTGAAAATTAATTGGACAGCCAAAATGAGCAATCAGGATGTTTTAGGGGAAGCTGAGTCACAAAGAGAACTTATCACAAACATCAAAAAGAGGCAGTCATCGCTTTTTGGCCCCATTATTAGAAGACAAAAACTGGAACATGTAACAACTGGAAAGATTTGCAGAAAAAGAGGCAGAGGAAGACAGTGTGAGAAGATTCTTGACAGTCTTGTGTCATGGCATGAAAGGGAGTCAACACACGAATTGATCCATGACATCATAATTTATGGAGAGGCAAGATGGCCCATGCCATCCAGCAAGGCACTGGACGATGATGAGTTGCACATCCTTTATATTGCAGTAAACCTCTGCATTTTTTGGCTGTTTGCGATTTCTTGGCAAGTTTGCGTTCAGTAGTTTGCCACTGCTTTCTTAACTACCGGCACTCGACTGTAATAAAATACCAGCGCAAGGCGGTATGTTTCCAAATCACCAGCAGTGTTTCAGACGTGGTATTACTATTATGAACGGTATTAGTATTACAAATGGCATTTGTAACTCTGCTCACCAATCTCAATAAAACTCACAACAACAAAACAGCTTCTGACAAGCTCAAACATTTATTTTCATTTCTTTCCAGCAACAGTAAACCTTGGGCAATCTATAATACTGGAAATGTGAATATCTGGCACTCTTCCGAATAACGGTCCCAAATTATTTACTGTAAAAAGCATCCCTTACTGGGCCTCATTAGGTGATTATGCACATTCTGGGGCGAAATGCTGATTCAGGGGTGATATGTACAGTTATTGAGTGTGTGGTGTACTGCTAGACCGATCAATGGATGCAATCAACGTTTTTGGGCCTGGAGGGTCCTCACTGTCGTCGGAGTGTATATTTTGTACGTACATATTTCCACATATAACTGATAGGTATACACTCTAACGACAGTGAGGGCCCTCCAGGCCCAAAAACATTTATTTTATCCATCGATCAGTCTAGCAGTCCACCACACACACAATAACTATACATAATAAATAACGGTAACAAATTATTTATTGTACGTACATATTTCCACATGTAACTGCCAAATATTATTGGTACGTATTTCGATTTTCTCAGTTCTATATTTTAGTTCGTAGTGTTTAATACATTTATTATATCAACTAATGGGGTCTTCTTCTTCTTCTTCTGCGTTCATCCTGAGTTTTTTTTTGGATGTGATTGCGTTGTGCCTGTTTACAGCAGAGCTGCGTTCTAGCGCTGTTAGGCCGACACATCCGACTTCTGCTGGCATTTGTTGACCGGGTTAACCTTCCCGGGGTAATGGGGTTTTGTAAGGGATACTTTTTAAAATAATTTGGGACCGTTATTCAGAAGAATGCCGAATATCTTATTATCTATTCCTAGCTATCCGGTTCCGGCTCTGTCGCAAAGGAGTTACGGACGCAGTCATGTACCTGCATACCCCTGTTCGAAATAAAGCTGCAGGCGATTTGGCAGCAGACCACCTTGCGCTGGATTTTTTACGAAATGGTATGGGTGTCGGTCGTTCAGAAATAAATGGCAAACTACTGGACGTAAACTTGCCAAAACATCACAATAGCAGAAAATGCTGATGTTGACTGCAACGTCCTGTAAAGGATATGCAACTGGACTAACTTAAATTCTGGCAGTAGCTACACACTACACAGTAACTACACACTACAACTACACAATCAGTTCAGTACAAGTTCAAGAAAGACAAACAGAAGAACTCAAGAACTAGAACTCAAGAAGAAGTTGAAGAAGTGATCCCTCGAAACAAAACTTAAACTACTAAACTCTAAACTCTAAACTCTCCATAAATTGAGAGGCCATTCTATAAGATATTTAAACTACAGTCAGCTTAGTCTACTTGGGTGGAACTGAGCAGATTGTCGAGCAGCGTGGGGTAAAGTGAACAGTAATTACTAATTATGCTAGAACATAAACCTCTCACCGTGACAAGGTCCAACACAGGTCCAGCCACTTGTGATTGTCTTACCATCAGTAGCAGACAGCCGGAAGTTGGCGTTTTCTTGTTGTATGAGCAGGAGAGCTGCACAAGTGGGAGGTTATTTGCATGCACTTTACAGGACGGCGCAATCAACCCCAACATTTGTATCTGTCTGTAATTTTCTAGGCCATTTTTTAAGTTCAGTAGTTTGCCATTTGCTTTCTGGGCGACACTCTTGGTGTTTATCCATCAAGAATGATGATGACCATTCACTTCATCCAATGGGGTTGAAAGTTTGGAGCCGTGAGTTCTAAGATAGCTGGTAGGGCCTATTTTGGCTCGAAATGCTCTTTGACAATGTGGGCAAAGAATGCTGGACGTTCCCGGAGCTGGATCTCCAGTGGTTTTTCTGTCCCAGCCTTTTTTTCCACAGCTCTTGCAGTCCTGTTTCCTTCACAAATGACTGCACCCTTGCGTAATGATGTACGCCACGAATTTCGGTCTTTGGCAGCAGTCTCCAAAGTGTCATGATGAATTCCAAAAGCTTTTAATGAGTGTCTTTAAAGCGTTTCCTCTGGCCGCCTTGGGAGCGTTTACCACAACGCAACTCGCTGTAGAAAAATCGTTTAGGGAGCCTGTAATCTCGATCTGGCATGCGAGTCAAGTGACCAGCCCAGCGAATCTGATTCTTCTCTAGCAGTGTGTTCATACTGGGCATGGACGCTCTTTCTAGGACTTCAGAGTCTGGGATCCTGTCTTGCCATTTAATGTTCAATAGCTTCCTAAGGCAAACTGTGTGGAAGTGGTTTAATTTCCTAGCGTGTCGCTAATAATACGACTGCTTCGTAGACTTTCAGCTTTATTTGCAGGCTTATTCCATTTCTGTCCCACACATTCTTGTACAGTCTGCCAAAGGTCACGCTGGCCTTGGAGATTCTTGCATTCACTTCGTCATCAATTGTGTCAGCTTGTGATCTGCCAAGATAGGTGAATTTGTCCAGAACACTTAGTCTTTGACCATTCACTTTGATATTCGACTCGATATAGATAATCCCCGAAACTGGCTGATAGGCTACCTGTCTACAGTCTTCTCCAAGTAGATATTGAGCCCAGAGTTGGCACAGGCATATGAGAAAGCTGAAACGTTGTGTTGCATGTTTGCCTCTGAGTTGGCATATAGAGAGCAATCGCCAGTAAACAGGAGCTCTCTGATGGTGTCGCTGGTAGCATATCTGAAAACATGAGGCTGAGTAGTATTGGTGCCAGGACACAGTCTTGCTTCACTCCATTGGTGACAGGAAAGAGTTCAGACAGTTCACCATTTTCCTGAACTCTTGCCTGCATACCATCATGAAATAGCCGCACTATTTGGACAATTTTCGTGGACAGTCATATTTTTCCATATTCTTCCACATTCCCTCTCTGCTGACTGACAGGACCAGATGATCAAAAGCCTTGGTAAGATCAATGAAAGTTGAGAACATTTCGGAGTTCTGTCCTTGACATTTTTCTTGTAACTGCCTTGCAGCGAAAATCATGTCAACAGTTTCTCGTTCTTTTCTGAAGCAACATTTACTCTCAGGAAGAAGACCTTGGTCGAAATGGGCTGTGAGGCGATTGAGAATAATTCTGGCGAGTATCTCCCGCAATTGAGAGCAAGGAGATGCCTCGGTGGTTGTCACGGGTTTGGCGGTTCCCTTTACGTATGTAAAGGTGGACTATTGACGCGTTCTTGAAATCTTGTGGCATGGTCTCGTTCACCCATATTTTTTTAAAGACGCTGCTCTATTAAAACCAGTCCACCTGTCTTGTATATCTCTGCCGGGATGGAGTCAGGACCAGGCGCCTTACGGCTGGAAAGTTGCTGGATGGCTTTGTTTATTTCCACTATGGTTGGCAAGTCAGCAAGAGTATCATTAGTGGGGACTTGGGGAAGGCTGTTGATGGTTTCGTCATCGTTGGAGGAGGAGGTTACACTTAAAATCTAGCTGAAATACTCTGCCCAGCGTTTGGGGATTTCTTTCTAATAGATCACCGATGTACCCCCATCTGTACAAGGAGGGGAACTACGCCTGGTGATGTGGAGCCATAGATAGCCTTTAGTGAGTCATAGAAGTTTTTCATATCATGTCTGTCGGCAAAGCCTTGAATCTCATCAGCTTTGTTGCTCAGCCAGGAGTCCCCGCATGTGCCGAAGTTTCTGCTGCATGACTTTCCGGATGTTATTGGAGGCATCTTTATTTTATGTTGACTTCGGGTCGTTCAAATATGCTTTGTGAAGAAGGTGTTTCTCTGCCAGTAATTGGTGATGTCTTCGGAATTTTCAATTTTCATCAGATCAGTCTTTATGCTTCCATGGGGGGGGGGGGGGGGGGGGGGGGGCTTGTCGTGTGTAGGCCTATAAAGAATTATTGTAGTAATAGTTAGTTGTTCTTCTTTACCACTTTAGTGTCGTCCCTGGGGTGAGGGGAATCAACACCCACATTTGTTTTGCTTGCTTGCTTGCTTGTGTTCGTTGGCTTGAGCTCCAACGCAAAGTCCTGTATGTCGGATGAAGACATCCTGTTGTCCAACATCATTGTGATGTCATACAGGACCTGAGGTTTGCGTGAGTATCCGTTTTCCCATGTCTGGCTTATTGGTGTGCAGACTGGTGGTTCCTCGCCATACAGGCAGACACTCTCCGACTTCGGAGGAATCGGCGATCCTATTGACTTCAGCCAGGACCCCGAAGGGACCTGTTGCCCAGGACGCTCGGCGAGGACGCGTCAATAGGTCTTGGCCAGTATATAACCCGGCCCTGGTGCCTTGGAAACACCTCTGCGTCCCACATTTGTTTTAATTCAATATCTCTATTCTGGAGATATCCAGCAGACTCCGTCCACAACACTCCCTCAATCTGAAGACACCTTCTTCTCACTCTTACTCACCCCTGGATCATGCCCCTCTCATTCTTCCCCAATATAACATACTTGACAACTCTAGCTTCAACAAATAAAAACAAGAAATTTATTAAAGCAAAGAGTATATGTAGGAGAAGTGTGGGTGTGTGTATAATGTGTAGAATGTGTGACGTGTACTCTAAAGTGTATATAGACTCAGATCAGTGTTCAGGAGTATAGTCATTCTCATCACTGTGCTGAGAACACACTAGCACCATGTATTCCAGACAAGCAACCTCACCAAGGTGATGCTCCTCCGGTCATGTGAAGACTTCCTCCGTTGTCTCTTGAACCACTAGGATGCTTGGACACCCATGACAAACACTGTCGAATGAGAGTCTTCAATCTGATTCCCACTATGAATTTCCTCTGTTATTTAACTGATTGTTAAATCAGAAAAATTCTAACTCTATTGTCACTGTTACTGGGGAAATCTTACTGGATCTAGTGCCACTGGTTTTAAAGATTCCCCATATTAATACCACACTCTGAATGTTCTAGGCATCAGTATAAATGTTGTATGAATGTCCCTGGTATCAGTAGTGGATTTATACAATGTTCTGATTGTTCAGTGATACAACTATCACTTGCTAAACATAAATCTCATTAGCATGTCCTGCTCAGCAGAAGCCAGGTTCCCGCAAACCAACTTGGGTATAAGCCCAATGTAGCGGCCTCTCAGCAACTTCTGTCTTCAAATTCTGAGCCATCATCTTCTAAAATGTGTTAGCTTCACTGATGAAAATCATAGCACACCTACGTGGACCTGTAAATGGAACCTGTAGAATAGAGAATACTATGGTGAGGGCAACTCAGTCCTGGCCGGAATTAGGTGAGTAAAGGCCAATAGCAACACTCAGATCTATAACAGAGATCCGATCTGTCATACGGCCAAATAACTCATCATATGATCTGAGACATGGCAACACCAGGAAAGAATAAAGGAACGGGTAGAAACCCAGCAGATGCCCTACTGGAAGATCCTACCATTTCACATTCCTCTCCTCCCTCTCAACTATCCTTAATCTCTCTAATTATTATTCCATTACATTGTCCTCAACTCCCTGAGTAAAATGATATATCACTCAAGCCACACAATAGAATACTAGTGCCGACGCTCCTATGATACTTTCTAGCACCGCACTTATAGAACATTCTATCACTAATCATAATACATTATATCACCACGCCTATAATACTTTATATCACCGCACCTATAATACATTATATCACCGCACAGTACTGTACTCTATTCCTAATCATACTCTAAGTTAGATATGATTAATAGCCTACCATATGCCTATTCCAGTTGCTAATCGAAACTATGCAATCACAGACTGGATCTATGTCCGCGGATAACTATCACCACTTAGACATTATAGTCTCTCTCATGTAACACAACTCGGAATAATGCACCGATCTTAACACTTCAGAATTTCTTGGTCGATTAACGCCTTGTTTACTTCAACGGCCTTTATATCGGCTTGAGTGACGTCACCAACAAGTCTAGACGCCAATCAGTCCAGAGTCTGGTTTTCTCCGCCTGTTTTCGACTGACTGGAATCAATCCGCCGTCCAGTTCACTTTCATCTGGGGAATTCTTTGTCTCATACAACAAAGATCCTGGCTGTCTGTGAGCCAGAGACCTTCTCCCCACATCACAGACTCCATCCGACTTCTAGTCAGACATTCCGTCTATCACTTCAAAGGCCGTCTCCCGCCTTGCAGACAGATGACGCCGTTGTTCGTCTCGAGCAACAATTTGTTAACAAAATGCCGACCGGTGTAGACATTGTAACGCGACGTATTTGTTTCTCGAACAATCCACATCATACAGAAATGCCGACCGTAGGCAGACAGTTTGACGCGACGTATTTTTCTCATTCCATACAACATCAAAGGGTTGCTTGTTTTTGCAGATTAATGTCGGGACTTGGTTGTCATTGATCGAACATCAAGTTTATTTTCGTGACAGGGCTGGACCCAGGATTTCCATAGCAGTGTTGTAGATTTTGTCCTTTAAGGCTCTCCACGCTGTTTCCGCATCTTGTTTAGCTGCGGCACTGGGCTTGAGGCGGTCTTCCAGCATATTTTTTAACGACAGCTGCATGTTTTTACTGTTTAGGCGGGTGACATTTAGTTTTGTTTGCACTTTTACCCCTTAAGGACGCCGTGATGGTTTGATGTGCGTGTTCCGTTTTGAGACAATTGGACGATGGTCTGTCTAACATTCGGCACCACATATGGATTTTGTCACCCGAACGTCTTGTCTGTCACTCCTCCTGACAATAACATAGTCAATGGGGTGCCAGTATTTCGAGCGAGGGTGCATCCACGATGTCCTATTTCTCATGACACCTCATACCATGGAAGTCAACGCAAGAAGGTCTGCTTCCCGCAATGGATTTGGATTCCTCCGCTTGGATATGACGGGATTGTAAAATGTGTTCACTGCCACTAGGCCACAGCGCACTCTACAGGGGCAAAACCTCACGAATAAGATCTTGTTGTTCGGTTTATAGCTGTTTAATCTTGTTGGTCGGTTTATAGCTGTTTAGTCTTGTTGGTAAGTTTATAGCTGTGTAGTCTTGTTGGTCGGTTTATAGCTGTTTAGTCTTGTTGGTCGGTTTATAGCTGTTTAGTCTTGTTGGTCGGTTTATAGCTGTTTAGTCTTGTTGGTCGGTTTATAGCTGTTTAGTCTTCTTGGTCGGTGTATAGCTGTTTAATCTTGTTGATCGGTTTATAGCTGTTTAGTCTTGTTGGTCGGTTTATAGCTGTTTAGTCTTGTAGGTCGGTTTATAGCTGTTTAGTCTTGTTGGTCGGTTTATAGCTGTTTAGTCTTGTTGGTAGGTTTATAGCTGTTTAATCTTGTTGGTCGGTTTATAGCTGTTTAATCTTGCTGGTCGATTTATAATTGTGTAGTCTTGTTGACCGATTTATAGCAGTTTAGTCTTGCTGGTCGATTTATGTATGTTTAGTCTTGGTGGCCGATTTATACCTGTTTAGTATTGTTGGTCCATGTATAGCTGTTAAGTCTTGTAAGCTGATTTGTAGCCGAGTAGACTTATCAGCTGTTTCTTATTGTTTCAATAAAGTGGAGTTAACTGTGGTAGAGTTAACAAAGTTCAATTAATAAAAGACACCGGGAAACGGAAAGTGTCGACCTTTCAAGAACATGAGCACAAATAACGATGTCGTCGTCACCAACATCACGTGCCCTGTCCAATGGCATTCACATACCACTGACTCAGTCCACTGTGTTCTCGGTCAGTTCTATAAAAGATGTCCCGCCATAGACCGCCCGGCATCATTTCTCTTGGTCTGTCGCTTCTATCTACCACTGATCTTCCTATCTCTGTTGCTTGTGTGGCCACAGAACACTGTCTGTTCCTTACGTTTGTGTACGATGTTCTACTGGCCTGCCAGGACGCAGGTCCGGACGTTTGTGTACAATGTTCTACTGGTCTGCCAGGACACAGGTCGGGACGTTTGTGTACAATGTTCCACTGGCCTGCCAGGACACAGGCCCCAGTTTAATCCCCGATAGAGGCAGGATTATTAGTTGTTCCGTCAGTTCGGCTTTTGGTCTACCCAGACTCGCAACAATGGGTACCAGACAAGTTTCTGTGAAGGGAAGGCGAGGAGGATGGAAGCTAGCCAACCCCACCTGATATGTCGTGACCTAGAAGGCTGAATACTTCCTACCCCACCTCATATGTCGCGACCTAGAAGGCTGAATACTTCCTACCCCGCCTCATATGTCGTGACCTAGAAGGCTGAATACTTCCTAACCCACCTCATATGTCGTGACCTAGAAGGCTGAATACTTCCTACCCCGCCTCATATGTCGTGACCTAGAAGGCTGAATACTTCCTACCCCGCCTCATATGTCGTGACCTAGAAGGCTGAACACTTCCTACCCCGCCTCATATGTCGTGACCTAGAAGGCTGAACACTTCCTACCCTACCTCATATGTCGTGACCTAGAAACACTTCCTACCCCACCTCATATGTCGTGACCTAGAAACACTTCCTACCCCGCCTCATATGTCGTGACCTAGAAGGCTGAACACTTCCTACCCCGCCTCATGTGTCGTGACCTAGAAACACTTCCTACCCCACCTCATATGTCGTGACCTAGAAACACTTCCTACCCCACCTCATATGTCGTGACCTAGAAACACTTCCTACCCCGCCTCATATGTCGTGACCTAGAAGGCTGAACACTTCCTACCCCGCCTCATATGTCGTGACCTAGAAGGCTGAACACTTCCTACCCTACCTCATATGTCGTGACCTAGAAACACTTCCTACCCCACCTCATATGTCGTGACCTAGAAACACTTCCTACCCCGCCTCATATGTCGTGACCTAGAAGGCTGAACACTTCCTACCCCGCCTCATGTGTCGTGACCTAGAAACACTTCCTACCCTACCTCATATGTCGTGACCTAGAAACACTTCCTACCCCACCTCATATGTCGTGACCTAGAAACACTTCCTACCCCGCCTCATATGTCGTGACCTAGAAACACTTCCTACCCCACCTCATATGTCGTGACCTAGAAACACTTCCTACCCCGCCTCATATGTCGTGACCTAGAAACACTTCCTACCCCACCTCATATGTCGTGACCTAGAAACACTTCCTACCCCGCCTCATATGTTGTGACCTAGAAACACTTCCTACCCCGCCTCATATGTCGTGACCTAGAAACACTTCCTACCCCGCCTCATATGTCGTGACCTAGAAGGCTGAACACTTCCTACCCCACCTCATATGTCGTGACCTAGAAACACTTCCTACCCCACCTCATATGTCGTGACCTAGAAGGCTGAACACTTCCTACCCCACCACCCCACCTCATATGTCGCGACCTAGAAGGCTGAATACTTCCTACCCCGCCTCATATGTCGTGACCTAGAAGGCTGAATACTTCCTAACCCACCTCATATGTCGTGACCTAGAAGGCTGAATACTTCCTACCCCGCCTCATATGTCGTGACCTAGAAGGCTGAATACTTCCTACCCCGCCTCATATGTCGTGACCTAGAAGGCTGAACACTTCCTACCCCGCCTCATATGTCGTGACCTAGAAGGCTGAACACTTCCTACCCTACCTCATATGTCGTGACCTAGAAACACTTCCTACCCCACCTCATATGTCGTGACCTAGAAACACTTCCTACCCCGCCTCATATGTCGTGACCTAGAAACACTTCCTACCCCACCTCATATGTCGTGACCTAGAAACACTTCCTACCCCGCCTCATATGTCGTGATCTAGAAGGCTGAACACTTCCTACCCCACCTCATATGTCGTGACCTAGAAACACTTCCTACCCCACCTCATATGTCGTGACCTAGAAACACTTCCTACCCCACCTCATATGTCGTGACCTAGAAACACTTCCTACCCCACCTCATATGTCGTGACCTAGAAACACTTCCTACCCCACCTCATATGTCGTGACCTAGAAACACTTCCTACCCCACCTCATATGTCGTGACCTAGAAACACTTCCTACCCCGCCTCATATGTCGTGACCTAGAAACACTTCCTACCCCGCCTCATATGTCGTGACCTAGAAACACTTCCTACCCCACCTCATATGTCGTGACCTAGAAGGCTGAACACTTCCTACCACACCTCATATGTCGTGACCTAGAAACACTTCCTACCCCGCCTCATATGTCGTGACCTAGAAACACTTCCTACCCCGCCTCATATGTCGTGACCTAGAAACACTTCCTACCCCACCTCATATGTCGTGACCTAGAAGGCTGAACATTTCCTACCCCACCTCATATGTCGTGACCTAGAAGGCTGAACACTTCCTACCCCGCCTCATATGTCGTGACCTAGAAACACTTCCTACCCCGCCTCATATGTCGTTTCCTAGAAACACTTCCTACCCCGCCTCATATGTCGTGACCACTTCCTACCCTACCAGCTATATCGCCTCTGGGACTATTTCCATTCACCTCTGTCAAGCAATCGTTGTGAGTTACTCTGGCAAACTAAAGCATTCAAACAGTCGTCTAAAAAACTACATCTCCGCGGCTCCAAGTTCTTACTGCCACTTGTTTAGCAAACACCGACAGCAGTTTACCTTACTTTGCTTCTGTTCACTAGTCAGCAGGCGCGGAAACCTGCAGACACACGCATTCTCATGTTGAGTCTCTTGTGTGCAATGCTAACTGTTCTTTCACTTAGTTAAGCCGCACAAGCTATCTCCGTAGTTCGCATTGTTCCACCTTGGTTAATGATTTCATTCACCCCCTCCATCTTGGTCAATGATTTCATTCATTCTTGCTTCCAGGGTAAGTTAATAAGTAAGTCACACATTTTTTTTTTCCGCGTTTCCATCCTGTTTCAGGATATTGCGGTCAACACCAGCATCTTTCAGCTGTATGTTGATTCCTAGGCTAGATTACGCTCATCAGCACGCCACGACTTTCTGAGCGACCGGCTCCATACTCTCATAAGTCACTTATGGCTGTAGAAATATAACTAAATATGATAACAACTTGAAACCAGTTTATGTTTTATACATACATTGTCCCTTTATTTCTCAACATAATTTCCACCAACATTGATGCACTTATCCCGTTGTTTTATCAGTCCTCCCAAACCGGCTGCATAGAACTGTGTGCTCTGTTTTCTAAACCACGTTTTCACTTCACATTCAACTTCGGCGTCACTCACGAAATGTCTCCCGCCAAGGTGGGTTTTCAGTGGACTTAGCCCTGGTGATTTCCCGTAAAGCAGTACATAGCCGGGTAGAAAACGTTGCGAGTCAATAAGTACGTCACACAGTTCTGTGGGATGCCAAGTAAATGAAAACAAAGCACGCAGTTCTATGAAGCCGGTTTGGGAGGACTGCATTAATGTTGGTGGAAATTATGTTGAGAAATGAAGGGACAATGTATGTATAAAAATAAACTGGTTTCAAGTTGTTATCACAGTTATTTTTCTACAGCCATTTGTGACTTACTTATTAACTTACCGTCTCCGTGGCTAAGGGCTTGCGAACGCGGTTCGTGAGCCAGGTAACTGGCGTTTGAAGCTCACCTGCGACTTATTTGTGCAGCAGACTGTGTCGCGTCGTGTTATAACATGCTGGTATGGGAGTCGGTCGTTCAGAAAGCAATGGCAAGCCTAGTACATCAACAGCAGCTGAAAAATTCTGGTGTTGACTGCAACGTCCCGTAAGGGATACACAACACAATATTAACTTACCCTGGTACTTTCCGCCGCTGCCCTTTGCAGACACTGAGTCAACAGCCACATGGACAACTCTCTCTGGGACACCTTTTATTGTGAAGATGGAACTTCATCTGATATATAATCCAGTGATGACTTAGAGACATATGTAATACATGGTCACGAAGCACAGAGCACCATTCACATACCACTGAGACAATAGCAACATATGACACCATTCACATACCACTGAGACAACAGCAACATATGACACCATTCACATACCACTGAGACAATAGCAACATATGACACCATTCACATACCACTGAGACAACAGCAACATATGACACCATTCACATACCACTGAGACAACAGCAACATATGACACCATTCACATACCACTGAGACAACTCTAACATATGACACCATTCACATACCACTGAAACAACAGCAACATATGACACCATTCACATACCACTGAGACAATAGCAACATATGACACTATTCACATACCACTGAGACAATAGCAACATATGACACCATTCACATACCACTGAGACAATATCAACATATGACACCATTCACATACCACTGAGACAATAGCAACATATGACATCATTCACATACCACTGAGACAATAGCAACACAGGACACCATTCACATACCAATGGGATGATAGCAACATGTTGTTGTTTGTCCATCAAGAATGATGATGACCATTCATTTCATCCAGTGGGGTTGAAGGTATGGAGCCGTGTGTTCTAAGATGGCTGATAAGGCCTATTTTGGCTCGAAATGTTCTTTGACAATGTGGGCAAGGAATGCTTGACATTTCTGGAGGAGGATTTCCTGCAGTGGTTTTTCTGTCCTGCCTTTTCTTCACAGCTCTTGCAGTCCTGGTTGCCTCGCATATGAATGCACCCTTGCGTAATGATGCAGCCACGAATTTCGGTCTCTGGCTGCAGCCTTCCAGGTGTCATGATGAATTCCAAAAGCATTCAGTGAAATTTTTTTCAGTGTGTCTTTAAAGCGTTTTCTCTGGCCACCTTGGGAGCGTTTACCACAACACTGTTCGCTGTAAAAAATTCGTTTAGGGAACCTGTGATCTGGCATGCGAGTCAAGTGACCAGCCCAACGAATCTGATTCTTCATCAGTAGAGTGTGGATACTGGGCATGGATGCTCTTTCTAGGACTTCAGTGTCTGGAATCTTGTCTTGCCATTTAATCTTCAGTGGCTTCCTAAGGCAGACTGTGTGGAAGTGGTTTAATTTCCTAGCGTGTCGCTGATAAACAGTCCAGGTTTCACAAGCATATAGCAGTGTGGATAATACAACTGCTTTGTAGACTTTTAGCTTTGTTTGCAGGCTTATTCCAGTTCTGTCCCATACATTCTTGTACAGTCTGCCAAAAGCCGCACTGGCCTTGGAGATTCTTGCATTCACTTCGTCATCAATTGTGGCAGCTTGTGACACAGTGCTGCCAAGATAGGTGAATTTGTCCACAACACTTAGTCTATGAACATTCACTTTGATATTCGGCACAGTGTGACTATTCTCTGGAGCTGGCTGGTACATAACTACAGTCTTCTCCAAGTTGATATTGAGCCCAAAGTTGGCACAGGCATGTGAGAAAGCTGAAACATTATGTTGCATGTCCGCCTCTGAGTTGGCGTACAGAGCGCAATCATCAGCAAACAGGAACTCTCTGACGGTGTCGCTGTTAATTTTCGTTTTAGCTTTCAGCCTTCTGAGATTGAATAACTTTCCATCCATACGGTAGTTGATGTCTATTCCAATGTTGTCGTTCTCGAAGGCATTCATCAACATGGCTGAAAACATGAGGCTGAACAGTGTTGGTGCCAGGACACATCCTTGCTTCACTCCATTGGTGACAGGAAAGGGTTCAGACAGTTCACCCCCCTCTGCTGTGTGTCCACCGTGACGAGGTAGAGGGGCTTGTGCGTCCCAATGACCCCAAGAGCTATGCCGACGGTAGCACAGCTACTGGTAGGGCCACAGATGTCGGACAGGTCAAGGGAGAGGGACCAGACGAAGAGACACACAAACCTGCTGCCTTGTAGGTAGACTGGGGACAGTCAAAGGCTAGGGAAAGCACCCCGAATACATGCTTGTCGAAATCGGATGTACTGAGCCACAGGCTTGACAAAGCAGTGCAACGTAAAACCTGCTGCCTTGTAGGTAGACTGGGGACAGTCAAAGGCTAGGAAAAGCATCCCGAATAAATGCTTGTCGAAATCGGATGTACTGAGCCACAGGCTTGACAAAGCAGTGCAACGTAACTTAATTCATGATGTCACAAATCAAAATTAATCGTTATGGTGCTAATCCCGTGAAGTCCCATCAGGCGGCGATAGTGCCGGGCCCCCTGCCTCGAGGGGGTCCACCCATGACTACTGGTGGTCACCTTCCCCTGTGCTGTGGAGTCAAGGCACAGAGGAGTAGGTTAAGAGCTATTGACCAAATACCCCGGACACTCAACATACTACAGTGGAATGCCGAAGGAGTTTACAAGAAGAAAGACTCCCTAACACAGCGTCTTCATAAAGATAGAATAGATGTGGCATGCATTCAAGAGACACACCTCAACGCCAATCACAAATTCTCAGTCAGAGGATATCAGGCCACACGTTTTGACCGCGAAGGACACAAAGGAGGAGTTCTAATACTTACACGAAATACAATACCTTGCAGCAAAGTATCTGTGATCTCTGACAACCAAACGGAAATTATAGGTGTTGATATAATGATAAAGGACGTGAAAATAAGAATCTACAATCTGTATAGCCCAGCAGATAAGGACCTTACACTCTCAAACATGAAAATAACTGACACAAACTGCATTATTGTCGGAGACTTTAATAGCCGTTCAGAAAGATGGGGATACCCAGATACTGACAAAAGAGGAGATGAATTGGAGGACTGGGAAATAGACTCTAATCTCCATCTACTCAACAAAGCGGATGACACGCCGAGCTTCTACTCCAGAAGATGGCTTACCACTTCTACTCCAGACTTAGCTTTCTGCACAGGAGACATCCTCCACAAAATCGATCGCCATGTGCTGGACCAATTAGCAGGTAGTGACCACAGACCAATCAAGCTTGTAATGAATATGGAGTATGTTCCACAGGAGCAAAAGCCCTTGCCCCGCTGGAATTACAAACGAGCAGATTGGGACAGCTTTGCCATACTAACAGACAAATATTGTGAAAACATAAATACACGATATGGCAACATGAAGCAAATGGTGGAAAGTCTAAACAGAGCGATAATACATGCGGCCACTGAGTCTATTCCAAGAGGAGCGAGGAAAAATTACAAACCATACTGGACTGAAGAACTACAGAGTTTGGAGGACAAAGTTGAAGATGCCAGGAAGACAGCAGAGAGAGAACAAACAATTGAAGCGAACATCTCTCTCAAAGCCATCTCAGCAAAATATAAAAGAACAGTAAATCAAACAACAAGAGATTGTTGGAGGGAAAAAACAGAAAACCTGAATTTTGACAGGGATGGAAATAAACTATGGAAACTAGTGAAAGCCATGAACAATGAAGAACCTAGAAACAAACAAATAACAATTAAACAAGGAAATGCCTTGCTTACAGGAAAAAAGGCTGCAAATGCACTAATGGAACACTATGCAAATGCAAACCACATTGATATTACAACCGAACAGAAGAAAGCAATCAAAGACAAACAGATACATCATAGAAATACAGAGACAGCAGCAGAATATATGATGGCAAATCTAACAATGGAAGAAATGGAACAGGCAATGAATACCCTAAAAAAGAAGAAATCACCAGGAAAGGATGGAATCACAAATGAAATGCTAATAGGACTAGGCACCAAGGCAAAGAAGAAACTACTAGCAGTCCTAAATAACAGCTGGAAGAGATGAACAGTCCCACAGGCATGGAAGGAAGCTATACTAATACCAGTCCCAAAGAAAGGAAAAGACCTGGAAGAACGAAATGGCTATCGACCTATCAGTCTACTTAGCTGTGTAGGAAAATTAATGGAACGCATTATCGATGGCAGGCTAAAATGTCATCTGGAAGAAAACAAATTCTTAACACCACACCAAGCAGGATTCAGAAAGTACAGATCCACTGAAGATCAAATAACCTATATAGCTCAGGAAATAGAGGATGCCTTCCAAGAGAAAAAGCACACACTAGCAGTCTGGATAGATTTAGAAAAAGCATTTGATAAAGTATGGAAGGAAGGACTGAAAGTAAAACTGCAAAACATGCATGTTTGTGGAAAAATGTATAAATGGATCAGCCACTACCTTGAGAACAGAACTGCCAGGACAAAAGTACAAGGACAAAGCAAAATGATGCTGTTGGAGCAAGGGGTCCCCCAAGGAGAGATGAACAGTCCCACAGGCATGGAAGGAAGCTATACTAATACCAGTCCCAAAGAAAGGAAAAGACCTGGAAGAACGAAATGGCTATCGACCTGGAAGAACGAAATGGCTATCGACCTATAAGTCTACTTAGCTGTGTAGGAAAATTAATGGAACGCATTATCAATGGCCTGAAGAGAAAGAAGATGATATTAAAGAAGACTTTTATAATGATCTGGAAGATGTCATAGAAGAAACCCCCAAACAGGACATCCTGATTGTGCTGGGAGACTTCAATGCAAAAATAGGTAGAGAGCAAACTAATAAAAAAGTGGCCGGTATGGAAAGCCTACATACAACTTCAAATGATAATGGATGGAGAGTCATCAACCTGGCAGAAGCCAAAGGACTGCAGATTAGCAGTACCAGACTACAAAGAAAGGATATACACAAACAAACTTGGAAATCATGTGACAAGAGAACCTATAATCAAATAGATCACATTTTAATTAACAACAGAAATGCATCAAACATACAGCAAGTCAGAAGTTATAGAGGAGCTGAGTGCCACAGTGACCACTTCCTCGTTGGAGCAAAATTTAAAATAAAACTTAAGAGAGCTTTCTATACTAAATTACAAAGATTACACCCAACATATAACAGAGAAAAACTGCAAGACATTACAGTCAAAGAGAAATTTACAGATGAAATAAAATGTAAACTTGAAACTCTGCAAAACCCTTTGGAGGAAAGCGTTGACCAAACTTGGTTGAACATCAAGAATACAATTCAGTCTACCGCAGAAGAATGTCTCGGTGTGTTAACCACGCATAGAAAGAACAGATGGTTCAATCAAAAATGTGAAGAAGCAGTCATTAGGAAGAAGAATGCCAGACATGTATGGTTAAATGACATCAATAACATCCAAAAGGAAGAGCATTATAGAAATGAATGTAAAGAGGCTACAAAAATAGTCAGACAGCAGAAGCGAGAATATATGAGTAATATAATCAAAGATATGGAAACTAATCACCAGAAAAATGAATCCAGAAAATTTTTTAAAGAACTGAAGTCAATGAAACGAGGGCACCAACAAAACACATATGGTTTAAAAGACAAAAATGGGAATATGATAAATACCAATGAGGAAATGTGCAACACATGGAAAGAATATTTTATTGAATTACTAAATTGTGAAGCTCCAAGTCACATTTTCCCACAGGAAGAGGTTCTAACATGCGAACCACAAATTGAAGAACCTACATTTGAAGAAATCCTATATGTAATCACACGACTTAAAAACAATAAGGCAACTGGGACTGATGGAATTGCTGCTGAATTTATAAAGGCAGGTGGCCATGCATTACATCTAAAGCTATACGAACTAATAATAAAAATCTGGAGGACAGAAGAATTACCCCATGACTGGAAAGAGTCATTATTGATACCTATCTTTAAGAAAGGAGACAAGTTCCAATGTGGAAATTATAGAGGAATATCACTACTGTCCACAAGCTATAAGATACTATCCGCAGTATTACTAAATAGACTAAAACCATATTCAGAAGACATATTAGGTGACTACCAGGCGGGTTTTAGACAAAACAGATCAACAATAGATCAGATATTTATCTTACGACAAATAGCCGAGAAACATTGGGAATATAAAAGAGATCTCCATAACATTTTTGTTGATTTTAAAAAGGCTTATGATAGTGTCCATAGGAATAGTCTATGGAATGCTATGCAGGAATTTGGAATACCAAGGAAGTTAATCAACATGACCAGACTATGCATGGAAGATACTTATAATATAGTAACATATAAAGGCAGGAAATCAGACCCCTTCCAAATAACATCTGGCTTGAAACAGGGTGATGCACTATCGCCGCTACTCTTCAATCTGGCTCTAGAGAAAGTTGTAAGGAAGGTAAAGGAGGAATGTGATATTGGAGGAACATCCAAGCTGCTTGGTTATGCAGATGATATAGATATTATAGGGCAAAGTGAACAAAAGACATTGGAAATATTGACTCACTTAAAGGGAAAAGCCCAACAGATGGGGCTGGTTATCAACCAAGATAAGACAGAATATATGGTAATTTCAAGAGACGGAATGGCTAGAAACTCTGGCCACATACAAATAGATAATATGACCATTAAAAGAACGGAAACATACAAATACCTGGGTACAATCTTCAACTGCTCCAACATCATAAGGGAAGAAATACAAACTAGAATCAACTCTGGAAATAAGATATACTATGCACTACAACATCTACTAAAATCAAAGGCGCTATCTCGTAACACCAAAATCACAATATACAAAACACTGATCAGACCAGTTGTGCTGTATGGCTCTGAAACATGGAGTACAACGAAAGGAGACGAAGCATTGCTACAAACCTTTGAGAACAAAATTTTAAGACGCATCTTTGGACCCATTAGGGATACACAAAGTGGAGAGTGGAAAAGAAGAAGTAACAAAGACATTTATGATCTGTTTAAGTCCCCGCTAATCACTGGTATCATGAAGGCTAATAGACTACAATGGCTGGGGCATATAGAAAGAATGGAAGATAATAGGGAAACAAAACTCGCTTACACTCAGGAAATAAATGACCGTAGACCCCGAGGTAGACCAAGAAGGCGGTGGAGAGATAATACATGTACAGACCTACAAGCACTTGGAATCAACGACTGGCAAGAGAAGGTCCACCAGAGAGACGAATGGAGACGGATTGTATTTGCAGCAAAGAACCTCAATGGCTCGGAACGCTGAAGAAGAAGAAGAAGAAATTATCAATGGCAGGCTAAAATGTCATCTGGAAGAAAACAAACTCTTAACACCACACCAAGCAGGATTCAGAAAGTACAGATCCACTGAAGATCAAATAACCTATATAGCTCAGGAAATAGAGGATGCCTTCCAAGAGAAAAAGCACACACTAGCAGTCTGGATAGATTTAGAAAAAGCATTTGATAAAGTATGGAAGGAAGGACTGAAAGTAAAACTGCAAAACATGCATGTTTGTGGAAAAATGTATAAATGGATCAGCCACTACCTTGAGAACAGAACTGCCAGGACAAAAGTACAAGGACAAAGCAAAATGATGCTGTTGGAGCAAGGGGTCCCCCAAGGAGGAGTTCTTTCACCAACATTATTCCTAGCATATATAAATGACATCACAGAAAATTTTCCAACCAGACTACACACATCCTCCTTTGCAGATGACCTAGCCATATGGACATCTGAAGAATATATTAGTACAGCTAACAGCAGAATACAGCAAGCCCTATTAGCACTAGAGGACTGGTCAAAATCATGGCTAGTGAAGATAAGTGAGGAGAAAACAACATGCACAGTGTTCTCCCTCTCAAATAAAACTCAGCAACCTAAGCTGGTATTGAATGGAAAAATATTGCGCCATGAAGAAAATCCAAACTATCTCGGAGTCACCTTTGATCGTCGCCTGACATGGAAAACAGGTTGAGAAAAATCGAACAAGAGCAAGGCAAAGAATGGCAATCATGAAAAAGCTTGCTGGTACAACGTGGGGAGCAGATGAGAAAGTTCTCAAGAAGCTATATACTGGACGGGTGAGGCCAGTACTGGAATATAGCATTGCAGCTTGGGCAACAGCAGCTAAGTCAAACTTTAACAAAATAAGTAGAGTCCAAAACCAAGGAATGCGAATCATAACTGGAAGCCTGAAGACAACGCCTATTAATGAACTAGAAAAGATGACTTGTTTACAACCAATGCAGGACAGAAGAGATAGCAGAGCCCAGCAACAAGCAGAAAAATTTAGAAGATTGACAGACCACCCTATGTATAACAGGTTTAATGGTTTTGGAAAAGGAAGACTGAAGCGTAGCAACTTTGTAGAAACTGCAAAACGAAAGATTAGGGCAGATCTCATACTTAACATATCAACAGTCAAGCCCATTTACTATGCACACAACTTCCCAGCTTGGAGACAGCAGCAACTGCCTGAGATGATAAAAACATTCCTGGTATTGAGAAAAAAAACACTCAGCATGAAACCGAAAGAAGAGAAATAACCCTAAACTACATAAAAGAACATTACCCAAGCAGCAATTGGACCATGCATATACAGATGGATCAGCCAAAAATTCAATAGAGAATGGAGGAGGAGGAATTCTTCTAAATTTAAAAAATGGAGTGAAAAAAACACATTCAATAGCAACTGGAAAATTTTCAAGTAACTTCAAAGCGGAGGTAGAGGCTCTGAAAACTGCAGCAGAAATGCTCCTGATGGAGGAAAATAAAGAGAAGCAAATAGCTATCTTCACAGATGCAAAGTCAGCTGTCTCAATACTGAAGAGCAATAACAGCACAGAACTAGCTGACCTAAGAGCAACACTCCATGGTCTATGCCAGAAATCCAAAAAAGTTGTAATACAGTGGATCCCATCACATTGCAGTATACCTGGAAACGAAGAGGCTGACAGACTGGCAAAAGAGGGCGGACGACTACCACAACCTGACATAGACATAACCTATAATGAGGCAAAGAGGTTGATAAAAAGCACTTATAGAACCAAATGGGAATCAGAGCATCCAGGCCATCAGAAGGATGATGCATATTACAAACTCGACCGAAGAGAACAAGTAGCAATCTTCAGACTCCACACAGGACATAACAGGCTGAAACACCACTTGTTCAATAAACTAAAGATAGGAGATACCGATGAATGTAATTGTAGAACTGGAAAAATGACAGCAAAACATTTGCTGCAGGATTGCCCAACGTATGCAGAACAGAGAAAGATATTTTGGCCCACACCTGCTTCATTTGAGGACAAGCTCTATGGAGATATCAACAAGCTCAAGTTGACCGCAGCTTACTTTAACTACATACAGGTTGACATTTAAAGGTGCATGAAGACCCAGAGGCATGAAATGGAATATTGCTTGGATAGCAAATCCATTATGTGGAAAGTCCAAATCGAAAGCTCGCTGTGTGGGCTTCATAAAAGGTGGAAAAGTGTCCTAGTGGCACGAAATGGAATATTGCTTCGATAGCAAATCCATTACGTGGAAAGTCCGAATCAAAAGCCCATTGTGTAGGCTTCATAAAAGATGGAAAAGTGTCCTAGTGGCATGAAATGGAATATTGCTTGGATAGCAAATCCATTACGTGGAAAGTCTGAATCAAAAGCCCACTGTGTGGGCTTCATAAAAGGTGGAAAAGTGTCCTAGTGGCAAGAAATGGAATATTGCTTGGATAGCAAATCCATTACATGGAAAGTCCGAATCGAAAGCTCACTGTGTGGATGTCATCTGCAGACTGCATACTTCTGGTTTCCGGAAGAACAGCCTATGGTGAACGGAAGGCCCAATATACGGAAGTGAGGCTAAGCAGCCATGTGCAGGACGTGACGATTCCTTGGGTGAGCCCAGTACCAGAGCGCTATCGGCTCTGCAAGTATGGAAGCCTCCTTGGTTGGCGGGGAATGCCCATGGTCTGCCCCTGCCTTCCATTGAGAGCTGACCAGGATCTTTGGCTGTTCTATATGGGCCAGCTGGGATGGGGGATAACACCACAACAGTGAGAGTCAAACGTCCTAAGAACCCCCCGGGAAGGTTAACCCGGTCAACAAATGCCCGCAGAAGTCGGATGTGTCGGCCTAACGGCGCAAGAACGCAGCTCTGCTGTAAACAGGCACAGCGCAATCACATCTGAAAAAAAAAAACTCCAGATGAACGCAGAAGAAGAAGAAGACAGTTCACCATTTTTCTGTACTCTTGCCTGCATACCATCATGAAATAGTCGCACTATTTGGACAAACTTTCGTGGACAGCCATATTTTGCCATAATCTTCCACAGTCCTTCTCTGCTGACTGTATCAAAAGCCTTGGTAAGGTCAATGAATGTGGAGCACATTCCGCAGTTCTGTTCCTGACATTTCTCTTGCAGCGAAAATCATGTCAACAGTTCCACGTTCTTTTTTGAAGCCACATTGACTCTCAGGAAGAAGACCTTGATCGAGATGGGCTGTGAGGCGATTGAGAAGAATTCTGGCGAGTATCTTCCCTGCAAATGAAAGCAAGAAGATGCCTCGGTGGTTGTCACAGGATTGGCGGTTTCCGTTACGTTTGTAAAGGTGGACTATTGACGCGTCCTTGAAATCTTGTGGCATGGTCTCGTTCACCAATATGTTTGTAAAGACTTGGTGAAGCTGCTCTGTTAGGACTGGCCCACCTGCCTTGTAGGCCTATATCTCTGCTGGGATGGAGTCAGGACCAGGTGCCTTGCCGCTGGAGAGTTGCTGGATGGCTTTGTTTACTTCCACTATGGTTGGCAGGTCATCAAGTGTCTCATTGGTGGGAACTTGAGGAAGGCAGTTGATGGTTTCATCATCGAAGAAGTTGCATTTAAGATTTTGCTGAAATGCTCTGCCCAGCGTTGAAGGATTTCTTTCTTATCGGCGATATATTTCGTTGGATGAAGAATGACTTGCGCGATGACTTGGATTAAAGTGAGGAAGAGTTGCGCAATTCGTCGACCTCACTCTCTCGCCTGAGTCCATCTGAGTCCAGTGGCAAGACAAGTTGAGACGACTGGAGATGAATACAGTTGCAGTGGATGACCAGGGCGCTCTACGTGCCTTGCCGTGCTCATTACGTTCCACAACGCTTTGCAGGTAAACGCCGTCTCGCCCGTTGAATCAGGAATGATTTCTTCCGCGCAGTCTGCCGAATCCTGTCTTCACATGCTGGGTAGGCATACCCTAGTTTACCTCTTGGTTTGACACCAAATCGGCTACCCGCGCCTGGTTTAGCCAGCCTCTCACAGCTGTTGCCCAAGGGGTGGCCGCTGTCGCTTGCTGACATCTACTAGGGGCCACAGGGGTGAGCTGGGTGTCAGGCTTTGACTAGTGGGGGATGGGTCCTGAAAAGGACATGAGAGTCATCCTTACCAAAGGTGCTACCAATGCCTGACACCCCGTACCCCCCCCCCCTAGATAGCAACATATGACACCATTCACATACCATTGAGACAATAGCAACATATGACACCATTCACATACCATTGAGACAATAGCAACATATGACACCATTCACATACCACTGAGACAATAGCAACATATGACACCATTCACATACCATTGAGACAATAGCAACATATGACACCATTTACATGCCACTGAGACAATAGCAACATATGACACCATTTATAACTGAAACTATTGCAACATATGACACCATTCACATACCACTGAAACTATTGCAATATATGACACCATTTATATGCCACTGAGACAATAGCCACTGGACAATTCCCATAGAGACATATATTTTATTGTAAACAATACCATTGTGGATTATGACCAATGTTCATAAACATTGTTGATAATCATAATTACATAAATTTGGGAATGACAACATGAGTAGACTAACTCCATTCCACATGGTCTATTTCCATTCTCTTGTAAGCTGCATTATCATTTGTTCATGAGTGTGTGTGTGCATGCTTGTGTAGAGAGAGAGAGAGAGAGAGAGAGAGAGAGAGAGAGAGAGAGAGAGAGAGAGAGAGAGAGAGAGAGAGAGAGAGAGAGAGAGAGAAAGTGGGGGGGGGGGGGTCTTACTTGCTTCAGAAGAAGAGGATGAGGAAGAAGATGAAGAAGATGAGGATGACCATCTATGAGGTAAATGAAGAACAAGAAGAGGAAGGAGGAGGAAAAGAAGAACAACAAACAGATGAGGAAGAAATGGAGAAAGATGAATGAGAAGTATGAAGTAGACAAAGAAGAAGGAAGAGGAGAATGATGAAGAAGACAAAGAAGAAGAAGAGGGAGGAGAAGACAGGAAGAGGAAGAAGAGAAGGAAAGAGAAAAAAGAAGAATAATAGGTGGGAGGAAGGATAAAGAAAGGGAAGGAAGAAGAAGAGGATGAAAGGGGATAAGGGAACAGGAGGACAAAGACAAATAGGCGAAGGTCAACAAAGAAAATGAAAAGAAGGTGGAGGAGCAGAAGGAGGAGGAAAAGATGGTATGTGTGTGTGTGTGTGTGTATACAAGTGTTCACATTTACTGTATGTATGATATGACAACACCCAACTACCTAACATGGTTCTTGTAATACACGCTGGAATGTGGAACCACATGTGCTACTGGGGTGCTGGTTGGACATGGTACTTGAGTACACACATCTATGAGGATGACCAGCGTACACATTAGATGTGTACAGACACTGGTCATGTGTACATACATCTATGGGGACAACCAGTATACACATCAGATTTGTACAGACAGACACTGGCCATGTGTCATGTGACCAGAGTTACATCAGATCCTCAACAACAAACTTGCCCATGATTGTCAGATTGTAGATTGTGCACCTGTTGTCTGTGGGAAGGGGCATCCAGCCAGCTCTGTGCCAACCCCCCCCCCCCCCACCTCCCCCCAGTTATTTATGAATGCACTTTGTAGGTGACAATGTTACTCATCTTCAGACATGAATCAGACATTCTGATATTCACACATGGGAGATTGTCATGGCAGTAACAATAAACATGTTGATATTTGTGTGGTTCTCATGCAACAAATAACTGTCAACTAAAACACAAAACTGGAATAGTCCCACACATGAAATCATATACCAGATAAACTAAACACACTTTAGGTCACAGCAACAATGTCTCAACATCCATAACTTGAATAAATCAAATAAATAATAACCTGATCTCCCTTGGTAAAACTTCAGTTCAACACTTGCACATATTGCACATATTTACAAAGAAATGTAGAGAGAGATATGGAAGAACAACAGACCGCGATGAAAGAACAGACAGAGATTGAAGAACAGAGATGGAAGAACAGACAGAGATGGAAGAACAGACAGGGATATTAAGATAAGAATACAAAATGCAAGAGGGCTTTGATAGCATTGGAAAATTACTGAAAGTGAACAGAAATAAACACTACTAGTTTCAAACTTAGAATATTAAACTCCAATATCAAATGTGTATTGCTCTATGGACATGAAAACAGAGAACTCATGTGCAGCTTATGGCAGTAGTGTCACTAGAAGGTTCCTGAATACTCTGGAACCCACCAGGGACAAGAAAAGAGGGAGATCTAAAAACATAAGCAGAAGAGATGTAGTAAGAGATGACACATACAGGGAGAAGAGATGTAGAGAGAGAGAGAGAGATGACACATACAGGGAGAAGAGATGTAAAGAGAGATGACACATACAGGGAGAAGAGATGTAGAGAGAGAGATGACACATACAGGGAGAAGAGATGTAGAGAGAGATGACACATACAGGGAGAAGAGATGTAAAGAGAGATGACACATACAGGGAGAAGAGATGTAGAGATAGATGACACATACAGAGAGGTCATGGAGGGAGGACATGTGGGCAACTGCAAAAGGTGGGACTGCTTGGTGTGAGTTGGCTGAGTCCTATTTCACATGGGAGATCTCAGGCAGCAGCAGCAGCAGAAGAGTTTCTCCAGTAATTCCACATGCACATGTTACACATACTCCCTGGCCCAACTTGTATAAGTTACCCATTTGTGCTCATAAATTGTACACAGTAAACAGAAAACCAACAACAGGATAAATTGTATAGTGACAAGCAATAGTCAAATATTCACAAGTAACACATTTCACATTCAAAAATGTGAATTCTTCCCACAAAGTTCTATGAACAACTCAGCTTTAATTAGCACACCCCAAATGTTGATGAGCACACTACCTAAATGGTGATAAGCGCACTAGCAAATGTTGATTAGCACACTTGCAAATGTTGATGAGCAGCCACTTGGAAATGCCAGCGAGGTTTAAAAAAAAGTTGACATGGTCGACTTCATTGGACCGGGAATTGATCCCATATGGCTCAGTCTCTTTCCGCAGCGTGGAAAGCGTCGCCCAAAGCACAAACTCCGTAGCTCCAGCGACGACCCTCAGGAGTCTCCGGGGAAAAATGCACTTGTGAACCGAAGAACGCGACCCGGAATTGAACCCACGACCTTCGGAGCCTGAGGCAGACGGCTTGACCACTTCGCCACAGAGACTCCATACTCATAAATATCAACAGGTATCCACTCATAAATATCAATGGGCCACCACTCTCAAACACAAGAGCGATTTGCCCAGGAATGTGATGTATTGTTGAGCTCCAGAGGTGTTGGTCATTGTTTTAGTTTGGGCTCTACCCGATATCCAGCTCCCAGCCAGTTACAACCAGCCATTAGCCTAGGGACTTACATACAGGTCATATGATGATCATGCGGCTGCATTCACTCAGACAATGAAGACTGATCTTGAAGATAAATGCTGCCACGACCAAGCAGCATAGTTGAGATATTCACACAAGTCAAACATTCGACAGGGCTTAGGATAGAAAGTGTAATCCCAGCAAGACTACCGGACCCCCATGTCAGTAATGAACAGTTGCTGTGTTTGCACTACAATCAATCAATCAGGTATCGTCTCCACAGTGAAGGTTGGCTGCAATGTATCTCCTACATTGTCTGTCTCTCGCCTTGACTGTACATTCTGTCAGGCTGATGTTCGTCCATCTCTTAATGTTATCTTCCCACTTGTATCGTTGTCTACCTCTTGCTCGCTTGCCCTCAACCTTGCCTTCCAGTATGGTTTTTATAAGAATATCATGTCTTTTAACGTGGCCAAAATATTTCACTTGCCTCCTCTTTATTTCTTTCATCAACTCTCTCTTCATTCTCAGTTTTTCTAGAACCTCTGCTTTTGATTGTTTTTGTTTCCATGAAATTAATGACATATTCGTCTGTATATCCACATCTCCAGGGCTTCTATGCGACTTTCCAGTTGCTTGTTCAATGTCCAAGCTTCCGCGCCATACAGTAGCGTTGAATATACGTAACATTTGACAATTCTCATTTTTAATGTGGTATTAATCTCTCTAGATGTTAGTACTGATTTCATGATGTTGAAAGCATGTTTGGTCATTCCTATTCTCTTTTTGATTTCTATTTCACTTCTGCCATCATCTTTTATTATATGTCCAAGATAGGAGAAACTTGTTACTTGTTCTAGTATCTCCCCGTTTACTGTCATGTTCATTGATGAACTTTCCTTTTCACTGCTAATTATCATAGTTTTTTGTTTTTTTGGATGTTAATATCTAAGCCACATTCTGCACTGTGCCTGTTTACTTCTTCCACCAGGTCTTGTAACTCTTGCTCACTTTCTGCTAGTAACACGGTATTGTCAGCATACCTAAGATTGTTTATGATTCTTCCATTGATGTTAAGTCCAGGCATTTCAACTTGTTTAAAAATTCTTTCTGTGTATATGTTGAAGAGGCTTGGGGACAGTACACATCCCTGTCATACTCCTCTGTTTATCTCTACAGGTGATGAATAGTTATTTCTGCCTCTAATAGACGCCACTTGTTCCTAGTACAAGTTACTAATGAGTCTGATGTCCTTTCCGTCTACTCCTATATCTTGAAGGCACGTAATTAGTCGTTCATGTTGTACTCTATCAAAAGCTCTCTTGTAGTCTATGAAACAAACATATATACTTTTTTTAACTTCTATATATTTTTCAATTAACATCCTCAAACAGATAATTGCTTCTCTGGTGCCGCTGTTTTAAAAAAAAAAACAAATAGTTAGTTGCATATCCTTTGCAGGATGTCACAGTCAACCCAACCATCTTTTGGCTGTTCGTAATTTCTTGGCAAGTTTACATTCAGTAGTTTGCCATTGCTTTCTGAACTACAGCAGTAGTCCTCAAAAAAACATTCAGCTTACACATCCCATGTTTTCAGTCTTGGGACACTTGCACCCACATAGCATGAGATATGCTTCCCCACCCAACCACTCTCAAACTGTCAATGGACAAACACTCCCATAAGCTAAATATTACACATGGCCAACGATCAAAGATCAGCAAAATTATTTGCATACTCTTTACATAATGTAGCAGTCAACCCAAGCATTCTTTGGCCATTTGTGATTTCTTAGCAAGTTTATGCTCAATAGCCACTGCTTTCTGAACAACCGGCACGCATGCTATTGTATGAGGGCGAGTCAATAAGTAAGTCACACAGTTCTGTGGGATGTAGTTGGTGTTTTCTACAGGTGTCATTGGGTGACAGCAACATCGATCTTTATATTCCCGCTTGCCAGGTGGCGCTAGGTGTCTCATGCACATGCGCAGCGCATAAACAAAATGGCAACCGTACTTACGGAGTGTACAACCGAAGAGCAACATGCTGTTGTGCGTTTTTTGTGGGCAAAAGGATTGCCTGCAAAGGACATTCTTAAGGAAATGCTTCATGTTTATGCTGACAAATGTTTGTCCCGTAAAGCGGTGTATAGCTGGGTAGAAAAATTTTCTCAAGGAGGCTCTAAAATTGTTGATGAAATCTGATCTGGTCTTCCTGTTGAGATTGCAACAGAAGCATCCGTGCAGCGGGTGGAGGAGATGATTAGAGGCAACAGGCGAGTAACGATAGACTGTAGCATCTGCAATAGGGTGCTCACGTGGTTCAGCATACAACATAATGCAAGATCGATTGAAATCTAAGAAAGTGTGCTCAAGGTGGGTACCCAGACAATTGAAGGAGGAACACAAAATTAACCGATTTGGCCTGTCCTTGCATCATCTCTGTTGATACGAAGATGAAGGAGAAGACATGCTGAACAGGATTGTTACTGGGGACGAATCATGGGTGCATCACTACCAGCTCGGAATCAAAGCGTGCTTCAATGCAATGGAAACATCCTTCTTTGCCTTGTGTCCAAAGATTCAAGGTTACGCCATCAGCAGGGAAGGTTATGCTGACAGTGTTCTGGGATTGTCAAGGAGTGCTTTTAACCAAATTCAAGAAGAAAGATGACAATGTGAATTCTGAATCGTACTGTGATGTTCTATCGATGCTTCATGATGCAATACTCAGGAGAAAATTAACCAACTAACGTGGGAAGTTCTGGAACATTTACCTTACAGTCCCAACTTAGCCCCTAGCGATTTCCATCTTTTTGGTCCACTGAAAACCCACCTTGGCGGGAGAAATTTTGCGAATGACGTTGAAGTTGAAAGTTAAGTGAAAACGTGGTTTAGAAAACAGAGCACATGGTTCTATGCTGCCGGTCTGGGAGGACTGATAAAACTATGGGATAAGTGCATCAATGTTGGTGGAAATTATGTTGAGAAATAAAGGGACAATGTATGTATAAAAATAAACTGGCTTCAAGTTGTTATCATATTTAGTTATTTTTCTACAGCCATTTGTGACTTACTTATTGACTTCCCCGCATATGAAATACTAGTGCAAGGGGGTGTGTTTTCAAATTGCCAGCAGCAGTGTTTTGAGGGCATTATTTTTTTTTTTTATGTTGCATATCTCTTACAGAATGTTGCAGTCAAAACCAGCATTTTTCAGCTGCTGTTGATGAACTAGGCAAGGTGTTTATGTTCAGTAGTTTGCTACTGCTTTCTGAACGACTGGCTCACATACCCCCATAAGTTACCAGCGCGGCATGAACCGCTGCCGATACTCGCAGCTGCTGTTTTCCCCACATGGATATACAGGATTACGAACAATATCATTAACCCCTTGTACTAAAATAATGAACGCATATTCCCAACTGTTAAATTACGGAGCACTTACCCCCAAATGTTAAATTACAGAGCACTGACTCCCTAATGTCAGTGAGCAACACAATTACACTCTGATTTGTCAATGAATGCACACTCCCACATGTCATTGAACAAACACTCCCACGTGTCATTGAACAAACACTCCCAAATGCCATGGAGCAAACACTCCCAAATGTCACTAAGCCAGCACATCTTAAATGTCACTAAACAAACACAGAATACGTCATAATGCCTTGAAGAGACACTCTACAGAATACAACATAATGATGAGAGTACCAGAAGCAAGGAATACAGTTCAGTGTGAGATTGGCACGTCTGGAAAACATTTCACACAAATAATATTCACATGTGTCAACAGGGAGCTCTGTCATGTCCCAGGAGACAGCTGGAGGTGGGAAACAACAGCAATAGACTGCTGCTTTCAGTAAACTGTCTTGTAGGCTGACAATGACAACAATTATACAGCTGTGATTCAGGTCCATCTCTTGGGAACCATGCCTGTACAATATGGAACAGTTTTCTTCAAGTTTCTTCATGCAAATCTCAAGTCTCCTTTTGCAATTTGTAAGAACTTCAGGCCTTAAGTCTTATAGTGCAGATCTTAAAGCAGGCCTGAACATAACTGGATACATGTACAATGTAGAGCCAAATAAAACAGAGGTCAGGTGGGGAATTTGATCAATGAAATGTAACCTTCAAATAAACACATCTGGAAGGGAGACTTTATTAGCAAACATTTGCTAATAATGTACGGACATTATTCGCAAACGGCTGGTCACGTTTACTACCGCCGTCGAATGGCTTAAGAAGACTATTATTCTCGTTTCTTGTCTGTCTTTTGTTTGCAAGTTCTTTTTATTCAAACCCCACTTTCTCTTTGAACTTCAACTACATACAAACTAGTTTATTCCATAAAACTTTAATATTCATATCTTAATGAATGCCTAGATACGGTACTTACTTCTTAACGATGAATTTGCGTATGCACGAGATGAAAGTAAGCCTGTAGATGACACTAGTCGTCCTACCTCAAGTGAACCAAGACACCAAGTCGACAGAACTCCACTTTGCAACTGAAGTTCTAGTCAACATTTGTTTTTATGAACTCCGAAGCGAGGGTTCAAAGGTGATAAAGTTCACACAGGGTTAAATTTACATATCACGTGAAATAGTTAATCCTAATTGTTTGTTGATTACTCTTTCACATTAAACAAAGACATCAATTGGACCCATCGATTCCGACACTCGATCACTCCGTTGTTGCCTGTTAAATATCTTTTTTATTTAAAATTTTAAAAACAGAAAAGCCTGGCGGGGAGACAAACCCCAGTCTCCCGCGTGGCGGAGATACTAATCACTACACTACCGAGGACACAATGATATTCCCATCAAACATTAATAATGTAGTCAAACGTAGGTCACGTGACCAGCCGTTTGCAAATAATGTCCGAACATTATTAGCAAATGTTTGCTTATAATCACTTCAAATCTGGAATGTTAGATTGTGGAGAAATGTGGTTGTATGTTTGCATATGTGGTATGTGGTTGTATGTTTGCATATGTGGTCCAACAGATTCACTTGCAACTTATGAAAGTCATGGAAAATAGTTCACAACTTGCAACTAAAACTAACTGTACTGTAAATAGGCCATAGCTTTGTTAAAAATCCTGAGAATAAGTCAGTTAAACTTAACATAACTGAGAGCAGGTCACAGCTGTTAACACTTCACATAACTATGGACTAGTCACAATAGTTAACTATATACATTAATGAGAATGTGTCAGTTGTTATCTGACTTAACATTAAAGAGGCAAGGTCACAATATTCATCATCATCAAGTGCCCTGCCAGCTGGAGTATGTGTTCATGGCTCTCCACAGATCTCGGTCTTTGGTGTTCTGGATTAACTCTGCTGATTATATTGATCCATACCACCATCTCAATCCATCCAGCATCATTTCTCTTGGTCTGCCTCTGCCTCTCCTCTCTTCCCCTCGATCTTTCCAGTTGTCACTATGTTCTCCAATGCCTCTCTTCTCATCAAATGACTAAAGGAAGCTGTTTGTTTCTTTCTTATTGTTGTATGTAGTGTTATAGTTTCACTAGCCTGTTTCAGGAAATTGTTGTTAGTTACTCTGGCAGTCCAAGGAATTCACAATATTCACTATGTGTAAATCAACAAACATGAATAGATCAGCTTTACTAGAGCACAAAAATAATGTAACAGAATCAGAAGTGATGCAGTTGTTGTTGTACAATGTCCCTGTTCAACCTAACAGCACGCTGGACATCTTGTCAGAAACAGCACAGTTTTGCTGTTTGTTGCAGATTATTTGGCTGTCAGTTGTTTCAGCTATACAGCTTTCCACTCGTGTCTTCTAGCTTCCATCTTCTCTTTTGGGGGTTCATAGTGAAAGTTAATGGATGGTGTTTAGTGCAGGATAGCCTGGCATATGATATCATGACATAAAGTCTGAGAATGGAGGTGGAGGTAGGCATACATTGGTCCCCTGACACATACGTCGTGATTGTCACGAATTCACACAGTATGCTAAGAGTGATGTGTAGAGTGACATGCTTCAATTAAAAAAACCAAAGATAGGGAGCATCTGTTGGATGTTTTTCCCAGGGCATGCTGGTGTGCTGGGAAATGAGCAAGTGGACAGATTGGCTGGGTTGGCACCGTTGTATGGTATGGTGGGAAATGAGCAGGCGGACAGATAGGCTGGGTTGGCACCGTTGTATGGTATGGTGGGAAATGAGCAGGCGGACAGATTGGCTGGGTTGGCACCGTTGTATGGTATGGTGGGAAATGAGCAGGCGGACAGATTGGCTGGGTTGGCACCGTTGTATGGTATGGTGGGAAATGAGCAGGCGGACAGATTGGCTGGGTTGGCACCGTTGTATGGTATGGTGGGAAATGAGCAGGCGGACAGATTGGCTGGGTTGGCACCGTTGTATGGTATGGTGGGAAATGAGCAGGCAGACAGATTGGCTGGGTTGGCACCGTTGTATGGTATGGTGGGAAATGAGCAGGCGGACAGATTGGCTGGGTTGGCACCATTGTATGGTATGGTGGGAAATGAGCAGGCAGACAGATTGGCTGGGTTGGCACCGTTGTATGGTATGGTGGGAAATGAGCAGGCGGACAGATTGGCTGGGTTGGCACCATTGTATGGTATGGTGGGAAATGAGCAGGCAGACAGATTGGCTGGGTTGGCACCGTTGTATGGTATGGTGGGAAATGAGCAGGCAGACAGATTGGCTGGGTTGGCACCATTGTATGGTATGGTGGGAAATGAGCAGGCAGACAGATTGGCACCGTTGTATGGTATGGTGGGAAATGAGCAGGCAGACAGATTGGCTGGGTTGGCACCGTTGTATGGTATGGTGGGAAATGAGCAGGCGGACAGATTGGCTGGGTTGGCACCATTGTATGGTATGGTGGGAAATGAGCAGGCGGACAGATTGGCTGGGTATGCTGCGTTGTATGGTATGGTGGGAAATGAGCCGGCAGACAGATTGGCTGCGTTTGCACTGCTGTATGGCATGGTGGTGCCTGATTAAGCAGATGTGGTCAGGGCCCCATGGGAATCATGTGTGTAGCCTGGATGAACAGCTAAATCACCATAGCATCAAGAGAATGGTGGAGCAGGGAGTGACCATAGGATCTGAGCGACAATCAATACTCCCAGATGTAGTCCATGGGACCATGAGTATAGCCTGGATGTGGTCAAGGCCCCATGGGATCACGCGTACAGCCTGGATGAACAGATAAATCATCATAGCATCAAGACAATGGAGCGGCAGGGATTGACCAGAGGATCTGAGCGACAATCAATACTCCCAGGACAAGTCAGACGGACACAAAATCAGACTACAACTGGTTCCATTAGTACTGGGACTCTTCGCTGGCTGTTGAAGATGAGGACAGAGCACGCATAAGAATATCCCGAAAGCTGTGATGTCGGTTCTTGGCTCAAGTAAACTTAGTGTTAGGCCTTCATATATTCTAGGCACGACAATGTGGAGTGCAATGAAAGTCACTTAATACAAAAGATGTGCATCTATTTAAAGCAGATTTTGCTTGGCCTATTCTGCTCTTAATTTCTGTCACACAATTATATCCATAGCATGTTCAGGTTGCCCCCAAACATTTGAATTCATTGACTTGGTTGAGAATTTCCCTTCTACTGTAATATCACAGTTTGGCGTTTTCTTCTTCTGTGAAATAACCGCAGTTTCTTTTTCTCTATTACTACGAGGGTAGGTCAGAAAGTTATGCACCGCAATTATTATCTCTTTAACTGTTACAGTAATAACATACAAATGGAAGTTAGTCACAATGTTCATGCACATGTGCAGCAAACATTTCTACTTCTCAACATAAATCCCCATCAACTTTAACGGCTTTACACCATCTTGAAACAAGAGCATTATCCCAGATCTGTACCACATTTTGTCATGTTATTGTAGCCATTTCCTCACTGCATTAATCATTCCCTCATTGTCTTCAAACTTTGTCCCATGGATAGCATTCTTAAGGGGACCAAAAAGATGGAAATCAGATGGTGCCAGGTCTGGACTGTAAGGTGGATGGGGCAGTACATTTCACCACATTTTGTTGACTGCCTCCCTTATTTGCAAACTTGTGTGAGGACGCATGTTGTCGTGAAGGAGAAGCAGTTGTTCTCAATTCCTGTGAGGTCTAACCCTGCTGTGTTTTAATGTAAATTTCCAAAATGATGGTACCACCTTTTGGCAGCACATCCACGAGAATAACCCAATCAATGTCCCCAAAAACAGTGAACTTGACTGATGAGTTTTAGATTTTTTTCCTAGCTGGTGATTGAGGATGATGCTTCTCCATTGACTGTCTTTTTGTCTCCGGCTCAAAATGATGAACCCAAGTTTCATTTCCTGTCATAATGTTTGTTAAAAAAGACCATCCCCATCTGTCTCAATGTGCCACAACCATTCCAAACAAATTGTTTTCCTTTGGGCCTTATGGTACTACTTTTGCTTACTGAAAGTAGCATGGATAATTCTTGACTTGTGATTCGCCTATTTCTGCGAACCATGATGTCAGCATGTTCCAACATGATCTGCCAGGTGGCTGTAGCAGGACGTCCAGAGCACGGCTTATCAGCCAGCTCTACATCTCCACTTGCAGAAAACAAAACTCTCTGCGCCCAGCGACTAACTCTGCTTCTGTCAACTGCAAAAAGTGATATAAACAGCACAGCAACATTTGTGAATGTTAACAATAGTTTCTTTCTCTGCGATCAAAAATTCTATAACTATCCTCTGCTTGTAATGTACATCATTAATATCTGCCGTTTCAACGGTTGTTTGTCATAGTTAGAATTGGTTTTCAGAGGTGCAATATGGCAGATGGATAATATCTGGCCCAGCCAGCAGTTGATGGTAGTTAAGTGTGTCCATGTTACCCAAGTGTTCCACTCGAGCAGGTTGAATCTGAGCTGTTTTTAAAGACATGCAAAATGAGCATTCCTTTGGTTACAAGTGAGCATTGGTATTTGTCTGTCTTCTGTGTTTGATGCATGATGTTTTATATATGTATATATGAGTGCTGCAACAACTGGTGGACATTGAGGGTAGGTCAGAAAGTTATGCACTACAATTATTATCTCAGCTAATCAAGCCAAGTTAAATATTACCAGCAACAAATGTGTTGTACATGGACAGACTACAGCTTGTGTGAGTGACTCGCTCTGGTTGGACACTGAAGTCAGCCAACTCTGCCACAGCGGCACGTGTTGTGTGTAAATGCAGTAGGTGATGAGCTCACTAGAGTAATCTCATGACGTGAACACAGTATGAGTATTTCAAGTTCATTGTAAATATGCATAACACTGGAGTACCAGAGACAGAGATCAGTACAACAAAAACTGACAAGTATTAAGGCTTGAGGACCGACTTCAATGCACTGGGTTTTCACCCCATCTGGCTCAGCATGGCAAACCACTGATGAGAGTGTCCTACACAGCATGAACTCCATGGCTCCTGCCATGTAACAATAGCCAATGTAAAATCACAGCCAACGTTGCAGTATGGTACCAGGAAAACATATGTACAGATGCCAGTTACCATAAATGTGTACAATTCATAAATAACATGAATAAATGATCTAAGCTGATATCAAAAGCAAACATATGCAAATCAGGGATACACAAAAGCACACTCAATATAATGACAAACATCATTTGTTTCATTTGTGCAGTATTGGATGTTTGTTGCACCGAGTCAGTTTACAGAGATGCTGTGGTATTGGATGTTTGTTGTACCGAGTCTGTTTACAGAGATGCTGTGCTATGAGATGTTTATTGCAGTTTGTTTACAGAGATGCTGTGGTATTGGATGTTTATTCCACCGTGTCTGTTTACAGAGATGCTGTGGTATTTGCACCTTTCAGCCAAGAGAGGAACTAACTCAATAGTCCTCTGGCAAGAAACATCTATCACAAGTATTTTTCCCAGATAACGGATATTCCGGCTGTCTGGCCATTCCCCCATCATCAGCCAGCCTGATCACATGGTACATTGATGCACACAATTTACCTCACCAGCCTGATCACACTGTATATTGATGCACACAATTTCCCCTCATATCTACATTTATTTCTCCCAACAGCTCAGATACATCCAACTGAAACACCTGCTGACAAACTGTGACGTGAGTATTTGTTTATCGTAAAACTGTGTTTGTGTGTTTTACTTAACAATACCATACCCATATAGTAGTAGAATAGATATATCATACAACATACAAGTGCTATACGTGCACACAGTGGCATCAGATCTAACCTTCACTAAACAGTGTCAGATGTTTACAACATAAAATGATACACATGAAACAATAGACACATCCATCCATCAATCACAGGTCCTGCCAGCTGGTGTAAGCGTTCTCCCCACAGATCTGTCACCGTGCACACACCTTTGAATAACCCAGGTCTTTAATGATGGTCTGGGCACTGCCTTTACTATTGGACAACATGTAACACAGTTCATCCAGTGAAACCTGACGGTCACCACGAATTATATCAACTCGATGAATGTTGCATGGAGTCAATGCGGTTGACGGACAACCAGTTCCACTTTGCGTAAGCTGGTGAAGGTTGACCTACTTCAGCTTCGTCACAACAAAGTACCCAACATCGGGTTGTGCTAAAATTCACTGTTGAACCTCCATAAACAATATTGAAACATTTTTGGATGCGAATCGAGGTCTCACCTTCAGCACTGAGGAATTCTATGATATTATGTTGCTTCAACCAATCTTTTTTTTGGTGGCCATTTTTAAACCGTTACTATTGCACAACCTATGACTGAAACAGGTTGTTAGTGATACACAGTGCAGAATAGTGGATGAGGAATCCAGCTAAATTAATAAATTGCTCGCCGATAAAGTATTTACATAGATAAAAATTAGGAGGCATTACTTATTGACTCTCCCTTGCACATTTGTGTAATGTTTACTGCCTCGACTTGTTTCCTCTCTAGATGAGAGTGTAGATAAAACACCTAGCTATGTACACAACTCACAGGTAGGTGTATCCGACTGTGACATACAATTGTGTAACCTTTACTGCCTCTACTTGTTTCCTCTCTAGATGGGAGCGTAGATAACACCTAGCTATGTACCAAACTCACAGGTCGGTGTATCCTACTGTGACATACATTTGTGTAACCTTTACTGACTCTACACAGATCTGATCCAAGTAACAGGCTCCGACTACACTTTGCTGGGCTTTTCTTCATTTTGGCGTAGCAGAAACCTAGTGTTAACAATTTCCAACTGCCACGACATGTTTAATGTGCACAAAATGCCTGTTTTATGCCATTATCCAAGTGAGGAGAGCACCAATGGACACGTCCAGAGTGCAGACGGAGAATCTGCGTTGAACTGAACCATGCAGGGCTGGAGATGGTGTAAAGCTGATGACAACAATTTGCATACAGACAGACAATAAGATACAGATCCATGGCTCAAAGCTCATCTTCTGAGTCGACTTCATCATCAGCATCATCTCCGCTGCCACCAACCAATGCCTTTCTCTGCTCACAGTCTTCCGAGTCTTGCAGCTTGGGTTCTGATTCGTAGTTGACCAGAACCATTATTACATACACTACTGCACCTGATGAAAGAAAACCAAAAATAACCATAAGATAACTTTGTAAACTAAGAGAATACAAGGACAATCACTTCCAGATTAACAAAGTCACAGACAACAAGTAGTTTGTAGACTGACTGAGCTTGTAAACTAAGAGACTCACCAATTAACACAAGGACGATGACTTCCAGATTAACAAAGTCACAGACAATAAGTTGTTTGTAAACTGACTGAGCTTGTAAACTAAGAGACTCACCAATTAACACAAGGACGATGACTTCCAGATTAACAAAGTCACAGACAACAAGTAGTTTGTAGACTGACTGAGCTTGTAAACTAAGAGACTCACCAATTAACACAAGGACGATGACTTCCAGATTAACAAAGTCACAGACAATAAGTTGTTTGTAGACTGACTGAGCTTGTAAACTAAGTTAGTTAGTTAGTTAGTTAGTCGACAGATCATCCTCGTTGCACATCGGACCATTCAGTCCATAAGTGCTCGGATCCCCTCCTCAGCAAATCCCGCAGCGTGTAGCGGCTAACGACGCCAGTTCTGTGTTGGTTTATCAATCTTCTTTGGCTTCCTGCGTAGTGTTCTTGTTTGGCCACCCCTCTTTTAATTTGCTGCTCTCGCAGTCTGGCCATTGTTGTAGATTCACAGTCATCACTTGGTTCTTGCAAAAGTCTCACTTCTCGTAGAGCATTCAGAATGTCAGCCTGGTCCATGGCGCGTCCGCCCTCAACAGTAGCCTCACCTGCGAGCTTGTCAGCCCGCTCATTTCCTTGTACTCCCGCATGCCCTGGCACGAAGATGAAACTAATCTTTGCCAGCCGAGACCGCTTCAGAGGCAGCAACCATTCTCTTCGGATCGACCCCTCCTCTATCCTCTTGATCATGTTCATTGAGTCGCTAAGGAAACAAGCCCTAGTGAATGTCTGTGTCTCGAGCCATGTTATTGCTTTACTTACTGCCATGACTTCCATGGTCAGGCTACTTGTGGTTTCAGTGAAAGCACCAGAGTCCTCCTTCACAATTCTCCCTCCGGCCCGAGCTGTAAAGGCCCATGAGCTTCTCACATGTCGGATGACCGACCCATCTGTGTAGATGACCGCGTCACTGTCTAGCGAATTCTCGAAAATCAACGCTTGTACTTCAGCCTCAACAGCAGCCGGATTTTCTTGTCTGCATTTTCTATCTAGTTGGATGCAAACTGAAAAGGATGTGCAGAAGTCTGTTGGCACTTGCACCCACTCCTCGCCAGGTTCTAAGTCCTCAAGTGAACACACCTGTTGAAGAATGTCCTCGGCTTGACCCATCCACGACCGTCCTCTTTTTAACCTGCTGCCCTTCACCTTCCTAATTTCACTATGCAGTGGATGCTGTGTGTTTGCGTTAATTCTGAGGTAGGCGCGTGCCCTGCAAACTTGCATTCTCTCTTCAATGGTTGGAAAATCAAGAAGGTAGCGCATCGCCCTGCATGCTGTATCTCTTGTACATCCAAGAATAATGCGCATAGCTTCATTCTGTATCCTTTCCATCCTTTCTATCTGCTTATGGCTGACAGTCAGGATTGCCATTGCATACTCCAAAACAGACATGACCAGCCCCTCGTACAGAAGACATAGATGGCGCTGCTCACAGTTTGCTGCCGCCATCACCCGCATCGCTGCCAAACCCCGCTTGGCCTTTGTTATCACCTGGTCTATGTGCACATTATAAGCAAGGCTTCGATCAAACCGTATCCCTAGGTAATTCATTGCCTGCGTTCTTTCCACCGTCTCTGAACACAGCATTACAGTTGGTGTTGGATTGTTGACAATATGATTATTCAACGAGAACCAAGTCACTGTTGCCTTTGTTGGGTTGACCATTGCCCCAGCTTCATCACACCAAGTACTTATGCGATTGAGTTCGGTTTGTAGCTCCACAGCAACCTTCTCTCTATCCTTCCCCTGACGATACACTAAAACATCATCGGCATATGACAATGTCCTGCCAGGTCCAGTGATCTTGATTAACACAAGGACGATGACTTCCAGATTAACACAGTCACAGACAATAAGCAATTTGTAGACCTGACAGAGCTTGTAAACTCACCAATGAACACAAGGATGATGACTTCCAGAAACCCCACCAGTTCTCCTGCTGACAGCAACAGAGCAGAACTTGATAAGATGGACACACTTGGGACCAGAGGCATCAATGGTGTCTGCATGATTATGTATTAAGCAAAACATGACTACGAACTTTCATGGCAATTCATTCAGTTACTCTCTACACAATTAAATGTTTTCAAAACTTGACTTGTTTCTATTCTGTTTTTGATCATCTTCAGATGTCAACATGAATATATCCACAGACAGCAGCTGTCAACATGGACAAATCCACAGACAGCAGCAGTCAACATGGACACATCCACAGACAGCAGCAGTCAACATGGACACATCCACAGACAGCAGCAGTCAACATGGATACATCTACAGACAGCAGCAGTCAACATGGATACATCCACAGACAACAGCAGTCAATATGGATACATCCAGTCCAGCTGCTGCTAGGGTCATGTTCTAATGGGATAATATGAAACTGACCATACACTGATCAACTCCTCTCTACATTATCAGACACTGCTGACCAACTTGGTGCTAGGGTAATGTTCTAATTGGATAATATGAAACTGACCATACATTGATCAACTCCTCTCTACGTTATCAGACATTTCTGACCAACTTGCTGCTAGGCAATTTATCACACACTGGGGGTCTCGTGGCAAAGTGGTAGTGGGTTCATTGTGGACTCCGTCATTCAGTTCATGAGTGCAATTTTTTTCAAAGATTCCTGGGAGTCATCGCTGGAGCTATAGAGTGCTCTGTGCAGAACATTTGAAGGGGGGCTCTTCAGAAAGAGACCGAGCCATTGGAATTAAACTCGGTGCAATGAAGCCAATCCTCTCACCTTTACACCATTATTTCTCACTCCTGACATTCTATACCTTGCAGACAATCATATACTATAGTATGTCCAGAAATGAATGCCGTCATTCACGATCAATTATTTGCATCGTTATGAAATTTTTCCTGCCATCTTATATTTACCCCCACCCAAGGAATATGTCTTTGATAGGTCCAAAAGCAACTTAAATCATCGAAAGCGGCGACATTTCTTTGATGTTTTGGGGAAAATGTAGTGAATTCGTGCTAACTTATTAGTCTTACAGTAAACCACGTTATTTCTGGTAAGGACACAAGTACAAGGCGTAGCCAGATTTGTATGGGAGTGGGAGCAATAAAAAAAAGTAGCTTAAAAGTCGACAGAGTCGACTGCATTGCACCGGGTTTATATCCCATATTGCCCAGTCTCTTTCCGCAGGGCGGAAAGCGTCGCACAAAGCACAAACTCCGTAGCTCCAGCGACAATCCTCGGAAGTCTCCGAAAAAATGCTCTCGTGAAATGAAGGAATCGAACATACAACCGTCGGAGCCCAAGTCAGATGGCTTGACCACTTCACCACAGAGACTCCCGAAAGGGGTGCAATGTGTAATATTAGTAAAGACAGAGAATTTACAGAGGCATGGGGTAAATAATGTGTAAATTGACAGGAAAGTAGAAGGAATATATTTCTTACCTTAATTTTCATTTCCTTCTTGTTTCTTCAGCTGCTGGTTAATAATTGTACACAAGTATTCATGTTACTAGATGCATTTAGCTTTTTATATTGAGTTCGTGAAAGCTTCCAAATAGCTGTGCGTTAATGTGCGTATGGAGTGACCAGAAATGATACCGCAATTTAGTCATCATGTGTCCATTTTTAAGGATCTGTTCAGCTGTCTGTGTAGTTTGTTCACACGTACACATGGGTGACAGACCCGCTTTGAGTCTTCGTGAAATATTCTGCTGTTTACTGTTCAGAGATGGAACACGATTACCTGTTTTGCACTATGAAAATAGCTGTCAGTGTCTCTGTAGTGGGCTTTCTTCTTAACGACCAAGATGTTGGTCCTCTTTTCATTGTAGTTTATAGATTGATTTGTATGCACATGTGTTGTCCCCTAATTTGACAATGTGTTTGCTCTCACGTTTCTTGTTATGCCACAATATGTCAGTTTCCACCGCAATATTACTGTTCTGCTGGTATTCAATGCGCTTAGTGTGTGTGTTTTTTTTTTTTCAATACCAGTTGTTTGTCACCGCTGAGGGCTTGCGGAATTGAAAATTCATCACTGTGGAATACAAACTGTTGCTATTGACACTGTACTGATGCTGTAATGTTTAGGGCCTTCAATTCGTCTGAATGGTTGGAGCACAATTTTCCAGTAAGCGTGCACGCAGATTAAGGTCTGTGATCTGCTCAGACCTTAATCTGTGTCGGACGATTCCAGTAGGTTGATGACTGCTCTCAGTTGCATAAAATTCAATCCATCCTTTCTCCAATAGTCCTCTTCCTCTTTCAACACATGGTCCTCACATTTTCCCAGTAACTGTTATCAATATTTAATAGCGCGGACTGGATTAGTATCTTGACGTCAGACAATTTGAATATAGTATTGTCAGCTGCCACCTGTCCTTTAATTTTAGCCCACACAAGTTCTATAGGGTTAAAATGAGAGTGGTACGGCGGAAGTCTCAAGCAACCATGACGATGCTCTTCTATCAACTTGTCGATTTGATATTTCTTGCTTTTTTGGCGTCTGTTTTACAAGGGACAACAATTCTAGCTAGAAATACCTTTCTGGAAATGGTATGTTTTCCATTCGGAGCCATATCTTTATTGCTCCCTTTGTGCTCGATGCTGTAGGTATTTTGTCTTCTTGGGCAACAACATTGATATCATGCATTGTCCATAATCGGACACGACGGTCTATCTAGGGATGGAAGCACAGTATTCTCGAGCCAATCTCTAAATACATTACCATTCATCTTATTATGATAATCCCTATTGTCTGTATGCTTTGATATGAACAAGAGCCCAGCATTCTGTTGTAAGCCATTATGCATATTACCAGCACAGGCCATGACCAAAAGCTGTCCTATACTACTGGGTATATAACGCTTTATCTGTCCATCCACTGATTGCCATTCCTTATCACTTGTGTGGTGCGCATTGATCCACATTTCATCCAAATACACTATGCCATAATTTTCTTTGCACATTTCCCTTATTTCACGTAGGTATCTGCTTCTAATGGCTCCTAAATGCGGTTACTCGCAAAGAATATTTCTACCTCCCTTGTACTTTCTAAAAGTGAAGATAATGTCCTTATAATTTTCCAAAAAGTTGTTTTGGATAGCTCTATGTTATTGTTCTTTCTCAACCAAACCCTAAGTTTTCTTACAGCCACTGTTTCTTTGGCATCCAGCATTTTTATAATGCTGGATAATCCTGGATATAAAATCCAAAATTTTTATAATTTTAGGAGTCTCCGTGGTGAAGTGGTCAAGCCTTTTGTCTTGGGCTCCAAAGGTTGTGGGTTCGATTCCGGGCCGCATCCTTCAGTTCACGAGTTAAATTTTTCGGAGACTTCTGTGGGTCGTCGCTAGAGCTGCGGAGTTCATGCTTTGTGCGATGCTTTCCACGCTGTGGAAAGAGACCGAGCCATATGGGATAGAACCCGATGCAATGAAGTCGACCCTGTCGACTTTTAAGCGACTTTTTAAAGCATTTTTATAATAGCTCGCTTTATGACATCTTTGTCAAAGCTGTCTACAATAACTTTTCTACCTACCGTTTGGTTATTGCGTCGTGGTTTAATTCCAGATTCTTGCACCCATCGACGAAATGACCGTTTACTCAAACCCAATGCATGCACTGTTCTTTTTTCGGAATTTGTAATAGTATAAAACAGTTTCCTGCGATCAGCTTCTATACAAAAATATGTGTACAACTTCATAACGATGCTTTGAAGTGTATACACAATTTCGCATTCAATCCCACTGAAAAATATTCACACATTTCAATATTAGTGATAAGTAGTAAGATTTAAAAAAAAAAAATAATAATAATCAGGTTTCATGAAATAACCCACACCTCTTGACGACATCTCTGAACAGTTCCAGTTTAAACTGCGCGGGGTTCTTGGCATAAGGCCAATCCAGTGAAAAACATAAAATATTCAACATTGAACACTGATTGCCTGGCTACGCTGTAATACATTTAAAATTATGAATTTCATCTCTGACCCGTAAATTATATACCGCATATAAACAAACTTTGAAATCTGCTGTAAAATCTCCAGAACAAAAATTGTTTTGTTGGGTGGACGTAATGATAAGGTTATATGCTAAATCTCATCATTTTCCTTCAGTTGGTTACTGAGATGTGGAATTTTATATTGGGGCAGACAAAAATAAACACACTATAACGCATAATGCCCTCACTGAAATGTGCATTGTCCGTTCTGCAGCATGTCTTACTGTTTCTACATCATGCAGATAATTACATGCTAATGTATAATGCCTTCACTAAGGGGCCTGTTCTCCTGCATGCTGTGAATTCTGCACAATGAGTCATGAAATGGGGGGAGAGCTGGAGGGAGGGTACACATGTGTGTTGTTTGAGGAGAATGTTATGAATATTGTGGGAAGAAAAAGAAAGCCAAAGCTGAAGAACTGACAGCTGCAGGTGTGGTCTGCTTTTCTGTATATGCATCAGTCAATGCGTCATGTGTGACTGTATATTTTTCATTTAGTCATCTTTTGTTTAGTCAGTGTGTACTCAAGAAATCTTGCAACCTATTTATTGTATATAGGGTGTGATCTGGACCCTTGACAGTAATGCAAGGTAAAAGTAGTCTCATCACCTTTTGCTGGCCTGGAAATGGACATGACTATTGACTTCCTTGGGAAACAGAACCTGTCTGCTGATGTGAGCCCTTTACCTTCAGATGCCTTGTTCAGACTAGAACAAGAATTGCCATGGCCAAGGTAGCCTTTTGTGAGATGGAAATAAACTCACTAATAAAAAAATTTCAATTGTAGCGAGATAAATTTATTAGAGAAATCAGACAGTGAAGATTTTTTGGGCACAAGAGGAGAAATAAACTTGAAAACTTTGTGACAGCTGGCAAAACTGATGGGAAAAGAGCAACAGAAATGCAGAGGTAAATATCTGGATGGCTTGACCACCAGACATAATCAGGACAAGAACACAGATCTGTGTCAGATGGCAAATCAAGACTGACCATGCTTATATGCATGGTCTATGATGATGATGATGATGATGATGATGATGATGATGATGATATCTGAACCACCAGCTACACTTGCTTGTCAGAGTCTCACCTGGAGTTACAACGCGTTGCCTGTACCAACGCCCGACAATGCAACGCTGAACTATGATAAACACTACAGTTATAACGCGGCGTCGTCGACAACGCCAGGCACTCAATACTGAACGATGCTAAGCAGTCGGGGGTCAGCTGGAACACAGCGTGAACATTGGGGGTCACGCAAGCTGACTCGAGGACAACTGACGCGTGTGCTAAAAGGCTAGTTAGACTGGGCTTGGGCGCCGTACGGGACAGACGTGTGAATGCGGCCTGAGAGTTTGTGCATGTGTTGATCGATAGCCTGTATTAATTGTTGGAGATGGAACGCCTGTGTGTTTGACTTGTAAGTGGAGTGCATTGATGTATTATTATATTGATGTATTGATTGCTTGTATTTATGATCTATTTGATATTGTGGATTGTGATTGCGCGACGCCTGTATTGTTTCTGATGTGTGCAGTGCGCGAATAATGAGCGTGAATTATATCATCGGTTATTCGCCTCGCGTTATTTGATAATCATATTTAGTATCACACTTGTCAAGATACGAGCCACAGTTCTTGCTCGACGCAAGACTCTGACAAGTGCGAACGTGGGGTCTTCGTCCTCATTGGATTTCTTCTTCTTCTTCTTCGTTCATCCGGAGTTTTTTTTCGGACGTGATTGCGTTGTGCCTGTTTACAGCAGAGCTGCGTTCTTGCGCCGTTAGGCCGACACATCCGACTTCTGCGGGCATTTGTTGACCGGGTTAACCTTCCCGCATTGGATTTGAACCGTTAAATACGAAAAGTACAGTGTTAAATAAGTGCGAACGTGGTGACTGTTGTCGGTTTTTTTTTTAATCAATTGTTGGTATAAAGTGCGAGTTTTGAACAAACGCGAGCGTGTAGGTAATAATTTAACAGATAAATACTATCTTTCAGGTTGATTTATTGAAACCATAAGTGCGTCTTTGGACTTAGTAAATTTCAACCGAGTTAGTGAAGTAGATAAAAACAAAAATGGCGGCCATGTCCTTGAATGTCATTGAGTAGAAGTAGTGTAAGCGGAAAGTCTGGAAAGTGTGAAAAGAGAGTTGTTGAGTGTGGTGAAACGACTAACAACAATACTTGACGACATACAAACCTACAAAAACTTAAGTGACATTACATACACCACACACTTGCACATGTTTTAATTTCTCTTGTTCCAAAAATAACAGGTTGTTTGGTGTCATCTACACCTGTCCCTTGTAAACTCCGAATTTTTTTGTCGACCTGAATTAAAAACCAGTGTGGTTTCGGGCAATACTGAGCAGCCATTGTCCGACACATTGTCTCAGGAGTACTTGAGTATAAAAAATTTTTTCTCTGCCTTATACTTTCGTTCATCAGGCCTAAACATAAGCTGTAATAGTAAGTACTGTAAACTTTTGAACTTAAATTACTAACAACATTATTAATTTTGTGTCTATCTATTCCATCATACATATTGTTCATCATGTCTAGTTTAAACGAGTACATCGAAATGGGTTTAAAGATGAACCTTTCTGGTGAAGAGTTAAGGGCCTGGAGTGAGAAAAAGTTTGCAGAATACCTCCTACTACAGGAGAAGGTTAATGAACGTGATGAGAGAGCAGCCGAAAGATCTTTGAAAACAGGCATAGTCAGACGCTGCTTTAAAACTTAAGCAAGCAGAAACAGATGCAGAAATAAGAAAAGCTGAAATTTTAGCCCAAACCAAGAAAGAAGAGCTTGAAGTACACCTAAAAATTGAACAGCTGAAAGCAGAAACTTCCAAAGAAAAGGAAGATAGAAAATCTGACAAAGATCAGCCATACAAGAAATACCAAGGGCTGATTAAAAGTTACACCACAGGTGATTGCATTGCAGCATTCACCCAAAATTTTGAATGTATTATGGATCATTACCAGATCCCAAAGTCAGAATGGAGTATAATATACATGATAAGTCTTTCTGGAGAACCTCTGAAAGTGATAGAGTCTATTCCAAATGACCTGAAGAAAGATTATCAGTATATTAAGACAAAAATTATGTCTCATTTTCTGCTAGATGAAGCAGGCTACAGAGAACAGTTTGGTAAATTGTCTCCTAAACCAACACAAACGTTCTCTGATTACATCTCAGAAATACAGAATGTTTTTTCTAAGTGGCTGTCAGCAGCCAAAGTGAATGGTAATTTTGATAGATTGACAGATCTTATTTTGAGAGATAAAATTATCACATCTCTCCCACCTCCATTTTCGAAATTTCTATTAGAATGTCAGTGTGAAAGTGTACAACAGATGGACAGTCGTGGCTCAGGTTATTTTTCAGCCAATAAACAATGTTTCATTAGTGGTCTGACTAGCACAGACTTTGTAGCAGCCGCTACATATGATAGATCTAAGTCAGTGCCCTACAACAAACAAAAGCCCTATAGGCAATCTACTGACCAGTTTAATCAATGCAAATATTGCCACTTATCACACAACGAAAATGAAATGTGTGACCAACATCCTGGATACATGTCTTACTTACAAAACTACATAGCGAAGCAAGACAAAGAAAGAAAGACATACAGATGTGTCACCAAATGCTTCCTTTGTAAGGCTTTCAACCATTGGCGGAAAGATTGTAAAGCCAAAGCTATGTCCAGAAAGGCTAATGCAGCCATGATTGATAGTTCTTCCTCAGAAGATGAAAGTGTAGAAGATCACCCTGTAAACACAGCACATTCTATTGATGTGTTTCAACACGACAAATGTACTATCTGTGATCAATTTCATAAGGATGGCATTTTGACATGCGGCCATTCCATACCTGTTACAAATGAGGAAGCCAATTTAGTAGTCAACTCCCAAGGTATCCACCATGGGTATATTAATGGTAGAGCTGCCACCGTTTTACGTGATAGCGGCAGTACCCTCATTGGCATTAAGAGAGACTATATCTTACCATCACAATATAGTGGTAAATATGTTACATGCAGAACTTTCTCGGGTAACATCGAGAGATACCCGCTTGCATGGGCATACATAAGTACACCATTTCTTACAGGAAAGGTCAAATGCGCAGCATTAACCAATCCTTGTTGCGATGTCATCATTGGTAACCTTCCTGAGGTAAATGATATGCCACATGACAGTATTATATCCACTGTCACTTGTAACATTGATAATACCATTTCACCTTCATCACAAATCACCATTCATGATGTATTACCACCTGTAAATGAATGTATGTATGCCAATTCGGCAACGCCAGCACATGAATGTAGTTGTGTGAATGTAACACCAAGTTGTAATGTAAATGATAACCTTGATATTAAAAATGCAGTAACCAGATCTACTGCTCAAATGCAAGATTGAATCGATCAGACAGAGGCTTTACAGCTAATAAGCCCAGTTGTAACATCTCCTCAAACAACCAGGGAGAAATTTATAACAGCTCAAAAAGCCGATCGATCTCTGCAGAAGTATTTTAAACTAATAGGCCAAAAGCCACGAGTAGCAAAGTACGCTAAATGGTATTTTGCTCTGAAAAACGGAATTCTGACACGGTACTATACCAAAGGTTCTAGCACTACAGAACAAACGGTGCTACCTTCAGAAAACTGCAACCAAGCATTACAGCTAGCGCATGACATACCATTTGCAGGTCATATGGCGTATGCTAAAACACGAGCAAGGTTACTTACTCAATTCTATTGGCCTAAATTTTGCAGTGATACCAAACTGTATTGCAGATCGTGTGACATCTGCCAAAAGCTTGTTAAAAAGGGGAAACACCCGCAAGCAGAACTGCAAATCATTGATTTGGCAAGTAGACCATTTGAAAAGATCTCGGTCGATATAGTTGGTCCTCTTAACCACATAACATCAAGAGGAAACAAATATATTGTAACAATAATTGATTTATGTAGTCGGTGGCCAGAAGCCATTCCGATGAAGAACATAACTTCCAAAGACATCATGGAAGTATTCTTCCATATTTTTGCAAGGGTAGGATTCCCTGATACCATCCTTTCAGATCGGGGTAGTCAGTTTATTGCCGCAGCTGCACAAGCATTTACTAAGATGTTGGGGGTGAAGCAATGTTTTAACAGTCCGTACCACCCACACTCCACGGGTATCATAGAAAAGATTAATGGCGATCTTAAACATATGCTCTCAAAAGTAACCCAAGAACATCCCGAAGACTGGGACACGTATCTACCTGCTATTTTATTTGCATATAGGGAAGTGCCACATTCCAGCACTGGATTCTCACCATTTGAAATTGTATATGGTGCCAAACCACGCGGCCCATTATCTTTGTACCAGTCTATGCTGACTGAAATTAAAACTATATCTACACCCATTTCATCGTATGAACATGTAACATCATTGCGCGATAGAATCATGAGATCATGTGTGTTAGCGAAAGAAGCACTACAAAAATCTGGTGCTATCTACCGACAATACGCTAACAGAGGAAATAGAACAATTACTCTGACGCCAGGACAGGACGTTCTTCTTCTATTGCCAAGTGACAGACATCTTCTCACAGACTCATGGCAAGGACCGTTTAAAGTGTTACGACAAATTTCGACAGTAGATTACGAAATTGCAATTAGGGACAAACACAAGATTTTTCATATTAACATGCTTAAACCATATTACCACAGGGACGACGAACAAGTAGAGACTACAGCAAGCACAACAATAGTGAACCAGACAGATGACAACGATACTGACGAGATACCAACACCAGTACTGGACACGACAACCAACCTACAGGACATAAAGGTAAATCCCAAGCTGACGCAGACACAGACCGACAGTTGCAGACAAGTATTACAAGAATACAGTACAATTTTTTCTAACAACCCAGGACAGACAGACTTAGTGCATCATCATATTATTTTGACGTCTGACATCCCAATAAAATGCAGACCATATTCCATTCCTATACACTACAAAGACAAATTACACCAAGAAATTATTGATTTAGAAGCAAACCATATCATCCAACGTTCACAATCACATTTTTGTTCACCGATTGTCATTGTGAGAAAAAAGGACAACACAATAAGACTCTGTGTTGACTATAGGAAACTCAACAGCATTACACAGTTGGATTTAGAACCAATGAGCAACTGTGAAGACATACTAACTGAACTGACTGACTGACGTTACTTTACTAAACTTGACATGACAAAAGGTTACTGGCAAATACCTGTACATGCTGACAGCATATATCTGAAAGCATTTGCCACACCCTGGGGACTATACGAATGGTGCAAGTTGCCATTCGGGCTAGTTAATGCCCCAGCAACATTTGTCAGAATGAGAAGACGACTTTTGACAGGCATTTCTAACATCATTTGGTACATGGACGACATTTGCATACATACAAAGAACATGACAGACCACATAACAGCACTACAGCAGATATTCGACAGGATTAGACAACATGGACTGACAATAAAACCATCCAAAGTTGATATAGCCTTTCAAGAAATTTCATTTGTGGGCTATAAGATCTCAAATGGCTTTATATCAACTGACGATAACATCATGTCTAGAATTTTGAAATTGTCGCTTCCAACAACCAAGAAAGAGTTGCGAAGTGTGTTAGGTCTTTTGAATTATTATAGACAATTTATTCCTCATTTTGCTGAATTGACCAAATGTTTCACTGATTTACTAACAAACAAACATCCTAATGTCATTGTAAACAGCGAATGTTTAAGGCCTGCATTTGCGAAAGTACTATCTTATTTTTCCAGTGAACCTATTCTAAAATTACCCGATCTTAGCACTATTTTCAGGCTAAGATGTGATGCGAGCTCCGTAGCCATTGGAGGGGTACTGCTTCAAGAGCATGACCAAATATTGTACCCTGTATACTACGTCTCTCGGAAATTGAACACCAGTGAACGAAATTACAGCACGCCGGAACTGGAAGCCCTCGCTCTTGTGTTCTCGGTACGTAAACTTTCAAAATTTCTTTTAGGTAAACACTTCATTATAGAAACAGACAATAGTCCGTTGACATTTATCACCAGTGGAACCCCAAGTAACCACAGAGTGGCAAGATGGTCCCCTCTTCTGCGGGATTATAGCTTCGAAATCAGACATATAAGAGGCTCACATAACTCACTGGCTGATCTTCTATCTAGATGTCCATACGACTCACCCAATAGCCAGGTAACACCCGAGCACATTGCAGATGGTGTATAAACTGCAAATTAAATGGTGCTCAACACCACAGCCAATTGTGACATCATGTCAGTTACGCTGTGAAGAACGGTGTGATAGGGAAGATTTAATCTCCCATTGTAAATAAATTGTGTACATACTATTATTTATTATGCGAATGAATGTGTTGTATAATTGTGAGAGATGTGAAAGAATGCCATTAGTATTGTAAATATGTAATATTATAAGAAGTAGGCACCACAAGTGTCACAGGACAGTACTACAGGGCCCAAAGACTTACCGAGCTTGAACAGCGTCAAGTAATCCTGAGTACATCTACAAAGATGGTCCACGACGTTTTAACAAGTACGAATGATGACCATGACAACCTAATCCGAGAATAAGACGGAAGAAGATATCCAACAGCTGATGACAAGAACTGGGTGCTCCGTATATTTAAAGTCCATCTAAAACGGAAGACCTTGATGTGAATGTCAACATAACACATGTATACAACAACACAGCTCTACACTTCCGTTATATTTGCATATTAATTTGAAAGTTAGCAGACGATACTAAAATGTTTATAAATTTATGACAATTGTATGAAAATTTGGGTATGAAACATTTCCATATACGAAATTGTATATGTCGCGTTTTGTTAGATGTAATCTCAGCATCGTAGCTTGATTTACTTTTTCACAATAGTGACCTTTTGTGCACTTTTGTCAATAAGTATCAAATTATGACACTAAGAAAAGAAATGTTACTTGTAATTTATTTTGTTGAAAGCATGATAAAATTACTGTCCCTAACTTTTGTTCCATAACCAAGGGACATAACTAAAAATTGTTGGTGATGTGTAAATATGTATTGAAACTACCATGTTTGCCTAATGAGTAACACGTTAATGTGACGTCATGTGTATATGGGGAAACTTGCCAAAACTGAAGACCTTCATTGGATATTCTATGAGATAAGGGTAGATGTCCAATGTCGGAGTTATCTTATAGGTAGATACTCACAGGCTGACCTGAATATTTGTAATTTTTGTTTTTGGTTGAGAGGTAGGGGCAAGTTAGCCGTAACCTACCGGACTGGCTATGTCTCAGCGAGGTAAAATCCATGGAATTGATTGTACTTGACCCCCGGGAAGGTTAACCCGGTCAACAAATGCCCGCAGAAGTCGGATGTGTCGGCCTAACGGCGCAAGAACGCAGCTCTGCTGTAAACAGGCACAACGCAATCACATCCGAAAAAAAACTCCGGATGAACGAAGAAGAAGAAGAAGATTGTACTTGACAAGTATGCTTGATGGGTAGGCATGAAGATTGTATGCATATTGTTTACTAATCACCTGTACATGTTAAGAAAAACCAAAGATTTACGTCAGATGAAGTGCAAAGTTCAATTCTGACAAGATAAAGAACAGCTATATAGAGTACATGAAAGGAAAACCTTTCATGAGAAAAAAGGGGGATAAACACTACAGTTATAACTCGGCGTCTTCGACAACGCCAGGCACTCAATACTGAACGATGCTAAGCAGTCGGGGGTCAGCTGGAACACAGCGTGAACATTGAGGGTCATGCAAGCTGACTCGAGGACAACTGACGCGTGTGCTAAAAGGCTAGTTAGACTGGGCTTGGGCGCCGTACCGGACAGACGTGTGAATGCGGCCTGAGAGTTTGTGCATGTGTTGATCGATAGCCTGTATGACCGTTGGAGATGGAACGCCTGTGTGTGACTTGTAAGTGGAGTGCATTGATGTATTATTATATTGATTGCTTGTATTTATGATATATTTGATATTGTGGATTGTGATTGAGAAACGCCTGTATTGTTTCTGATGTGTGCAGTGCGCGAATAAAGAGCGTGAATTATATCATCGGTTATTTGCCTCGCGTTATTTGATAATCATATTTAGTATCACACTTGTCAAGATACGAGCCACAGTTCTTGCTCAACGCAAGAGAAGATAACAAACAGATGCTCTCTGTTTCAACTACAAACCTGGAATCCACTGACAGTTGTAGATCCACACTGTGTCCACAAGAGGAATGAGAAGGCCACAAGTAAGGTAGCCAAGATGACCACTGACGATACAGCCAGCGGTTTCAGTGCAGTCAGATCTTGCCATCCAAAGTTCACCTGATAGGATATCACCACACAACAAATCCAGTGAAAGATCAACACTGTGTTCACAGAAATGACACCTGGCACAAATGGGGCCATGAACACTGCACATCTGCTCTTGCAGGATTGATTCACTTCCACAGCGATGTCTGTGACACTGCCAGCATTCTGCTGACTGTCTGACTTAGACTCTTTCAGAGTATTTTGTTTCTTTGAAGAAGTGATACTTGTTTTCTGAAAGAGCGTCTGCTGATCATCGCTGTCATTATCAGCACAATTGTTACTCATGTTTGCGCTGTTGCTTTTCCTCCCCCCAGGTCTGCAGACTTCAGTGACAGCATGACCAGGAATGTCATCTGAGGATGTGTGATCCTTGCCTCCACCAGTTGAACTGGGTGTTGGATGTTTGGGCAAGGAGACTCTATCTTCAACAGGTGTCACTTTGTCTTGGTCAGGTGTCAAGTCAATCAATATGTTGTTTTCTATATTACTGTCAGGCAAATATTTCTCTCCTCCATCTGCTACTCCGGCTTCTTCAGAAGAATCATGTCTGGTTACAGGGAGGCTACCTTTGAAAGCCAGGTCACTACTGAAGTCAATCAAGGCATCACCCTCTGTGGAGCTAGTGCCATCTAGCCCAGCTGCTTCTAGCTCTGGACTTTCAGCACTTTCACAAGTCTCGTACTCGCTGACAACAACCTCATGATCGTAAAAACCGTGGAAGAGCTTCTTCTGTGCTTCATCTGCTGCTGGCTTCTCCATGACCTGGCCCAGCTTCAGTTTGTTGCTCTCTGTAATCTTCAGCTTGATCAGCGCCGATCCCACAATCATGTAATTCAGCAACATTAATATCACCGCTACTTTGACTATATATGACAGGTCAAACAAAAGAGCAGAAATTGACGTGACTATACCCACAAAAAGAACGCTGTTCAACGGTATACCCGTTCTTTTGTTCACTTTCAAGAACCACTGGAAAATCAGCCCATCCTTGGCCATCCTGTACATAATTCTGGAGACGCCATACAAGCCCAACATTTGCAAGTTGGTAATCCCAAAGAGGGGACCAACTGTGACGATGACTTTGCCCCAAGTGACCCCATTATGATCAAAGGCAGAGGGCAGCGGTGCCCTCAGGTCTATCAGGTAATAAGGGATGAGGTACAACATCCCAATGGCAGCCCCGATGTAGACAGTTCCCACAAGCAGCAGTTCCAGGATGATGGCTCTTGGTACAGACCTGGCTGGATCTTTGGCTTCCTGGACAATGAACAAATGCACACAAGTAAATATCAGCAGTAAAGGTCTTCTTCTTAAACAAAGCTAAAAGTCTACAAAGCAGTTGTATTATCCACACTGCTATATGCTTGTGAAACCTGGACTGTTTATCAGCGACACGCTAGGAAATTAAACCACTTCCACACAGTCTGCCTAAGGAAGCTACTGAAGATTAAATGGCAAGACAAGATCCCAGACACTGAAGTCCTAGAAAGAGCATCCATGCCCAGTATCCACACTCTATTGATGAAGAATCAGATTCGTTGGGCTGGTCACTTGACTCGCATGCCAGATCACAGGCTCCCTAAATGAATTTTTTTACAGCGAACTGCGTTGTGGTAAACGCTCCCAAGGTGGCCAGAGGAAACGCTTTAAAGACACTCTGAAAATCTCTCTGAATGCTTTTGGAATTCATCATGACACCTGGGAGACTGCAGCCGGAGACTGAAATTCGTGGCGTGCATCATTACACAAGGGTGCAGTCATGTGTGAGGCACAGTAAAAGTAATACTTCTTTGTCCCATTTATCTTCCTGGACAATGGTCAAATGCACACATGTACATAACAGCAGCAACGATAATACTTCTTTGTCCCACTTTAGCTCCCTGGACAATGGACAAATGCACACATATAAATATCAGCAGCAACGATAATACTTCTTTGTCCCATTTTAGCTTTCTGGACAATGGACAAATGCACATATGTAAATATCAGCAACAACAATAATATACAGAGGTAGAGGAGTTTGCATGCTTCACTGACCCCAAGAGCTATGTCGACGGTAGCGCAGCTACTGGTAGGGTCTCCCTTGTCAGATAGGATTGAGAGAGACACAAACCTGCTGCCTTGTAGGTAGACTGGGGACAGTCAAAGGCTAGGTACCAGATGAAGAGAGACACAAACCTGCTGCCTTGTAGGTAGACTGGGGACAGTCAAAGGCTAGGTACCAGATGAAGAGAGACACAAACCTGCTGCCTTGTAGGTAGACTGGGGACAGTCAAAGGCTAGGTACCAGATGAAGAGAGACACAAACCTGCTGCCTTGTAGGTAGACTGGGGACAGTCAAAGGCTAGGGACCAGACGAAAAGAGACACAAACCTGCTGCCTTGTAGGTAGGCTGGGGACAGTCAAAGGCTAGGGACCATACGAAGAGAGACACAAACCTGCTGCCTTGTAGGTAGACTCGGGATTGTCAAAGGCTAAGGACCAGATGAAGAGAGACACAAACCTGCTGCCTTGTAGGTAGACTGGGGATTGTCAAAGGCTAGGGACCAGACGAAGAGAGACACAAACCTGCTGCCTTGTAGGTAGGCTGGGGACAGTCAAAGGCTAGGGACCATACGAAGAGAGACACAAACCTGCTGCCTTGTAGGTAGACTCGGGATTGTCAAAGGCTAAGGACCAGATGAAGAGAGACACAAACCTGCTGCCTTGTAGGTAGACTGGGGATTGTCAAAGGCTAGGGACCAGACGAAGAGAGACACAAACCTGCTGCCTTGTAGGTAGGCTGGGGACAGACAAAGGCTAGGGACCATACGAAGAGAGACACAAACCTGCTGCCTTGTAGGTAGACTCGGGATTGTCAAAGGCTAAGGACCAGATGAAGAGAGACACAAACCTGCTGCCTTGTAGGTAGACTGGGGATTGTCAAAGGCTAGGGACCAGACGAAGAGAGACACAAACCTGCTGCCTTGTAGGTAGGCTGGGGACAGTCAAAGGCTAGGGACCATACGAAGAGAGACACAAACCTGCTGCCTTGTAGGTAGACTCGGGATTGTCAAAGGCTAAGGACCAGATGAAGAGAGACACAAACCTGCTGCCTTGTAGGTAGGCTGGGGACAGACAAAGGCTAGGGAAAGCAAACCCAAAAAGCTACATGTGGAAGCCAGATGTACTCAGACACAGGCTTGAGGAGACAATGCAACACAATTCACCTGATGGCATCACCACCACTGTATGATTTGAATGTGTTTCATATGATGTCTCCACTGAGAGCATTGCTGCCTCACTGTACTTCTCTGGATATTTAGTTCGATTTGGAAAGTGGAAGGAGTGGGTGTCTAAGAAGATTGAATACCAGCCTCATACATCATGGGACTAGGAATTGAATCCCTGATGTGGCCAGGGGTGTGTATACAGTGTAGATGAAACCAAAACTAGCCGACACACATCAAGGTGACTATTTGGACAAGCAACCTTGACTCCCTCAGCATAGAAACAACGCATCTGTCAGACACTGCCAATGGTGGAATACACTAGTCATACTGAGTGGTGGCTGAGATCTCGGGCACATCCAGTCGTGTGTGTTCATGTAATATGTCTGGGACTTCAAGCCCATGCTTTCTTCTATATTTTAATGTAGGAGTTGAGTTCAGTGAAGAACTTATATCCATGAGCATCAAACAGATCCAATGGTCACTCCCTGTAGCACCATTCTCTCCAGGCCGTGATGATCTATCTGTTCTTCTGCACTATACACATGATCCCAAAGGGCTCTGACCAAATCTGCCTTAACATGCACCAATACCCCACACAGTGGTGCAGACCCAGCCAATCTGTCCTCCTGCTTGTCTCCCATGACACCCGCATGTCCTGGGGACAAAATTAACGTAGAAGAGGAGGAACAACATAAAAGACAGAAAGTATCATTTTCATTTGTAAGAGAGAATGTGTTGTCTGTGTTTGGCTCACAGATGACTGGGTTCGTTCCCAGCACAAGGTCAGGGATTTGTACAAGAACCAATGATGATGCCCCTGATTTCTGGTTCAGCACAGCAATATACCTAGCCTGCTCACATCAATGTAAAAACTGCATGCTAACAATCCTAGGGCAGGTTGAAATCTGAAATGAAGCAGGCCACACGACAGTTACCCCACCACTATGGTTAGGACACAAAACACCCTAGAGCCCATTACCCTGGAGGGAATCTGTCTATACACAGCAGATCTTGCTCTAATGCACAAAGTCAGACTTACTGACCTCTTGAGTTAGAGAGAGATCTGCATAACTTTGTGACAGCGTTTGTGTTTAGCTTTCATCGTTAGATCCCAAATGTGTTAGATAAACACAGACTACACAACAGCATCATATAATAATGGAGGAAAAAGAAGAAAAACATGTTACAAAACAAAACAAACAGGACACTCTCCTCAGAAAACAGAGACAACAAAAATATTTCATAAAACAAAAAGGAAACAAGGCACTCACTTCCACAGATACAGAGACAAAACACATGACATAGACCAAGATAGGCCACTCACTTCCAAGATAAAGACTAAAAACATGCCATAGACCAAGATAAGCCACTCACTTCCAAGATAAAGACTAAAAACATGCCATAGACCAAAACAGGCCACTCACTTCCAAGATAAAGACAAAAAACATGCCATAGATCAAGATAGGCCACTCACTTCCAAGATAAAGACAAAAAACATACCATAGACCAAGAGACAGGCCATTTACTTCCAAGATAGAGACAAAAAACATGTCACAGAACAAGGCAGGCCACTCACCTCCGCAGACAGAGACAAAGAACATGCCATAGACCAAGAGACAGTCCACTCACCTCCGCAGACAGAGAGACAATCTCAAATCCACTGGTGGCATATATAGCCATGGAAGCTCCTTTGACAACCCCAGCCAAACCAAAAGGGAAGAACCCACCATGGTCAGCGTTTGTGAAGTTGTTGACATCCCCATAGATGAACCCGGCGATGAAGACGAAGATTAGCACAGACGACGTGATCACGCCCAGGATGGTGTTGATGATTGACGAGCAGAACACGTTGCAGGAGATGATACACACCACAAGGATTTGGAACACAAATGCCAGTAAGTCCAGGGATTCTGCAAATGGCAGGCCAAACTGTATTTTTCCAAAAATCTCATCTGTTTTCGCCTGAAAAGAAAATCAAACAAAATTAGAAAATATATAAAGAACAGATACAAAAGTACATATAGAGGGTGGCAACAGAAATAAGGTTTTATTGCAGGCAAACTGTAAGCACTACTGGGTTAGCGGCAGATGTAACTAAGGTTTCTTACTTGAATTTGTATTTTTGAGTGGTTGTGTGTTGTACATGATCAATTTGTGCGTAAAAGGGGAAGATAATGGACTCAAAACAAAAACAAATAATGAACTTAATAGAATATGCTTGCTTGCTTGCGTTCACTGGCTGTGAACTCCACCGTGAAGTCCTGTATGTCGGATGAAGACATCCTGTTGTCCAACATCAGTGTGATGTCATACTGGACTGAGGTTTGTATGAGTATCCGTTGTCCCATGTCTGTCTTATTGTTGTGCAGACTGGTGGTTCCTCGCCGTGCAGACAGATACTCTCCTACTTCGGAAGAATCAGTGATCCTTCTACGTTAGCCAGGACCCCGAAGTGACCTGTTGCCTAGGACACACGACTAGGACGTGTAATTAAATGTGAAAAACAACGCCCAGAATAGAATTGATTGAATTGATTAGACAATGTATCAAAATCAGACATCAGAAAAACAATTAAACGTCTAATTATGATATAATTAAGATTTAGCAGGGTCACAAAAAGAACTGCTAATAAACTAAAATAATATAACACAAAGAATACCATGGACAGACAGAAAAACCAATGAGCAAGTCCCACAAGAAACAAATTAAATCTGTAAACTGATTAGAGTAATAAGACACAGTTAAACTTTTTTGGGCACATTATGAGAGGAAATAAACTAGAGAACTTGGTGACAACTGTCAAGATTGAGGGATGAAGAACAAGAGGAAGACAGAGAAGTAAATACCTGGATGGCTTGATCACATGGCATGGTCAAGACAAGAACACTGAGCTGATTAATGACTCTGGTGATCGAGTGAGATGGTGAATCATGACCGCCCACGCTTATCGGCATGGTACATGATGGATGGACACAGCTGCAGGAAATAGCAAAAGATATGAGGACATGGTGTGGAGTGTCTGTAGGCCTGTCCCAATGGGGGATCAAGGGCAGAAGAGAAGAAGTCACACAACATTAGTGGTCATGAAAAAGTGTTGCCTAGAGCTACATTACAACTCAACTATATACAAGTGTACTCACCTGGATAGTGTGGTTACACAATGTAGCCTAAATCTACCACTCAACCACATACAAGTGTACTCACCTGGATAGTGTGGTTACACAATGTAACCTAAATTTACCAACTCAACTACATACAAGTGTACTCACCTGGATAGTGTAGTTACACAATGTAGCCTAGAGGGACAGGACAACTCAACCACATACAAGTGTACTCAGCTGGATAGTGTGGTTACACAATGTAGCCTAGAGCTACAGGACAACTCAACCACATACAAGTGTACTCACCTGGGATAGTGTGGTTACACAATGTAGCCTGGAGCTACAGGACAACTCAACCACACACAAGTGTACTCACCTGGATAGTGTGGTTACACAATGTAGCCTAGAGGGACAGCACAACTCAACCATATACAAGTGTACTCACCTGGATAGTGTGGTTAAAAAATGAATCTACCATCCCACTCCAGGCCCGTGCACCTACAGAACTGGATAATGCAAAAGCTGAAATGCAAAAACATGTGGATTGAGTCCTTGTTGTATTCTGGTTTCTCAACCTGGGAATATGTGGACTGAGTTACTGTTGTATTCTGGTTTCTCAAACTGGGAATGTGTGGACTGAGTTACTTTGTATCCTGGTGTCTCAACCTGGGAATGTGTGGACTGATAAAATTTATCGTTTTATTCTTGACTATGTTATGGATTGATCTTATGTGATGTGAGTTCTTGACTAGGTTATGGGTTGATTTGATGTGATGTGAGTTCTTGACTGGGTTATGGGTTGATGTGATGTGATTTCTTGACTGGGTTATGGGTTAATTTGATGTGATGAGTTCTTGGCTGGGTAATGGGTTGATCTGATCTATGTGAGTTGTTCACTGGGTTATGGGTTGATCTGATGTATGTGAGTTCTTGACCGGGATATGGGTTTATCTTATGTATATGAGTTCTTGACTGGGCTATGGTTTTATCTGATGTATGTAAGTTCTTGACTGGGTTATGGATTAATCTGATGTATGCGAGTTGTTCACTGGGCTATGGGTTAATCTTCTTCTTCTTCTTCTGCGTTCATCCGGAGTTTTTTTTCCGGATGTGATTGCGTTGTGCCTGTTTACAGCAGAGCTGCGTTCTTGCGCCGTTAGGCCGACACATCCGACTTCTGCAGGCATTTGTTGACCGGGTTAACCTTACCGGGGGTTTCTTAGGACGTTTGACTCTCACTGTTGTGGTGTTATCCCCCATCCCAGCTGGCCCATATAGAACAGCCAAAGACATCCAGGTCAGCCCTCAAGGGAAGGCAGGGGCAGACCATGGGCATTCCCCACCATCCAAGGAGGCTTCCATACTTGCAGAGCCGACATACAGCGCTCTGGTACTGGGCTCACCCAAGGAATTGTCACGTCCTGCACATGGCTGCTGAGCCTCACTTCCGTATATTGGGCCTTCCGTTCACCATAGGCTGTTCTTCTGGAAACCAGAAGAATGCAGTCTGCAGATGACATCCACACAGTGAGCTTTCGGTTTGGACTTTCCATGTAATGGATTTGCTATCTAAGCTATATTCCATTTCGTGCCACAAGGACACTTTTTCCACCTTTTATGAAGCCCACACAGTGAGCTTTTGATTCGGACTTTCCACATAATGGATTTGCTATCCAAGCAATATTCCATTTCATGCCTCTGGGATGCTTTTGTTACCGACATACCTGTGGTATGAAGTGCGGCAGTCTAAATACTTCTTCATGCACCTTCAAATGTCAACCTGAATGTAGTTAAAGTAAGCTGCAGTCAACTTGAGCTTGTTGAAATCTCCATAGAGCTTGTCCTCAAATGAAGCAGGTGTGGGCCAAAATATCTTTCTCTGTTCTGCATATATTGGGCACTCCTCAGCAAATGTTTAGCTGTAATTTTACCAGTTCTATAATTACATTCATCGGTATCTCCTATCTTTAGTTTATTGAACAAGTGGTATTTCAGCCTGTTATGTCCTGTGCGGAGTCTGAAGATTGCTACTTGTTCTCTTCGGTCGAGTTTGTAATATGCATCATCCTTCTGAGGGCCTGGACGCTCTGATTCCCATTTGGTTCTATAAGTGCTTTTTGATTGCCTCATTATAGGTTATGTCTATGTCAGGCTGTGGTAGTCGTCCACCCTCTTTTGCTAGTCTGTCAGCCTCTTCATTTCCAGGTATACTGCAATGTGATGGGATCCACTGTATTACAACTTTTTTGGATTTCTGGCATAGACTATGGAGTGCTGCTTTTAGGTCAGCTAGTTCTGTGCCGTTTTTGCTCTTCAGTATTGAGACAGCTGACTTTGCATCTGTGAAGATAGCTATTTGCTTTTCTTTATTTTCCTCCATCAAGAGCATTTCTGCTGCAGTTTTCAAAGCCTCTACCTACGCTTTGAAGTTACTTGAAAATTTTCCAGTTGCCACTGACTGTGTTTTTTTCATTCCATTTTTTAAATTTAGGAGAATTCCTTCTCCTCCATTTTCTATTGAATTTTTGGCTGATCCATCTGTATACGCATGGGTCCAATTGCTGCTTCGATAATGTTCTTTTATGTAGTTTAGGGTTATTTTTCTTCTTTCGGTTTCATTCTGAGTGTTCTTTTTCTCAATACCAGGAATATTTTCTATCATCTCAGGCAGTTGCTGCTGTCTCCAAGCTGGGAACTTGTGTGCATTGTAAATGAGTTTGATTGTTAATATGTTAAGTATGGGATCTGCCCTAATCTTTCGTTTTGCAGTTTCTACAAAGTTGCCACGCTTCAGTCTTCCCTTTCCAAAACCATTAAACCTGTTATACATAAGGTGTTCTGTCAATCTTCTGAATTTTTCTGCTTGTTGCTGGGCTCTGCTATCTCTTCTATCCTGCATTGGTTGTAAACAAGTGATCTTTTCTAGTTCATTAATAGGCGTTGTCTTCAGGCTTTCAGTTATGATTCGCATTCCTTGATTTTGGACTCTACTTATTTTGTTAAAGTTTGACTTAGCTACTGTTGCCCAAGCTGCAATGCCATATTCCAGTACTGGTCTCACCCGTCCAGTATATAAGTTCTTGAGAACCTTCTCATCTGCTCCCCACGTTGTACCAGCAAGCTTTTTCATGATTGCCATTCTTTGCCTTGCGCTTGTTCGATTTTTCTTAACCTGTGTCTTCCATGTCAGGCGACGATCAAAGGTGACTCCTAGATAGTTTGGATTTTCTTCATGGCGCAATATTTTTCCATTCAATACCAGCTTAGGTTGCTGAGTTTTATTTGAGAGGGAGAACACTGTGCATGTTGTTTTCTCCTCACTTATCTTCACTAGCCATGATTTTGACCAGTCCTCTAGCGCTAATAAGGCTTGCTGTATTCTGCTGTTAGCAGTACTAATATATTCTTCAGATGTCCATATGGCTAGGTCATCTGCAAAGGAGGATGTGTGTACTTTGGCTAGAAAATTTTCTGTGATGTCATTTATATATGCTAGGAATAATGTTGGTGAAATAACTCCTCCTTGGGGGACACCTTGCTCCAACAGCATCATATTGCTGGTTTGTCCTTGTACTTTTGTCCTGGCAGTTCTGTTCTCAAGGTAGTGGCTGATCCATTTATACATTTTCCCACAAACATGCATTTTTTGCAGTTTTACTTTCAGTCCTTCCTTCCATACTTTATCAAATGCTTTTTCTAAATCTATACAAACCGCTAGTGTGTGTTTTTTCTCTTGGAAGACACCCTCTATTTCCTGAGCTATATAGGTTATTTATTGCTATGGAATGCTATGCAGGAATTTGGAATACCAAGGAAGTTAATCAACATGACCAGACTATGCATGGAAGATACTTATAATATAGTAACATATAAAGGCAGGAAATCAGACCCCTTCCAAATAACATCTGGCTTGAAACAGGGTGATGCACTATCGCCACTACTCTTCAATCTGGCTCTAGAGAAAGTTGTAAGGAAGGTAAAGGAGGTATGTGATATTGGAGGAACATCCAAGCTGCTTGGTTATGCAGATGATATAGATATTATAGGGCAAAGTGAACAAAAGACATTGGAAATATTGACTCACTTAAAGGGAAAAGCCCAACAGATGGGGCTGGTTATCAACCAAGATAAGACAGAATATATGGTAATTTCAAGAGACGGAATGGCTAGAAACTCTGGCCACATACAAATAGATAATATGACCATTAAAAGAACGGAAACATACAAATACCTGGGTACAATCTTCAACTGCTCCAACATCATAAGGGAAGAAATACAAACTAGAATCAACTCTGGAAATAAGATATACTATGCACTACAACATCTACTAAAATCAAAGGCGCTATCTCGTAACACCAAAATCACAATATACAAAACACTGATCAGACCAGTTGTGCTGTATGGCTCTGAAACATGGAGTACAACGAAAGGAGACGAAGCCTTGTTACAAACCTTTGAGAACAAAATTTTAAGACGCATCTTTGGACCCATTAGGGATACACAAAGTGGAGAGTGGAAAAGAAGAAGTAACAAAGACATTTATGATCTGTTTAAGTCCCCGCTAATCACTGGTATCATGAAGGCTAATAGACTACAATGGCTGGGGCATATAGAAAGAATGGAAAATAATAGGGAAACAAAACTCGCTTACACTCAGGAAATAAATGACTGTAGACCCCGAGGTAGACCAAGAAGGCGGTGGAGAGATAATACATGTACAGACCTACAAGCACTTGGAATCAACGACTGGCAAGAGAAGGTCCACCAGAGAGACGAATGGAGACGGATTGTATTTGCAGCAAAGAACCTCAATGGCTCGGAACGCTGAAGAAGAAGAAGATATAGGTTATTTGATCTTCAGTGGATCTGTACTTTCTGAATCCTGCTTGGTGTGGTGTTAAGAGTTTGTTTTCTTCCAGATGCCATGTTAGCCTGCCATTGATGTGTTCCATTAATTTTCCTACACAGCTAAGTAGACTGATAGGTCGATAGCCATTTCGTTCTTCCAGGTCTTTTCCTTTCTTTGGGACTGGTATTAGTATAGCTTCCTACCATGCCTGTGGGACTATCCCTCTCTTCCAGCTGTAATTTAGGACTGCTAGTAGTTTCTTTTTTGCCTTAGTGTCTAGTCCTATTAGCATTTCATTTGTGATACCATCCTTTCCTGGTGATTTCTTCTTATTTAGGGTATTCATTGCCTGTTCCATTTCTTCCATTGTAAGATTTGCCTACATATATTCTGCTGCTGTCTCTGTATTACTATGATGTATCTGTTTGTCTTTGATTGCTTTCTTCTGTTCGGTTGTAATATCAATGTGGTTTGCACTGGCATAGTGTTCCATTAGTGCATTTGCAGCCTTTTTTCCTGTAAGCAAGGCATTTCCTTGTTTAACTGTTATTTGTTTGTTTCTAGGTCCTTCATTGTTCATGGCTTTCACTAGTTTCCATAGTTTGTTTCCATCCCTGTCAAAATTCAGGTTTTCTGTTTTTTCCCTCCAACAATCTCTTGTTGCTTGATTTACTGTTCTTTTATATTTTGCTGAGATGGCTTTGAGAGAGATGTTCGCTTCAGTTGTTTGTTCTCTTTCTGCTGTCTTCCTGGCATCTTCAACTTTGTCTTCCAAAATTTGTAGTTCTTCAGTCCAGTATGGTTTGTAATTTTTCCTCGCTCCTCTAGGAATAGACTCAGTGGCCGCCTGTATTATTGCTCTGTTTAGACTTTCTACCATTTGCTTCATGTTGCCATATCGTGTATTTATGTTTTCACAATATTTATCTGTTAGTATGGCAAATCTGTCCCAATCAGATCATTTGTAACTCCAGCGGGGCAAAGGCTTTTGCTCCTGTGGAACATACTCCATATTCATTACAAGCTTGATTGGTCTGTGATCACTACCTGCTAATTGGTCAAGCACATGGCGATCGATTTTGTGGAGGATGTCTCCTGTGCAGAAAGCTAAGTCTGGAGTAGAAGTGGTAAACCATCTTCTGGAGTAGAAGCTCGGTGTGTCATCCGCTTTGTTGAGTAGATGGAGATTTGAGTCTATTTCCCAGTCCTCCAATTCATCTCCTCTTTTGTCAGTATCTGGGTATCCCGATCTTTCTTAACGGCTATTAAAGTCTCCGACAATAATGCAGTTTGTGTCAGTTATTTTCATGTTTGAGAGTGTAAGGTCCTTATCTGCTGGGCATACAGATTGTAAATTCTTATTTTCACGCCCTTTATCATTATATCAACACCTATAATTTCAGTTTGATTGTCAGAGATCACAGATACTTCGCTGCAAGGTATTGTATTTTGTGTAAGTATTAGAACTCCTTAGTGTCCTTCGAGGTCAAAACGTGTAGCCTAGTATCCTCTGACTGAGAATTTGCGATTGGCATTGAGATGTGTCTCTTGAATGCATGATACATCTATTCTATCTTTATGAAGACGCTGTGTTAGAGAGACTTTCTTGTTATAAACTCCTTCGGCATTCCACTGTAGTATGTTGAGTGTCCGGGGTGTTTGGTAAATAGCTCTTAACCTACTCCTCTGTGCCTTAACTCCACAGCACAGGGGAAGGTGACCACCAGTAGTCATGGGTGGACCCCCTCGAGGCAGGGGGCCTGGCACTATCACCGCCTGAGGGGACTTCACAGGATTAGCACCATAACGATTAATTTTAAATTGTGACATCATGAATCAAGTTACGTTGCACTGCTCTGTCAAGCCTGTGGCTCAGTACATCCAATTTCGACAAGCATTTTTTCGGGGTATGGGTTGATCTGATGTATGTGAGTTCTTGACCGGGTTATGGGTTTATCTGATGTATGCGAGTTCTTGACTGGGTTATGGGTTGATCTGATGTATGTCAGTTAGCCTACCTCAGAGTTAACGCAAACACACAACATCCTCTGCATGGTGAAATTAGGAAGGTGAAGGGCAGCAGGTTGAAAAGAGGAAGGTCGTGGATGGGTCAAGCCGAAGACATTCTTCAACAGGTGTGTTTACTGGAGGACTTAGAACCTGGCGAGGAGTGGGTACAAGTGCCAACAGATTTCTGTATGTCCTTTTCAGTTTGCATCCAACTAGACAGAAAATGCAGACAAGAATATCTGGCTGCTGTGGAGGCGGAGGCACAAGCTTGATTTTCGAGAATTCGTTAGATGGTGATGCTGTCATTTACACGGATGGGTCGGTTGTCCGACTTGTGAGAAGCTCATGGGTCTTTACGGTGTGGGCCGGAGGTAGAACTGTGAAGGAGGATTCTGGTGCTTTTGTTGAGACCACAAGTAGCCTGACTATGGAAGTCATGACAGTAAGTAAAGCAATAACATGGCTAGAGACACAGACATTCAATAGGGCATGTTTCCTTAGCGACTCAATGAGCATGCTCAAGATAGAGAGGGGTGGATCCGAAGAGAGTGGTTGCTGTCTCTGGAGCGTACTCGGCTGACAAAGATTAGTTTCATCTTCATGCCAGGGCATGCTGGAGTACAAGGAAATGAGCGGGCTGAAAGCTCGCAGGTAAGGCTAAGGTGGAAGGCGGACACGCCATGGACCAGGCTGACATTCTGAATGCTCTACGAGAAGTAAGACTTGCGAGAACCAAGTGATGACTGCGAATCTACAACCATGGTTAGACTGCGAGAACAGCAAATTAACCCTTTACCGGGCAAATCGTTCATTTCCGTCCGGACCCCGTTACGGGCAGAACGTCTGAAACCGCCCGTTACTATTATGCATTGTAAAAACGTGATCTCGCGGCTTTCCGAGGCTTCCGATCGTTTACTTTCATTTTTGCCGACAGCTTGACAACATGGCCGTCATTTGCGAGTGCGTACTTTTAATTTGAACGGATTTTTTTTTATAGTTTTGGGAGGTTTTACGCGTTGTATTTCAAAATGGATTTCGATGATTCTTCAAGTGATAGCGGAGATTTCGCTGGGTTCAATTTAAGTGACATTTAAATGCACAAAGATGACTGAATTGCAGCTAGATATCAGTGATACCAGCGTGGCCAGTGTACATAGACACTTTGAAGAAAGTGATTCTAATTCTGAAAATGTGTTTGTAAATTGCTGTATAGATGACTGACAATCACCAACATTGTGTCATATTTTGTAAATATTTGTGTTCATGTATGGATTAGCTGCAACCTTCCCATGAGTAACATATTCTGCATGCTTTTCCCGTCATTTTGCTGTTTATTTGACTAAAATCTGTTTGTTGACTAACAACTTATACGTGATGTTTTTACTAACGTAACCCAAAATTTTTCCGAACCTGAAAATTCTTCTTGCCCGTTCAGGGCTACAAAACAGACAAACGTCTGCCCTGTAAAGGGTTAAGAGGTGTGGCCAAACAAGAACACTATGCAGGAAGCCAAAGAAGATTGATAAACAAACACAGAACTGGTGTCGTTAGCCACTACACGCTGCAGGATTTGTTGAGGGGATCCGAGCACTTATGGACTGAATGGTTCGATGTGCAATGAGGATTAGTTAGTTAGTTAGTTAGTTAGTGCAATGAGGATGATATGTCGACTAACTAACTGACTGACTGACTGATGTATGTGAGTTGTTCACTGGGTTATGGGTTGATCTGATGTATGTGAGTTCTTGACTGGGCTATGGGTTGATCTGATCTGATGAGTACTGCTGAAGATTCTTCTCTTCAGTTGTCTGTGCTCACTCAGTATAGTGAAGTAAAGAAACATCAAAACAAACATAAAATTGTACACACGGTGAAACAAGAAACTTACTTATCAACATCACCCATCCGACAAGGAATGCCAAGAACTCTCCTAAAACCTGTGATAGAAGGTAACAAAAATAAGGTGATTCCTCAAAAGATAAGAACTTCTATCAGAATAGGAAATGTCAGAAAGCATGCATTGACTCAAACTGATCATGTAATTATAATTTTATGGCAGCCATTGCCACACAAGTGATTTAAGAATCAGGCCTTCACATGTACAATGTGAGCTGGTCAGCTTTCATCCCTTCTCTTCTGCTGAAAAATGTCGGGAACTAGTTTTATTGTTATAAAGTGGTGCACTGTGTGGTATGGTTCAAACCCACACTGGGGCAGATTTTTTAAAATTGACCTGGACGCCAAGGTCAACTCAGCCTAGGCACCAGGAAATGTCTTGGTCAAGGTGGCCTGGATGACACTGACCACATGACCCACCGAGTGCAGACTGGTCTGTAGAAATATAGGTCTAGCATGATATGTCTGATGTATCCAAGGTGTGTTACAAGATCTAGAATCACAGCTCACATGCTATCATTATGACATGAGGTCACCTGCTCTATCCCCCAATATGTTGTCCTGGTCCAGCTCAGAGCTAGGTGTACTCTGCCTGGTTCTGCTGGAATGACTGTCACTGAGAACCTACCCCTGACACCATGTCATCTGCTCTATCCCCCAATATGTTGTCCTGGTCCAGCTCAGAGCTAGGTGTACTCTGCCTGGTTCTGCTGGAATGACTGTCACTGAGAACCTACCCCTGACACCATGTCATCTGCTCTATCCCCCAATATGTTGTCCTGGTCCAGCTCAGAGCTAGGTGTACTCTGCCTGGTTCTGCTGGAATGACTGTCACTGAGAACCTACCCCTGACACCATGTCATCTGCTCTATCCCCCAATATGTTGTCCTGGTCCAGCTCAGAGCTAGGTGTACTCTGCCTGGTTCTGCTGGAATGACTGTCACTGAGAACCTACCCCTGACACCATGTCATCTGCTCTATCCCCCAATATCTGGTCCTTGTCCAGCTCAGAGCTAGGTGTACTCTGCCTGGTTCTGCTAGGGGGGGGGGGGGGGCGCGCTTCGTGGTCTCAAGGTATGGTGTCCACCTCGAGTGCTGGTTCAAGCCCCGGTGAGGACCGGGATTTTTTTCACATGGACTTCTAGCAATAAAATTTCCCCTCGTCTCTGGGTAGTGAGACTGGATGCCCGTGTGTATTGCTGCGCACGTAAAATATCCCTTGGTAGTTGGAAATCGAAAAAGAGTAGCCTAATGGTGCTGCCTGGGCAAAATTTTTAGTTAAAAATCTACCCAAAGTATTTCAGGATCCTTGCCGGTGCTACGGAGTTCGTGCACTGAGCTGAGTTTCTCCAGAATCAGGTTTGAGTTAGGAGGAGAACAGAACACTTATGGGTTACACCCGTGTGCCGTGATGTTGATCCATCGACTAAAACTAAAACTTTAAAAAAAAACTAAACTGCTGGAATGACTGTCACTGAGAATCTCCCCTGACACCATGTCATCTGCTCTATCCCCCAATATCTGGTCCTGGTCCAGCTCAGAGTCAAGTGTACTCTGCCCAGTTCTGCTGGAATGACTGTCGCTGAGAACCTGCCCCCGACACCATGTCAACAATAGACATGGGTCCCACAACAGTTTCCTGCTAACATCTGCCGTGTGATAAGGCCATCATATATTGTAGGCCTGATTGCACAGAGTAATGATTGGCCAGTCTTTTCATCTGTTGTGGGCAACGACCACAGGTGTCGATCCCTGGTCCGATCACACTCATATTATCAGCGTAGTTCCTTATCAACTACACTAACATGTCCTCCTGATGTCATGTGGGTGTACATGTGTGTATGTTTGTGTAAAGCCACATCTAGATAGAGTCATGTGTCGCTGTGTGTATATATGTGTGTATGTTTGTATAAAGTCAAGAATATATATATATATTTGTGTAAATCAATGTCTAGACAGAGACCACGTGTGGGTACACATATATGTATTTACGTTTGTGTAAATCAATGTCTAGACAGAGACCACATGTGGGTGAAAATATATATATTTATGTTTGTGAAAATCAACGTCTAGACAGAGACCACATGTGGGTGTACATATAAGTATATATGTTTGTCTAAAGCCATGTCCAAACAGAGACCACATGCAGGTGGAGGTTACTGACCCTGTATATGTAGACGTAGCAGGCTCCAGTCTGAGGCACATATGTGGCAAACTCAGCATACACCAGGCCGTTCATCATGGTCACAAAGATGGCCGCCATAAAGGACAAGACCACTGAGGGGCCTGTAAATATGTATACCAAAGACTGGTCATTATCTGGACCAACAAGTTGTTGCTGCTGCTGTCGGAAGAGAGGAAGGCAGGGAGCAGACAGAGAAAGAAAGGAAGAAGGCTTAAAGAGAAGGGAGGAAGAAATGACACATTGATAGGAAACAAGAGGAAAAGAATAATGCCAACTATATGTATGAAGGTCGGTCAGCAAGCAATGCACTATGTTTTGTCTCAGTGAATAATAAAGATAGAAACATTTTGTACACTTCAAATTTGAAATATCTCTATTGTTTGGCTCAAACTGCACCACATTTGGACAATTAGAACAGCTACAGAAATCTGTTGACATGGTGTGTGTGAATAACGTGTGTTACACAAAGTGAATTGTAATAGCATTTCTAGTCACAGAAAACAAAACTGTGGTAAACATTTACAAACATTTGTGTGCTGTGTGTGGAAGTTGTGCAGTTGACAGAAGCACCAACAGTTGCTGGGCTCAGAAGGTTAAAGCTTCAAAAAGTGAAGAGAGGGAGCAGCATGATGGTGAGGGTGTGATTCACGCTGTGAATTAATAGTTACGTGGGTAGGACAAAGCCGGGCACAGTCAGGTGTGCATACATGTGTTCCACATTAGCGTAAGGCCGTACAGGTTGATGGGGATTATGTAGAAAAATATTACGTTTAGAGGAAATGTTCAGTGCGCTGTTTGTAAATTTCATTCATTTTGAAGAAATAGTTTATACACATAAAAATTATGGTGTATTACTTTCTGAATGTCCCTTATATATACAAAAAGGTAAAGAAACTGTTAGGTAGTTGAGTGATGTGCCTATCATAGCTATGCTATATCTGACCTGTCAACCAGGATGTGCCTGTCATAGCTATGCTATATCTGACCTGTCAACCAGGATGTGCCTGTCATAGCTATGCTATATCTGACCTGTCAACCAGGATGTGCCTGTCATAGCTATGCTATATCTGACCTGTCAACCAGGATGTGCCTGTCATAGCTATGCTATATCTGACCTGTCAACCAGGATGTGCCTGTCATAGCTATGCTATATCTGACCTGTCAACCAGGATGTGCCTGTCATAGCTATGCTATATCTGACCTGTCAACCAGGATGTGCCTGTCATAGCTATGCTATATCTGACCTGTCAACCAGGATGTGCCTGTCATAGCTATGCTATATCTGACCTGTCAACCAGGATGTGCCTGTCATAGCTATGCTATATCTGACCTGTCAACCAGGATGTGCCTGTCATAGCTATGCTATATCTGACCTGTCAACCAGGATGTGCCTGTCATAGCTATGCTATATCTGACCTGTCAACCAGGATGTGCCTGTCATAGCTATGCTATATCTGACCTGTCAACCAGGATGTGCCTGTCATAGCTATGCTATATCTGACCTGTCAACCAGGATGTGCCTGTCATAGCTATGCTATATCTGACCTGTCAACCAGGATGTGCCTGTCATAGCTATGCTATATCTGACCTGTCAACCAGGATGTGCCTGTCATAGCTATGCTATATCTGACCTGTCAACCAGGATGTGCCTGTCATAGCTATGCTATATCTGACCTGTCAACCAGGATGTGCCTGTCATAGCTATGCTATATCTGACCTGTCAACCAGGATGTGCCTGTCATAGCTATGCTATATCTGACCTGTCAACCAGGATGTGCCTGTCATAGCTATGCTATATCTGACCTGTCAACCAGGATGTGCCTGTCATAGCTATGCTATATCTGACCTGTCAACCAGGATGTGCCTGTCATAGCTACACTATCATCAATCTATCAACATGAAAGACCCTGCAAGCTTTTTGGATGAGTGGGACATACCCTACTGCTACAAGGTAGTGATATGAAAGTGGGAACAATTAGAGAATAATGAACAAAAGACATAACAAAGAGAATCATAAACAAAAGACATCACAAAGACAATACCGGCATTCTCCTTGGCCATAACTCCCAGCATGACATAGATGCCGACACCAATAGTGTTGCCCACACCCAGCAGGGTCAGCTGTGGAGTGGTCAGGCACCTCCTGAGTTCAGTTTTCATGTACTGCTCTCCAAAATCTTTGTGACGCAACATGCGCTGTCTTAGGTGCCCCAGGCGAGCACCTAACTTGGATACTGACTTCATGGCAAAATCTATTAACAAAGATATTAAAAGTGAAGCATTCATGACTAACCATAGTGGCCGTCAATATGAAGAAATTGTACAGATCATAACAAGCCACTGATGTTTAGTTGTAAAGAGATTTACTGGCAACTCTTTCATACTTGATGTTGCGGTTAATTGCATATCCTTTACATATATCCTTTACAGGATGTTGCAGTCAACCCTAGCATTCATTAGCTGTTTGTGATTTCTTGACAAGTTTACGTTCAGTAGATTGCCACTGTTTTCTAAATGACCGGCACTCATACCATTGTATGAAAAACAACGCATTCATAGCCCCTCGGCCACAGATCCGTAATGTGAAGATTTCCAAGAATACATAAATCTAGATATATAAGCAGACATAATCCATGATGGATACCAAAAGCATCTGTAGTGGTTGGTCTTTATATATGCTATACTAACAACGTAAAAGTTTATGTCCCCGTTTCCATGTATGGGGCTTATTGGGGATGTGGTTTCATGTTTTAGACCAATTAGCACTGCCCATATTTTAGACCAATCGACACTACCTATATTTTAGACCAATCAACACTTAATGGGTCATGTGATCAGTAACATGCCTGCTGGGTTTTACTTCCAAGAAAATATTCTGACACCCATTTTATCAGACTGGATCAACTCTAGAGCCATGTGGTAAATAAATTAAATGCCTCCCTTGAGGGGAAATTAAACAGTCGCTGCGCCAGAAGCAGTTGCTATGTGCTATCATATCATGCACCTCTGATGTCTATTTGCTGCCCTTATCCAAAAAAAAAGATATCAAATCCATTACTATAAGCCTGGCAGGAGTATGGCTTCTGAACCAATCTTCACATGAATAGCATAAACTGACAGAAAACCTGTGCACAGACTCACATTGGGACTGAGACCTACCATGATGTAGGAGATGTGGCAGCACAGTGAATAGCACACTGGCTTACCAGAATAACTGGCCTATTAGGTTTGGACATTAGTTGAAAGGGATTTTCACAATCGGCTTGGCCCCATCTAGTACAACTCAGAAGGAGAGTTGGTAAGGGTTACTTGACAACGCTGCAATCTAGTATGTGCAAGCCTATACTGTGACGTGGCTAGTGACAACATGAATATTTGCCATTGTTATTACAGTCGGTAGACTTTGGGCAACTGGATCACATGTCTAACTCAGGTGTAACTCTGTAACTGTAAACAACTCATCATAAGTCTACTACACAGTCAACACAGTGTAACCATTTCTCCACACTTCCATTCTGTCTCTCCTCTCTTTCTATGGGAACAGTTGATAATCTACATCAAGTGTCACTTAAACTGTTTTCACAAAATGTTATTAAAGTAATTAAACTCTTTCACTCTCATAGCTTTATTACTATTACACTAAGTAACAATTATTCAGACAGAAATACTGCCATTAACAATTGTCCAGGACAGAAATATATCCTGCAGTTCTAACTCACCTTTTTAAATACTCTCCAACGATCTCTGCAGTTGTTAGCCTGCAGAACCTTTGGAGCGATAATTTAAATTAATAGGAAAATCCGATTCTTTACAATGAGATGAATACCTTCCTCATTCACATTGCTTCGAACTCGTTTAATAACTATTCCTCACACATGTCTTTTCTAGCTTAGTCAATAACTGTATGGAAAAACTCTCAGCACTGATTACCAGTAAATTTCCTGCTGTAAACGTTCAAATTTGGTGAGAGTGGAGTAACATTATTATCAGTCTGTGAGTGGGTGGTGAAGTGAGTACTCAGTGCCTCTCCTGGCATTGGTCGATTCACTGGATTCAGTTATCAACGATGTGCAAGCAAACCTAACAATCACTTCAACATTATGCAAAGAATGATAAGCTCGTATATATTTGAGACAACACGACAGCCGATGTTTGTCCCTACTGGGATAGCTACATGGCTACAGAACAAGGTTTATGTAGTCATTAAATAAACCACAAGAGACGTCCGTCTCCCTCATTCCACGTCCTCTGGTCGTCTGCTTATCTTTCCATTTCAAACTGCTACAACTGTATTACAATTCGCTGCAACCGGTGCCTAGTGAGTTCGACACCAGGCTACTTGTCCTTTCAGTCTAACAGGTCTTTTGGACATCTCAATCATTATGGCCAGGGCATTGTCATGCCGACGGTGTCTGGAATGGCATGTATCCACCTTCGTGCTAGTCGACCCGTCTTTTCTTCCAGGAACCATGCCTTCCATCTAGTTGCGTATCGAGGGGGTATAGTGGATTGGAAAAAACAGTGATGGAAGACAGCCATCACAGTTATCGCCGTTATATATACTTGTTCTTCTTTCCGCTTCTTCCATCGCTGTTCCTTCCAAACCATTGTGATGCTTAAATTAATATAACCAAAGGTATTTCAATTTCCGAGACAGTGTGCTTGCTTTTTATGAGTCGGATTTCTTTGATGTTCAGAGTTTGTATATTCCTGTTTACTGCTGTTGCGAATCCAGGAGAACAGAATCCAAGAAACAACTAAATTACACGGGTGTGCAAGGACATTCGAATTTAGGATTCCAGCTAAATTACGATAACTTCTAAGAACAGACAGGCTGTGAAGTGACATGATCATACAATTGCAGACAGAATTAATTAACGTGAGGCTCAAGAGAAGGTCAACCAGAGAGACGAATGGAGACGGATTGTATCTGCAGCAAAGAACCTCAATGGCTCAGAACGCTGAAGAAGAAGAAGAAGAAGAAGAAGAAGAAGAAGAAGAAGAAGAAGAAGAAGAAGAAGAGGCTCACGGTGATTCATTCAGTAACATGTCCTTTGCTGAACCTCGTTCCCATAATAACCTTCCGGAAAACTTCTCGATCACAAGCAAGATGTCCGGCGTCAGATACACCCATCTGGAGATCATCCGCCACATCCTGCACCCATCTTCTCTTTGGCCTTCCTCTTCCTCTCTTCTCACGGTGACTACTTTTGCTAATTTCACAGAGGAATTAGAAATAACTCGTGACCCTTAAAAATCCTAACATGGCATGATGATAACAGCATTAACTGGCACTCGTAGAGCACACGAAGTGTAAGAAGTAGGTTAAGGGGACAGACACACCAGCGGATATTTTGCAGAATGTGACTTTCATCACGGAGCGATGACAAGTTTCTCCACCTCTTGTCGTTTCCACTGCCTCATACATTTTCATGCTCACGGAGCCTGCAGTGTCCTGTGCACATCGTCGTGACAGTCGAACACTGCCTCTTCTTCCAGGGGCCACACTGTAGCGTTCAATCCAAGCCACTGGGCGTGAATGGCCCAAGTAGTTCAGTTTCTGCAACATGATCTTTATGAGCCAAATTTCTTGCAAGATCGGGGATTGCAGAATATCAGTATTTTTACATGGTCTACGGTCTTCTGTGAGGTCTGGACAGTTACTAAACAAGCTGAACAGCGCATAAATGTCTTTGAATATAAATGTTATAGACGAGTTCTAAGAATATCTTGGATTCAGAAAAGAACAAATGCATCCATACTTCAAGCGCTGAATATTGAAGATGATTGGCTATTAAAGACGATAAAACAAAGAAAATTGAAATATTTTGGTCACTTGAAACGTCACGAAAGTTTGGAGAGAACAATAATGGAGGGTTATATGCCTGTGTAACATGTAAACTTAAACCTTCCCACTTTCTTTTCTTTTTTAATTAATTCTACATGTATAAGGGCATATAGGATTCATGGCAAATCGAAGATGTCACCCCTAAACATCATGATTTTGTGGATGCTTGGTCAAATGAACTAGATCTGTCATTCACCTGAACCATCAAATGGAAGTTAATAAAATAAGACTAAAACTACCGTTATGAAGAAACTGATAAACAGAAGACGGGCATAAATCCCAGATAGGCCTGGCCGTGTAGCATTTAAAATGGAGAACAGACATTGTCCGAAATTGATGGTAAACAATGATTTCACACGCATTTGTAGACTTTTCGTTCGCTCGCTTTGCACCCAAGCATACTCCACGCACGCGCTACTACTGGTTGCTATTACCAGGGAGTGCATGGACTTATTTGCTTGTAGGTTAGCTTCCCTATTGCCAGTGTCCTTCACCATGAGGTACTTGTAATTTATGTTCATAGCTCAAGACTTCGTGGCGAGTGATCACACTGCCTGCCTCACGCCGTATAAAGGTCGTGGGTTCCTTTTCGGACTCAACTCATTTGGTTCACAGTGGCAGGTTGTTGTTGTTCCCCCCCCCCTCCCCCCAGAAACCTATGGGATCCCCAGATCATTTTCAGGGACGACTGGGATCACTAGATCATTTCCTGGTACCTATTTTCAGGGACATTGGGATCTCTAGATCATTTCCTGGTACCCATTTTCAGGGACGTCTAGGATCCCCAGATCATATCCTGGGCGAATCTGAAAGCCCAAGTCATGCTATTTGTTTTAATTCCTAGCCTTGGTGAATTAAACACAGGATTACCAGGTAGTGCACTACTACTAGCTACTTCACCACTTCTGCTTCCTAATGTCTGTTGGACAGGTGTGAAGTTTCTTTGAAATAAACATTCATCACATTTTTTAAATTACACATAATTTAATCAGGTGGTATCACATCAAAGGTCGAGGTGTCACCAAAACTGTGTCCCAAGTCTTCATTATGCATTCGGGTTTCTTAAAGTCTATCAATTGATCTCTATCTACATGGAAGGCTATCTCGCTCTTGTAAGCCTTATTTCAGCTTATCCCTTTATGCGGAGCTGTATGTGTGTGTGTGTTAATGTAAATGAAGTATCCAGAAAAGAAAAAAAAACACCGGAAGTCGAAGATACTGACCTAAATACAGTAGCATGAAACTACGCACTACAAAGGATGCTATACACTAGGCACAGCAAATGATCGTATCAGGATGAAGTACCTTATTTGTCTGCTCCTCGTGTCATGGTTTCTTCTGTCCTAGGATTTTTTTTTTGGACAAAAATGCTATCCTTCGTCATATATCATATTTTAAAAGCTCCAGGTTTGTCCCCATGTCTATTTCAGCACGTAACAGTGTAAATATAGACGTTGAACTTGCTGGTATGGCCAGCCATCATGTGCTAGAGTGCCCATCAAAGTGGATTTAGGAAGTACAGGCAACCAGCTGGGTGGGTACTTTTAAGCGACTGCGTGTCGATGATGTAAACACAAATGGCACCTGCACCATATACCCTAAGATGTATAAAGGGTCTGTTACTAAGTATGAGACTGGATGGCTCGTACTGTTCATGCATGAGCCAGGTGTGGTTCGGTCTCAACTGGCCATAGCTATTCTATCCCATTGTCTGTCTTCATGAGCTGTATTTTTCAAAGTTCACTTGGTTACTATGTTAATGTTTTCTCTTTGTATTACATCTAAGCTGTTCTGTACTAATGTGATGGCATATCAAATTAGGAAAATCTTGGGAGGCAATGGAGATGTGGTTCCTGAGACAAATATCTTGGACTGCTGGACAATAATTGCAGCCTGAAAGAGGCTAATAAATGTAGACAATCATAGTTTGTGGAAGGTGTTTGGTGCATAAGAGACTGACATATACCACATCTAGTCTGAGAATGGAGGAGGGGGCAGTCACAGCATCATTCCACTTGCTAAAGGACAAACTGTGCATGCTGTGATTGTAATGGATTTGAAGTATCATGACAAAGGTGAACACAGGCATGCTTCAGGCAGAGTGGCAGGCTTCATCTCAGCAATAAAAAACAGCATCTGTTGAATTTTTTCCCCCTGGACTTGCTGGTGTAGCGGGAAACGAGCAGGCGGACAGATTGGCTAGGTCTGCTGGGTAATGGTGCATGATAGACATGGTCACTGCCATTTTGGATCCCATGAAGAACAAATAGACCACCAAGGTCTGGGGGTAATTGTGCTACATGGATGGCCAGACAGACACAAACTGCTAGCATTAGTATTGGGGTTGTTGAAGATGACAGAGCACGTATGTGAATGTCCCTAGTGTGTAATGTTATATCTTTTCCAAACTCAATTTATACTTTACATTTATCTTAATAAACTTTAATCAATAGAAATTCGCTCTTTGCTTCACTAATAGGAGCACCAATGTGTAAGTATATATATATATATATATAGAGAGAGAGAGAGAGCAAACACTGCTATAAATGCATACAATCATTGTCCTTTCAATAATTATAGAGTAACACATCAAGATGACATAGTCATCTAGACCTATGGGTCAGTGGTGAGAAACAGGCGTAGTGGTTGGGGTTTTATTGCAGAGGCTAATGGATTAGTCTTGAAAAAGGAGAGTCTGGCATATGAGACTATGACCTCCAGCATGAGAATGGAGATGGAGGCATTACCAGTGGCATTCCTTTGGCTAGAGGAGACTACTGCAACACACACTGTATTCATTACGGATTCAGGTAGTATGCTTAGTAAGGTGGAGAAAGGAATGTTTCATGTGGAATGGCTATCATCGCTTCAGAGGTCATAGATTGTGAGAATTGTATGTATATTTTGTCCTGGCCATGCAGGGGAATGAACAGGCTGATAGACTGGCGCCCCTTGGTGGTAGATTGCCTATGGACAAGGAGGAGGTGGTCATGCGTTTGTGGGACCCAGTGAGAAGGCGGGGAACAGATTGAGAACCCGTATGTGGAAACAATGAGATTGCAGGGGGTCGGTAGGGGTTCAGGAAGAATCTCAAAACTGAGAGCGAAGACCAGGAGAACTTTAAATCAGATAGGGTGGGAACAATTACAGTCGAGTTCACTTAAGTCGAACTCAGATAAGAAGAATTTCGCTTAAGTCAAAGTTACTGGCTTAGTCCCAGCCATTATCCTTCTTTATCATTGTACAAAAAGTCCTGATAAGTCGAATTCGGTTAACTCGAATTTTCAGATTAGCTGAACATAAAAATGAATACTTCTTCTGCGTTCACCCGGAGTTTTTTTGGATGTGATTGCGTTGTGCCTGTTTACAGCAGAGCTGCGTTCTTGCGCCGTTAGGCCGACACATCCGACTTCTGCGGGTATTTGTTGACCGGGTTAACCTTCCCGGGAAAATGAATACCGACTATATAAGTGTTCATGTTTAAGTCAAACCGTTCATTTCACACACACACAAATTGTTTCGCAAAAGAATATTTTTAGTCAGCCCGGAATCTCACACATACGGTATCTCGCTATATGTCAAAACTGGCGGGTAGTGGACAAAAGCTTGGTACTTTAAAAAGAAAGACCGAATTGTTGGAAGAGGTTGAACATAGTGGGAAGAAAGTGAATATAGCTAGAGAATTTGGTATTCCAACATCAACACTTTCTGGCATTTTAAAGCATAAAGGCCACTACAGAAAATTGTTTTTCGAATGTCAAATCGACAGCGATCTAGAACTGCTGCATGTGATTTTGTTGATGCTGTCCTTTTAAAATAGTTCACTGTGATTCTGCAAATTAACCAGTAAATGGGCCTTTACTTATTGTGAAAGCAGAAGAATTTGCACGTCTTGGAGGTCAGACAGACTGGAACTGTAGTGCTGGCTGGTTGGGTCATTTTAGAAAAATATCGACATTGCATCACGTACAAGAATGAGTGTGGAGAGAAACAGTCAGTCAATGAAGCCCTGACTCCGATGATGAGGATAACTGTGGGCTGCAAGCACAACCTGTATCACAGTCAGCTATTTTGGCATGGATTCACAAAACTTACATTTACACGATGCAGACTGGATGTTCAAATGATGCGGTCTCACCATTTTGTGCCTTTAAACAGGCCATGGGAAAACATTTTTCACAAGTCATGAAGTAAAGCAAAATCACAGGCTTTTTCTTTAATTAATTTGGAAATTCGTCATCTAACTTTAATGTTCCGCTTTCTAAAATAATTAAAAATTTCAACATTTTTGATATTGTATTGCTATTTATTTGTTCACTAACTGTTTCCTAAGTGGTACAATCATTTTACTCAATGCTACAGCATGGTGCATAATTTACTGCATGGTGTAAATGTGTGCAGTCTGAATAAGTAGAATTTCTAATAAGTAGAACAAATTCCTTCGGCCCCTGGGACTTCAATTTATCTAGACTCCACTGTAGTAGTATGACTCTCCGCTGGCTGTTGAATGAGGGGACGTAGCACATATGGGAATGTCCTAGGTGCAGTGATGTCGGTTCTTAACGCAACTGATTATAGTTTTCATCCAATACATTTCACATCCTAACATATCTTTCTCAGAATCTCCCAATAATTATAACTGTCAAGTTTGATTAAATTCCTCAAATAGAGTCAGCAACCACATTTTGTATCTCCCAGTGGCTGCTTTGTTCCTGTAATTTGTGATACAACCCAACCACTCCCAACTAACATCTTAAAAAACACACTGGTAACAATAATCAAGAAAGAGAAAATTACAAAAGGAAGACAGTAAAGCTAAAAAAAAAAGAACACCACAAAACAATGAAAACTATCCAATAGGCTTAATTTATTGACAAGCATTTAATCTTCCTCCTCCTCCTCTTCATCCTGGTTAATCTGGAAGTAGCGAAGCTCAAATGCTTCCTTGGAGGATGCCACAACTCTCAGCCAGTCACGGAGGTTGTTCTTTTTCAAGTACTTCTTCGTCAAGTACTTCAGATACCTTTGTGAATGAAACAGAGAAATTATGTACCATATGTATGCTGTAGCAAAGAGTATTGAGAAATAGAAATCAATGGTGTGACAAGATGGGAGGCTGGGGACATACATGACTAACACCAAATGACAGGCAAGAGACAGTACATTCCTCTGTGCACTTCCGCATGTTTTCAAGTGGAGAGTATCAGAGAAAATATCGGCCTTGTGAGAAAATCTGCTGCCACTACTAGATATGGAACATGTGATAAATGTGGTCATGGAGGTCCCTGAAACAGCCTCTGAAAATGAACAACCAGTTAGAACAAAGAGCTCTTTCACTTCACATGTTCAATCAACTATCACTCAAGCACTTAGACATAGGTGTTTACAGTGGCTCTGCCAAAGAGATGGCAGCACAATTTACACAATACACCCCAGCAGGAACAATTTACACACTACACCCCAGCAGGAATAATTTACATAACATTCCCTAGCAGAAAGAATTTACACACTACTCCCTGGAAGGAACAATTTACACACTACACCCCAGCAGGAGACACACCAGTGGCAGGAAAAACTTGCACCAACTTGAGTGGTACAGTCAATTAGATACAAAAGTCTCCAAAGACTCAAAAATCCACCCCCATGTGCTCCAAACAAAACATCAATTAACTAAGGAACAACATTAGAAATAGAACTAGTCCTGCAGAAGATACCAGCCCATTGTGGTGTAAGTGAAAATGATAAGGCACACCTCCAAACAGGCCTCTGCAGGCTAAAGAGCACACCTTCACAGAATTGGTCTCACTGACTCCATCAATTGCAAATGTGGAGCACCAAAGCAAACCCCAGAGCACTCCCTACAAACTGTCCTGCCAGACAAGGGCAGAAATGGTGAGGGACCTCAAGTGAACTGCTCTGCAACCCACGCTGTGGAAGGGATTGTCTAAAGTGCAGGAATGTTGATGCTTAAATGGAGTATGAAGTCAAAGATATCTTGCCAGAGATGTAGGTTGCGTTGGGAAGTTGCTAAGGAACCATGATAAAAACAATGCCAAATTGCTAACTAGTAGATATTTTCTGCCACACTGTAGTTCAATACACACCGCAAGATAATAAGTCACCAGAATTTAACTAAAGACAATGGGAACATGAATGGTATCTGAAGGAGGAGTGAAGTTGCTGCCTGTATTGCTTGTTGTCAAGCTGTTTATACTGTCCATATACATATTTCTAGTCTTTCTGGTCTTGTATTTTTCCAGCATATGGCTAATGTCCCTCATACACATTCTCAATAGATGTGTCTAAAAAATGCCATTTGCCTCTTTCCTTATGATTGGCATGTGTGATCTAGTCATGCCCACAGCTGTCCACACACTGGCATTTGTTTTCTTTCTCTTCTTCCCTGTGGTCATGAAACATTAACATTCTCAAACACCACGTCCCCACTTGCTCAAGTTGTCTTCACCATATAATTACTCACCCCACACACACAGCAGTTTAATAAGTAACTGCTGCACCAATGGGCTAGCCTGCTCGTCATAAAACATAACATGATAGCGCTAATTGTTGGCCGCCCTCACCTCTTTGAGAAGGGCACCTCGCTGGTCAGGTTGATTTTATTTTTCTGCAGCTCCAATGAGACATTGTTCCCAAAGTTGCCAGTCTTGCCGTCAACCTTGATGCGTTCTTTCAGATACTTCTCCTGAAAATTTAAGTCAATGGTACTCAGTAAATGGACAATACATCTTGTTTCCACTAAACATTCACGATTCCTCATTCAAAATATGCAATGAGCTCCCTCATAGTTATGTTGTGCCAAGCAACAGGAAAAATAATTAGTTGGCACCCCCATGTTTGCACTCAAAAGGAGCTAAGGTAGACAAAGAGAACTATGTCAGTTCTGCATGTTGGAGACTATGTTTAGCTGTCACTTTACCAATACTTCTGTAGCATTCACCTGTAACTATGATCTTGTCCCACCCTAGTATGCTCTGAAAATGCCACTTGTCCACTTCTGTGGGTCACAGTGAGAAGTTTGTCGCTCCAATACTCTCAGGCAATAACATGATGCTTCAATTTCCATGATGATACATGTATATTTTCTCAGGTGACTTATTCTTCCCCAATAACACACTAGTGCCACTCTCACATCTGAACGACAATGGAGCAATGCAAGAAGATTAATACACTCATTACACAGCTCTACCACCCACAGATGTCAAGAGATCAATGCATATTCTACTTTTATGTCCCCATTTCCTGGACATCTAACCTGACTACTGCCTACTGTGGTTGATCAGTTTTGAAAATAAGATGTACAATATTGCAAATCATTTGCACTAAGAGCACCATCTTTTTCAATCTCATAGTGACAAATTTGAGAGATAACTAAAGAAACTAATTAGCGAGTTATGTCCTAAGCTGACTATTGTTCACTGTATAAATGTCACACCTGGATATGACTGGCAAGGAACAAGAAAATGTATGAAACAGCTGTGCCAAATGTTTAAGTTGAGACACTACCAAAGATGTCAGGGTTATAAGCCTGTGAGAAATTTGAGTTAACATACGTCTAAGATGAGTTGATCGCCTATGTTGTATTACATCATTTGGTGTTACAGCTGAGCTGTCACATCTGTGGTTATGTCACATCTATGCAAACAGCAAGAGAAATAGTTAACTCAGGCACCACAACTAGCTACCAACAAACAAAGCTCTACAGAAAGCTACATCTACCAACAGACAAATCTCTACAGAAAGCTACATCTACCAACAAACAAAGCTCTACAGAAAGCTACATCTACTAACAGACAAAGCTCTACAGAAAGCTACATCTACCAACAAACAAAGCTCTACAGAAAGCTACATCTACCAACAAACAAAGCTCTACAGAAAGCTACATCTACCAACAGACAAATCTCTACAGAAAGCTACATCTACCAACAAACAAAGCTCTACAGAAAGCTACATCTACCAACAGACAAAGCTCTACAGAAAGCTACATCTACTAACAGACAAAGCTCTACAGAAAGCTACATCTACTAACAGACAAATCTCTACAGAAAGCTACATCTACCAACAAACAAAGCTCTACAGAAAGCTACATCTACCAACAGACAAATCTCTACAGAAAGCTACATCTACCAACAGACAAAGCTCTACAGAAAGCTACATCTACCAACAGACAAATCTCTACAGAAAGCTACATCTACCAACAAACAAAGCTCTACAGAAAGCTACATCTACTAACAGACAAAGCTCTACAGAAAGCTACATCTACCAACAAACAAAGCTCTACAGAAAGCTACATCTACCAACAGACAAATCTCTACAGAAAGCTACATCTACTAACAGACAAATCTCTACAGAAAGCTACATCTACCAACAAACAAAGCTCTACAGAAAGCTACATCTACCAACAGACAAAGCTCTACAGAAAGCTACATCTACCAACAAACAAAGCTCTACAGAAAGCTACATCTACCAACAAACAAAGCTCTACAGAAAGCTACATCTACTAACAGACAAAGCTCTACAGAAAGCTACATGGGCAGCACAAACTCCCAGCACTTACGAAGTTGGCAGCGTCCATGATGCCATCCTCCACCGGGTGGGTGCAGTCCACGGTGTACTTCAAGGTGGTCTTCTTCCTCTTGCCACCCTTCCCCTGCTGGGGTTTTCCGGCTCGTTTAACTGCTTTTTGCTGCAAAAGAACATTAGTATACCATTGTGAGAATATATATTGTACTAGTGTGTACGTACATACATCAGTTCAAATCTGTAAAGAATACACAATACCTATTTCCCACAACGGTAATATTAATTGGCAAAAATCAAATCACTATCTACAAGAGTAATCAGCGTAGAACTTGGTAGTATATAAAGAAGGGGTTGGAGTGGCAGAGATGTTGATCCTTAAACGGAGTATGTTATGTGATGATGTCAGTCAAGGATATCTTGCTAGAGATGGAGGCTGCGTTGGGAAGTTGCTAAGGAACCATGATGCAAAGAATGCCAAATTGTTGACTAGTAGATATTTTCCGCCACCATCATGCTGTGCCTAGCGTTATAGTTCACTTGAGACAGCAAGATAATAAATGACCAGAATTCAACCTAAAGACAATGGAAATCTGAATGAACTGTATAAGTGAAAAGCAGCAATGACATGCAGTGAATTCTACAGCATCTATGAAGTCTATGTTACAGATATGGAATATTTACATTATTTTCTTCCCAAACATTTTTTTGTAATTTTGAAGGAAACTACACACATAAGTAATGTGTCTGGCACTAAATACATAAAATATGTAGTCAGGTTTGGTTAGTGGAGACCTGACTACTTACAATACAAGACTAACAAATGATTAAATGTAACAGGCTTGATGATCTGCATTTATGGAGAGAAACAAAGGGGAGAACGGGGTGTGGTTGTACCAGGGCACATTTTTATGCTGCTCAGAGCCGAGTCAATTTTTAGCACAATTCACTTCACAATCATTACTATTTCTAGTGACATATTTTAGACCCACATTTAAACTCTAAATTAAAACATTGGTTTGTGGCACATTTGTTTTCTTTGATGGTATCAACGTGACAGAATGGAGAAGAGCCCTCTAGATCTTAAACTTCCAGTGTGTTGACGAGGTTCATCCCCTACATCGGTCAGTTGGGACTTCAACGCTGACGTTGTTCAGAAAGCCATGGCAAACTACTGAACGTAAAAATTGCCTAGATATACTTGGTGTTGATCAAAACATCCAGCAATGGACATGTAGTAGGTTATTCAATCGTGTCGTGACCCGAAATTAAAACGAAAGTGATGTACGGCGCCACCCCAGCCTGGCTCGTGTCACTAAAATGGCTGCTGTAAAACCCATTCATGCTTACGTCATTCATTCATTCAACTTTCACGTGACAATAACACACACCATCTGAGGTTTTCCAGGAAAGGTTAGCCTAATATTCCGTGCACAGCGGTTGGTTGAAATTACCATGTCCTTTTAAATAAATGTACTTATTTGTTACACGATAAGTAATTTTATTTTCTAGGAGTGATTTGTAACTATTTGAATATTTTGAGATGGATCTTCGAATTCTGCACCTATTTATACATATAGTTTGAGTTTCATCGTTTGTGAATGGAAACGCAAGATGGCGGCCAACACGAACAACATCGATCGGAATCGGCTCACATTGTGCAATTTGTGACTACTAAAATTAAAGAAAATACAAGTTTAAAGATTATTAATAACTTATTTGTATACTTGTACTATTTATTTAACATGATGGAACATATTTATGAAGTCGGATTTAATATCCGTCTGTAACTCGGTTGAGACAATTGCGCTTGTACCGGAAGTGGAGACAGATTGACACCATTTTCCCCCAGAAATCAGGGAAATCACCTCAATTTTTTATTTTAAAATTACTCTGCATAGAATCGACATATAGGCATCGTTGAGATACCATTAGATTTGGTTTTTCAAGGGCCATCTATCTGTGGTGGTCGCATATGTAAATACACAATTTTAAAGTCATGATCGAACCAGCTACATGTAGTCATGTTTATTTATAACTACTTTTGTTGTTCTGATGCTTCATGTGCAATTATTGCACACAATGTGAGCTTCAAATTGATGTAATCATATTGTTTTCCAAAATCAAATGTCTTATTATTATTTGTATATCCTTAGTTATAGAAAGGTAGTTTAAAATTATGTGGCCAGCATGCTTGACTGTCTCCTAGTGAAGATGTGATTGAAGCCCATCAAGATGGATTTAAAAAAAAAAATTGGATTCGCAAGTTGAGCCAGCCTTCGGATATCAACAAATGTCACATGAAATAAGAATAGCTTGCGTAATACTACTTTTAACTAGATCACCCACAGGGTGACCAATTATCAAATACAGGTAGCAATGTCAAAGGTCGAGGGGGGGGGGGGGGGGCGCGAGTGACCCTAATTAGCATAGTTTCTTGCGACATCCGGTTTACGCCTGGGGTTACCCATGTTTGTTTCTGATTAGATGTATTCGGAAATAACCGGTTAAACTTCACGGGAAACCACTCTAACATTTGCATAAGTGGTCTGTCTGCTAAGACTGCAAAACTTTCTAGCCAGACATTTCTCTGTTGAGTTAATTTCGATAGTTGATGCTCGGTAAGCTAATTTTTCTCCTGATAATATCGCAGCAGTGATGATTATCTCAATTTGACACTTTCTATGGCCTCCATTGCATCCTCTCTGAGTGACTCTGTTCTGGTCCAAGCTGACAGTACTGACAGTCAGCAATATGCTTCGCCTCAGAGAGATATGATTAGGCAATTCAAACACCAGGCTTTCGATTGACTGGCCTCATTAATTTGCTACGCATATAAAGTGCAGGAAAACCCGGTATATCTGTAGCAGATAGAAAAGAGGAGACAGACAGATAACGAAGATAGTGTGAGAGACAGAGATATGAGAAAGATGTATTAAAAGACATTAAAGAGTGGTAAAGACAAGAAAGGGAGAGGTGGGAGATCGAGACAGAGCGAGAGAGAAAGAGAGAGAGAGAAGAACTTGCGTTCGGGTGGCTAAGCTCCTTTCCCAAGACAACAAAAGTAGAGGACAGATAAGAACAGAAAGACAAGTGTGCAGGTTCTTGTGCAGCAAGATAAACACCTAATACACAAAATCCGTAGAAAATATAAGAAAACATATGCCTAAAGCAAAATCATCAGACTAGCATTGGTGTCACCTAATTCCTGAAAATGAAAAAAAAAAAAAAAAAGTTGCCTCACCGCCGGCGAATCGAACCGTCAGTGGCACTTGTATCCATTCTAAATCTATCCACCAGATAAGTAGTTCCATCCATCATGTGCCATGCCGGTAAGCGTGGGCGGTCATGTTCTGCCATCTCACTCGATCACCAGAGTCGTGGATCAGCTCCGTGTTTCTGTCTCGACCATGCCACAAGGCCAAGCCATCCAGGTACTTGCTTCTAGGTCTTCCCCTTGGTCTGTTCCCCTCGATCTTACCAGTTGTCACCAAATTCTCCAATCCATTTCTTCTCATAACATGCCCAAAAAATTTTGACTGTCTACGTCTAATTTCTCTAATCAATTTACGATCTTCATTTGTTTCTTGAAGGACTTGTTCATTGGTCTTTCTGGCTGTCCATGGTGTTCTTTGCATTTTCCTCAGAAACCACATCTCTACAGCCATCAGATGTTTTTCAGCCTGACTGCTCATTGTCCACGCTTCACATCCATACAAAAGTACAGGTTCAATGTAGCATCTCAACACTCTTTTTCTCGTTTCAATTGACATCTTTTTATTGGTCAATATGTTTTTCATCTTGCTAAAGGCTACTTTTGCCATTGCGATTCTTGTTCTAATCTCTTCAAGGCATCTCCCATCAGATGTTATTACTGTTCCGAGATAATTGTACCTGCTCACTTGTTGAAGAATATTCCCATTTACTTGTATATTACATTGTGGTATTTCGTCCTTCCTAGTGACGACCATAATCTGTCTTTTTACAATTTAATTCTAACCCTAGTTGTTCACTGTGTGTAACAATCGCATCTACTAAATTTTGCAGGTCCTGGTCATTGTCTGCAATCAAGACTGTATCATCTGCATATCTAATGTTATTGATGCATCGTCCCCCAATGTTGATTCCTTCCATATCTTCAATATTTCTGAAAATACTTTCACTGTACAGGGAAAACAGATGTGGAGACATTACACATCCCTGTCTCACACCCCTTTTAATAGGCTGATATTGGCTTACTAACTACAAAGTAGTACTTCATTATCAATTCTTATGGCAGCTTGTTTCCAATATATGTTTTTTACAAGTCTAAGATCTTTTCCATCAATTTGTAGATCTTCAAGCATCCTTATCATGTTGACATGTCTCACTTTATCAAAAGCCTTTGTGTAGTCAATAAAGCAAAGGTGTAGATCTTTGTTTACTTCTATAGAACGTTCGATTATGTTTCTCAGTATATACACAGCATTTACTGTACCCTTGCCTTCCACAAACCCACATTGTTCTTCTCCTATTTCAGGTTGTATTTTCCTCCTAACTCTTTGCATGATAATTCTTAGCAAAATCTTCGTGATGTGACTCATTATACTAATTGTTCGATGTTGATCACATTCCAAGGCTCCTGATTTCTTTGGGATTGCAATAAATACAGAATTACATAACTCCTGAGGTATATTTCCAGTATCATATATTGTATTAAGCAGACTGGTCCATATTCTGATCTATTCCATATTCTTCTAAAGCATTAATCATTTCTGTTGTGACGCTGTCTGAACCAGGGGTCTTGCCAGATTTCATATGGTTAAGAGCATTCTGAACCTCCATCTTCAAAATTGCTGGTCCTTCATTATTATTTTGAACATCATACTGTTCGTCTCTGTTATCGTCATACAGGTTTTTCACGTAATCTGACCATTCATGTAATATCTGATCTTTTTCTATTATGACTCTTCCATCTTTTGTCTTTAGGCAGCCTGCTGATGTACGTGTTCTTTGATTAGTAAGCTCCTGAATTCTTTTGTGCATTAGTTTCGCATTGTTACTGTTGTGTTGTTTTTCAATTTCTCTGCAATTTTTCTCAAGCCATGTTTCTTTTGCCTCCTAAGTAGTTAAGTAGTTTAAAATAGCATCTCAACACCACTCCAAGACAGATCAATTATCGATAACTTGATAGTTTACGTTGAATCTCTCATGTCTGTTAGATAGCTGTGTCTCATGTTGTGTATAATATGATACCGTCTCATCCCTACATCCAACAAATTTGGAATTATTAATAAATATATTTTAACACAGGAACTGCCAATAATAATATTAATAAATATATCTTGATTATTTGGTTGTTTCGGGATTTGAAATTTAAATATTGAGCATAACCCACTACTGGCAACGCCGATTGCATTCCGGCACGAACCTAAGGCCTATCCACGTCATGGAAGCACTATACTCGAGTTTCGCCCTCGTTTGAGCTCGTCAGTAGTGCATATCCCTGACCGGATCCGGAAACAAGCCCCGGATCACGCGTGTGAAGCGGGTGTGTAACCACGCGGCACACACTGGACACGCCAAATTATCACACCGGAATACCACAACGCTACCTATTGTAGGCTATGCTCAAGATTGCCCAATCGCCGCGACCGACGTCCGTCAATCGATGTGGACCCGAACGATCAGGACTTTTCACTGGCAAGGAACACCAGGCCTCCTAAATCCAGTGAGCAACGATAAAATTGATTATTTGGTTGTTTCGGGATTTGAAATTTAAATATTGAGCATAACCCACTACTGGCAACGCCGATTGCATTCCGGCACGAACCTAAGGCCTATCCACGTCATGGAAGCACTATACTCGAGTTTTGCCCTCGTTTGAGCTCGTCAGTAGTGCATATCCCTGACCGGATCCGGAAACAAGCCCCGGATCACGCGTGTGAAGCGGGTGTGTAACCACGCGGCACACACTGGACACGCCAAATTATCACACCGGGATTTAGGAGGCCTGGTGTTCCTTGCCAGTGAAAAGTCCTGATCGTTCGGGTCCACATCGATTGACGGACGTCGGTCGCGGCGATTGGGCAATCTTGAGCATAGCCTACAATGGGTAGCGTTGTGGTATTCCGGTGTGATAATTTGGCGTGTCCAGTGTGTGCCGCGTGGTTACACACCCGCTTCACACGCGTGATCCGGGGCTTGTTTCCGGATCCGGTCAGGGATATGCACTACTGACGAGCTCAAACGAGGGCGAAACTCGAGTATAGTGCTTCCATGACGTGGATAGGCCTTAGGTTCGTGCCGGAATGCAATCGGCGTTGCCAGTAGTGGGTTATGCTCAATATTTAAATTTCAAATCCCGAAACAACCAAATAATCAATTTTATCGTTGCTTACTGGATTTAGGAGGCCTGGTGTTCCTTGCCAGTGAAAAGTCCTGATCGTTCGGGTCCACATCGATTGACGGACGTCGGTCGCGGCGATTGGGCAATCTTGAGCATAGCCTACAATGGGTAGCGTTGTGGTATTCCGGTGTGATAATTTGGCGTGTCCAGTGTGTGCCGCGTGGTTACACACCCGCTTCACACGCGTGATCCGGGGCTTGTTTCCGGATCCGGTCAGGGATATGCACTACTGACGAGCTCAAACGAGGGCGAAACTCGAGTATAGTGCTTCCATGACGTGGATAGGCCTTAGGTTCGTGCCGGAATGCAATCGGCGTTGCCAGTAGTGGGTTATGCTCAATATTTAAATAAATATATCGTTCCAACCAAGGCTTGCTTACCTAACCATGCCGAATTAAATTGCCACTGCCTTCGAAGCGAAACTTTAGCTGTTCTGTTGATGACATGTAACACTCCTATACGGCTCCAGTGTTAATAATAAATGCCGAGATGAGATTAAATGTGTGGCAAAACAACATCTAATGTACACAATGAAACAAATCGTAGATGAGAGAGGAAACCTACCACTGGCATGGCTGTCAGCGTGTTGGGGAAAGGAAGCGGTCTCGGCTAGTCTCGCGGGATTACACACAACCACGTGACCCGGCGCGAGATTTAATGGAGCACACTCTAGAGGTAGAGGCTATCATCATTATTCAATCAATCAGGTACCGTCTCCACAGTGAAGGTTGGCTGCAATGGATCTCCAACACTGCCTGCCTCTCGCCCTGACTGTACATTCTGTCAGATTGCTGTTCGTCCATCTCTTTATGTTATCTTCCCACTTGTATCGTTGTCTACCTCTTGTCCTCAACCTTGCCCTACAGTATGGTTCTAATATACTCAAATCAAATGAGTGTCTAGTTGGTCGTGCGTCGAAGTACACTTGTTCCTGCAGCGAGGCGCCGTCGTCATTTGGAGGCGACAGGTTCGATCCCGGTCAGTAACTATTAATATTTAAAAAATTCAAAATTTGTGTTGTCTAGTGCGTCTTCTAATCTCTATTCCTTCTTCTTCTGTGAGCGCCAAATAATACTATGTGTGTCTATTTACCTACAAGGCAGCAGGTTTGTGTGTCGCTTGGTCTGATCCCTCGCCCTTGACCTGTCCGACATGGGTGGCCCTACCAGTAGATGTGCTACCGTCGGCAAAGCTCTTGGGGTCATTGGAACGCGCAAACTCCTCTACCTCGTCACGGTGGACACACAGCAGAGGGGGAATTGGAAACAAATAGGTATATTAAGCTCCTGCGAGAAGAAACGTACTAAGCACAAACATGTTGCCATACCTTACAAGGAGATCCATCGTATACCGGAATACAGGTGAAAATCCAAACTCAGAAGTAATCAATAAATGAATAATAAAATAAAATACACACAAAAGCGTACAAAACGAGACACACAGGACGGCCGACGTTTCGATTCTCCGAATCTTTGTCAAGGACAGGACAACACAGATAGATAAACAATGAAATACAAAAAAAAAAAAAAAAAGCAAACAGCACCACTACACTGTTTTCATGCGGAAGCAGAAAAGGGCCAAAAGAAAAACGCCTAGGTCCTAGGCGTAGTACATCCTAGGTAGACACTAGTCTGTGGGACATCCGGGTAGATACTGTTCTGTAGTCCATCCTGTGACATCCTGGGCAGATACTGTTCTGTAGTCCAATATAGGTAGACACTAGTCTGTGGGACATCCTGGGTAGACAATAGTTTTATTTTTATTTATTTTTTTTGCATTCGCTCGCTTTGAACTCGAGCGTAGTCCATAACACTATTTATAGTAGTGATGGACTGAATTTTGTGGGTTAGCTTTCCCTATTAACATTGTTCCTCGCCATCAGGCGAACCCACTCCGACTTCATAGGTACTTGTAATTTACATCCAAAATTCAAGGACGACAGGTTAACATTTTAGTCCAGCTGTCCGGTGTAGGAGTTGAACCGCTAACATCTAACCCGATGTGTCTCTGCCTTGCCGTGGTGGGGGAGCTTGAGTGTCCCACTGACCCCAAGGGATATGCCAATGGATTTACAACTACATATTGGACAGCTCTTGGGATAGGGACCAGACTAAGAGAGACACATCCTGCTGCCCTGCAGTAGACTGAGGATAGCAGTCTAAAACAGGCAAACGATGCCAATAATCTCAGTCCAGACACAACCTCTAAGGCTCTCAGCCGAGGGGTATAGATGAACGTCTCTAAGCCATAAACCCTCGGATGTGAGAGCCTGGCCGACACTTACCTACATCAAAATTGAGGTGAGGTGCTGAGCACGCTACATGCTTGGTGCAGATATTCATTCAAAGGCTCTTAGATGGGGGATATGCACGATCCCCGGATGAGAGGGCCTGGCCGTTTTCGCCCACATACGCACAGAGGTAAGGGGCTGAGCCGGCAGCACATGTAGCCTACCTCGTGAGCGAGTATTAAAAGGTGGAAAAACACCTCGGTCGCACGTTCCGATGAAGGTCTGTAACCGTAATCATGGAGTGAGTGTAGTCAAAGGTGGAAAATTGTCTCGTTGACACGAAATGGAACGCTTGGCTAGCGAATCCATTACGTGGCAGCCCGAAGCAAAAGCTTGCTGAGTGGAAGTCGAAATAAGAGTCTAGCTTGCCTCGGAACCTGAGGAAGGCTAACCTCATTAAAAATGCCCGCCGAAGACGGAAATGCCAGCCTACGGGCGGCAAAATAAAAATTGGCACTACACAATTACGTCCGAGTGAAATGTCTTTCGTGGCCGGAAAAGCTCTTAACTAGTCTTCCCTCTTGCTAGGAACAGCTACCTAGTTTCCGAATGCCGCTCTTGTTCGGAACAGCTCTGACTAGGTAGCTTTCCGAATGTCCGACGTGTCTGGAACAGTTCTGACGGGCACAACGACAAGCACATGTCCGAATCGAAAACTTGATGAGTGGATACCAACTGCAGACCAGTCTGGTTTGTGCGGGAACTGCCGGGGTGAACGAAATGCCCAATATATTGAAGTGAGGAATTAAAGCAGCCATGAGCAGGAAGTGACAATTCCCTCGGTGAGCCCAGCACCAGGGCGCTGTGTGTCGGCCCTGCAATTATGGAAGCCACCCTGGATGGAGGAAAATGCTATGGACTGTCCCTGCCTTCTTTTGAGGGATGACCGTTAAGTCTTCGACCGTTCCAACTTGGCCAGCTGGGTTGTGGACGGTACCACAAAAGTGAGAGTCTCCCAGGAATGCTACCTGGTCAAAAAAGCACGCTAAAGTCGGATGTGTTGGCCTACGGGTTTCGGCCCAAGGGCGCATAACTTAGACACACCGCAATCACATCTGAAAAAACACCCCAGATGAACGCAAAGAAGAAGAAGAAGAACCGCTAACCTCAGCATCAGCACACCAGATGTTTAAGAAAACGCGTTCTTATCCATTTGGTCATGCGAACCTGCGTAGACACTAGTCTGTGGGACATCTTGGGTAGATACTATTCTGTAGTCTATCCTTGGTAGACACCAGTCTGTGTGATGTCCTGGGTAGATTAGTCCAACTAAAGTATTAACTACAGTCTACATTGTGGTAAAGCTTACTGAGGACTCAAATTTTGCATGGCATGTGAATAAAAGTGAGTTAAAGTAATTCTCTATGAAGATAGTACAAGAATTGAAAATTTTAGTAATTCTCCACAATGATGGTACAAGAATGAAAGAGTTATAGTAATTCTCCACGATGATGGTACAAGAATGAAAGAGTTATAGTAATTCTCCATGAAAATGGTAGCTGATCAACACACAAGTCTTGCATTCATCACTTTAGAGCTGGCAAAATTTGGGAATAAGTGTTGGTGATATAATGGCAAGCAACCAAATCAGCACCAGTGCCCAGTTCTTTGAGCCATACTAGAGTGACAACCAGCCCAAGCTGATGGCAGTTCTGCACCAATGCCCAGTTGAGCCATACTAGAGTGACAACCAGCCCAAGCTGATGGCAGTTCTACACCAGTGCCCAGTTCTTTGAACCATACTAGAGTGACAACCAGCCCAAGCTGATGGCAGTTCTACACCAGTGCCCAGTTCTTTGAACCATACTAGAGTGACAACTAGCCCAAGCTGATGGCAGTTCTACACCAGTGCCCAGTTCTTTGAACCATACTACCCCTCTGCCGTGCGTCCACCTTGACGAGGTAGAGGGGCTTGAGCGTTCCAATGACCCCAAGAGCTATGCCGACGGTAGCACAGCTACTGGTAGGGTCACCTATGTCGGACAGGTCAAGGGAGAGGGACCAGACGAAGTGACGCACAAACCTGCTGCCTTGTAGGTAGACTGGGGACAGTCAAAGGCTAGGGAAAGCATCCCGAACAAATGCTTGTCGAAATCGGATGTACTGAGCCACAGGCTTGACAAAGAAGTGCAACGTAACTTTATCATTTCATGATGCCACAGATGAAAGTTAATCGATATGGTGCTAATCCCGTGAAGTCCCATCAGGCGGTGATAGTGCCGGGCCCCCTGCCTCGAGGGGGTCCACCCATGACTACTGGTGGTCACCTTCCCCTGTGCTGTGGAGTCAAGGCACAGAGGAGTAGGTTAAGAGCTATTGACCAAACACCCCGCACACTCAACATACTACAATGGAATGCAGAAGGAGTTTATAACAAGAAAGCCTCCCTAACACAGCGTCTTCATAAAGATAGAATAGATGTGGCATGCATTCAAGAGACACACCTCAACGCCAATCGCACATTTTCAGTCGAGGGATATCAGGCCACACGTTTCGACCGCGAAGGACATAAAGGAGGAGTTGTAATACTTACACGAAATACAATACCTTGCAGCGAAGTATCTGTGATCTCTGACAACCAAACGGAAATTATAGGTGTTGATATAATGATAAAGGACGTGAAAATAAGAATTTACAATCTATATAGCCCGGCAGATAAGGATCTTACACTCTCAAACATGGAAATAACTGACACAAATTGCATTGTTGTCGGAGACTTTAATAGCCGTTCAGAAAGATGGGGATACCCAGATACTGACAAAAGAGGAGATGAAGTGGAGGACTGGGAAATAGACTCAAATCTCCATCTACTTAACAAAGCGGATGACACACCGAGCTTCTACTCCAGAAGATGGATTACCACTTCTACTCCAGACTTAGCTTTCTGCACAGGAGACATCCTCCACAAAATCGATCGCCATGTGCTGGACCAATTAGCAGGTAGTGACCACAGACCAATCAAGCTTGTAATAAATATGGAGTATGTTCCACAGGAGCAAAAGCCTTTGCCCCGTTGGAATTACAAACGAGCAGATTGGGACAGATTTGCCATACTAACAGACAAATATTTTGAAAACGTAAATACACGATATGGCAACATGAAGCAAATGGTGGAAAGTCTAAACAGAGCAATAATACAGGCAGCCACTGAGTCTATTCCAAGAGGAGCAAGGAAAAATTACAAACCATACTGGACTGAAGAACTACAATTTTTGGAGGACAAAGTTGAAGATGCTAGGAAGACCGCAGAGAGAGAACAAACAACTGAAGCGAACATCTCTCTCAAAGCCATCTCAGCAAAATATAAAAGAACAGTAAATCAAACAACAAGAGATTGTTGGAGGAAAAAAACAGAAAACCTGAATTTTGACAGGGATGGAAACAAACTATGGAAACTAGTGAAAGCCATGAACAATGAAGGACCTAGAAACAAACAAATAACAATTAAACAAGGAAATTCCTTGCCATAGGAAAAAAGGCTGCAAGTGCACTAATGGAACACTATGCCAGTGCAAACCACATTGATATTACAGCCGAACAGAAGAAAGCAATCAAAGATAAACAGATGCATCATACATATACAGAGACAGCAGCAGAATATATGATGGCAAATCTAACAATGGAAGAAATGGAACAGGCAATGAATACCCTAAAAAAGAAGACATCACCAGGAAAGGATGGAATCACTAATGAAATGCTAATAGGACTAGGCACTAAGGCAAAAAAGAAACTACTAGCAGTCCTAAATTACAGCTGGAAGAGGGGAATAGTCCCACAGGCATGGAAGGAAGCTATACTAATACCAGTCCCAAAGAAAGGAAAAGACCTGGAAGAACCAAATGGCTATCGACCTATCAGTCTTCTTAGCTGTGTAGGAAAATTAATGGAACGCATTATCAATGGCAGGCTAACATGGCATCTGGAAGAAAACCAACTCTTAACACCTCACCAAGCAGGATTCAGAAAGTACAGATCCACTGAAGATCAAATAACCTATATAGCTCAGGAAATAGAGGATGCCTTCCAAGAGAAAAAGCACACACTAGCGGTCTGGATAGATTTAGAAAAAGCATTTGATAAAGTATGGAAGGAAGGACTGAAAGTAAAACTGCAAAAAATGCATGTTTGTGGGAAAATGTACACATGGATCAGCCACTACCTTGAGAACAGAACTGCCAGGACAAAAGTACAAGGACAAACCAGCAAAATGATGCTATTGGAGCAAGGTGTCCCCCAAGGAGGAGTTCTTTCACCAACATTATTCCTAGCATATATAAACGACATCACGGAAAATTTTCCAGCCAGAGTACACACATCATCCTTTGCAGATGACCTAGCCATATGGACATCTGAAGAATACATTAGTACAGCTAACAGCAGAATACAGCAAGCCCTATTAGCGCTAGAGGACTGGTCAAAATCATGGCTAGTGAAGATAAGTGAGGAGAAAACAACATGCACAGTGTTCTCCCTCTCAACTAAAACTCAGCAACCTAAGCTGGTATTGAATGGAAAAATCCCCTCTGCTGTGTGTCCACCGTGACGAGGTAGAGGGGCTTGTGCGTCCCAATGACCCCAAGAGCTATGCCGACAGTAGCACAGCTACTGGTAGGGCCACCCATGTCGGACAGGTCAAGGGAGAGGGACCAGACGAAGAGACACACAAACCTGCTGCCTTGTAGGTAGACTGGGGACAGTCAAAGGCTAGGGAAAGCATCCCGAATAAATGCTATCGAAATCGGATGTACTGAGCCACAGGCTTGACAAAGCAGTGCAACGTAAAACCTGCTGCCTTGTAGGTAGACTGGGGACAGTCAAAGGCTAGGGAAAGCATCCCGAATAAATGCTTGTCGAAATCGGATGTACTGAGCCACAGGCTTGACAAAGCAGTGCAACGTAAAACCTGCTGCCTTGTAGGTAGACTGGGGACAGTCAAAGGCTAGGGAAAGCATCCCGAATAAATGCTTGTCGAAATCGGATGTACTGAGCCACAGGCTTGACAAAGCAGTGCAACGTAACTTAATTCATGATGTCACAAATCAAAATTAATCGATATGGTGCTAATCCCGTGAAGTCCCATCAGGCGGTGATAGTGCCGGGCCCCCTGCCTCGAGGGGGTCCACCCATGACTACTGGTGGTCACCTTCCCCTGTGCTGTGGAGTCAAGGCACAGAGGAGTAGGTTAAGAGCTATTGACCAAATACCCCGGACACTCAACATACTACAGTGGAATGCCGAAGGAGTTTACAAGAAGAAAGACTCCCTAACACAGCGTCTTCATAAAGATAGAATAGATGTGGCATGCATTCAAGAGACACATCTCAACGCCAATCACAAATTCTCAGTCAGAGGATATCAGGCCACACGTTTCGACCGCGAAGGACACAAAGGAGGAGTTCTAATACTTACACGAAATACAATACCTTGCAGCGAAGTATCTGTGATCTCTGACAACCAAACGGAAATTATAGGTGTTGATATAATGATAAAGGACGTGAAAATAAGAATCTACAATCTGTATAGCCCAGCAGATAAGGACCTTACACTCTCAAACATGAAAATAACTGACACAAACTGCATTATTGTTGGAGACTTTAATAGCCGTTCAGAAAGATGGGGATACCCAGATACTGACAAAAGAGGAGATGAATTGGAGGACTGGGAAATAGACTCAAATCTCCATCTACTCAACAAAGCGGATGACACACCGAGCTTCTACTCCAGAAGATGGCTTACCACTTCTACTCCAGACTTAGCTTTCTGCACAGGAGACATCCTCCACAAAATCGATCGCCATGTGCTGGACCAATTAGCAGGTAGTGACCACAGACCAATCAAGCTTGAAATGAATATGGAGTATGTTCCACAGGAGCAAAAGCCCTTGCCCCGCTGGAATTACAAACGAGCAGATTGGGACAGATTTGCCATACTAACAGACAAATATTGTGAAAACATAAATACACGATATGGCAACATAAAGCAAATGGTGGAAAGTCTAAACAGAGCGATAATACAGGCAGCCACTGAGTCCATTCCAAGAGGAGCGAGGAAAAATTACAAACCATACTGGACTGAAGAACTACAAAGTTTGGAGGACAAAGTTGAAGATGCCAGGAAGACAGCAGAGAGAGAACAAACAATTGAAGCGAACATCTCTCTCAAAGCCATCTCAGCAAAATATAAAAGAACAGTAAATCAAACAACAAGAGATTGTTGGAGGGAAAAAACAGAAAACCTTAATTTTGACAGGGATGGAAACAAACTATGGAAACTAGTGAAAGCCATGAACAATGAAGGACCTAGAAACAAACAAATAACAATTAAACAAGGAAATGCCTTGCTTACAGGAAAAAAGGCTGCAAATGCACTAATGGAACACTATGCAAATGCAAACCACATTGATATTACAACCGAACAGAAGAAAGCAATCAAAGACAAACAGATACATCATAGAAATACAGAGACAGCAGCAGAATATATGATGGCAAATCTAACAATGGAAGAAATGGAACAGGCAATGAATACCCTAAAAAAGAAGAAATCACCAGGAAAGGATGGAATCACAAATGAAATGCTAATAGGACTAGGCACCAAGGCAAAGAAGAAACTACTAGCAGTCCTAAATAACAGCTGGAAGAGAGGAATAGTCCCACAGGCATGGAAGGAAGCTATACTAATACCAGTCCCAAAGAAAGGAAAAGACCTGGAAGAACCAAATGGCTATCGACCTATCAGTCTACTTAGCTGTGTAGGAAAATTAATGGAACGCATTATCAATGGCAGGCTAACATGGCATCTAGAAGAAAACAAACTCTTAACACCACACCAAGCAGGATTCAGAAAATACAGATCCACTGAAGATCAAATAACCTATATAGCTCAGGAAATAGAGGATGCCTTCCAAGAGAAAAAGCACACACTAGCAGTGTGGATAGATTTAGAAAAAGCATTTGATAAAGTATGGAAGGAAGGACTGAAAGTAAAACTGCAAAACATGCATGTTTGTGGAAAAATGTATAAATGGATCAGCCACTACCTTGAGAACAGAACTGCCAGGACAAAAGTACAAGGACAAACAAGCAAAATGATGCTGCTGGAGCAAGGTGTCCCCCAAGGAGGAGTTCTTTCACCAACATTATTCCTAGCATATATAAATGACATCACAGAAAATTTTCCAGCCAGAGTACACACATCCTCCTTTGCAGATGACCTAGCCATATGGACATCTGAAGAATATATTAGTACAGCTAACAGCAGAATACAGCAAGCCTTATTGGCGCTAGAGGACTGGTCAAAATCATGGCTAGTGAAGATAAGTGAGGAGAAAACAACATGCACAGTGTTCTCCCTCTCAAATAAAACTCAGCAACCTAAGCTGGTATTGAATGGAAAAATATTGCGCCATGAAGAAAATCCAAACTATCTAGGAGTCACCTTTGATCGTCGCCTGACATGGAAGACACAGGTTGAGAAAAATCGAACAAGAGCAAGGCAGAGAATGGCAATCATGAAAAAGCTTGCTGGTACAACGTGGGGAGCAGATGAGAAAGTTCTCAAGAAGTTATATACTGGACGGGTGAGGCCAGTACTGGAATATGGCATTGCAGCTTGGGCAACAGCAGCTAAGTCAAACTTTAACAAAATAAGTAGAGTCCAAAACCAAGGAATGCGAATCATAACTGGAAGCCTGAAGACAACGCCTATTAATGAACTAGAAAAGATCACTTGTTTACAACCAATGCAGGATAGAAGAGATAGCAGAGCCCAGCAACAAGCAGAAAAATTTAGAAGATTGACAGACCACCCTATGTATAACAGATTTAATGGTTTTGGAAAGAGAAGACTGAAGCGTAGCAACTTTGTAGAAACTGCAAAACGAAGGATTGGGGCAGATCCTATACTTAACATATCAACAGTCAAGCCCATACACAATGCACACAAGTTCCCAGCTTGGAGACAGCAGCAACTGCCTGAGATGATAGAAAACATTCCTGGTATTGAGAAAAAGAACACTCAGCATGAAACCGAAAGAAGAGAAATAACCCTAAACTACATAAAAGAACATTACCCAAGCAGGAATTGGACCCATGCATATACAGATGGATCAGCCAAAAATTCAATAGAGAATGGAGGAGGAGGAATTCTCCTAAATTTAAAAAATGGAGTGAAAAAAACACATTCAATGGCAACTGGAAAATTTTCAAGTAACTTCAAAGCGGAGGTAGAGGCTTTGAAAACTGCAGCAGAAATGCTCCTGATGGAGGAAAATAAAGAGAAGCAAATAGCTATCTTCACAGATGCAAAGTCAGCTGTCTCAATACTGAAGAGCAATAACAGCACAGAACTAACTGACCTAAGAGCAACACTCCATGGTCTATGCCAGAAATCCAAAAAAGTTGTAATACAGTGGATCCCATCACATTGCAGTATACCTGGAAACGAAGAGGCTGACAGACTGGCAAAAGAGGGCGGACGACTACCACAGCCTGACATAGACATAACCTATAATGAGGCAAAGAGGTTGATAAAAAGCACTTATAGAACCAAATGGGAATCAGAGCATCCAGGCCATCAGAAGGATGATGCATATTACAAACTCGACCGAAGAGAACAAGTAGCAATCTTCAGACTCCGCACAGGACATAACAGGCTGAAATACCACTTGTTCAATAAACTAAAGATAGGAGATACCGATGAATGTAATTGTAGAACTGGAAAAATGACAGCAAAACATTTGCTGCAGGATTGCCCAACGTATGCAGAACAGAGAAAGATATTTTGGCCCACACCTGCTTCATTTGAGGACAAGCTCTATGGAGATATCAACAAGCTCAAGTTGACCGCAGCTTACTTTAACTACATACAGGTTGACATTTAAAGGTGCATGAAGACCCAGAGGCATGAAATGGAATATTGCTTGGATAGCAAATCCATTATGTGGAAAGTCCAAATCGAAAGCTCGCTGTGTGGGCTTCATAATAGGTGGAAGTGTCCTAGTGGCACGAAATGGAATATTGCTTGGATAGCAAATTCATTATGTGGAAAGTCCGAATCAAAAGCCCATTGTGTGGGCTTCATAAAAGGTGGAAAAGTGTCCTAGTGGCATGAAATGGAATATTGCTTGGATAGCAAATCCATTACGTGGAAAGTCCGAATCTAAAGCCCACGGTGTGGACTTCATAAAAGGTGGAAAAGTGTCCTAGTGGCACGAAATGGAATATTGCTTGGATAGCAAATCCATTACATGGAAAGTCCGAATCGAAAGCTCACTGTGTGGATGTCATCTGCAGACTGCATACTTCTGGTTTCCGGAAGAACAGCCTATGGTGAACGGAAGGCCCAATATACGGAAGTGAGGCTAAGCAGCCATGTGCAGGACGTGACGATTCCTTGGGTGAGCCCAGTACCAGAGCGCTATGTATCGGCTCTGCAAGTATGGAAGCCTCCTTGGATGGCGGGGAATGCCCATGGTCTGCCCCTGCCTTCCCTTGAGGGCTGACCAGGATCTTTGGCTGTTCTATATGGACCAGCTGGGATGGAGGATAACACCACAACAGTGAGAGTCAAACGTCCTAAGAAACCCCCGGGAAGGTTAACCCGGTCAACAAATACCCGCAGAAGTCGGATGTGTCGGCCTAACGGCGCAAGAACGCAGCTCTGCTGTAAACAGGCACAACGCAATCACATCCGAAAAAAAACTCCGGATGAACGAAGAAGAAGAAGAAGAATGGAAAAATAATGCGCCATGAAGAAAATCCAAACTATCTAGGAGTCACCTTTGATCGTCGCCTGACATGGAAGACACAGGTTGAGAAAAATCGAACAAGAGCAAGGCAAAGAATGGCAATCATGAAAAAGCTTGCTGGTACAACGTGGGGAGCAGATGAGAAAGTTCTCAAGAAGTTATATACTGGACGGGTGAGGCCAGTACTGGAATATGGCATTGCAGCTTGGGCAACAGCAGCTAAGTCAAACTTTAACAAAATAAGCAGAGTCCAAAATCAAGGAATGCGAATCATAACTGGAAGCCTGAAGACAACGCCTATTAATGAACTAGAAAAGATCACTTGTTTACAACCAATGCAGGATAGAAGAGATAGCAGAGCCCAGCAACAAGCTGAAAAATTTAGAAGATTGACAGACCACCCTATGTATAAAAGGTTTAGTGGTTTTGGAAAGGGAAGACTGAAGCGTAGCAACTTTGTAGAAACTGCAAAACGAAAGATTAGGGCAGATCCCATACTTAACATATCAACAGTCAAACCCATTTACAATGCAGACAAGTTCCCAGCTTGGAGACGGCAGCTACTGCCTGAGATGATAGAAAACATTCCTGGTATTGAGAAAAAGAACACTCAGCATGAAACCGAAAGAAGAGAAATAACCCTAAACTACATAAAAGAACATTACCCAAGCAGGAATTGGACCCATGCATATACAGATGGATCAGCCAAAAATTCAATAGAGAATGGAGGAGGAGGAATTCTCCTAAATTTAAAAAATGGAGCGAAAAAAACACATTCAATGGCAACTGGAAAATTTTCAAGTAACTTCAAAGCGGAGGTAGAGGCTCTGAAAACTGCAGCAGAAATGCTCCTGATGGAGGAAAATAAAGAGAAGCAAATAGCTATCTTCACAGATGCAAAGTCAGCTGTCTCAATACTGAAGAGCAATAACAGCATAGAACTAACTGACCTAAGAGCAGCACTCCATGGTCTATGCCAGAAATCCAAAAAAGTTGTAATACAGTGGATCCCATCACATTGCAGTATACCTGGAAACGAAGAGGCTGACAGACTGGCAAAAGAGGGCGGACGACTACCACAGCCTGACATAGACATAACCTATAATGAGGCAAAGAGGTTGATAAAAAGCACTTATAGAACCAAATGGGAATCAGAGCATCCAGGCCATCAGAAGGATGATGCATATTACAAACTCGACAGAAGAGAACAAGTAGCAATCTTCAGACTCCGCACAGGACACAACAGGCTGAAATACCACTTGTTCAATAAACTAAAGATAGGAGATACCGATGAATGTAATTGTAGAACTGGAAAAATGACAGCAAAACATTTGCTGCAGGATTGCCCAACGTATGCAGAACAGAGAAAGATATTTTGGCCCACACCTGCTTCATTTGAGGACAAGCTCTATGGAGATATCAACAAGCTAAAGTTAACCGCAGATTACTTTAACTATATACAGGTTGACATTTAAAGGTGCATGAAGACCCAGAGGCATGAAATGGAATATTGCTTGGATAGCAAATCCATTACGTGGAAAGTCCGAATCAAAAGCCCACTGTGTGGGCTTCATAAAAGGTGGAAAAGTGTCCTAGTGGCACGAAATGGAATATTGCTTGGATAGCAAATCCATTACGTGGAAAGTCTGAATCAAAAGCCCACTGTGTGGGCTTCATAAAAGGTGGAAAAGTGTCCTAGTGGCACGAAATGGAATATTGCTTGGCTAGCAAATCCATTACATGGAAAGTCCGAATCGAAAGCTCACTGTGTGGATGTCATCTGCAGACTGCATACTTCTGGTTTCCGGAAGAACAGCCTATGGTGAACGGAAGGCCCAATATACGGAAGTGAGGCTAAGCAGCCATGTGCAGGACGTGACGATTCCTTGGGTGAGCCCAGTACCAGAGCGCTATGTATCGGCTCTGCAAGTATGGAAGCCTCCTTGGATGGCGGGGAATGCCCATGGTCTGCCCCTGCCTTCCCTTGAGGGCTGACCAGGATCTTTGGCTGTTCTATATGGACCAGCTGGGATGGGGGATAACACCACAACAGTGAGAGTCAAACGTCCTAAGAAACCCCCGGGAAGGTTAACCCGGTCAACAAATGCCCGCAGAAGTCGGATGTGTCGGCCTAACGGCGCAAGAACGCAGCTCTGCTGTAAACAGGCACAACGCAATCACATCCGAAAAAAAACTCCGGATGAACGAAGAAGAAGAACCATACTAGAGTGACAACTAGCCCAAGCTGATGGCAGTTCTACACCAGTGCCCAGTTCTTTGAACCATACTAGAGTGACAACTAGCCCAAGGTGATGGCAGTTCTACAACAGTGCCCAGTTCTTTGAACCATACTAGAGTGACAACTAGCCCAAGGTGATGGCAATTCTACACCAGTCCCCAGTTCTTTGAGCCATACTAGAGTGACAACTAGCCCAAGGTGATGGCAATTCTACAACAGTGCCCAGTTCTTTGAACCATACTAGAGTGACAACTAGCCCAAGCTGATGGCAGTTCTACAACAGTGCCCAGTTCTTTGAACCATACTAGAGTGACAACTAGCCCAAGCTGATGGCAATTCTACAACAGTGCCCATTTCTGTGAGCCATACCAGAGTGGCAGCTATCCCAAGCTGATGCAGGTCTACACCAATGCCCAGTAAGCCATACTAGAGTGACAACCAGCCCAAGCTGATGGCAGTTCTACACCAGTGCCCAGTTCTTTGAACCATACTAGAGTGACAACTAGCCCAAGCTGATGGCAGTTCTACACCAGTGCCCAGTTCTTTGAACCATACTAGAGTGACAACTAGCCCAAGCTGATGGCAGTTCTACAACAGTGCCCAGTTCTTTGAACCATACTAGAGTGACAACTAGCCCAAGCTGATGGCAATTCTACAACAGTGCCCATTTCTGTGAGCCATACCAGAGTGGCAGCTATCCCAAGCTGATGCAGGTCTACACCAATGCCCAGTAAGCCATACTATAGTGACAACCAGCCCAAGCTGATGGCAGTTCTACACCAGTGCCCAGTTCTTTGAGCCATACTAGAGTGACAACTAGCCCAAGGTGATGGCAATTCTACACCAGTCCCCAGTTCTTTGAGCCATACTAGAGTGGCAACCACCTGGAGTGATGGCAATTCTACACAAGTGCCCAGTTCTTTGAGCCAAACTAGAGTGGTAACATGCCCAAGCTGATGACAGTTCTGCAGCAACAACTCTGATATGCCAGGATGTACAGAAACAACTCTGATATGCCAGGAAGTACAGCATTCAAGAAACCTTGCCCTAGCCTTGAGGTGAATTAGGTATATGGTGCTAGCCCTATATTTGTATAGACCAATCATCACTGTAGATGTATAAACCAATCATCACTGTAGATGTGATGTGGTCAATATTACAGTGGCCACCTGTACTTCCCAGAGCATATCCTGGTAGCCATGTGAAATCGGGTCGGCCTGGGAGTGCAGTACAATATTTAAACAAGCCTGATGAGGATTGGAACCCACAACCACAGAGCCAGCATGGAAGCATGACAGACACTTTACTATGGCAGCTCTGAGATATATTAGTGGAAATGAAAATTATGTCACTACTGGGCACTGAGTCTGTTAAAATAGTCTTTAAATCGTCTTACTGGGCACTGAGTAATCACCCGCTGTATAGATACGCCAATACACAAATGACTACACAAACATAGTTCCTATTGGATGAGAGAGTGTGAGCACCATTGGTGTTCTGAGGAGAGTTCAATAGTATTCTGTCACTAAATTAAAAACAAAACATAACATTTCACATGAAAGAATGACTTTGAAAAAATAAGAAAAGAAACAAAAGTATATTTATTCTGCGGAAGTTTTTTTATATAAAATATGACAAAATATATCATATTTAAAATTAAAATTAGTCAGTTGTCTAATAAAATGACATCACCTGCGCCTAAAGAAGCAGATGTTCATTGTGGTTAAAGCTTCCCATAAAATGATGCACTTCGATGCTGAGAGAAATTACAAATATAACAGAAATATCCACAATTGTTGTATTTTTAATGCTGAAAACAATATGGCAAAATTGTTGTTGGTGTAATAAAATAATGGAAATAATTATACAAAAACAAAATCTAATTTTTATACAGCTGTGTATGTTCACAGTAAAACAATGTGGAATTCTGTGTGAATGAACAGTATAAATTACAGTAGCAGCACAAACAAAACATTAAAACAAGCAATACATTCACTGACATCAAGAACTTTTAGATGAATAAATGCTTATTGTACAGACAAAACAACAGTGTTTTATCAAATATTTACTACAACATTCATTTGTAACGTGCCTTTGACTTGGAAAAATAACCTTTGAGTTCCTTTGTGTAGGCCAGAAGATCTTTATGTAATAGATAAAAATTGATAGGATTGAATTCTTCTTCTTCTTCTGCGGGAGTCTCCGTGGCGAAGTGGTCAAGCCGTTTGACTCGGGCTCGAAGGTTGTGGGTTTGATTCCGGGCCGCGTACTTCGGTTCACGAGTTAAATTTTTCAGAGACTCTGTGGGTCGTCACTAGAGCTACGGAGTTTGTGCTTGGTGCGACGCTTTCAGCGCTGCGAAGAGACCGAGCCATATGAGATAAAACCCGGTGCAATGAAGTCAACCCTGTCGACTTTTAAGCGACTTTTTCTTCTTCTGCGTTCATCTGGAGTTTTTTTTGTTTTTTTTCCGGGCGTGATTGCGTTGTGCCTGTTTACAGCAGAGCTGCGTTCTTGCGTCGTTAGGCCGACACATCTGACTTCTGCAGGCATTTGTTGACCGGGTTAACCTTCCCGGGATATGATTGAATTGATTCTGGTGTCAACACAAATAAATATTGATTATTTTTTAAAGTTTTCTGCTAGGAATGGTGGTAAGATGCAAACTGGTTAATCCTCCTTTTATGCTCTCCTTTCAGTTTCCTCTTTTATCTTTCCTGTGAATTTCAAGATTTATATTATTCCTCTTCTTCCTGTTCTTCTGCTACTTCTTCTTCCATTCTTATATATCAAAAAGAATACTTTCGATAAACATAACATTTACTTGCAAGAAACCCATGCTTCTGTAAAGTTTTGCTTGATTTGTTTATGGTGTCATTCTCATTGAACACTTGGCATACAGGAAGTCCTACAGCATGTGGTCAGCAGCCATTTTGTCATTGCCACATCAACATCGATCTGTAGTACCAAAATTTAACTTGTTGAAGAGCTGATACATGACTTTACTGTGAGTCTTTTATCTGCTTCTTGTCTCCTATAGATATGCACTAATCTTCTTTATTTGTCTCTTCTTCAGTGTAGCATTTAAACATAGAATACACGATGCAGCACTTTTGCTGAAACAAAGAAAACAGAAAACAGAGTTCTGAAAATACTTTATGGGTGTTAGTGCCAGGCAACTTTCACAGGCAGAACGGCGCAACAATTAGTAAATTGGGTATGCTGTCGACAAGTCGTAAAATATCAAGCTCTGCCATCTCTCAACTCTTGCTAAATTGTGGCCATAAAGTGAACAAAGCAAAGGCATTCCAAATACTGAATTTGATGAACAATAAACGGTTACACAAAAATGCAGAGGCCTCAGAAATTAGGTGTCTAAAACTTTGGTAATGCAAACAGAAAGACTTCATAGTGACTGTGATTACCATGGAAATAACAAATGCTCCACATTCAAACAGTCTCAGTCACTTTGTGTGTTATGTACTTCAGCCAAAGTATAATTTTAAAAAAATATACAAAATATGCCAGGCACTACATTGTGCAGCATAATATGTGTTGGTAAGCAAACAAAATGTCTGTCTTTACCACATGGGCACCACAGGCTATAAGATCCTTGTAAAGAAGCTGGCAGAATATGCGTTGCCAGCAACACTTACGTCTGTCTCAACATCTGGACACCACATTTGGTCAAATCCTTGTTGCCACAAGCTGTCAGCACAAAATGTGTTACAAAAACACTAGACAAATATCCTTAAGATATGGGCATTACATGTCACATCCTTGTGAACAACCAGACATAATATTCTTTGACAAGCGAGCAGTACGTATATCATTATAAGACCTGGGTGCTGCATGTCAAATCCTGAACAACCAGACATAATGTGTGCTGACAAGCAAACTAAATGACTACCATTAAGATCCGAGTACTATATGTTATCAAATCCTAATGAAAAATGTATGTAATATATCTTGACAAGCAAACAGTATGTCTATAATTACAATCAGGGTACATGTTAGATCCCTGTGGAAAACCTGACATAATATGTCTTGACAAGCAAACTAGATGACTATCATTAAGATCTGGGTACTACATGTCATATCTTTGTAAACAACCTACATAATATGTCTTGACAAGCAAACTAGATGACTATCATTAAGACGTGGGTACTACATGTCATACGTTGTAAACAACCTACATAATATGTCTTGACAAGCAAACTAGATGACTATCATTCAGATCTGGGTACTACATGTCATATCCTTGTAAACAACCTACATAATATGTCTTGACAAGCAAACTAGATGACTATCATTAAGATCTGGGTACTACATGTCATATCTTTGTAAACAACCTACATAATATGTCTTGACAAGCAAACTAGACGACTATCATTCAGATCTGGGTATTACATGTCATATCCTTGTAAACAACCTACATAATATGTCTTGACAAGCAAACTAGATGACTATCATTAAGACGTGGGTACTACATGTCATATCTTTGTAAACAACCTACATAATATGTCTTGACAAGCAAACTAGATGACTATCATTCAGATCTGGGTACTACATGTCATATCCTTGTAAACACCTACTAATATGTCTTGACAAGCAAACTAGATGACTATCATTCAGATCTGGGTACTACATGTGAAAACCTTGTAAACAACCTACATAATATATCTTGACAAGCAAACTAGATGACAATCATTCAGATCTGGGTACTACATGTCATATCCTTGTAAACACCTACTAATATGTCTTGACAAGCAATCTAGATGACTATCATTCAGATCTGGGTACTACATGTGAAAACCTTGTAAACAACCTACATAATATGTCTTGACAAGCAAACTAGATGACAATCATTCAGATCTGGGTACTACATGTCATATCCTTGTAAACACCTACTAATATGTCTTGACAAGCAAACTAGATGACAATCATTCAGATCTGGGTACTACATGTCATATCCTTGTAAACACTACTAATATGTCTTGACAAGCAAACTAGATGACCATCGTTAAGATCTAGGTACTACATGTTATACAATCCCAGTCAAGTTATTAGCTTTAGTTCACAATGTTTGGCAGCAAGAGAGCATGTTCTTCTTCATTTATTACATTGTCATCTACTGATGCGGAATCATCTTCACCCACTCCTTGGATATTTCCCCTCACAATTTCATCATTTCCCTGCTGGTCTGGTTGAGGAAGATCATCATTATTTACTTCTTCCACTATGTTATTGTTTTCATTTATTTCTTCCACTAGGTCATTGTTTTCATTTCTGTCCAAACATGACGAAAATGGCAGAGGTAATATCTTGGCATAAATTAAAGCACCAATGACAGTCACACAGAGTCCAGGCACCTGTGAAAGATACAATTGTTTTATCTGAAGGTGTTGACTGGCATTTATAGAAGGCATTGGAGGATTCATTAGACAATTACATGCACATCGGACTGTAACAGACAACCCTAATTAATGCCGGTATCTAAGTGTAGAGAAATCACAAGTGTACTTTGACACTTATCCAACTAGACACTAAAGAGCATGATCATTACTTCTGATGCCCTTTGACACCTATAGAGCACATGTCCTCAGTGATCTCCCACCAAGCCTTCCTATCCTCTCTAGTCTCTTGCAGTAGTTTCCATGTCTTTCCCACATTATTCATCTCCCACCAAGCCCTCCTATCCTCTCTGGTCTCTTATAGTAGTTTCCATGTCTTTCCCACATTATTCATCTCCCACCAAGCCCTCCTATCCTCTCTAGTCTCTTGCAGTAGTTTCCATGTCTTTTCCACATTATTCATCTCCCACCAAGCCCTCCTATCCTCTCTAGTCTCTTGCAGTAGTTTCCATGTCTTTCCCACATTATTCATCTCCCACCAAGCCCTCCTATCCTCTCTAATCTCTTGCAGTAGTTTCCATGTCTTTCCCACATTATTCATCTCCCACTAAGCCCTCCTATCCTCTCTAATCTCTTGCAGTAGTTTCCATGTCTTTCCCACATTATTCATCTCCCACCAAGCCCTCCTATCCTCTCTAGTCTCTTGCAGTAGTTTCCATGTCTTTCCTACATTATTCATCTCCCACCAAGCCCTCCTATCCTCTCTGGTCTCTTATAGTAGTTTCCATGTCTTTCCCACATTATTTATCTCCCACCTCTAATCCTCTTCTCCGTGTGTTATTCGTCACCATCAAGTGTCATCTCTGCATTCAAGGTAAGATTGTTATAATTCTTCAACACATTGTCCTGCATCTTCATGCTACATTCATCTAGGTTTCTTCCAGTCCATCTCTTTATGTTGTCCACCCACACATAATACTGTCTTCCAGTCCATCTCCTGATGTTGTCTACCCACATGTAACATTGTCTCCCAGTCCATCTCTCGATGTTGTCCACCCACACATAATACTGTCTTCCAGTCCATCTCTTGATGTTGTCCACCCACCATGTAACACTTTCTTCCAGTCCATCTCTTGATGTTGTCCACCCACATGTAACACTGTCTTCCAGTCCATCCCTTGATGTTGTCCACCCACACATAATACTGTCTTCCAGTCCATCTCTTGATGTTGTCCACCCACCATGTAACATTGTCTTCCAGTCCATCTCTTGATGTTATCCACCCACATGTAACACTCTCCCAGTTCATCTCTTGATGTTGTCCACCCACATGTAACACTGATTTCCAGTTCATTTCTTGATGTTGTCCACCCACACATAATACTGTCTTCCAGTCTATCTCTTGATGTTCTCCACCCACCATGTAACACTGTCTTCCAGTCCATCTCTTGATGTTGTCCACCCACATGTAACACTGTCTTCCAGTCCATCTCTTGATGTTGTCCACCCACATGTAACACTGTTTTCCAGTTCATCTCTTGATGTTGTCCACCCACATGTAACACTGTTTTCCAGTTCATCTCTTGATGTTGTCCACCCACATGTAACACTGTCTTCCAGTCCATCTCTTGATGTTGTCCCCCACATGTAACACTGCCTCCCAGTCCATCTCTTGATGTTGTCCACCCACACATAATACTGTCTTCCAGTCCATCTCTTGATGTTGTCCACCCACACATAATACTGCCTCCCAGTCCATCTCTTGATGTTGTCCACCCACACATAATACTGCCTCCCAGTCCATCTCTTGATGTTGTCCACCCACACATAATACTGTCTTCCAGTCCATCTCTTGATGTTGTCCACCCACCATGTAACATTGTCTCCCAGTCCATCTCTTGATGTTATCCACCCACATGTAACACTGTTTTCCAGTTCATCTCTTGATGTTGTCCACCCACACATAATACTGTCTTCCAGTCCATCTCTTGATGTTGTTCACCCACCATATAACATTGTTTCCCAGTCCATCTCTTGATGTTGTCCACCCACCATGTAACATTGTCTCCCAGTCCATCTCTTGATGTTTTACACCCACATGTAACATTGTCTTCCAGTCCATCTCTTGATGTTGTCTACCCACATGTAATATTGTCTCCCAGTCCATCTCTTGATGTTGTCCACCCACCATGTAACATTGTCTACCAGTCCATCTCTTGATGTTGTACACCCACATGTAACACTGTTTTCCAGTTCATCTCTTGATTTTGTCCACCCACACATAATACTGTCTCCCAGTCCATCTCTTGAAGTTGTCCACCCACATGTAACACTGTCTCCCATTCCATCTCTTGATGTTGTCCACCCACATGTAACACTGTCTCCCAGTCCATCTCTTGATGTTGTCTACCCACATGTAACACTGTCTTCCAGTCCATCTTTTGATGTTGTCTACCCACATGTAACACTGTCTTCCAGTCCATCTTTTGATGTTGTCTACCCACGTGTAACACTGTCTTCCTCTTATATGCTTTCCCTCCACTTGTTTCTCCAGCACATACTTTAACAAAGAGTTGTGTCTCTTTACATGGCTGAAGTCCTGAATTATCTGACCTTGATCTCAGGCAGTGATGTTTTCTTGAATGCCAATTACTGAAACAGCTCACTGTTTGCTCGAATCCAAGTTTTGGAGTGCTTATAAAACTTCCTTGTTTGTTTTCTTATCCAATAATGATGTTCTAGTAATTTATATAATCACATTCTGAAAGATTCAATGATGTTCTCACATTGTTTATTCATTGTCCACATTTCTATAATATACAATAATGTATTGTCAATTTAACACATGATCACTCTTTGCTTTAACTCGTAACGTAGCTGTTTAGATTGTGAGAAGTTGTTTCATATTGCTGAATGTTGCCTTGGCCATTGCTTCTGACTTCTGTCTCACATCTGCCACCAATTGTCGTTCATTGTCCTGGGATGTCTGACAAGATATAGTGACATATGCCAGGCAATAAATTGTGCTGTATATTGTTTGTCTTCATTATCTATGACTTAGTCTACGTCCATGACTTAGTTTTTGTCCATGATTTACTAATTCTTGGAGATCTCTGTTTAAGCCAACAAAACTGAATCATCTGTGTATCTTATGTTGTTTATTGATTTCCCTCTGTCATGAAATGCCGCCTTAACATCCCAGAATATTTTCTCGGTCTCAAAATTTGAGAGGCCAAATTGAGAAAGAATGAATTAATCACGCTGCTCCACGGCTATCTAGTCGTGAGGTAAGATTATTCACAAAAAGCCTCTAGCCATGACATAAGCTTGCAGATGGCAAGTAAAATGGGCTACTTGAGACGGACACAACTAGATAACTTAAATTAGTCTACACCTTAGAAAACTGCTGACCCAGACGGGCTATGACACCACACAGACACATTGGCACCTTCTTGCCCAGGTAGACCCTGGCTGAATCAACAATGAACTTGGCCATGAGGTGAATAAAGGCAATTACCTGTAGAAAGGTGGAGATAATAGCCCTAAGGCAGTAAACAAGCCAAGTCAACACCTGATAAGCACAGCTAGGAAACCGCCCAACCGCGATGGCTGACCTCCATCTGGTAGAGACTAGAGGTGCAAGGTGTGAAATCACTGATAAGACTCAGGGGGCTAATAATTGTCAGACCCACAGGTGTGAAGGCTAGTGTGCATGCAGAAAGAATTTTTATGACTGAACAGACTTGGAGATAATTGCAATTAACGTCAGGGGAGATAAGAAGAATTTATGAATGGAATTCCTGGGAGATAAGTGTCTACTGCTAGGCTAGGTATAAAAACCCACGATAGACCTGTTCCCTTTAGATTAAGTCTGACTTCAGAACAGCTCTCACAAGGAGCACCTATGTTGTAGATCTCAAGGACGAGTGAAGACTAGGTCGTGTCAGGACTGACAGGATTCGTCAGAATACCGGCAAGCTGTTTCTTTTCTGTGTCTACTGGAGAGTGGGGATATGGACCACAGATCCAGATAGATCAAGTAACAAAGTTACGTAATGTTTGTCATCAATATCAATATGTATATGATTTCATCATCCTCATATGGACAATCATCCTATGTCTATTGTTATGATTAGCAAATAAATGTTGTAGTATTGTAACTCATAGTTCCCGCAGAAGTCGGATGTGTCGGCCTAACGGCGCAAGAACGCAGCTCTGCTGTAAACAGGCACAACGCAATCACATCCGAAAAAAAAACTCCGGATGAACGAAGAAGAAGAAGAAGAAGTAACTCATAGTTCTGTCATTATATTTTTTCCAATTGTGCATACGTGTTGTTGTGTACATTGGTGGGGGTTCACTTAGACACCAAGGAAGGGAGCAGTCAGGGAGAAAAACCTGTACTGAGATAGTCGTCTATACTCATATATTTAGACTTAAACATCTATCTTAGCTAACCTTCTCTTTCCCATTCCTTGGCGAATATTCAGCACAGTTCATTTCATTTTGTAACGAGCCACTTAGAGCTGTACGTTGGATATTCATGGGCCTAATCTATAGTTCAGCCATATAGATTTTGTCCCTAGTCAGTTTCTGACTATTTGGGGTTGCTCGCCAGTGAATAATACTTTCATCTAGCCGGTGGGGCACACCGACTTATGACACCCTCTAACATTGTGTCCCAGATGTTTTTCTATCCAGTACCAAAGCGCTGTGTGTCAGCTCTGCAAGTATGGAAGCCTCCTTGGATGGCGGGGAATGCCCATGGTCTGCCCCTGCCTTCCCTTGAGGGCTGACCAGGATGTCTTTGGCTGTTCTATATGGGTCAGCTGGGATGGGGGATAACACCACAACAGTGAGAGTCAAACGTCCTAAGAAACCCCCAGGAAGGTTAACCCGGTCAACAAATGCCCGCAGAAGTTAGATGTGTCGGCCTAACCGCGCAAGAATGCAGCTCTGCTGTAAACAGGCACAACGCAATCACGTCCGGGAAAAAAAACTCCGGATGAACGCAGAAGAAGAATACATTCTCTGTACCGGCATGGGGGTCATCTGTCTTTCTGAATATATTCTCCGTACAGGCATGGGGGTCACCAGTCTTTCTGAATATATTCTCTGTACAGGCATGGGGGTTGCCTGTCTTTCTGAACATATTCTCCGTACAGGCATGGGGGTCACCTGTCTTTCTGAACATATTCTCTGTACAGGTATGGGGGTCACCTGTCTTTCTGAACATATTCTCTGTACAGGCATGGGGGTTGCCTGTCTTTCTGAACATATTTTCTGTACAGGCATGGGGGTAACCTGTCTTTCTGAACATATTCTCTGTACAGGCATGGGGGTCACCTGTCTTTCTGAATATATTCTCCGTACAGGCATGGGGGTCACCTGTCTTTCTGAATATATTCTCCGTACAGGCATGGGGGTCACCTGTCTTTCTGAACATATTCTCTGTACAGGCATGGGGGTTGCCTGTCTTTCTGAACATATTTTCTGTACAGGCATGGGGGTCACCTGTCTTTCTAAACATATTTTCTGTACAGGCATGGGGGTTGCCTGTCTTTCTGAACATATTTTCTGTACAGGCATGGGGGTCACCTGTCTTTCTGAACATATTCTCTGTACAGGCATGGGGGTTGCCTGTCTTTCTGAACATATTCTCTGTACAGGCATGGGGGTCACCTGTCTTTCTGAACATATTTTCTGTACAGGCATGGGGGTCACCTGTCTTTCTGAACATATTCTCTGTACAGGCATGGGGGTTGCCTGTCTTTCTGAACATATTCTCTGTACAGGCATGGGGGTTGCCTGTCTTTCTGAACATATTTTCTGTACAGGCATGGGGGTTGCCTGTCTTTCTGAACATATTTTCTGTACAGGCATGGGGGTAACCTGTCTTTCTGAACATATTCTCTGTACAGGCATGGGGGTTGCCTGTCTTTCTGAACATATTCTCTGTACAGGCATGGGGGTTGCCTGTCTTTCTGAACATATTTTCTGTACAGGCATGGGGGTTGCCTGTCTTTCTGAACATATTTTCTGTACAGGCATGGGGGTTGCCTGAATTTCTGAACATATTCTCTGTACCAGCATGGGGGGTCACCTGTCTGTCTGAACATATTCTCTGTACCAGCATGGGGGGTCACCTGTCGGTCCAGCGGTCATGAGAGTGATCTGCTTCAAGGAAGAATCAAAGTTGAAACATAAATAAATTCCCCTAGGTCTACCCAACCTAACATGGCTACCAAGACATTTCATGGGAAGTAAAGGTTGCGTGATACTGATCACATGACCAGCCGCGTGCTGATTGGTCTATACAAATTAGGTTCTAGCACTAGATATCTATAGCTCCTTAAGGTGTGAGGGTCCTTGACCCTGCTTACCTGGTGATCTCATGTTGGGAGAGCTGAAGTAGTGATATTGGTGATGATGAGAGAGCTGAAGTAGTGATGTTGGTGATGATGATGATGAGAACTGAAGTAGTGATGTTGGTGATGATGATGATGATGGGAGAACTGAAGTAGTGATGTTGGTGGTGGTGGTGGTGGTGATGATGATGATGATGATGATAACTGAATTAGTGATTTTTTTTATGATGATGATAGAACTGAAGTAGTGATGTTGGTGATGATGATGGTGATGATGAGAGAGCTGAAGTAATGATGTTGGTGATGATGATGAGAGAGATGAAGAAGTGATGTTGATGGTGATGATGAGAGAGCTGAAGTAATGATGTTGGTGATGATGATGAGAGAGATGAAGTAGTGATGTTGGTGATGATGACGATGATGATTGATGAAGTAGTGATGTTGATGAAATGATGATAGAACTGAAGTAGTGGTGATGGTGATGATGAGAGAGCTGAAGTAATGATGTTGGTGATGGTGATGATGAGAGAGCTGAAGTAATGATGTTGGTGATGGTGATGATGAGAGAGCTGAAGTAATGATGTTGGTGATGGTGATGATGAGAGAGCTAAAGTAATGATGTTGGTGATGATGATAATGAGAGAGATGAAGTAGTGATGTTGATGATGATGATGATGAGAGATGAAGTAGTGATGTTGGTGCTGAATCAACCAGTTTAAGACTTCTGTCATCTGGCATTGATAATTTATACATATCTAGATAAATATAACTTGCACCTTTCTTTGGTTACAGCCTCAACAGTTATAAACATTCTTAATTTTGTAGTCGTTTGACACAAACCTGAGCAATGAAGAAGTTTTCCCAACGTAAGAACAGGCATATGGTCCAGTAGATGCTCCAGACAAATGTTTCTATCACGATTCTGGGCAAGGCTCCCTGGTCTCGGATCAAGAACATGCCCAGGTATATGTACAAAATGTAGCTGCTCAACGAACCTGCAACATTGGTAGGACAAGTAAACTGAGGATCCAAAACAAAGAATTCCTGGGCATCAACAACATTAAAAAACAGATGGGCTAAGATGGTTGCTTGCTGCTCCATCAGTGTACCAATCTTGACATAAAGATACCAATCATGGACAATGACTAGAATCCAAAAGTGCCAGCTGCTTTTCAATCTGCTCGCCTTGTACCTTTCAGCATCAGTTTAGGAAGAGATGTCTGTATGTTTGTGCACCATGTTACGAGGTGCTGTTCTTTATCTCTGGTACTCTCCAAACCAATTGTTTGTGATATGTGTTTTTCGCTGTATTTCTACTGTATCCAACTGTCTAAGCTGTTTGTGGTAGGCTGTTTTTGTTGTATATAACTGTCAAAGCCAGTTGCGGCAGGCTGATTCTATTGTATCTAACTGTGAAAGCTGTTTGTGGCAGGCTGTTTCTGTTGTACGAGAGTGAGTTAATAAGTAAGTCACACAGTTCTATGGGATGGCAAGTAAATGTAGTTGGTGTTTTCTACAGGTGTCATTAAATGACAGCAACATTGAACTTTATATTCCCGTTCATCAGGTGGTGCTAAGTGTCTCATGCGCAGCGCATAAACAAATAGGCGACTACTTACGGAGTGTACAACCAAATAGCAACATGCTGTTGTGCACTTGTTGTAGGAAAAGGACTGCCTGCAAAAGAAATTCATAAGGAAATGCTTCCTGTTTATGCTGACAAATGTTTGTCCCATAAAGCGGTGCATAGCTGGGTAGAAAAATTTTCTCAAGGACGCTCTAAAATTGTTGATGAAATCCGATCTGGTTGTCCTGTTGAGATTGCAACAGAAGCATCCGTGCAGCGGGTGGAGGAGATGATTAGAGGTGACAAGCGAGTAACGATAGACTCTGTAGCATCTGCAATAGGGTGCTCACATGGTTCAGCATACAGCATAATGCATGATTGATTGAATTTTAAGAAAGTGTGTTCAAGGTGGGTACCCAGGCAATTGAAGGGGGAACGTAAAATGAACTGATTTGGCCTGTCCTTGCATCATCTCTGTCAATATGAAGATGAAGGAGAAGACATGCTGAACAATATTGTTACTGGGGATGAATCATGGGTGCATCACTGCCCGCCCGAATCAAAGCGTGCTTCAATGCAATGGAAACATCCTCCTTCGCCTTGTGTCCAAAAATTCAAGGTTACGCCATCAGCAGGGAAGGTTATGCTGAAGGTTATGCTTGGCGGGAGACATTTCATGAATGACGCCGAAATTGAATGTGAAGTGAAAATGTGGTTTAGAAAACAGAGCACGCAGTTCTATGCAGCTGGTTTGGGATAAGTGCATCAATGTTGGTGGAAATTATGTTGAGGAATAAAGGGACAATGTATGTATAAAACTAAACTGGTTTCAAGTTATTATCGCAGTTTCGCATGGCTGAATGGATAAGAACGGTGTTCTTAAACATCCGGTGTGCTGATGCCAAGGTTGGTGGTTCATCCCCTACACCGGACAGCTGGACTAAAATGCTGACCTATCGTCCTTGACTTGGAGACGTAAATTACAAGTACCTCTGAAGTCGGAGTGGGTTCGCCTGATGGTGAGAGACACTGTTAATAGGGAAAATTAACCCACACGCAAAATTCAGTCCATCACTACTATAAAAATAGTGTGTATGGACTACGCTTGAGTTCAAAGCGAGCAAGCGCTGGACTAGACCTGTGAACTCAGGCAGACCGGGACCGACAGTTAGAGCGACAAGACCTCTGTGTTTACCCTCGCCAGTTGTGTAGTTTAGAGAGGGCATAGTTATAAGTAGCTAACATAGAGAATGTATTTGAGTGTTGAATGCCAGTTGTGTATGCTCGTAAGACGAGCTCTGTAATATATATAGAATAAAGCGTGATTCTTCTTCGACCATTCACACAAAGACGTGTTTGTAATTATGAGGTGTGAATGAAGGAACCAGCGTGCTTGTGTGAATTCAGGTTGTTGACAATTAATCTACATGTAAATGAAGTATTTGGTAGGCTGTTTCTGTTTTTCTAAATGTCAGTGATGTTTGAGGTGTACTGTTTCTGTTTATATAAATGTCCATGATGTTTGAGGTGTACTGTTTCTGTTTATCTAAATGTCCATGATGTTTGAGGTGTACTGTTTCTGGTTTACCTAAATGTCAACGATGTTTGAGGTGTACTGTTTCTGTTTATCTAAATGTCCATGGTGTTTGAGGTGTACTGTTTCTGTTTATCTAAATGTCCATGATGTTTGAGGTGTACTGTTTCTGTTTATCTAAATGTCAATAATGTTTGAGTACTGTTTCTGTTTATCTAAATGTCCATGGTGTTTGAGGTGTACTGTTTCTGTTTTTCTAAATGTCCATGATGTTTGAGGTGTACTGTTTCTGTTTATCTAAATGTCCATGGTGTTTGAGGTGTACTGTTTCAGTTTATCTAAATGTCCATGATGTTTGAGGTGTACTGTTTCTGTTTATCTAAATGTCAATAATGTTTGAGTACTGTTTCTGTTTATCTAAATGTCCATGATGTTTGAGGTGTACTGTTTCTGTTTATCTAAATGTCCATGGTGTTTGAGGTGTACTGTTTCTGTTTATCTAAATGTCCATGGTGTTTGAGGTGTACTGTTTCTGTTTATCTAAATGTCCATGATGTTTGAGGTGTACTGTTTCTGTTTATATAAATGTCCATGATGTTTGAGGTGTACTGTTTCTGTTTATCTAAATGTCCATGATGTTTGAGGTGTACTGTTTCTGTTTATCTAAATGTCAATAATGTTTGAGTACTGTTTCTGTTTATCTAAATGTCCATGATGTTTGAGGTGTACTGTTTCTGTTTATATAAATGTCCATGATGTTTGAGGTGTACTGTTTCTGTTTATCTAAATGTCCATGGTGTTTGAGGTGTACTGTTTCTGTTTATCTAAATGTCCATGGTGTTTGAGGTGTACTGTTTCTGTTTATCTAAATGTCCATGATGTTTGAGGTGTACTGTTTCTGTTTATCTAAATGTCCATGATGTTTGAGGTGTACTGTTTCCTTTAGCTCTCCTCAACCAACTCACTCAAAGCCCACCTACCTTTAGCTCTCCTCAACCAACTCACTCCAAGCCCACCTACCTTTAGCTCTCCTCAACCAAATCACTCCAAGCCTACCTACCCTTAGCTCTCCCATGTAGCTTCCCCCATAGCCCACCTACCTTTAGCTCTCCTCAACTAACTCACTCCAAGCCCACCTACCTTTAGCTCTCCTCAACCAACTCACTCCAAGCCCACCTACCTTTAGCTCTCCTCAACCAACTCACTCCAAGCCCACCTACCTTTAGCTCTCCTCAACCAACTCACTCCAAGTCCACCTACCTTTAGCTCTTGGCAATCAACTCACTCCAAGCCCACCTACCTTTAGCTCTCCTCAACCAACTCACTCCAAGCCCATCTACCTTTAGCTCTCCCATACAGCTTCCCTCATGTCCTCCCCATAGCCCACCTACCTTTAGCTCTCCCATGCAGCTTCCCCCATGTCCTCCCCATAGCCCACCTACCTTTAGCTCTCCCATGCAGCTTCCCCCATAGCCCACCTACTTTTAGCTCTCCCATGTCCTCCCCATAGCCCACCTACCTTTAGCTCTCCCATGCAGCTTCCCCTATGTCCTCCCCATAGCCCACCTACCTTTAGCTCTCCCATGCAGCTTCCCCCATGTCCTCCCCATAGTCCACCTACCTTTAGCTCTCCCATGCAGCTTCCCCCATGTCCTCCCCATATTATTAACTTCTGTTTCTACTTTTCTTCGTGAGTTTTTAGTTCTTCCTCTATTTCTGTAGCCCTGTAAATTCCAGATAGAGGTCTTTTTCGTTAAACTATTCTCAGGTTTTCTCAAAGTATGACCTATCTTTCTCGTTGCACTATTCTCAGGTTTTCACAAAGCATGTCCTATCCAGCGCCTGCATCTTTTCTTGACCTCTTGGTTCACTGGTGTTTGTCTAGTTCTCTCCATGAGTCCCATGTTTGGGATTCTGAAATACCATTGTATTCCTTTTATTTTTGTGCAGGCACCAATTAGTGAATGTTAGTAATTAGTTAGTGATCGTTTTCATAGTTCTCCATGATGTACTGATATTATAGTGCTGATTTAACGTGAGAATTGAGTATTTTGCATTTATGCTGTTTCTAATGTATCTAAATATTTACCAACAGTTTTCTTCTTCTTCTGCGTTCATCCTGAGTTGTTTTTTTTCCAGACGTGATTGTGTTGTGCCTGTTTACAGCAGAGCTGCGTTCTTGCGCCATTAGGCCGACACATCCAACTTCTGCGGGCATTTGTTGACCGGGTTAACCTTCCCGGGGGTTTCTTAGGACGTTTGACTCTCACTGTTGTGATGTTATCCCCCATCCCAGCTGGCCCATATAGAACAGCCAAAGACATCCTGGTCAGCCCTCAAGGGAAGGCAGGGGCAGACCATGGGCATTCCCCACCATCCAAGGAGGCTTCCATACTTGCAGAGCCGACACACAGCGCTCTGGTACTGGGCTCACCCAAGGAATTGTCACGTCCTGCACATGGCTGCTTAGCCTCACTTCTGTATATCTGGCCTTCCGTTAACCATAGGCTGTTCTTCCGGAAACCAGAAGAATGCATTCTGTAGATGACATCCACACAGTGAGATTTTGATTCGGACTTTCCACGTAATGGATTTGCTATCCAAGCAATATTCCATTTCATGCCTCTGGGACGCTTTTGTAACCGACATACCTGTGATATGAAGTGTGGCAGTCTACATACTTCTTCATGCACCTTTAAATGTCAACCTGAATGTAGTTAAAGTAAGCTGCAGTTAACTTGAGCTTGTTGATATCTCCATAGAGCTTGTCCTCAAATGAAGTAGATGTGGGCCAAAATATCTTTCTCTGTTCTGCATATATTGGACACTCCTGCAGCAAATGTTTAGCTGTCATTTTACCAGTTCCACAATTACATTCATCAGTATCTCCTATCTTTAGTTTATTGAACAAGTGGTATTTCAGCCTGTTATGTCCTGTGCGGAGTCTGAAGATTGCTACTTGTTCTCTTCAGTAGAGTTTGTAATATGCGTAATCTTTCTGGTGGCCTGGATGCTTACCAACAGTTTGAATTCACTTATTTCTTTGAAAGTGCTACAGAACGCTAGTCAAAAGGGAGGGAGGGAGGGAGGGGAGAGAGAGAGAGAGAGAGGCCGACACATACCCACAAAGCTATTTGTGTAATTTTGACTAGCTCTCAAATAAACCAAATTTGCATCTAGAAAACCAGATTTCTTCTGTAGACATTATGCTATCACATGCATGTCCATATGTTATTATATGTCATACAATATCATCATATGTCGCCACATGTCATTGTAAAGTAAGTTAGATTACATTGTTTTGCCCAGTCTGTGGGTCAGTATGTCTTCTTTCAACAGGCATTGATTCTTCTTCTTCTGCGTTCATCCGGATTTTTTTTCCGGATGTGACTGCATTGTGCCTGTTTACAGCAGAGCTGTGTTCTTGCGCCGTCAGGCCGACACATCCGACTTCTGCGGGCATTTGTTGACCGGGTTAACCTTCCCGGGGTTACAACAGGCATTGATTCAGGTTTGCCATTCCTAGCCACTGATTATCCCGAGTCTACCAGCAAGGCACAAGGTTGTTTTTTCGCCTTTACTATGGCCTTATTCTTTCACCTGCCCAACTTGCGAGACCTTGATCCGAGCTATTATGCCTTACCTAAGACAGCCAGCATCACATGCCAGGAGTTGTAAAATTGAAGGCCAAAATCTTTGACATCCTCCAGACGTCCATTTGGTAGGTTGCTGTACTGTACTGCATCAACAAAGTTGAACACCAGAAGAAATACAATCGCGAAGAAGCTACCATAAACTCCTTAAAGACAGAAAAAACAGTAACCAATTTTATATTCAAATACTTTGGATACTAGTAAGTTATATCATTTTTTAGCTTCCTGAAATGTTTGTAATACACTAATTAATACTTAATAATCTTTATGTTTGTATGTTATATAAGGCATAATCAAATGAAACATGTCCCAATGGCTTGATAACAAATGCATGAAAAGTATATATATACATATATCAGCAAAGTTAACTACATATCCTTTACAGGACGTCGTAGTCAACCCCTTCATTATTTTGGCTGTTTGTGATTTCTTGGCAAGTTTACGTTCAGTAGTTTGCCATTGCTTTCTAAATGACCGACACTTATACCATTGCATTAAAACCAACGCAATGCGGTCTGCTTCCAAATCACCCGCAGCTGTGTTTTGAACGCGATATGTGGAATTGCATACGTAACCTCATTGCCACGGGGCAGGCTACATAAACAGGCGTGACAGAATGACAGAAAACAACTGTTAGAAAGTTAGCTTGCACCTGGGCTCATCAGAAGAGATCACTGTAGAGTTCAGACATGCAACCTGCTGCTTAGGGAGATGGCAGACGCTGTCCACAAAAAAAGGAATGTGATTATTCACTGAAGTGGTTACACCACCTGTCCCGCACTCCGAAGGTTGTAGGTTTGATTCTGGGCTACGTCATTCAGTTCATGAGTGCAATTTTCTCTGAGGCTCCTAGGTGTCATCGCTGGAGCTACAGAGGTTGTGTTTTGTGTGATGCTTTCGGCAGGCCTCAGAAAGAGACTGACCCATATGGGTCAATTCTCTTGCATTTTTTTTACCAGAGGATTCATAAACTACCAAACTGCTACTTTTCAGATCATAGATGGATGCCTTAATCGATTCAGTGCAGAGGCATGGTACATTGCCAATTATGACTTCCTATTTGGACAGAAGGATGATATATTTCCATATTAGGGTCATCGTGTTATTTGTTTTGTTTTGCGTATCTTCTGCAATTTTAATGCTCCATGAATGGGAAAATACATTATAATATTTGTTCAATTGATCGTGTACCATGTTTGGTCCAAACCTACTTTTTTGTTTGGCACTGAATCAGTTAATCTCTAAGCCATACTGTTCTGAAAAAAACATGATAACTTTCTATAAAGCATCACTATCACTGACCTTCACATCCTAAAAACATCACTGTTACTGACCTTCACATCCTAAAAATATCACTATCACTGACCTTCACATCCTAAAAAGACCATTGGGTGGGTGGAATGTTTGCGTATGAACTTCTCTTCATAAATTATTTTAGTAGCAAACATGATCTGTGCCATCAAAATTAGCAGGTCACCTGAAAAACATGAATTCATCATAGAAATGAGAATGAATGATTAAAACTGTTCGATTTGTTAATTTTATCTCTGTTTCAAAATATTATCACTCCTGTTAAGAAACATATTTGGATGCTTAAAAAAAGTTCCACTGGGTCCCAGTCTACCTGGAACTTTTAAAAATTATTACAACTTTGGCAGCAAGTGGCCAACGTGGCAAATGAGAGACCATTGGATGACAATACTGTCACAAATGTGAGCCATGTTATTTCAGATTGATATCTCAATTCTACTTTGCCAAACCTGGCCAGAGTTACAGCAAAAGCTTCAATTGCTTCCACACTGACCTGGAGAAGTTAATGGGCCTCATTCTGGCAACAGATCTGTAGAAATTGCATGACCAATGATCTAAACACTAAGAAGAAGAAGCAAAGTTTCTCAACTTCCCCAAAGAAAATGCTCCTGCAGCCATTTCACAATGCTTGGTCAGTCCCAGAGATGCACTGGTGTGACAAAAACCAGATCTTTCCAGCCCCAATGTTTGAACACAGGACTGGTGTATTTTGTCAGTGAGAACTCTAACCAATGAATTATTTTTGAAACATCCTCTTCTATATGGAGATTTCAACATGGACGGTTTTTCTCAGTTTTATCAATTACAAAATAGCCAGCCAAAAATAGTATCGTTTGTAAATATACTATTTGTGTACCATTTATAGAAATCTGTATGATGTTTACAACTGTCAAAAGCTGTTGAACATATGCAGAATTCACACAAGACTTCCTAGTTGACACCATTGTCCAAATGAGGTTAAATATCCAGTTCACTAGTCACACCTCAAGGACAAGTGTGACATCATTGGTTTTTGTCTGAAAGATTTGTCCTGAGAATATTGTCTTCAACAGAATTTGATTCCAGAGCTTTTTGGATCAAAGGTAACTATTGTATCCTTAGCCCACCTTGACCCGAAGCGCCTGAAACAAGCCATAGAGAAAACTGTTCACACTTATCTGGAGAGCTCTCAGATGGCCTCAACATCCTATCCAGGATAGATTACGGAAGACAAAATCAAGCAGTCTTGGAAGGACTGAGGACCAATCTTACAATATGCCACAGAGAAAGCAATTGACACAATAGTGACTTCTACATACGAGAGTAGAAGAAGATCAACAGCACTGAGCAGCCACTGAGAGGTCATGGGCCAAATTTAACACATTATTGAGAAATCGCTGTGGAATGCCAGAAACTCTCTGAATATGGCTTTTACATCCCAGAGCAGAAGGCAAACAAGAAAGGGACATTACAAATTGAAATGTGTTGCACTGATGCATCAAGACTGGCTCAGTACAATTGACTTCGACAAGCATTTTTTCAGTTTTGCTTTCCCTAGCCTTTGACTGTCCCAAGTCTACATACAAAGCAGCAGGTTTATGTTTCTCTTCATCTGGTCCCTAACCCTTGATCTGTCCAACATGGGAGACACTACCAGTAGTTGCGGTACCAACGGCATAGATCTTGGGGAGACAGGAACACGCAAGCCCCTCTAGTGCTACAAGGTGGATACACAGCCGAGGAGAAAGCAGAAAGTCAGCTGGGTAATGATTATCTAATAATATGTTACACTCCTTGAGGTGGCCAGGAGTCTAACTTACCAGCCATCACACATTCAGTGGACAAGGGTTACAATCTCCAGCGACACTAGACATTTGTGTCCATCAAATGTGCAATACAAATCCTAACCCGTACACTGCATGCACAGTGACTGCTGTAGCAACTGGTCTTTATTACTCAGCCTAGAAAAGTTCTCCCAGCAATGGTGTTACATGTCATGAAGGCATGACATAGTTTTGATGTTTACAATTATACTCACCAGCAGCTATGCCATATTTCTCATAGCCTCCACCAGGCAAGTGGATGTAGTCTGAAATTCCCGACACGGCGAAGCCTATAGTTGCCACCACTACTCCAAACCAAATGTAATACCGAAGTTGTTGTGCCAGAAAAGCCAGTGATAACAATGCAGTAAACAACACTACAGTACCTGCAAGAAAATAATAAGGAAAACATATAGTGGCAACAGAAGGCAACAATAAGAATTGACAATCAAACAGGAATATTTCAAACATCAAACAAGATGTCAGGATGTGTGCTGCCATTTGACTTGTCCAACTGATACAGTTAAATAATAAGGATAAATGTACTAATGTGCTAAGATTATCAGATGGTGGACTTGATGTAAACAATCAATGATACACTGATTATGACATGTTGATCTCTGATGGTACAGATATTGAAATACAGTTGCATGAAATGGTTGACAGAAGTGTAGCAGAAGGTCAACATAAAGATCCCAGTCTAAATACCAGAAAAGTCCTCTTGAATGCAACATAGTAAATGGGAAAATTCTGAAGCAAGTTAATGAGTTCAAATATCCAGGCACTTGATTGAGCAGATGCAAGAAGCATGACAGAAGTGAAGTTCAGAAGAGATGATGGTGAAGTTGACACATTTTTTTTGGGCGCTTGTTCACTTTGAACTCAAACGTAGTCCATACACACTTTTGTGTGTGCGCTCGCTCGATTTAAACTCAAGCGTAGTCCATATACACTATATTCTAGTAGTGCTGGACTGAATTTTGCGTGTACATTAGCTTTACCTATTAACAGTGTCCCTTGCCATCAGGCGAATCCACTCCGACTTCAGAAGTACTTGTAATTTACGTCCCCAAGTCAAGGATGATAGGTCAACATTTTAGTCCAACTGACCGGTGTAAGGGTTGAACCCATTACCTCGGCATCAGCACACCGAATTTTTAAGAACATGCGTTCTTATCCATTCGGCCATGCTGATCTATAAGAATGGGATGCGAAGAATGAAAATATGAAGAAAAAAAAATGAGAACAATTAAGAGAAAATTAAAATTTGAAAACAAAATGTTTTGCTACTTATCTCAGAATCCCAGGTTGTGATATAGAAGAATGTAGGGATGTGGTTCTATAAAAGAATCCTGAGATGTAGTTCTTTATAAAACTGAACACGAAAATCTGTACATAAACTGAACATTCTCATAAAAACAAGAAGATCTGTAAGTCAAGTGAACATTCACAAATATTAAAATGTGGTCACATGTAACATTGTCAGATCTAAGTATTTTGAATGTTAGTAAACAACCACTGACCTTTCAGCATTATGAAGCTAGAGCTGTATGTCAGCTTCAGCCCAAAGTACAACAACAGTATGTGTGCCAAGGCAAAAAATGCTGGTGGAAAGTATACCAGTTTGGACGGTTTCTTATTAATACGTCTGGTACGGTTTGTCTCATCTGGAGGTGGCGCCACTTCGCCTCCATCAATAGGCTCATTGTCAGCAGGTAACCTGACCACGGCTTGAACTCCTGCAAGTACATTTCCTGTCAATTCTGATTTATTGAATAACCAGATGAGCATTTTCCTGTCAATGATTTTGATTTATTTATTAACTAGATGTATATTTCCTGTCAATGATTGATTTATTAATTAATTAGATATGGATTTCCTGTCAATGATTGATTTATTGAATAACCAGATGAGCATTTTCCTGTCAATGATTTTGATTTATTGATTAACTAGATGCATATTTCCTGTCAATGATTGATCTATTCATTATTTAGATGCTGGCTTCCCCCACACTACAAGATTATGTATGTTGCTTGCTTGCTTGTGTTCGCTGGCTGTGAACTCCAGCGTGAAGTCCTGTATGTCGGATGAAGACATCCAGTTGTCCAACATCAGTGTGATGTCATACCGGACCTGAGGTGTGCATGAGTATCTTTTGTCCCATGTCTGGCTTATTGGTGTGCAGACTGGTGGTTCCTCACCGTGCAGGCTTCTACTCTCCGGCTTTGGAAGAATCAGCAATCCTACTATGTTAGCCAGGACCCCAAAGGGACCTATTGCTCAGGACGCATGGCTAGGACATGTTAGTAGGTCTTGGCCAGTATAGAACCTAGCCCTGGTGCCTTGGAAACACCACAGCGTCTTGTTTTGCATGTGTGTCTACTATCCTCATCTGTGATCATTTCTCTTACTACCATCAACAATGCCACATGATGAAAGTTTGAATTAGGTTGATTCGCCAACCTTTGCACCAGCCTGTAACAACCTGCCAAAATGTTTTGCTGCCCATCCTCAGTTGCCAAAAATTAGTGGCATCGGGGCCAGCCAGTCAGCTCACTCGTGACCTGAAACTAATGTACCATATGGGCTGAAGATGCATCCAAGATCTTGAAGACATGATATGCCCATATAACAGCACCATTAAATGATATATCCATATAACATCACCATTAAATGATATATCCATACAACATCACCATTAAATGATATATCCATACAACATCACCGTAAAATTATATATCCATATAACATCACCATTAAATGATATACCCATACAACATCACCATTAAATGATACATCCATACTACATCACCATTAAATGATATATCCATACAACATCACCATAAAAGGTGGAGGTGGAGACTAGGTGAAGGTAGAGGTGGAGATTAGGTGGAGGTAGAGGTGGAGTGGAGGATGAGGTTGAGACTAGGTGGAGGTGGAGGCTAGGTGAAGGTAGAGGTGGAGATTAAGGGGAGGTGGAGACTATGTGGGAGTGGAGATGGAGGTGGAGACTAGGTGAAGGTAGAGGTGGAGACTAGGTGGAGATTAGGTGGAGGTGGAGACTATGTGGAGGTAGAGGTGGAGTGGAGGTAGAGGTGGAGTGGAGGTAGAGGTGGAGTGGAGATGGAGGTGGAGACTAGGTGAAGGTAGAGGTGGAGACTAGGTGGAGATGGAGACTAGGTGAAGGTGGAGACTAGGTGAAGGTGGAGACTAGGTGGAGGTAGAGGTGAAGATTAGGTAGAGGTGGAGACTAGGTGGAGGTGGAGATTAGGTGGAGATGACTAGGTGAAAATACCTGTGACGAAACGTACCAGATTTCAGTCTGTCCTCTGCATTATTTCTCTTTGGTCGGAATAAGACGATTGTCTCCCGTCAGATTGGGAACATAGCTAGGGAAATCCCCTGCTAAAATAGTCCCTGACGTCAGAATTCTAGATGAATCTAGATTCTTCGAGAAGGGAATAGGTAATGTGTGTACATGATGTTTGCTGTCACGGTGAACCCACAATTACATGGGGAAGCACAGGATTCAGGATTTCTCCGTGACCCATGGGATTCTCTAGGCCCGAGATGTAATTGTGACTGCGCACTCAGCTATCCGCTGTTAGTCGCCATCTGAGTATCGTCAGAAACGGCTGCAATTACTTACTGCTAGAAATTGATGTCTTTACAACCGTCAGCCAAAGCGGGACACCAAGCAGCCAAGTAATGTGGTGATCTAGGATCTAAGGTAATATCTTAATACAATATTAATTAACCGTTGTCCTTAACTAAAACGGCGGCAGTCGAAATACTTTTAAGCGCCGATCGTAAAATAATTGTCTCCGTGAAGCGAAGAAAATTTTCCGCCGTCTGTCTGCATTTCTAATTAGCAGCTATCGATCGGCTAGGAAATATTTAGGTCAGACATCAGCTGTAGCGACAACTGTTGTGTGCGTCAAAACATCAGGCGTGTGTAATGTCACATTTGATCAGCTGTGTAAAACTGATGTTACTGTAGCAGATAGACTTACAGGTGTTATATTTAAAATATATTCATTGTTAGTGAGATGTCCTAAGAAGTTATCACTGCTACATGTAAGTAAGTTTGGCTATATAGAAGTATTAGAAGAATGGCTAGGGGTCCAGTTATATTGATGGCCTTCCTGGAGATTCAATGAGTTAACTCCTGGCGATGTGGATCCTAGTACACCAGGGAGATTACACCATCGAACAATAGACTAATGTCTTATAGACACCAGACTGTGGTCGGTTTTAAATGACCGCCCATGACATCAGGTAGAATCTTCCCTTCATCTCGTCCATTACGTATCAAGTACGCTTAATAATACCACTACTTCAGAAATGGCAAGTGACGGAGTTGATAAGGATGTTTTCTCCTGGAGATTCAATTGTGCTCACGCGCAGTTGCTTGATCAGGGCCACTGACAGGGTTACACAACTGAAGAATAAACCCAGATGTCGAATCAACACTGGACATTAGCCGGTACGAATACTGACTATCACCGAGAGAGATTGTCAGTGAGGTGTCTTAATGGTTGCCCAAGTTTTCCATCAGGGTTCACACTCTCTACTCTCAGTGTTGCAAGCATGTTATGGGGAGAAGAGAATATAAGGAGTTGTTATCTTATGTGATGTGGTGACATTAAAAATGTTGTATTTACAACAATAATTCCCCTCTCTCACCCATGCCAGCAATTAATTTTTGGAGATGGAGTAGGCCCCATATTCATTTACTGGATTAAGTGTCCTAATTTCAGGGACAAAAATAAATTTTTCCCTGTACTAGCTGTCTCAGTTATATTTAAAATAATTTGTGTTCTCTGGTGTTTCAGGTACCTTAATTTTTGGATACATATATTGAATAACCAGCATGCACAAAATTATACAACATTATTGACAAGCTAATAAATCATATCATTCTGAGAAAAACAAATATCATGGATACAAGCAATTATGTTGACCCATAAGATATTTATACATCATTTTCAGTCTGCTACATTGAATCCTAACTGATATATTAAAACAGTGATACATGCAATATTATCACTATTAATGAAATCAAACCTTCTAGAGATTTATTGTGGGTTTACATGTCTGGACAGTTGCCCTCATATAAGAAACAGGGTCCAATAACCAACACCATAAAAACTCCAAGAATTGGTCTGATTTGCGAGAGGTCACCCCGGATTTTAATACCAAAATAGAGATCCCAAAAGTGAGTCTTATGCAGGGTATGCCCAAGGTTTGTATCCTGACATCAGGGCACAAGGTATGTGAGCCCCTAGTAGGTTATTACCAGGGTTTAATCCGAGACGAGTGTTCTTTTTCCCAGGGTTTATATCCCGGAAAGAGCCTACCAGTTATGTGACATGTTTGATTGAGTTGCCAGAGGACCTAGTTTGTAGTATTCTCTGGAGATATATCTTGAATAATAAATAACAAGATAAAGGATATGATTTAGCACGTTTTGTCTAGAGGTCACTCAAATGAGCTAATCATTCCCGCAATAGCCTTTTTTGGAGAACATTTGTCTTTGGCTCAAACCCCCACTGTGAGACCACTATGTATCTACACAGAAATTTATAAAAGAAGTAACTAGTTCACCCAAGGCCAGAGAAGATCTGAACTATTAGCGCCTGTACAACTGAGGATCCCTCTCACTCAACATAATGTTGCCAGTGTGCTATTCGTCCGTCACATAGATCTTTCCCTATATTTTTTGTCATTTTGTGACCTATATCAGTTCAATTAGTCTTTAGGACTTTAGGACTCATTTAATTGTAGACAAACAAACTTCAACAATAACGGTACATTACATCTGTTGGACAAGACATCTACATGACAGTTTCCTGCCAAAAGTGGGACATACATTCACAAGGAATTGTTTACACCACAATTGTACAAGATAGACATCATGTGATACTTGACAACATCTATACAGGACTTTTCACAATATGTATAACCAACCACAGCACTTAAGACAGTCACCAGAGACAAAACTTGACAGCAACTGTACAAGAAATTCACTGGGGACATGTACTTCAAACACTGGTTCACTAATTACACAATTTATTGAGCTGATGGTGAGTATAGTGGTGACCATTGCCTCATCTCCTGTCATGTCAACACTTCAATTATTGCATAGAAAATGCATAAAATATGTCACACATGCAGGTTGATAAACAAGATACAACACTTCTTATTTACTCCACCACCCAATAACTAACTCTACTCCTCCTCTCTCTAATATCTAACTACACCATCCCGTTACAGTATCGGTAACTATCATCATTTCCCGTCTCTTGGGAATTTAGGAAATCCTATCCATGGGCAACTCAAGGAAGAAACTACTGTTCTGGGTCTGTTGAATCCTTTTATCATCAGCATAGATGTTGGACTAGCTCCAGTTAGCAGCTTCCCCAGAATAAGCTTCATGGCAGATTCATTCCTCTTGAAGACAAGATTTGGTATGATGATATGGTACTGCATCTCACGGTTGATCAGGCTGTTAGTGAAGGCTGTCACTGGGTACTTCAATAATGACATACAGAATGTCCCATACATTGCAGCTACTCACTTAGCCAGATCAACTTCCCTACTGTTCAATCACATTCTTCAAGAATCACTGTGTGAGCATCAGGCTGGATATTTTCCAAGTTTAGTCTTAGATAAACAAACACTCCCAAGTTACCCCACAGTTCTCCATGAATGTAGTTCATAGAACAAGATTTGATGTTAGTCTCAGTTGATCCCTGACTGACTCAAGATCACTGTCCAGTTCACCACATTTGTAGTGCTTCAGATTGTGTCATGCTCCCATTTATGCATTCAGCTGTTGAGCTGAGAGAAAACTCTTCTTGATATTCCCACATTTTGATAGGGAGTCACATCTGGATCTAGGACTTCTGTTTAGTTGTCCCAGATGATATATGGAAGCCTCTCATCCATCCTCCTGTTCTCTGTCAATACAAAATGGCACAACATCTCTTTACATTTGTTAAAAGATGATGTTATCATACATTAGCATACACAGATGGAGATGGGGAGGAAAAGGATGGGTGTGGTCCAAACACACCTCTCCTTGTTTGATGATGCAGTGTATTTCACTCTGATGTACTGTGGTAATCACAAGACCATATGCTGAGACAGGGTAGCTTAACACAATTACAAGCATTTATGTGGTCTAAGTTCCACCATGTTTGAACCACAGTAGACCTGGGCACAAGGAGGACCAGACACAGTACAGCAATCATTGTGACATAGCAACATGGGACAGGCATTGTGAAGGGAAATGGAAAATAGGCATTTACAACTGCAATATGCAATATGTATTAACTAATGGCATTTACCCAATTAGCAGACCAGACATCCATTCCTATGGCTGTCATGTTGGTGCATGAATGTCCTATTCCATATACACTCACTCAGCAATGCCAGACCTCACCCCCTCTCTCAGACAGACCTGACTCACAGGTACATCATCTTTATCATCATCATGTGCTCTTTCCCCACTGAGTAATTTTCATGTCTACCACAGTAGGTAACAGAAGCTCAATTGCATAACAACTGTTCACATATGCACCAAAGCACATATGGGAAAAACATGTTTAGTCCTTGTAAATTTGCATGAGCCATACATTATATTCAGCCAACTAAGACACAGGTTCACACACCTATGGTTCTCTTAGGAACTAGTTTATATGAACCATCCAACAGTAGAGGTAACAGTGTAATACTTCAGAGAGAAATTGTATTAATTCTCTTGAGCATATAGCTACCAGGCATCACATGGACTTAGCAATTCTGGCGTGCTACACACAACCTGTTTACATATGGATATTGAAGCATCTTTCCTTCCACTAGATGTGAGAGGCTATTTATTAAATCACCAACTCACTCACTCCATCATTCTCAGCTTTTTACCAAGGAACTTGTACATGTTTACATCACTCATTCCCATTCAGACTGCTATTTGTTAACTCGCACGAGAGCAAAGGTACAGTTGAGTTAAGAATGAGTCATCCTAGGCATGAAGAATGCACAAGGGGTTTGGGTTTGCGAATCTGCATGAGTGTGTCATACATTCATCAAGCATATGCAACCAGTCACAACAAGGGATTGATATGTACTTGGAGTATACAGCGTGAAAGACGTGTCAAGGTTGAAGATGCAGTGTTCAGAATTCTGGCGCACAGAAGTTAGGTTTTCCACTTTCACATTTTATTCACAAAATACTCATACATTCTTCTCATTCGTTTACCAGGCACAACTACAACATTAAAGTATGTTTTAAAGTGGTACCTGCTGTCCAGAGAACAATATATTATTGAATCTTTAAGGGCATTGTTGGGTCATCACATCACACTAGCGACCGCTCCTGGTGAGATCCCCGCTCAAACTAATTAGATTTTAAAATATGGCCCAGGAATAGCGTGGGCTCATTACCTATTAGCCAATCAAAAGACAAGTGCATACCGCCGCCTCCCCCAACTCGTTCTAGAACATACGATCTAATAATAGCCCTTCTATTTGGGATGGTCCCCGTTAAGACTTAAAGTATCCTTATGAAATGTGTCGGACTGGGAATGGGGAATTCTGTTCCATCATGCTACAGGTAGATAGGAATTACCTGTGGATTTATGATGTCACTACTTGTTTATATGCCAGCCTGCCTAAGTGAATTTGCGTGCCCGATTGTGTTTATTATGTGCTGCCAGTACGACCGACTATTGATTTGCCTATCCGACCGAAGTGATTGTGCGTGACCGAGTGTTGAATTAACATACCCGACCGAGAGCGATGCAGCACTCTGTAATCGAGGCCGTTGCATTTATGACGATCCGAACTGTGAACAGGACGTTGATGCATGTCTCTGCTGTTCTTCTCTTCTATAAACCGGACTCTGTTGGTGGGGTAACTTAACCACCAGGACGTGGTAGTTACACCCAAGCCATTTAGGCAGCACTTGAGGGGGGAATTGGAGATTTAGGGGATGAGGGGCTGGATGCCAATCTAAAATGGACGGCGTGGCCTAACTCGCCACGGGACCAAGGTGTTCTTTTTCCACTGCAGCTGTGGGAAAGATTACTCGGTGGATTGCCACCGTATCTGTCATGGGAGAAGGTCAAATAATAAAGGTCAAACCTTGTTCTGGGACAGAAATCCCAGAACAGAAGCTGTTGCTTTGTTTATGAGTTTGTTAATTAGTTATTAACAATTCATGATTTATAATTTGTTAATGCTATGTTAATGAATTATGATGTATATAATTTATTAATGTTGTATAGTCATTAATGAGTTATGTTTAATTAATTGATCAATGGGTTAAGTGATTAATTAATTTTTGAGTTATGTAGAGGAGGAGGATATGTCCGGCTGGACACCTCCTAGATAATGTAACCGCAACACTGAAAGATAAGTAGGTGTATTTTATGGTTGTTGTTGGTGAAGAAACAGAGGATTGGAATAACACCAGGTAGTCGGAGCCTTTGACAGAATCAGTCTACTCTGGTGCTATTGGGCTATCTGTTGCCCAGACGAGTTACTTGACTATACACTTGCGTACCTCTTGCACCCTGATGCCTGTACATTGTAGTTAAGAGTTGATCTATGATGTTGATGATCTAATATATCCTATATGATATGTATTACTCCGATGCATGTGTCATGGGTGAGGTGCAGGTTAGTCCTAGTTGTAGCTGAGTACTCACACTACCCTCCATGTTTCAGGATCTGTTATATGATGGAGATTCGAGAGAGTTAAACCATAAACTCAGTGGGACCAGCTCACTCCAGTGCCAGTCAAGGTGTTTGAGGCAATACTGGGAGCAGTCAACCGAATCTGCCTGAGTCACCATTTGAAAGAACATGTAAGTTTAGAATATCATGGTGAGTCTAAGCTGAGACTGCCGTGACGAGTCTGACGATGGTTTAGTCAAGAGATCCAGGTTGGATCTAGGACTGATGCGTCTCCTGATTCATGCCAGTAAGGTACTGGTGAATTTCTAACATTCATTATCATTCATGCCTACTGTTGGCAGACGTTAACATTCTAACATTAATTAGATGGAGGTGTAGACTAGGTGGAGGTGAAGACTAGGTGGAGGTGGAGACTAGGTGGAGGTGGAGACTTGGTGGAGATGGAGACTAGCTGGAGGTGGAGACTAGGTGGAGGTGGAGACTAGGTGGAGGTGAAGACTAGGTGGAGGTGAAGACTAGGTGGAGGTGGAGACTAGTTGGAGGTGGAGACTAGGTGGAGGTGGAGACTAGGTGGAGATAGAGGTGGAGAATAGGTGAAGGTGGAGATAGAGGTGGAGATGGAGACTAGGTGGAAGTGGAGACTACGTGGAGATAGAGGTGGAGATTAGGTGGAGGTGGAGACTAGGTGGAGGTGGAGATTAGGTGGAGATGGAGACTAGGTGGAGATAGAGGTGGAGATTAGGTGGAGGTGGAGACTAGATGGAGATAGAGATGGAGACTAGGTGGAGGTGGAGACTACGTGGAGATAGAGGTGGAGATTATGTGGCGGTGGAGACTAGGTGGAGGTGGAGATTAGGTGGAGATGGAGACTAGGTGGAGGTGGAGACTAGGTGGAGATAGAGGTGGAGATTAGGTGGAGGTGGAGACTAGGTGGAGGTGGAGACTAGGTGGAGATAGAGGTGCAGATTAGGTGCAGATGGAGACTAGGTGGAGGTGGAGAATAGGTGGAGGTGGAGACTAGGTGGAGGTGGAGACTAGGTGGAGATAGAGGTGGAGATGGAGACTAGGTGGAGGTGGAGACTAGGTAGAGATTAGGTGGAGGTGGAGACTAGGTGGAGGTGGAGACTAGGTGGAGATAGAGGTGGAGATTAGGTGGAGATGGAGACTAGGTGGAGGTGGAGATTAGGTGGAGGTGGAGACTAAGCGTAGGTGGAGACTAAGTGAAGGTAGAGGTGGAGACTAGGTGGAGGTGGAGACTAGGTGGAGACTAGGCGTAGGTGGAGACTACATTTAGGAAGGTCTTCATATGGATATTTATGAACAACAAATAAAAATTATTGTTCACCAAGTAAGCTAAGTGGGTACTAACAAAATGAATACCTGGCTGGTTTCTCTCTCCGTGTTTGAAGCGAGCACAACCAAACCAATCATTGTCCATGAACTTCCACACCAGGAGGAGACTTAACTGGAGTACTTGCTGCAGTGCCCACTGGTGGCAGAAGTCAGTGGTATAACATTCATTAGTTCATTCATGCCTACTGTTGGCAGACGTTAACATTCTAACATTAATTAATTAGTTCATACATGCCCACTGTTGGCAGACATTAACATTCTAACATTCATTAGTTCATATATGCCCACTGTTGGCAGACATTAACAGTCTAACATTAATTAGTTCATATATGCCCACTGTTGGCAGACGTTAACATTCTAACATTCATTAGTTCATATATGCCTACTATTGGCAGGCATTAACATTCTAAAATTCATTAGTTCATACATGCCCACTGTTGGCAGATGTTAACATTCTAACATTCATTAGTTCATATATGCCCACTGTTGGCAGGCATTGTAAAAACAATTAGTTCATACATGCCCACTGTTGGCAGACGTTAACATTCTAACATTCATTAGTTCTTATATGCCCACTGTTGGTAGATGTTTACATTCTAACATTCACTTATCAAAAACGGATAACAGAATGCTGCTTCTCTTTGATGAATGTCAAAAGTGGGACTGTCATCTTTAAACTGTCCTTATGACATTACCATGTTCATCTACACAGTGAGCTCATATGCTCAAATCTCTTGACGTCCTTAACAATAATATTGACAGGTTACAAAACAATGACATGGTTATTGTAATTTTTATCACAATTGTAAGGTTTTCATGTGAAGCCCCCTCATACTTCTCCCAGTCAGATCAGCATGGTCGAATGGGTAAGGACGCATGTTCTTAAACATCCGGTGTGCTGATGCCGAGGTAAGCGGTTCAACCCCAACACTGGACAGCTGGACTAAAATGTTGATCTGTCGTCCTTGACTTGGGGACATAAATTACAAGTACATCTGAAGTCGGAGTGGGTTCGCCTGATTGTGAGGGACACTGTTAATAGGGAAAGCTAATCCACACACAAAATTCAGTCCATTACTACTATAAATAGTGTGTATGAACTACGCTTGAGTTCAAAGCGAGCCAGCACCCCCCCCCCCCCCCCCCCCCCCCCCCCCCCCCCCCCCTCCCAAAAAAAAAGAACTTCTCCCAATAACTTACACTAATAAAAACTGCCGTCACTAAGATTTAAAAATTTGTTCATTTGTTGTTTTTATATTTATGCTCTGTTCAACCAATAAACATAAAGTAAAGAAGCCACTTAAATAAGAAGGGGAAGAAGAAGAGGATGTGCTATGAAAGAGCATACCATTACGAACAGATGATCAAACTTGTGTGGCTTCCTCGTAATGACTCCTTGAACAACCAGTTCTCGCTGCCATCTGACCAGATCAGAAAAATGTTACCACAGTTAAGCATGCTTTAAAGATATAAAGGACCATGTGTACACATGCATGCTTAATCTTCTTCTTCTTTTGTTCGCTCAGTCCTTAACCTTCTTCTTCTTCGTTCGTTCGCTCACTCCTTAACCTTCTTCTTCTTTTGTTCAATCAGTCCTTAACCTGCTTGTTCTTTTGTTCGATCAGTCCTTAACCTTCCTCTTCTTCTTTAGTTCAATCAGTTCTTAACCTTCTTCTTCCATTTGCTCAGTCCTTAACTGTCTTCTTCTTCTTTCGTTCTCTCATTCCTTAACTTTCTTCTTCTTTCATTCGCTCAGTCCTTAACCTTCTTTTTCTTTAATTTGATCAGTGCTTAACCTTCTTCTTCTTTTGTTCACTCAGTCCTTAACCTTTTTGTTCTTTCGTTCAACCAGTCCTTAACCTTTTTGTTCTTTCATTCAACCAGTCCTTAACCTTCTTCTTTTGTTCGCTCAGTCCTTAACCTTCTTTTTCTTTCATTCGCTCAGTCCTTAACCTGTATCTTTTTCATTTCATGCAGTCCTTTACCTTCTTCTTCTTTCGTTTTGTGCAGTTCTTAACCTTTCACTTTTTCTTTCATTCATTCAGCCCTTAACCTTGACTTGACTTACCTACATATTTCTAGAACAACATTTCTGTTACCCATTTAAAAAAAAATTATGAACAGACTTTACTGCCTTCAGGACAAATCTAAAAGTGCTCAGTCAGCATTAAACAGATATGTCAGAGTGTAGATTTACTGTCAATTGTCATAGTGCTCTCTCTCTCTCCCTCTCTCTCTCTCCCTCTCTCTCTCTCTCTCTCTCTCTCTCTCTCTCTGTGCATGCGTGTGTGTGTGTGTGTAAAAAACTGCCTCTCCAGATCTCAACTATATAAATTCTGTACACATATTCCATACATATGTTCTATACATATATTTTATAGACATATATTTAGCATATTATGGCGCCGGTTTTTGAACCTTACATTGGGGTTTGTCTCTTATCTTTGGCTTGGTACTTTGCCTAGCTGACAGGACAAAGGACAGTACTCACTCACTTAACTCTCTTTACAGAATTTAAAAACCATACTGTAATAAAATGTTTTTTAAAAACATACTATGTATATATATATATAACCAACAAAAAGTTGAAAACATACTACATACCAACCAAAAGGCAGGCAGGCAGGTTGAAGGAAGGCAGGCGAGCAAGAGGTAGACAACAATACAAGTGGGAAAATAACATCACTAGATGGACGAACAGCAATCTGTCAGTGTACAACCAGGGCGAGTGGCAGAAATAGTTGCAGAGATCCACTGCGACCAACCTTCGTTGTAGAGACGGCAGCACTATATAATAGAACTAGATTTATGTCACCACCTACTACTACTATTAATTACCTATTGAAAAGAAAGTGTCTATATAAACTACTCTGTCTATTCGGACTCCACTTCGTTTTTTCCGGTCCGTTTTTTCCGGAAACCCCAGCTGGTCACGTGAACTGCGTCATCGGGACATGTGTTTGACTATATTACACATTTTTGTAAAGTTTTCATTGTGTTTTCCGTAGCTTAGTGGTAAGAATTTCCGCCTGTCACACGGGAGACTGAGGTTCGATTCCTCACCAGCGAGACAATTTTTTTTTAATGACATTGATAGAAAATCGCTTTGGAAATAGATGTCATTACGGGAATCCATCGATCGTTAACTTATAAAGGCATCACATATAAAGGAATGAAATGAGTTCTCCGTGAGGGAGAACATTTGTTTTAAATAACAGGGGTGGGGCAGACATGCTTTGTCATCTTTATTGTTGCTGTAGACTGAAACCAACAGCTAACGCTAGACATGGAACATGGACTCTTCACAGAGCAGCATGGGTTATTATAATTGAATTAAAATTGTTAAGTCACAACAATTATGGATAAAAATTTGTTTGGAAACAAAATAATGCAACTTAATCAAGCATGGAATCATACACCCATTTAGGAAGCAACATAGACAGGTGGGGAGGTGGGTGGCGATATTACAATCAGAATATAACAAACAAGAAGCGCTGTCTTGGCACTAGGAAATGTGTGGTTTTCCTGCTGGTTTAGACCGTCTCTGTGATCGACGGCACCCCAAGAGCGAAGAGTAATCATAACTGAATGCTTCGCGGGCTCCTATAGCCCTGACTGTTAGTTAGTTACCGTAGTTAGTTAGGTTCCAACTTCATCGCGTCATCCCCATTTCCAAACGCGTCATCCCCATTTTTGCTCCGTTCCGGTGTCAGCGAATATCACACAAAATGCTCCCCACTGTCCAATGTGAAAAGTGGAACAGACAGGAGTCTCCGCAATCAGCCCGCACAGGTACACTGTGCACTAATGCCGCCGTCAGAATGTCAACACAAAATTAATCCATTCATTCATTCATTCAGTAGCATGTCCTTTGCAGAACCTTGCTCCCATAACAACCCTCCGGAAAACCTCTCGATCACAAGCAAGATGCCCCGCGTCCGTTACACCCATCTGGAGATCATCCGCCACATCCTGCACCCATCTTCTCTTTGGCCTTCCTCTTCCTCTCTTCCCAGACATATACCCCTCCATTATTGTTCTCTCCAGACTTTCGTGACGTTTCAAGTGACCAAAATATTTAAATTTTCTTTGTTTTATCATCTTTAATAGCCAACCTTCTTCAATATTCAACTCTTGAAGTATGGATGCATTTGTTCTTTTCTTTACAAATGCATCCACAAATAGTAAATACCACCATTCATCGTTGATGGACTCGGCAGTCACCAGAAAGACCTCCTTGACCCGGGTTTTCTCACATGGCTTGGTCTATAGCCCTGACTGTACTGGGCTTAGGTACCAGTACAGAGCGGGGCAGGTGGTCGCTTCTACAATCCCCAAGGACACTCCATTTTGTGGATGCTGCCTCTTGTGATACAAGCGCCAGGTCGATGGCGGTGTCAGGGTCCCCCAGTCTCATTGCCTGCCTAGTAGGTGTCCCATCATTTAGACAGACAACATCCGTATCAAGCGAAGCCTCAGCAAGAGCAGTGCCCGGTATGTTCTCTCCCGACCTGTCCCACTAACTAATTGAAGTAACCACATAACAGATACCTGGTAAATGAAGAACAAATAAGTTGGTATCAACCAGTGCTGGTCTGATGATCTCGCTTTTGGCAGCAAACAGTGTTTCCTAGGTTTTTTGTGTTTTGTGTTGGTTATCTTTGTGTCTTTATCTTGCTGCACAAGTACCTGCACACTTGTCTTTCTGTTCTTATCTGTCCTCTACTTTTGTTGTCTTGGGAAAGGCGCTTAGCCAACCGAACATGAGTTCTCTCTTTCTCTTTCTCTCTCTCTCTCTATATATATATATATATATATATCCCTCCCTCTTTCTCTCACTTGTCTTTATCACTTTGTTATGTCTTTCAACACAACACATCTTTCTCGTATCTCTGTCTCTCACACTATCTTATCTTCGTTATCTATCTCCCCCCTCTCTCTTTTCAACCTGCTTCACATATACCAGGTTTTCCTGCACTTTATGTGCGTAGCATTTCCTTGTTTATTTGTTAATTCATCAGGCCAGTAAGTCGGAAGCCTGGTGTTTGAATTGCCTAATCATGCCTTTCTGAGGCGACGCATATTACTGTCAACTTGGACCGGAATTATGAGGACATCAATAGCAGGAAATAGTAGGGCGGTAATGTCAACAAAGATGGAAGCCTGTTCCTGTAGTAAACAGTAAGTGTACAGAAACGCAAGTTAACAATTCTTTAACTCGCATGGGGACACATTGGGGATACCAATCTGGAATATTATTCTTGATATTTAAACAGCTTCATACTTCAGCTATACCCAGCTCCGTATAAACTACTCTGTCTATACGGACTCCGCTCCATATAAACTACTCTGTCTATTCGGACTCAAGTCCGTATAATTTATAAACTACTCAGTCTATTCGGACTCAAGTCTGTATAAACTCTCCCTATTGAAAATAGTTAGTACTGTCTGTATAGAACTCATACTCTTACTAATAATATTATTATTTACTAATGTTATGTGTCCTCTAAAAGTACTGGAGAGTTTTGGTCAGAGACCATAACTTTATGAAGGGAAAATCCCAACTGCACATCCCCGCGGTAGAGGATGGAAACACACTACGGTGTGGCTAACACAGCTCTGGGGACCGAGTATCCACCGGAATAAGTGGACAACTCTGCAGCTGAGCAGAGCAGGGCACTCACTTGTCCTTACAGTCGGAAATGGCTGTCAAAGGCAGAGGTAAAAAGACCACCATGTGAATGTGGAAGGCAAGGGGAAACCACCACATTATCTTCCCAAGACTTCATGGCAAAACATATTTCAAAGTTAGTGAAAGACGTTAATGGCTGTCTTAGGGCATCCTCGTCCGGTAGGGACAGTCATGAGCCACAGGTGACACCAGACCGTCATCCAGCTACTGATGGCAAAAACTTAACTAAAATAAATAAATTTAGAGTAGGAACATGGAATGTTAGGACATTAAATGAGCTAGGAAAGTTGACCAATGTTCTAAGAGAGATGGATAGCATGAAAATGAATATACTAGGCGTTAGTGAGATGAGATGGAAGGGATCGGGCAAAATTATAGCTGACAATCACACAATAATTTATTCTGGAGGGGATACACATGAAAAAGGTGTAGGAATAATATTAGACGAAAAAACAACCAAGTCAATTAATGGATACTGGTGTATTTCAGATAGAGTTATTATGGTAAAAATCAAAGGCAAACCAATAGACATAAATATTATACAAGTATATGCACCAACAGCAAGCAGTAGTGATGAAGAAATACAACACTTTTATGACGAAATAGAAATGGCGATGGCTCAAATTGGATCACAAGAAATAAAGATAATACTTGGTGATTTTAATGCAAAAGTAGGAAAGGGAAAAATGGAGGATGTAGTGGGGAATTATGGTTTAGGTACAAGAAATGAAAGAGGGGAAAAGCTAATAGAATGGGCAAATATCAATGATATGATAATTGGAAACACATGGTTTAAACACCATAAAAGACGACTGTACACATGGATAAGCCCTGATAAGAAAATACGCAACCAAATTGACTACATACTAATTAATAAAAGATTTAGAAATGCTTTAATTAATGTAAAGACAATGCCTGGTGCTGACTGTAATAGTGATCATGTACCACTATGTGGACATATAAAAGTAAGATTAAAGAGAGGGAAAAAAATGGTTAAGAACATGAGACTTAATAAAGAGGTTCTGAAAATAGATAAAGAAATGCAAGAACGATACAGAGTGACTGTGAAAAATAGGTACAATGCAATAACTAAAATACAGAGTATAGATGAACAATGGGAAATGTTAAGGGACTCCATTCATCAAACTAGCAAAGAAGTATTACCGGAGAGAGGCAAAATAGCTAAGAAAAAATGGATGAATGAAGATATCTTAAAACTGATGGACAAAAGAAAACAGAGTAAAAATGACAAACAAGAATACGCTAAGATAAATCAAGAAATAAAAGATAAATGTGGGAAGGCTAAAGAAAGTTGGTTAAACGAGCAATGCAAAAAAATTGAATTAAATTCCATTAAAGATACAAAAAATATGCACAGACAAATCAGTGAGCTTACAGGAAGAAAAATAAGAATAAATACAGGGTGTTTGAAATCAAAAACAGGAAAGATAATATTAGAGGAAGATGCTATAATGAAGAGGTGGAATGAGTATATAAGAGAATTATATGAAGGAGAAAGGGAAGAATTAACAGAAGATAGTAACTTAGAAGGTCCACCTATTCTGAAAGAAGAAGTCGCTGACGCTATGAAACGTATGAAGAAAGGAAAAACAGCTGGGCCAGATGAAATCACAATAGAAGAATTAGAAGTATTGGGAGAATTTGGAGTAGATATATTAACCAAAATGTTGAATGATATTTACAGCAGTGGATATTTACCCAGTGATATGCTGAAATCTGTATTTATAGCTATACCAAAAAGACCAGGAGCAATTGATTGTGAAGATTTTCGTACAATTAACCTTATAAACCATATCACTAAGCTTCTACTCAGAATCATAATGAGAAGAACCAAAAAGAAAATAAAAATGGAAATTAGTGAAGAACAGTATGGATTTGTGGAAGGAAAGGGCACAAACAATGCAATTTATACATTACGGACACTAATAGAAAGGTCAATAGAGAAACAGAGAGACATATATTTGTGCTTCATAGATTATACTAAGGCATTTGATAAAGTAAAACATGATGAACTGATTAAAATGTTGGAAGATATCAACACTGATGGAAAAGATTTAAGAATAATAAAGAATATTTACTGGAACCAAGTAGCAGCAATTAAAATGGGAAATAAAGAGGGTAGTTACGAACAGATAAAACTAGGAGTACGACAAGGGTGTGTCTTGTCACCAGATCTTTTCTCCCTGTATAGCGAAGTAATAATGAGAGAGATCAAAGAGATGCCAGGTAATACTAGTTGGAGGTTATAATATAAATAATATACGCTATGCAGATGACACAGTATTGATGGCGGATAATTCAACAGATCTACAACAATTATTAGACGTTGTAGTAACAGAGAGTGCAAGGAAAGGACTCTCCTTGAATATCAAGAAAACAGTAACAATGGTAATATCAAAGAAAATGGTGACACCAAAATGTGACATAGAAATAGAAGGGAAAATCCTTAACCAAGTGGATAATTTTAGATACCTAGGGGCATTTATAACATCAGATGGAAGATGTACAACAGAGATTAGGAGCAGAATAGGGCAGGCAAAAGCCGCATTTCAGAAAATGAAGAGTATCTTATGCAATAAGTCACTATCACTGAATATAAGAAAGAGAGTGCTGATATGCTATGTAGAACCAGTTTTGCTGTATGGCAGTGAATCTTGGAATGTAAATGAACAAATTAAGAAGAAATTAGAAGCAACAGAGATGTGGTTCCTGAGACGAATGTTGCGAATTCCTTGGACTGCCAGAGTAACTAACGACGACTGCCTGAAACAGGCTAACGAAACTAGAACATTATATACAACAATAAGACAGAGACAAACAGCTTTCCTCGGTCATGTGATGAGAAGAGAGGCATTGGAGAACATCGTAACAACTGGAAAGATCGAGGGGAAGAGAGGCAGAGGTAGACCAAGAGAAGTGATGCTGGATGGATTGAGACGGTGGCATGGAGGAATATCAGCAGCAGAGTTGATCCAGAAAACCAAAGACCGAGATCTATGGAGAGCCATGAACGCCTATGCCAGCCGGCACGGCACTTGATGATGATGAATGTTATGTAATATTAATATAATTAAAGTTTAAAAGTATTAACAGCTTAGCTTACCTATTACTTAAGGCGTAGATAACGCCAACAAAAACAAAAGCCATGCCAAGACAAACTTCCTTTCGTGTGGGAACTGCCATGTTTCACTAACTGTCAACAAGGATGTTCTAAATCTAATTCTCATCTAACTTGGTGTTCTGAAAAACTTCCTCTTCTCATTTTCCTGTCACAAATAAATGGGGGAACTTGGCCGCTCTAAAAATACTCTTTACTTCCTTATAGTTATAAGCAGGCGGTCTGTAATCAGGGGCGTAGACCTGGTCGGAGGCTCCGTGGCGAATTTGTCAAGCCGCTTGACTCGGGTTCTGAAGTTTGTGGGTTCGATTCCGGGCCGCGTCACTTCGGCTCCTGAGTGAAATTTTTTCGGAGACTCCTGTGGGTCGTCGCTAGAGCTACGGAGTTCGTGTTTTGTGCGACGCTTTCCGCGCTGCGGAAAGAGACCGAGCCATATGGGATAAAACCCGGTGCAGTGAAGTCGACCCTGTTGACGTTAGTAGTTAGACCTGGTATGACTGGTGTGTGGTAAAACTTTCTTTCCGGCTAATTTTTTTTTCCATATCCTATTTACAGGACATCGCTGTCAACACCAGCATTTTACTACTGTTGTTGATGTCTTGGCAAGTTTATGTTCAGTAGTTTGCCATTGCTTTCTGAACGACCGGCTCCTATACCAACACGTTAAAACCCAGCGCCACACGGTCTGTTGCCAAATCGGTGGCAGCAGTGTTTCGAACGCAGGTAAGCGGAATTGTAAACCGCGTCCGTAAACACTTTGCCACGGAGCCGGCTTCCAGCTATTAGTGTTACTATTGCTATATCAAGCAGTGGGAAATGACAGACTCCTAAATAGATCAGATGGTTGGTAAACTGTGAAGTTCACTAATTCTGCAGACAGGAAGAGGCCATAGTAATTAGTAGTTGGCGGGCTAGCTTATCAACACTGTTGCCCGGTGCTCAAAACTCTGAATTATGATTACCTCAGCGGTTTTAGGCTCACCCCACCATGGATGCCGAGTTGCTCTAGACCTAGTGCATTAGTCATGGCCATGATGGCTGGCTGGATGACTTGTCTTGTTATTTTCTGAACACTTGTTCATGATTGGTTTGATTTTGCAGCTATCATTCTTTTTACGGGATGAGCTGGTCAACCCCATGCGAACCTCACGATGTTACTAGCTTGCAGGTCCCGATAACATCGCGGGAATGTACTTCAGAACATACACTGGGAAATCGATCCAAGGGCTTCATACGCTGGAACCCGCAGGGGAAGTGAAGTGCGGGTATAAAAAGCAACAACAACAATATAAATATGCTACCGAGTTCTTCATCACAGTCACATAGCAAGGCCGTCACAGTGCGTCGTTCTCATCGCGGCCTGTCGGAAACATTGATTTATAAGACAAAACTCTCCGCTTTTCACGTCCTGACAACTGACAGGATAACTTATCAGATAAGACCAGCGACAGAAGAGACAGGGGCTGGCTCGGAGAAATGGTGCTGGATGGGCTGGGACGGAGGCGTGGAGGAATCCGAATATCGTGAACAGAGTTGATGCAGAACACAAAGGACCGATATCTGTGGCCATGTGTGGGCACCTACGCCATCTGACGGGGCACGTGATAATGATAAGTAATACTGTAGTAAATGAACACGATGCCAGACCACATTTATTGACGAGAAGTAAATGTCGGGGACGGTACTCGGTACCTGATGCAGTCAATGTCACTTGTCAGGTGTAATAGCCACCGCGCTTCTTTTCACAATTGTCTAGAAACCATCTGATGAGGCCTGGCCCACAATTGAAGCCACGAACTCACGACAAAATCAGCGCCCCGAAGTACATGGAAATCCAGGATCACATGGGAGACGCGAGAGTGCACTAACACCGAGGCACTGTGACCACACTGTCTTCTCCTACCTTTATCTTGTCCTGCTGCTGTTGTCGAGAGAAGAGTTACTGAGAGCAGGCAGATGTAATTTTCTGTTTTTCGCTTATTTTGTTGCTGATTGTAATACCAGCCGGCGATGTCTGAACTCCGATGTCTTTAATGTCTCTTGTACTTGTACTAAACTATATGAATATGATATATTTATTATATATCTGAACACCTTTTCCTGGGTTGTCCTCTCGCCTTATCAATCAAAATCAAAGTTATCACAATTAGATTCTTAGACTCTTCTTAGGTTTGGCTCTACTCTAGCTTCTCTTTTAGACTTTTAACTAAATGCCCGAACCATTGAACTCTGGTAGTGTCTGCAGGACAGTGGCGGACTGGCTCTGAAAACATGTGTTGCCTGGACTATAAAGTAATTTTTAACATACCGGCTAATTTATGGGGGGGGGGGGGGCAGGGCGCCTTCAGACACGGGGTCCGCCCCTGCTTCTGGAGGACATTCCCGGGAACCTCACGGCCCGCCAGCTGTGTTGTGAGCTACGAGGTAAATCTCGCCGGCTCGTTGGTCTAGGGGTATGATTCTCGCTTAGGGTGCGAGAGGTCCCGGGTTCAAATCCCGGACGAGCCCAATATTTTTTTTTTTTAAATTTCAAATGTTTGGGTAAGGGAAGAGAATGTTTGTTAATCACCAATATCTAGCACACTGGGATAATCATCATCATCAAGTGCTCTACCAGCAGGCGTAGGCGATCATGTCTCTCCACAGATCTCGGTCTTTGGTGTTCTGGATCAACTCTGCAGATGATAATCCTCCATGTCACTGTCTCAGTCAATCCAGCATCATTTCTCTTGGTCTGTCTCTGCCTCTCTTCCCTTTGATTTTTCTAGTTGTCACGATGTTCTCCAATGTCACTCTTCTCATCACATGACCAAAGAAAGCTGTTTGTCTCTTTCTTACTGTTGTATGTAATGTTCTAGTTTCATTAGCCTCTTTCAGGCAATCGTTGTCAGTTACTCTGGCAGTCCAGGAATTGGCAACAATCGTCTCAGGGTCGGGGGTTCGAAATAAGCCACAGACGATTTGCAAGCAGACCGCCTTGCGTTGATTCCGATGGTATGAGCGTTGGTCGTTCAATAAGTAATGGCCACCTACTCATCGTGAAAACTTGTGTAGTAAATCACAAACATTATAAAAATTCAGGGATTGATTGCGACGTCCTGTGTAAAGGACCAACCAGTAACTTCAACTAATGCAATATTCTGATTATTCATGACGTGTATAAAACTAGCAGCTGTGTTATTGTCAATATTCTCATGGCAGAGACATTGAACAAAAGTCACCAATCTTCTGTTTACTGACTGGGGAAACTTCGTGGGAATCAAACAGAAGGCAGCAACGCACACAACACGGGGTGGGCTGGAACCCTGGACATCAAGGAAGCTAGGATGTTATATACAACCTGTTTTGCCGAATGACAATGAATCATGGAATGTGAAACAACAAAAATTGGAAGATCTTGGAAGCAACGGAGATGTAATTCCCGAGAATGTAGAGTAGTGGTCACCTTGGACCGCCAGAGTAGCTGACAACGATTGCCTGGGAGAGGACAATCAAACTATAGACTATAGCAGTGGTTCTCAACCGGTTGGGGAATTCCCCCCCCCCCGGGGGGGGGGGGGGGATTTTAGTGTTTCCAGGGGGAATTAAGATTATTTCAAGATCGTATTAATACAAGAACCAGTTGCTTGATATTGTTTTTCCCTCTAAATTTTACGGTTATGTACTTCTCGCCCTAATGAAATTCGTTTTATAACGTAAGTAGACCCGCAAATCACGTTTTATGTAGATGTCTAGACTTGTTCTAGTATGTGTTATTAAATTTAGCTTCCATTTTTATGTATACTGTGTAAGGGTGGGGGAGGGGATTTATACTGAGGAAATTCGAAAGGGGGGAGGGGGATTGACGTTCTAAACATATGGGCCAAAAAAGGTTGAGAACCACTGGACAATAGCATTATTATATACGATAACAAAGTTAAAAACAAACAGCGTTCTTGGGTTACATAACGAATGAGAAGAGAGGCATTGAGAAACGACGTGACCACGGAAAGTCAGGATGAGATCTGTGAGAGAAGGCAGACTATGAGAAATGATGCTGAATTGGCTGAGAATGTGGCATAGAGGCATACTATCATCAACAGGATTAACCCGGAACACAAAGGTCTGTAGAGAAGCATGAACTCATGAATGCTGGCGCAGTATGGTAAGGCACATGATGATGATGAGTTGATGAAGGGGGATTGAAGAAAGTGCACTAACACTGGGGCGTTGAAAAAAGGGGTTTCCAAAATGACGCTGGAAAAGAGGGTTTGTTGGGCACTGGGACATCATGTTATTGGGACCCACCGGGACACCATGTTTGTATTGGGACTCTCTGGGACATCATCTTTGTATTGGGGCCCAATGTTTGTATTGATTGGGACCCATCGGGACACTACACCATGTTTGTATTTGGCACTCTCTGGGACATCATCCTTGTATTGGGACCCAATTTTTGTATTGGGACCCACTGGGACATCATGTTTGTACTGGGACCCACTGGGGCACTGTGTTCCTGCTCTGTTACATTCGCCAGGTTGATATTTCAAATTTGATTTTCGTAGTATCGTTGGTCTAGGGGTATGATTCTCGCTTAGGGTGCGAGAGGTCCCGGGTTCAAATCCCGGACGAGCCCAATTATATTTTTCTTTTTTGAATATGGTTTGCTGCCACCTGATATTCTGGGGCAATAGCGAACAAATAGGGCAATCTATGTTAATATTAACACACCATTATCGGTAGTTCAATATTATTTAAAGAAGGCATTGGCCATTATGTCCTGGCAATGTTGGGGGGAAAAATAGGAATCACAATCTTTTCATGACTGAATATGTTGTGCTGTGATTGTGGAGCCTCGGCCATCTTGTTTTTTAAACTTGTACACAACACAAGGAAACCCCGGCGACCTTCTAGCTTGTGCGGCGAGGAAGGGGGGGGGGGGTAACGAACAATGTTAACTACAAACACAGTCTGTCGTCTCCTTGGCCTAGGAATGTGAACAGTGATGTTCCAGTCCCAGATATTTCTCCTGGTAATCAGGTACCAGACACATTTTCGCTTCCTTCACGCAGTCCCTTTCAACTTCACAAATTTCCTTCTCTTCTCCTTCACACTGTCTTCTTCTCCTTCACCCATTCCTCTTTTCATGCGCCGCCAATATTTATTGTGTATGAGTTCCTGGAAACACTCGCCCAGTATCACCACGATGTCTTAAGCTAGCAAATGTTCATAAATAAATATAACACAGAAACCACATGTAAGAATATAAAATGTGTACTGAAGATGGGAACGTAAACTTGCCAATCGACCACAAACAGCCAAATATGCTAGGGTTGACTGCGACGTCCTGTAAATGAAAATAGGAATTCAACAAACCACTGTGAAGCATAAACAAAACAATTTCTGCATGCCAGCAACAATGGGTGGGCTCGTCCGGAAGTTGAAACTCGGGATCTTTCCTAGACCAACGGGCCACGTGTGAACACCTTTAGTGTAGTGCACATGTTTAGTAGAGTGATGGACACTTGTCTGAAATGTTCTCTTAGCAGAACCACAGACAAAAGTGACCAACCTTCCCGATACAACAGAAAACCAACAGGCCACACTAAAGTGATGTTTGTGAAGAGAATGTACATATTGTCTGTAGAATTACATCTACGCAACGTAAATAGCATGAACATCATGTCTGTAGAATTACACCCCCCCCCCTCCCTCCCCCCATATCCTATTTACAGGATATCGCTGCCAACACCAGCACTTTACAGCTGCTGTTGATGTCTTGGCAAGTTTACGTTCAGTAGTTTGCCATTGCTTTCTGAACGACCGACTCCCATACCAACACGTTAAAACCCAGTGGGATACGGTCTGCTGCCAAATCGGTCGCAGCCGTTTTGAACTCGGGTAAGCGGGCTTACGAATCGCGTCCGTAAACTCTTAGCTCAAACTCAAGAGAACGCACATGTCTGTAGAATTACATCCACACAACGTCAAGAGAACGCATATGTCTGTAGAATTACATCCACACAACGTCAAGAGAACGCACATCTGTAGAATTACATCCACACAACGTCAACAGAGCGCATGTCTGTAGAATTACATCCACACAACGTCAAGAGAACGCATATGTCTGTAGAATTACATCTACACAACGTCAAGAGAACGCATATGTCTGTAGAATTACATCCACACAACGTCAATAGAACGCACATGTCTGTAGAATTACATCCACACAACGTCAAGAGAGCGCATGTCTGTAGAATTTACATCCACACAACGTCAAGAGAACGCACATGTCTGTAGAATTACATCCACACAACGACAAGAGAACGCATATGTCTGTAGAATTACATCCACACAACGTCAAGAGAGCGCAAGTCTGTAGAATTACATCCACACAACGTCAATCTATAGAATTACATCCACACAACGTCAAGAGAACGCACATGTTTGTGGAATTACATCCACACAACGTTCAAGTAACCGTGTCTTCTGACACGGACAGTCACAAGATGACACTATGGTACAATACAGTATTACTACTATTACAGTACATAAACAACCTCACTTACTGAATGCGAGAATAATTCTTCTCACGTTTGTTATTTAATGTTTACACCCACAGGCGAGTGAGTTCTCATGAGGTAGTAACAGTTTTTGGAAGCTTCTCTTTTGTTCCATACTGTTTTGAATGCATTTCCCGTCTCATTAGACCAGCATTCCCTTGTTGGCCGGCTGTAATCTTTGAAACATACTGTGTAGATCAGGGGTGGCCAACTTTTTCAGCAGGCGGGCCAAATTTCAGAAATAATATTTCCTGCCGGGCCACGCACCTAATTTTTTTGTTATTTTTTGTTAAAGTAAACAAGCAAGCGTGCTACAGCTTCGACCACATCGTCGTTTTCCACTCCGCGGGCCACGATATGACTCCCGGCGGCTTGGTGTAGATCATACTCCCCGCCATGTTGGTGAGTCACTCAGACCAAGACTGCGCATATGCTTGAACAGAGTATTATGTATGTCCTGTCCAAAGCCTTAAACGATGACATGTATTCTAATTCTTCTGGCCCACATTTCCATCTCTGGGTGGTTTGGGCACCACGAAGGATGGATTCACGAGTACATGGATCAGGCAATCGTCATAGTCAGGCCAGACAGTTGGAAGACTGCCTGATCATCCAATCCCATCGTCCCAATTCTCCTCAGCTCTGTGTAAGTTTGAACTTTTAACCCCCGAGGTTTTTGCATGCCTGTGTCACATACATCACACCCGACTCGACGCGCTATCGAGATCAAGTCGCCTTATCGGTTAACGCAGAGGATGTCTCGATTTAAAAGTGCCGAGCAGAGACATGCGCTATATACAGCCGGGAAGAAGGTAGAGGCGAGGAAGGCTGCTACGACTGCTGACGCTGTATCTACGAACAACAGTCCGGCTCCTACACCAGCTGAAGCCGTCCCAGTTGATGAAGAAACCACAACTCAAGCCAGCAGCAGCCGGGAAGTTCCAACCAGCTCCAAGACGATGCAGCCCAATCTACCAGTGACCTCCACACAGGAGGATACAACAGCAACATCTGAGGACTTCACCGGCAGAATACTGCTCAAACAGACAAGCGTGGGTGAAGCTAAACTGTCGGCGCTACCAACAGACAAGATAATCAGTCTGTTGGAAAACGAGCTGGGAAGACAGCATCAACCAGCTGCGCAAGACACCTGATGAGTAGTGGTCTCCATCAATAAAAACCCAAAAACCACAGCACTTATCCAGAAGATAAGAGGAGAAAGCCACCATATAGCTTCACCACGACATAGTATTGGAAGCCGCCCGTCATAGCATGATGAAACGATGGGTCATTTAACGAGTCAAGACCCATCTCACCGACTAGATCAGGGAGATGCTGACAAGGGAGAACAAGTAACTCAAGATCACCAGTACCTAGAGGATCATCAGAAAGAACAACATCCCCTCCACAGTCGTCATAATATCAGAGGGCCGAGTGACCCCTCAATACATCAGATGGGACAAGAGAGACCAAGTTCCAGAGCACTACATACCGAGAGTGCTGCAGTGCTCTAAGTGCCAGAAGTTTTGGCACACTCGTGCCACCTGCAAGAGAGGTTGAGGTTTGCAAATACTGTTCTGGACCTCATCCATACAGTCAGTGCTAGCATGCAAATGATGTTGCAAAGCATGTTGCAAAGATTGACAAGGACTTCAGGCCTAACAATAACAGAAAATGCGCCAACTGCCTCGGCAACCACGGCTGCCCCTGCCACCAAAGAAGCCATGAAAATCGCCATCAAGTCTAACCTACCATATAAGGAAGCCAGGAAGCAGTACGAGGCGACCAACCGACTCACAAAAAGCAACTTGAAGGCCAACTGAAGGCCCTGCGATCAAAGCTCAACAGCATGGAGGAAGAAAAAGACAAAACGCAAGAAACACAAGATAGCTGTTCAGCGCATTCTGGACGAACTGAAGCAAGTTCAGCAGAAGATTGAGCAGGATGTTGCTCGAATGGTTGCTATTAAGGCTGAAACAGACGAAACGCTATCAAAAATCCAAGAGGAAAGAGTCAAGACAGAAGAAGCTCTCAAACAGATACAAGAAGAAAGAGCACAGATAGAACTACTCAAGTCCAAGACTGAAACACCAGAAGCAGAAGATGCAAAGTCCCAAACAGAAGGAGGACTAAGAGAATTCCACAGTGACAGTGGTGAATAAGTGACCAGGGATGTGGGCATATAAGCGCAATGGACGTTTGACCCACGTACCAGATCATCTGAGAAGACACGTGCGACGCCAAGAAAGATCAAGAACACCCGAACCACAATATGCAAAGACTCAGACAAAAGAAGAAACAACAGATGGAGAACTGGGGGGACTTGGCAGCCTAAACCAAGAACAATGGCCAGAGAACCGGCATCACTCCACACCAAGATCGAACTGGCGAACGCCGACAAGATTCGAAGACAAGCCAAGACGAGGAAATAGGAGGAACACCAGAAGAGACAACTGGTAAAACTCACTGAAGGAAACAGCACTATATGATGGGGTGGGTACCCAATTACTCCAGGCCTCAACAAGTGCGCGACTCTGTCCAGACATGAAAAACATCATCAAGAAAGTAACGAACGCAATCAACCCATCAGAAGCCGGGAAGCTGACAACAAGCAGCCCAAAGTATGAAAGACAAACTTCAAGGGGGTACTCCTACCAAAATTTGGTTTGGATTGGAATGCTTGTGATGTTTCTTGCATGTCTGTGAGATATTGTTGTTCACTTCTTGTTTGTGTGATATAGTTTACTTCATGTCTGTGTGATGTAGTTGTTGCTTATACTTGTTTACCTGACGTCTGTGCGATTTAGTTTTTCGTATGTGTGTGTGGTGATGATGTTTCTAGTATGTGTGATGTTTCTTGCAGTTTCTCATTCAATAATTCATTGTACACCGAAGGTAGGCAAGATCCTTGGCAAGGATGAAAACAAAACAGCCAAGGACATAAGGCTTTGCAACTGCTTGTACTGTACTTAAGTGGCAGGTAATGGCAAACAATTTATAGTTAAGATCAAAGAGTAGCCAGGAATCAGAGGTTATAAACTATCCACGCTATGCAGATGACAGACTGTTGATGGATAATGCAAAAGATCAACAATTGTTGGACATTGTAGTAACAGAGTACAAAGAAAGGACTCTCCTTGAATATCTAGAAAACAGTAACAAGGGTCTTATCAAAGAAAAAAGTGACTAAAATATCAAATGGAGATAGAATGGCCAATTCCTAATCAAGTTGATAATTTTAAGTACCTAAGGGTAGATATAACATCACATGAAAGATGCACAACAGAGATTAAGACCAGAATAGGGCAAGGAAAAGCTGGATTTCAGAAACAGATACCCGACGCAATAATTAACTATCACTGAATGCAAGAAAGAGAGTGCTGAAATCTATATAGAAGCTATTTTGCTGTATTTGAGTAAATCATGGAATGTAAATGAACAAATTAGGAAGAACTTGAGTGCAACAGAGATGTGGTTCCTGAGACAAATGTTGCGAATTCCTTGGACTGCCAGAGTAACTAACAATGATTGCCTGAAAGAGGCTAATAAAACTAGAACATTATATACAACAATAAGAAAGAAACAAACAGCTATCTTTGGACATGTGATGAGAAGAGAGGCATTAGCAGATGAGTTCATCCAGAATACCAAAGACAGATCTGAGGAGAGACATGATTGCCTACACCAGCTGGCAGGGCATTTGATGATGATGAATCATGTAAATGAAAATGCTCCACAGAAACACAAAATGTAAGGTGAAATGGACAAGGAATAAATACAAATAAACTTGTATAAGGAGTCAACACCACTCTGGGATTGTTGCAATTTTCTTTATCGAGAAATTAGTACTACACAAATCATGCACAGATTACACTGTATTAAAGATTTAAGTGGCAACAAAGGTAAACAGTAGTCAGAGATTCAAAGTGTTATGACATTCTCCTTGGCAAGTTTGGCTGGAGTGACAATACAAGTGATATTTACACTTTTCAGAGCAATAACTGTAGATTTTACAATTTTTTAACACACCTGCTAGTTTCCACTACAAAATGCTCTTTACAAATGTAATTTCATCATTGCAAAGTGTACTTGGTGCAGCTCGGATGCCAAACCGAACTGAGAAATAGAAACAAGATGAATAATACAGGAAGGACATGGATGAAGCTGCAAGAGATTGCAAAAGAAAGGAAACTTGGTGTTGGTTGGCTGCCTCTGCTCCAATGAGAGAACAGGATAAGGACAAATTCATGCCTTGCTTGTTGAATAGTAAGTATCTCATTTACTTCATGTCTTATAACTTGCTGAATTCAATGCTGCTGCTGTTATGTCACTTCTAATAAACTTCCTGCCCTCTTCAGCCATTAAAAACAAACTTAGAACCATTGTCTTACAGGTAAACATAGCCCTACCGGCGAATGAGATAGTTTATTAAATACTTGTTAAACAGTGTTGTGTACATGCCACACCCCAGCCAAAAATCACGCGAATGATCATTTTGAAAGATTGAATACAGATTGTCTCATCCAAATAAAAGATGGCACTCCCCACAACATGACAGTAAAACCGATAAACAAATTAACATCAATTCAAAGATTGTGTAAACACATGACTATGACCAGCTAAATGCGTTCAAGTTCATAACATGGAACAATGTAACAACCACAGGCAAAGTACAGATTATCTACTATCATAAAAATGATATTCAAATGTTGACGCAATTTGAAACAATCACAGCAAGCTAACTGCTATGAAGCATTCCAGTCGTAACAGAAAGTAGCCATTTACAATGAATGCCCTAAGTTTAAATAAGGCATATGGCAATATGAAAAGAAAAATGTACGAAACAGTGCCCATCCCAGCTTTATGAGAACACGGACATATTGATATTAAAATACCTTGTTAACTGGCATTGGTGATCATGCCGCACCACAAATCACATGCTAGTACTATTTGTGTTTATGTATGCGCTGATATGTTTCTACTCCTTGATCTAAAACTATCGAGTGTAATTTATATTTGCCACGAAACAACAATCTAATATTTCTAAATCACAAATTCAACACCTGTGCATGGTTCTATACATTTATTACCAGAGATATACATTTATCTGGCTTCACACACCACTTATCAAAACTAATACTTCATCGAGATCTCTGGTGACATGACAATCTCTGCAAGTTGCAAGTTTTCTCAGGTGGGGACAGAAGGATGATAGTCTTCAAGCTGTTCAGCGTCAGGCGCTGGTGCAGATAACCACGTGAAGTTTCACTTACTGGTTGTCCACTTTGTACATGTGCTGGATGAGCTCAACCACCCGGTTAGAGTAACCATATTCATTGTCATACCTGCAAGGAAGAACATGAGGTGTTTAATGGTTGTCACAAAGTTACAATACAAATGGTTACAGTTACAAAACAATGGATAATTACAATACAGAATACATACAAAATGCTGCCTGACATGCTTGACATAATCACCCGCTATTCCGACTTTAAGAACTGAAATGATCACACTCAGCACAGACAAAGATGTCTCCCACAGCAAGCATCACACGGAGATGATCGGATTCACCTCATTTGTCCCTTCTCAACCATCCTTAAATATATGGCATCATCTGTGATTGTGACAACTGTCATCCAAAGACAGTCAGTCTTGGACATATGTTGCTAGCCCCGTATTTTAGAGACTGATTGGCACAACCATGTGGTCAGTATTAAGCTGGTCATTAGCTCCTGGGACATTTTCTGGCACCTGTTTTAGGCTGGGTCAAACTGGGACATCAGGTTATTGAAGAACAATCACTGCCTTGAAGAGAAATCAAACAGACCAGTGGGCCAGCAGGCAGGTGTAATTCTTAAGTCGTCTAATGAAACAATGCTCAGGGCTTCAGTTACAGCATGTTCACTGCTCTCCCTCAAACCCACCAAAGAGTACCCTTCAAACACAAACACCATGTGCAATTGTCACACTAAACATTCAGATGTTTTAAAAAAAAAAATACCTATGTGCAATTGCTTGATTGTCATACTAAACATTCAGATATATTTTTTTTTAAAAACCCAAATGTAATTGCTTGATTATATCTGATGTGTTATGTTAGTAAAAACAAGCTGAAGAACAGCAAACAATAACTCAAGAAAGCAGAAGATGAAGACTCACCATGCAACGAGTTTCACAAAGTTGCTGTTCAAAGCAATGCCAGCATTGGCATCAAAGATTGAGCTGCGGACGTCACCCAGGAAGTCTGAGGACACGACATCATCTTCGGTGTAGCCCAGAATACCCTTCAAGGACGTCTCAGAGGCATCTTTGACTGCCTTCTTGATCTCATCATAGGATGCCTGTGGCAGAAACAAAACCAAGCTTATAAACATGAGCAGACAAGATACACATACAGGGACCAAACATACATGAGCAGACAAGATACACATACAGGGACCAAACATACATGAGCAGACAAGATACACATACAGGGACCAAACATACATGAGCAGACAAGATACACATACATGGACCAAACAAACATGAGCAGACAAGATACACATACAGGGACCAAACATACATGAGCAGACAAGATACACATACAGGGACCAAACATACATGAGCAGACAAGATACACATACAGGGACCAAACATACATGAGCAGACAAGATACACATACAGGGACCAAACATACATGAGCAGACAAGATACACATACAGGGACCAAACATACATGAGCAGACAAGATACACATACAGGGACCAAACATAACTACAAACCAAGTTGTTAAACATTTGCAAGCCAAATTGCTAATTTCTACTAGGAGGTACAAATGAAAATCTTAAAAATGTGATAGAAATTACAATAGCCACTCCATTGTCTTATCTGTCAACACTGTTGTTAAGGATGACAAAAGTGACAAGCACGTGACACCACAATGCAGATGAACATGAACAGTTATGTCATAAGAACAGATTTCTTCTTCTTCTTCTGCGTTCATCCGGAGTTTTTTTCCGGATGTGATTGCGTTGTGCCTGTTTACAGCAGAGCTGCGTTTTTGCGCCGTTAGGCCGACACATCCGACTTCTGCAGGCATTTGTTGACTGGGTTAACCTTCCCGGAGAACACATTTGACATGCACCAAAAAGGAGCAGTGTTCTGTTATCTATGTATTGATCATCGAAGGGGAGAAACCTATAGAAACCAATTGGCGAATGAAGGTCCTGTATGGTGATGCAAGCCTGTCAGTCCAGCAAGTGTATGAGTGGAGTAGGAAGTTTTAAATCGGCGTGACTTCTGTGACAGGCTGTTCATGACCTGGTCAGGAACATTGAATAGTGACCCCATAGATGTTACACATGTGACCAAGATAATCTGATCTCTGCAGGAACCCAAGCACCTTATTGCTCTGGTGTGATACGGCGCTATAGGTCTTACATTGAAAGCAGTGGTGACTACATCTGAAAATTATACATTCTTTACTTTTAACAGAATATATTCACACACACACCCCCCACCCCCCCAAAAAAAAAGTAAAAATAAAGGTTTTCATTTGAAGCCCCCCGGTACAAGCTGATAGCAACTGTTTTTTGCCAATTTTTTTTTTACAATGTGGTTAAAAAGTAAACCCAAAAGAAAATACTGCCATAGAAGTTAGAAATTTTAGGCTTTCATACAAATTAGGTCAGTGCTCAACTATCTTTGGTGACCAGTTCCCTCTCTCACTGTTATTCCTTCTGTTGATCCCAGCACTGTACCATTGAACTCATGAGCTATACTAGCCAACAGGCGGACAGATTGGCTGGCTCTGCAAAACTTGGTGGAGTATTGATGCATGACAAGGCAGACGTGGTTGTGGCCTTGTGGGTGCACGTGTACACCTCGGAGGAGCAAATGGATCACCATGGTCTGGCAAGAATGAGACAGCGAGGAGTGACGAGGGGATCTGGTGGACGCTGACACACAAGGTGGATGCAAGGCAGAAGTATGTCACTGGGTGCGATATAACCAGGTAAGGTTTAGGGAATCCCTTTATATGCAATACATCAGTCTTAAACCCACTCATGCCTGTAATTAAGTCACTGCGCCACCACGGTGCTGACTCGGCATCAGCCCAAAAGTAAAGTTGTGTTACATTCCACATGATGAAACCACTTACCCCCTTCTCCAGTCGGACAGTGAGGTCCACGACTGACACGTCAGCAACTGGTACGCGGAAAGCCATGCCGGTCAGTTTGCTTGAAGAATTTTACAAACAGAAAATTGTTACACACAAGAAATAAACAACAAGGTCACACATATTATCCATTGCAAATTAGCTAAGTCTTTGAAAGCTTACTGTGTGCAAAGCCAGCTCTGTGGTGATGGGGTTACTGACGCAGTTCGATATCTCGCATACCCGCGTTCGAAACAGCTGTGGGCCATATGGCAGCAGACCGCCTTGTGTTTTTTTCTTTTACAAAATGGTATGGGTGCCTGTTGTTCAGAAATCAATGGCAAACTACTGAACGTAAACTTGCCAAGAGATCAAAACAGAACTGATTACTTGATATTGTTTTTCCCTCCATACTTTACAGTTCTGCATTTCTCACCCTTTTGAAATTCATTTCTATAACGTAAGTAGACCCACAAATCACGTTTTATGTAGACGCCTAGACTTGTTTTAGTATGTATTATCAAATTTAGTTTCCATTATTACGTATACTGCGTTGGGAAGGGGGGGTGGGGGGGGGGTGGGGGGGGGGGGTGGAGGATGACGTCCTGAAAATGTGAAGGGGTGCACGGGCTAAAGGTTGAGAACCACTGCTGTAAAGGATATGCAACTAACTAAATGTGTGCAAAACAAAGAAGTCGAACTATAATCCCTACATCATTTCGGTTGTCATTACATCGACTGGAATGGATTTAAACAAAACTCTCTCCTTCCATCAATGACAAGTGACACATGTTTTTTAGTTCACAGACCATGATTTCGTACCATACAATAATGTAAAGTGTACATAATGTATGCTAGCTGACCCCTTCTCGTGACTTGTTCAAGAACTGTCTACTTCTGATTCAAGCAACCAGTGAGTTGGTGTCTTTCAAAGTAACTCCCTTGTAATTTTACCATAATCTGCGCGCTCATTCTAGAATTCACAAACCCAAGCTTCTCCATAACCTGCGTTCTCATTCTAGAAATCTGCGTACTCATTCTAGAATTCACAAACCCAAGCTTCTCCATATCTGCACACTCATACTAGAATTCATAAACCCAAGCTTCTCCATAATCTGAGCGCTCATTCTAGAATTCATATACCCAAGCTATCTTCTTGTAGTCCATGTCTTCCGGTTGAGAACAGTGATGAACAGATAACCATGTTCCCAGATGTGTGACAGGGTTAGCCTCGTGTGACAGGGTTAGCCTCATGTGACAGGGTTAGCCTCGTGTGACAAGGCTTGCCTCGTGTGACAGGGTTAGCCTCACGACACACGCTCCCTGAACCATCGGAGACAAACTCCATGGAGATGTCAACAAGCCCAAGTCGACTGCTTTCTTTACATTTACTCATGACGTCTGAAGGTGTAAGAAGATGAAGAAAAAGTCCATACCATGGGGGGTTGGTTATGTCCACAGCCTTCTGTCTTGTGACCCGTCAATTCTGATACTGACGTTCCTCCATGCTATGATTTCAAACTGTCCAGTATTTTCCCTCTTGGTTTTCCCTGCCTCTTTTCGCCCTGTAAATTTCCCAATGTCATAATGCACTCCAGCTTTCCTCTTCTCATGATATGCCCAAAGAATTTTGACTGTCCTCTGATGCCAGTAACCGGTTCTCTTTGGGAGTTAACGTCTTTCAACATTATTCAATATTTGTCCATAGTTCACATTCTTCTATAACACCACATCTCCTAAGCCTCCACATAATTCCATGGTTCTATATAGCTCTTAAGAACTGTTTTTCTCACCATGATTGACAAAGATAAATTACAAAGAATATTCTCTATTTTGTGAGATAAAGCTTTTGCTCAGACTATTCTACATCTAACGTCCGCAATACTTCTTCCATCTGCTGTTATTCTTCTTCTTCTTCTTCGTTCATCCGGTGTTTTTTTTTCGGATGTGATTGCGTTGTGCCTGTTTACAGCAGAGCTGCGTTCTTGCGCCATTAGGCCGACACATCCGACTTCTGCGGGCATTTGTTGACCGGGTTAACCTTCCCGGGGGTTTCTTAGGACGTTTGACTCTCACTGTTGTGGTGTTATCCCCCATCCCAGCTGGTCCATATAGAACAGCCAAAGATCCTGGTCAGCCCTCAAGGGAAGGCAGGGGCAGACCATGGGCATTCCCCGCCATCCAAGGAGGCTTCCATACTTGCAGAGCCGATACATAGCGCTCTGGTACTGGGCTCACCCAAGGAATCGTCACGTCCTGCACATGGCTGCTTAGCCTCACTTCCGTATATTGGGCCTTCCGTTCACCATAGGCTGTTCTTCCGGAAACCAGAAGTATGCAGTCTGCAGATGACATCCACACAGTGAGCTTTCGATTCGGACTTTCCATGTAATGGATTTGCTATCCAAGCAATATTCCATTTCGTGCCACTAGGACACTTTTCCACATTTTATGAAGCTCACACAGTGGGCTGTTGATTTGGACTTTCCACGTAATGGATTTGCTATCCAAGCAATATTCCATTTCGTGCCACTAGGACACTTCCACCTTTTATGAAGCCCACACAGCGAGCTTTCGATTTGGACTTTCCACATAATGGATTTGCTATCCAAGCAATATTCCATTTCATGCCTCTGGGTCTTCATGCACCTTTAAATGTCAACCTGTATGTAGTTAAAGTAAGCTGCGGTCAACTTGAGCTTGTTGATATCTCCATAGAGCTTGTCCTCAAATGAAGCAGGTGTGGGCCAAAATATCTTTCTCTGTTCTGCATACGTTGGGCAATCCTGCAGCAAATGTTTTGCTGTCATTTTTCCAGTTCTACAATTACATTCATCGGTATCTCCTATCTTTAGTTTATTGAACAAGTGGTATTTCAACCTGTTATGTCCTGTGCGGAGTCTGAAGATTGCTACTTGTTCTCTTCGGTCGAGTTTGTAATATGCATCATCCTTCTGATGGCCTGGATGCTCTGATTCCCATTTGGTTCTATAAGTGCTTTTTATCAACCTCTTTGCCTCATTATAGGTTATGTCTATGTCAGGCTGTGGTAGTCGTCCGCCCTCTTTTGCCAGTCTGTCAGCCTCTTCGTTTCCAGGTATACTGCAATGTGATGGGATCCACTGTATTACAACTTTTTTGGATTTCTGGCATAGACCATTGAGTGCTGCTCTTAGGTCAGTTAGTTCTGTGCTGTTATTGCTCTTCATTATTGAGACAGCTGACTTTGCATCTGTGAAGATAGCTATTTGCTTCTCTTTATTTTCCTCCATCAGGAGCATTTCTGCTGCAGTTTTCAAAGCCTCTACCTCCGCTTTGAAGTTACTTGAAAATTTTCCAGTTGCCATTGAATGTGTTTTTTTCACTCCATTTTTTAAATTTAGGAGAATTCCTCCTCCTCCATTCTCTATTGAATTTTTGGCTGATCCATCTGTATATGCATGGGTCCAATTCCTGCTTGGGTAACGTTCTTTTATGTAGTTTAGGGTTATTTCTCTTCTTTCGGTTTCATGCTGAGTGTTCTTTTTCTCAATACCAGGAATGTTTTCTATCATCTCAGGCAGTTGCTGCTGTCTCCAAGCTTGGAACTTGTGTGCATTGTGTATGGGCTTGACTGTTGATATGTTAAGTATAGGATCTGCCCTAATCCTTCGTTTTGCAGTTTCTACAAAGTTGCAACGCTTCAGTCTTCCCTTTCCAAAACCATTAAATCTGTTGTACATAGGGTGGTCTGTCAATCTTCTAAATTTTTCTGCTTGTTGCTGGGCTCTGCTATCTCTTCTATCCTGCATTGGTTGTAAACAAGTGATCTTTTCTAGTTCATTAATAGGCGTTGTCTTCAGGCTTCCAGTTATGATTCGCATTCCTTGGTTTTGGACTCTACTTATTTTGTTAAAGTTTGACTTAGCTGCTGTTGCCCAAGCTGCAATGCCATATTCCAGTACTGGCCTCACCCGTCCAGTATATAACTTCTTGAGAACTTTCTCATCTGCTCCCCACGTTGTACCAGCAAGCTTTTTCATGATTGCCATTCTCTGCCTTGCTCTTGTTCGATTTTTCTCAACCTGTGTCTTCCATGTCAGGCGACGATCAAAGGTGACTCCTAGATAGTTTGGATTTTCTTCATGGCGCAATATTTTTCCATTCAATACCAGCTTAGGTTGCTGAGTTTTATTTGAGAGGGAGAACACTGTGCATGTTGTTTTCTCCTCACTTATCTTTACTAGCCATGATTTTGACCAGTCCTCTAGCGCTAATAAGGCTTGCTGTATTCTGCTGTTAGCTGTACTAATATATTCTTCAGATGTCCATATGGCTAGGTCATCTGCAAAGGAGGATGTGTGTACTCTGGCTGGAAAATTTTCTGTGATGTCATTTATATATGCTAGGAATAATGTTGGTGAAAGAACTCCTCCTTGGGGGACACCTTGCTCCAGCAGCATCATTTTGCTTGTTTGTCCTTGTACTTTTGTCCTGGCAGTTCTGTTCTCAAGGTAGTGGCTGATCCATTTATACATTTTTCCACAAACATGCATGTTTTGCAGTTTTACTTTCAGTCCTTCCTTCCATACTTTATCAAATGCTTTTTCTAAATCTATCCAGACTGCTAGTGTGTGCTTTTTCTCTTGGAAGGCATCCTCTATTTCCTGAGCTATATAGGTTATTTGATCTTCAGTGGATCTGTACTTTCTGAATCCTGCTTGGTGTGGTGTTAAGAGTTTGTTTTCTTCCAGATGCCATGTTAGCCTGCCATTGATAATGCGTTCCATTAATTTTCCTACACAGCTAAGTAGACTGATAGGTCGATAGCCATTTGGTTCTTCCAGGTCTTTTCCTTTCTTTGGGACTGGTATTAGTATAGCTTCCTTCCATGCCTGTGGGACTATTCCTCTCTTCCAGCTGTTATTTAGGACTGCTAGTAGTTTCTTCTTTGCCTTGTTGCCTAGTCCTATTAGCATTTCATTTGTGATTCCATCCTTTCCTGGTGATTTCTTCTTTTTTAGGGTATTCATTGCCTTTTCCATTTCTTCCATTGTTAGATTTGCCATCATATATTCTGCTGCTGTCTCTGTATTTCTATGATGTATCTGTCTTTGATTGCTTTCTTCTGTTCGGTTGTAATATCAATGTGGTTTGCATTTGCATAGTGTTCCATTAGTGCATTTGCAGCCTTTTTTCCTGTAAGCAAGGCATTTCCTTGTTTAATTGTTATTTGTTTGTTTCTAGGTCCTTCATTGTTCATGGCTTTCACTAGTTTCCATAGTTTGTTTCCATCCCTGTCAAAATTCAGGTTTTCTATTTTTTCCCTCCAACAATCTCTTGTTGTTTGATTTACTGTTCTTTTATATTTTGCTGAGATGACCTTTGAGAGAGATATTCGCTTCAATTGTTTGTTCTCTCTCTGCTGTCTTCCTGGCATCTTCAACTTTGTCCTCCAAACTTTGTAGTTCTTCAGTCCAGTATGGTTTGTAATTTTTCCTCGCTCCTCTAGGAATGGACTCAGTGGCTGCCTGTATTATCGCTCTGTTTAGACTTTCCACCATTTGCTTTATGTTGCCGTATCGTGTATTTATGTTTTCACAATATTTGTCTGTTAGTATGGCAAATCTGTCCCAATCTGCTCGTTTGTAATTCCAGCGGGGCAAGGGCTTTTGCTCCTGTGGAACATACTCCATATTCATTACAAGCTTGATTGGTCTGTGGTCACTACCTGCTAATTGGTCCAGCACATGGCGATCGATTTTGTGGAGGATGTCTCCTGTGCAGAAAGCTAAGTCTGGAGTAGAAGTGGTAAGCCATCTTCTGGAGTAGAAGCTCGGTGTGTCATCCGCTTTGTTGAGATGGAGATTTGAGTCTATTTCCCAGTCCTCCAATTCATCTCCTCTTTTGTCAGTATCTGGGTATCCCCATCTTTCTGAACGGCTATTAAAGTCTCCGACAATAATGCAGTTTGTGTCAGTTATTTTCATGTTTGAGAGTGTAAGGTCCTTATCTGCTGGGCTATACAGATTGTAGATTCTTATTTTAACGTCCTGTATCATTATATCGACACCTATAATTTCTGTTTGGTTGTCAGAGATCACAGATACTTCGCTGCAAGGTATTGTATTTCGCATCTGCTGTTATTAAACTATTCAAACACAGATATATTAACATTTCAGATTGGTTCCAATCACTGTGATGATGCATTTGGGAAGGCATTGTAATAACCATTACTTCTGTTTTTTGTGTTAAGACTTAAGTCCTTTGTTTTACTATATCATTTTTTGTAACTGCGTTTCATTTTCAGTGAACCAAAATACATTATGAGCATAACACAGATTGTTTACATTATGCCGATCAACTGATGTTCCTGGCATGTCTTGAACAATGTCACCGTTATTTCACTGTACAACTTGAACAGATCTCACTTATTTTACTGTACAACTTCAACAGACTGGGCGATCTGCTGTAATTCACACATATACTCAGTTAACATTCCTTTTTAATCATTTTACAACACAGCCAACTTGCTCAAGCATCATGAAGTGACAGGTGCTCACATATAGTAGTTACAAAGTTATGAGGTAAGGAGCATAGCTGCTTTTTAAAATAAGCTTCTCATCAGAGAAATGATATTACCCCTCTGCCGTGCGTCCACCTTGACGAGGTAGAGGGGCTTGAGCGTTCCAATGACCCCAAGAGCTATGCCGACGGTAGCACAGCTACTGGTAGGGTCACCCATGTCGGACAGGTCAAGGGAGAGGGACCAGACGAAGTGACGCACAAACCTGCTGCCTTGTAGGTAGACTGGGGACAGTCAAAGGCTAGGGAAAGCATCCCGAACAAATGCTTGTCGAAATCGGATGTACTGAGCCACAGGCTTGACAAAGAAGTGCAACGTAACTTTATCATTTCATGATGCCACAGATGAAAGTTAATCGATATGGTGCTAATCCCGTGAAGTCCCATCAGGCGGTGATAGTGCCGGGCCCCCTGCCTCGAGGGGGTCCACCCATGACTACTGGTGGTCACCTTCCCCTGTGCTGTGGAGTCAAGGCACAGAGGAGTAGGTTAAGAGCTATTGACCAAACACCCCGGACACTCAACATACTACAATGGAATGCAGAAGGAGTTTATAACAAGAAAGCCTCCCTAACACAGCGTCTTCATAAAGATAGAATAGATGTGGCATGCATTCAAGAGACACACCTCAACGCCAATCGCACATTTTCAGTCGAGGGATATCAGGCCACACGTTTTGACCGCGAAGGACATAAAGGAGGAGTTGTAATACTTACACGAAATACAATACCTTGCAGCGAAGTATCTGTGATCTCTGACAACCAAACGGAAATTATAGGTGTTGATATAATGATAAAGGACGTGAAAATAAGAATTTACAATCTATATAGCCCGGCAGATAAGGATCTTACACTCTCAAACATGGAAATAACTGACACAAATTGCATTGTTGTCGGAGACTTTAATAGCCGTTCAGAAAGATGGGGATACCCAGATACTGACAAAAGAGATGAAGTGGAGGACTGGGAAATAGACTCAAATCTCCATCTACTTAACAAAGCGGATGACACACCGAGCTTCTACTCCAGAAGATGGATTACCACTTCTACTCCAGACTTAGCTTTCTGCACAGGAGACATCCTCCACAAAATCGATCGCCATGTGCTGGACCAATTAGCAGGTAGTGACCACAGACCAATCAAGCTTGTAATAAATATGGAGTATGTTCCACAGGAGCAAAAGCCTTTGCCCCGTTGGAATTACAAACGAGCAGATTGGGACAGATTTGCCATACTAACAGACAAATATTGTGAAAACGTAAATACACGATATGGCAACATGAAGCAAATGGTGGAAAGTCTAAACAGAGCAATAATACAGGCAGCCACTGAGTCTATTCCAAGAGGAGCAAGGAAAAATTACAAACCATACTGGACTGAAGAACTACAATTTTTGGAGGACAAAGTTGAAGATGCTAGGAAGACCGCAGAGAGAGAACAAACAACTGAAGCGAACATCTCTCTCAAAGCCATCTCAGCAAAATATAAAAGAACAGTAAATCAAACAACAAGAGATTGTTGGAGGAAAAAAACAGAAAACCTGAATTTTGACAGGGATGGAAACAAACTATGGAAACTAGTGAAAGCCATGAACAATGAAGGACCTAGAAACAAACAAATAACAATTAAACAAGGAAATTCCTTGCTTACAGGAAAAAAGGCTGCAAATGCACTAATGGAACACTATGCCAGTGCAAACCACATTGATATTACAGCCGAACAGAAGAAAGCAATCAAAGATAAACAGATGCATCATACATATACAGAGACAGCAGCAGAATATATGATGGCAAATCTAACAATGGAAGAAATGGAACAGGCAATGAATACCCTAAAAAAGAAGACATCACCAGGAAAGGATGGAATCACAAATGAAATGCTAATAGGACTAGGCACTAAGGCAAAAAAGAAACTACTAGCAGTCCTAAATTACAGCTGGAAGAGGGGAATAGTCCCACAGGCATGGAAGGAAGCTATACTAATACCAGTCCCAAAGAAAGGAAAAGACCTGGAAGAACCAAATGGCTATCGACCTATCAGTCTTCTTAGCTGTGTAGGAAAATTAATGGAACGCATTATCAATGGCAGGCTAACATGGCATCTGGAAGAAAACCAACTCTTAACACCTCACCAAGCAGGATTCAGAAAGTACAGATCTACTGAAGATCAAATAACCTATGTAGCTCAGGAAATAGAGGATGCCTTCCAAGAGAAAAAGCACACACTAGCAGTCTGGATAGATTTAGAAAAAGCATTTGATAAAGTATGGAAGGAAGGACAAAGTAAAACTGCAAAAAATGCATGTTTGCGGGAAAATGTACAAATGGATCAGCCACTACCTTGAGAACAGAACTGCCAGGACAAAAGTACAAGGACAAACCAGCAAAATGATGCTGTTGGAGCAAGGTGTCCCCCAAGGAGGAGTTCTTTCACCAACATTATTCCTAGCATATATAAACGACATCACGGAAAATTTTCCAGCCAGAGTACACACATCATCCTTTGCAGATGACCTAGCCATATGGACATCTGAAGAATATATTAGTACAGCTAACAGCAGAATACAGCAAGCCCTATTAGCGCTAGAGGACTGGTCAAAATCATGGCTAGTGAAGATAAGTGAGGAGAAAACAACATGCACAGTGTTCTCCCTCTCAACTAAAACTCAGCAACCTAAGCTGGTATTGAATGGAAAAATATTGCGCCATGAAGAAAATCCAAACTATCTAGGAGTCACCTTTGATCGTCGCCTGACATGGAAGACACAGGTTGAGAAAAATCGAACAAGAGCAAGGCAAAGAATGGCAATCATGAAAAAGCTTGCTGGTACAACATGGGGAGCAGATGAGAAAGTTCTCAAGAAGTTATATACTGGGCGGGTGAGGCCAGTACTGGAATATGGCATTGCAGCTTGGGCAACAGCAGCTAAGTCAAACTTTAACAAAATAAGTAGAGTCCAAAATCAAGGAATGCGAATCATAACTGGAAGCCTGAAGACAACGCCTATTAATGAATTAGAAAAGATCACTTGTTTACAACCAATGCAGGATAGAAGAGATAGCAGAGCCCAGCAACAAGCAGAAAAATTCAGAAGATTGACAGAACACCTTATGTATAACAGGTTTAATGGTTTTGGAAAGGGAAGACTGAAGCGTAGCAACTTTGTAGAAACTGCAAAACGAAGGATTAGGTCAGATCCTATTCTTAACATATCAACAGTCAAGCCCATACACAATGCACACAAGTTCCCAGCTTGGAGACAGCAGCAACTGCCTGAGATGATAGAAAACATTCCTGGTATTGAGAAAAAGAACACTCAGCATGAAACCGAAAGAAGAGAAATAACCCTAAACTACATAAAAGAACATTACCCAAGCAGGAATTGGACCCATGCATATACAGATGGATCAGCCAAAAATTCAATAGAGAATGGAGGAGGAGGAATTCTCCTAAATTTAAAAAATGGAGCGAAAAAAACACATTCAATGGCAACTGGAAAATTTTCAAGTAACTTCAAAGCGGAGGTAGAGGCTCTGAAAACTGCAGCAGAAATGCTCCTGATGGAGGAAAATAAAGAGAAGCAAATAGCTATCTTCACAGATGCAAAGTCAGCTGTCTCAATACTGAAGAGCAATAACAGCACAGAACTAACTGACCTAAGTGCAGCACTCCATGGTCTATGCCAGAAATCCAAAAAAGTTGTAATACAGTGGATCCCATCACATTGCAGTATACCTGGAAACGAAGAGGCTGACAGACTGGCAAAAGAGGGTGGACGACTACCACAGCCTGACATAGACATAACCTATAATGAGGCAAAGAGGTTGATAAAAAGCACTTATAGAACCAAATGGGAATCAGAGCATCCAGGCCATCAGAAGGATGATGCATATTACAAACTCGACAGAAGAGAACAAGTAGCAATCTTCAGACTCCGCACAGGACACAACAGGCTGAAATACCACTTGTTCAATAAACTAAAGATAGGAGATACCGATGAATGTAATTGTAGAACTGGAAAAATGACAGCAAAACATTTGCTGCAGGATTGCCCAACGTATGCAGAACAGAGAAAGATATTTTGGCCCACACCTGCTTCATTTGAGGACAAGCTCTATGGAGATATCAACAAGCTAAAGTTGACCGCAGATTACTTTAACTATATACAGGTTGACATTTAAAGGTGCATGAAGACCCAGAGGCATGAAATGGAATATTGCTTGGATAGCAAATCCATTACGTGGAAAGTCCGAATCAAAAGCCCACTGTGTGGGCTTCATAAAAGGTGGAAAAGTGTCCTAGTGGCACGAAATGGAATATTGCTTGGATAGCAAATCCATTACGTGGAAAGTCTGAATCAAAAGCCCACTGTGTGGGCTTCATAAAAGGTGGAAAAGTGTCCTAGTGGCACGAAATGGAATATTGCTTGGCTAGCAAATCCATTACATGGAAAGTCCGAATCGAAAGCTCACTGTGTGGATGTCATCTGCAGACTGCATACTTCTGGTTTCCGGAAGAACAGCATATGGTGAACGGAAGGCCCAATATACGGAAGTGAGGCTAAGCAGCCATGTGCAGGACGTGACGATTCCTTGGGTGAGCCCAGTACCAGAGCGCTATGTATCGGCTCTGCAAGTATGGAAGCCTCCTTGGATGGCGGGGAATGCCCATGGTCTGCCCCTGCCTTCCCTTGAGGGCTGACCAGGATCTTTGGCTGTTCTATATGGACCAGCTGGGATGGGGGATAACACCACAACAGTGAGAGTCAAACGTCCTAAGAAACCCCCGGGAAGGTTAACCCGGTCAACAAATGCCCGCAGAAGTCGGATGTGTCGGCCTAACGGCGCAAGAACGCAGCTCTGCTGTAAACAGGCACAACGCAATCACATCCGAAAAAAAACTCCGGATGAACGAAGAAGAAGAAGAAATGATATTAAAAAATTGTCAGATGTCGACAGAATCCAGACCATGTATAAGGGAATTTAAACACTCACTTGTTAACGGCTGGGATGACTTTTCCGACAGCTTTTGCTGCACCTGTTGAAGATGGGATAATGTTCTGGGCAGCTCCACGACCTCCACGCCAGTCCTGCACGAAAAAAGAGATCAATTATTTGAAAACAACCAGGAAAAAGCAAGGGCAGTATTCACACAACATGTAGGAGAAGATCCTAACAGATAAGTAGACAGACTGTGCTTGTGCAAAGACCGCTGGAAACTAAAAATGGAGAATATTTACATTCCTGCATGCATACCTTGTGCACTTCAATTAGTTTCACTACAATGCCTGAAAAATAATGTTTATATTTTTTCAATTTTGGCTGTAATTGGTCAACTGGTAGTTAAGTTTGTTCATAAATAATTGAAAATAGTGAATTTACTTTTGGGGCAGCCTTGAGTTTCCACAATCTGTAAATACAATGTTGCTAATAATTGATTTCATTGTATTTCCACAAACAGGAAGTAAAGGGGTACAAGAGAGAGAAACAGAAGAGACTGTTTGTCAAACCTGTCATTACTGCCTAAAGTACCTTGTGGTGTAGGACAGGGGGTCTTGAACCGGAGGAATTAAGTTCACCTAGCTAGTGCAGTCGCTGCAAACTGTGCAGGTCAGGTTTTTTTTGGTTACCCCCAATAACAACAAATCCATACTGAGGATTCGAACCACAGAAGAGACAATGGCTGATAATCAGCTGCTATATGGTAAATGTGTTTCTAGTACTGTAAGGATTCAGCGAAACAACAAAGTAACCATGACACTACAATGCAATTGAACTTGACAGCTGGGACGGTTTATAAACAACAGCCTGAATGCTGGCGACTCATAAGAGAAGTAAACAATAGAACAGTAACCTAACTGTGACAACAGATAAGACTACGGAGGGTTGTGTTATGGGGCTGGCTGCACCATTCGAAGAAAGCTACAAAATCTGACCAATCACAAACACATTTTCAGAGTAGAAAAGACAATACATAAAGATGAGAATCAGAGACATGGCATTATGGTAAAGAACCAAATGAGATAGCAAAAGATAGCAAGGCTCAGCATGAGATGGCTGAGGGCTCATGTTCCATTAAACAGTATGACTGAAGACTCCTACCTTGTTGCTGGGACCATCGACGGTCTTCTGAGTGGCGGTTGTGGCATGCACGGTGGTCATCAGGCCCTCAACAATTCCAAACTTGTCATTGATGACCTTGACCAGGGGGGCCAGGCAGTTGGTGGTGCAGGAAGCGTTGCTGACCACGGTCAGGTCCTTGGTGTACTTGTCTTCATTGACGCCCAGCACAAACATGGGGGCATCGGCGGAAGGTGCTGAGATGACCACCTTACTGGCTCCTCCACTCTTGATATGTACCTGAAATATGCGCAGGGTAACAATATTAACATCTGTGAGGATAGGGGGAATATAACTCATTAACCCTGTCCCAAGTAATTGTTACTTTCAGTAATAAATGTTACCATTTGTGAGGATAGGGAGAAAATAACTCATTAACTTTGCTGTTACTTTCAGTAAAAAAAAATATGTGGGACAAAGGGAGTTAATACTGCTTAGTGCAATGACTGGCCAGGTAATGGAAGTTAACTGGCCAGACATGCAAACTTTAAGAAACCAACTCGCAAGGTCAACAGACATATGAAGTCAAACAATTGACCAGGCAACAGAAGTTAAATTGGCCAGCATATAAGTTAAACAACTGGAAAGGCATGAATAGTTAGACACGAGTTCAGAAAAGTATAGTCCAGGAAGTTTCCAATAAACATATGGTCAGCTGTTTGAATGCACTCACTCACAGACACACCAACTGACAGACAGATCCATGCTCAGTCTGAAATCTTTCAATGACTTCGGAATGGAAAAGCAAGACATGAAGACACACACGTGCACAATTGGTCATCTACACAGATGGGTCGGTCGTCCGACATGTGAGAAGCTCATGGGCCTTTACAGCTCGGGCCGGAGGGAGAATTGTGAAGGAGGACTCTGGTGCTTTCACTGAAACCACAAGTAGCCTGACCATGGAAGTCATGGCAGTAAGTAAAGCAATAACATGGCTCGAGACACAGACATTCACTAGGGCTTGTTTCCTTAGCGACTCAATGAACATGATCAAGAGGATAGAGGAGGGGTCGATCCGAAGAGAATGGTTGCTGCCTCTGGAGCGGTCTCGGCTGGCAAAGATTGTTTCATCTTCGTGCCAGGGCATGCGGGAGTACAAGGAAATGAGCGGGCTGACAAGCTCGCAGGTGAGGCTACTGTGGAGGGCGGACGCGCCATGGACCAGGCTGACATTCTGAATGCTCTACGAGAAGTAAGACTTTTGCGAGAACCAAGTGATGACTGTGAATCTACAACAATGGCCAGACTGCTAGAGCAGCAAATTAAAAGAGGGGTGGCCAAACAAGAACACTACGCAGGAAGCCAAAGAAGATTGATAAACCAACACAGAACTGGCGTCGTTAGCCGCTACACGCTGCGGGATTTGCTGAGGAGGGGATCCGAGCACTTATGGACTGAATGGTTCGATGTGCAATGAGGATGATCTGTCGACTAACTAACTAACGTGCACAATTAAGTGAAAATGAAAACAAGAATGCAAGACGGGGAAAACCCCAGGACATCATCTTCTTTTCGTTCATCCGGAGTTTTTTCAGATGTGATTGTGGTGTGTCTGTTATGCGCCCTTGGGCCGAAACCCGTAGGCCAACACATCCGACTATAGCATGCTTTTTTGACCAGGTAGCATTCCTGGGAGACTCACTTTTGTGGTGCCATCTACAACCCAGCTGGCCAAGGTTGAACGGTCGAAGACAACGGTCATCCCTCAAAGGAAGGCAGGGACAGTCCATAGCATTTTCCGCCATCCAAGGTTGCTTCCATAGTTGCAGGGCCGACACATAGCGCCCTGGTTCTGGGCTCACCGAGGGAATCATCACGTCCTGCTCATGGCTGCTTTAAATCCTCACTTCAATATATTGGTCATTTCGTTTGCCCCGGGCCATTCCCGCACAAACCAGACAGGTTTGCAGACGGTATCCGAGTTTTCGGACATGTGCTTGTGTTGCGCCCGTCAGAGCTGTTCCAGGCAAGACAGACATTAAACCCCAGGACATAAGAACCAGTTCCCATGTCAATGTGGCACACCGATGCCAGCTGAGTATTTTCTTGATCAAATGACACTACATGGGTGAATTGGTCAGTATCATGCCACCAGCGCCCATTTCACAAGGCCAGGTCAACCCCAGACATCTATTATTCAAACATTTCACCTGAAGGGGAATTGAACCATGGATACCCACAAGCCAGCAACTGAGTGCTCTAACTTTTACACCACCACTCCTAGGACATAACATTACAAATGAAAAAGAATAAACTAAAGGAAATAAATAAAAACTCTGACAAAAGGTTTGCAAATGTTATGTTAATCTAATGAATGACATTCTCATGTTTCAGTATCAACTCACATTAGCCTTATCTGCTGCTGTTAATCTAACGAGTGACATTTTCATATTTTATATTTTAGAGTGACATTCTCATATTTTAGTATCAACTCACATTAGCCTTATCTGCTGTTGTAAAAACTCCTGTTGATTCAACGACGTAGTTAGCACCTGTTGATTTCCAGTCAATAGCAGCGGGATCTTTCCTGTAATGTACAAATGCAAGAAAACTTGTGACATTGCACAGATAGCAGAAAAAAAAAAAACGCAGACATAGGGAACATCCAAGGTCAGGTCACAGGAAGTTATGAGCCAGTGCTGTCCAGCTAGTTGCTCTTTCAGCTGACATCTGCCAATTTCTTGCCCTGCATTATTGTGAAATTATACACAGCTTTATGACTTTTGAATCTACCTGTGGACTCAAGTCAGTCAGAAGTCTCTGGTCATGAGTTGCACAGATTAAAAATCCTTCAGTAGTCAGAAAATTAAAAGAGCATTGTCACTTTTAATGCCCAAGAAACAACATCTCAATGACATTCGGACACGTGCTCACAGATGGCTCCACTGTAGAAGCTACAAATAATGGGAGGCAGCAGAACCGACTTCACTCATCGCGATGACTTTTTGGTTCACTCATTTTAACACAAGCGCAGTTCACGCGTGCGACCACTAGGGAGTGCACTGGTCTGATATGTGCATGTGGGATAGCTTCCCCTGTTACCAGGGTCCCCTGCCATCAGGCGATCCTACTCCGACTTCTCAGGTAATTTAACTAATGAGTAAATGGGAATATTCTAAAACAAGTGAATCAATACAATTATCCTGGAATAGTCATAACATCTGATGGGAGATGCCTTGATGAGATTAGAACACGAATCGCCACGGCGAAGGTAGCCTCTTGCAAGATGGAATACATTCTGACCAATCAAAGGTGTCATTTGCAATGAGAAAAAGTGCTGAATAGAACTGTACTTTTGTAGGGATGTGAAACATGGACAATGAGCAGACAAGCTGAAAAACATCTAATGGCTGTGGAAAAAACATTCTGGGTGAACGCAGAAGAAGATGTAGACAGTCACAATTTTTTGGCCACGTTATGAGAATAAATAAATTGGAGAACCTGGTGACAACTGGTAAGATTGAGAGCAAAAGAACAAGGGGAAGGCAAAGAAGTAAATACCTGGATGGCATGGCTATGTGGTACGGTTAAGACAAGACAACAGAGCTGACCCACGACTTGGATGATTGTGTGAGATAGCAAAACTTGACCGCCCACGCTTATCGGTATGGCACATGATGATGATGAAGACAGACAAGACTTACTCTGCAAACACAGTGATGAGGTGGCCATCAATCTCCAGCTTCCCACTGTTCTCTTTTACTGTGCCCTTGTAACGGCCATGGGTGGAGTCATACTTGAACATGTACACCTGTGACAGGAGACACAACACATTAACTGTGTACCAGGAAACACAGGAACTCTGTTGCAGGAACCACATTAAGTTTGTGTAACAATTCCCAGTTCTATGCTGGCATTGGAACTTGGTAACTTGTGAGACAGATACTGTAACTTTTCAGCCACCGAAGCTTGTGTTCGGGCATATATGAAATATATAGTTGCTCCACCATCACTGTGATCATGCCAGATTTCTGTTGTTTTGTGTCATCGTTGTGATGACAAGGCAGTCTAAATCTACTACATCACTTCAGGATGGCAGCCAAGGTAAGCAAGCGCAGTGGTTAAAAAGACAACTCTATACAAAATGAGGGGGAGGGGGAACAAAATTGAGTACAATTCTTCCAAAAATGATGCTATGAAAAAGTAACTCATCCAAGCCCTAAGCATTTTTACAGTGAGCACTTGAACTCTTGTTCGAAATAGATTTTACTGTAACTCTTGCTCCAAATAAATGTTACTGTAACTCTTGCTCTAAATAAATTTTACTTAACTCTTGCTGCAAATAGATTTTACTGCAACTCTTGCTCCAAATAAATTTTACTGTAACTCTTTCTTCCAAATAGATTTTACTTGAACTCTGTATGAGTTTCCTTAACTCCTATCCTGGAAATGATTTACTTCTGCTGCTAAATATTGTATGAATGCGAAACATGGACAATGAGCAGACAAACTGAGAAGTATCTAATGCAAAAAATACTGTGGACAGATGAACAACAAATAAGATGAAAGAATCAACAAATGAAAACCATAATTTGATTAGAGAAATCAGACGCATACAGTCAGGATTTTTAGGGCTTTGTTATGAGAGGAATAAAATAGAAAACTTAGTGACAGCTGGCAAAATCAATGAGTCGAATCGATGAGCAAGGAAAAGAGAGAAATACCTGGATAGCTTGGCCATAGGACAAGAGCACAGAACTGATCCAAGACTGGTGATCGTGTGAGATGGCGAAACATGATCATCCGTGTTTATTGGCATGGCACGTGGTGACAGACACTACAGTTGCTGCTGTGGATAGAAAAAGGAACTCAACCAGGCTGATGCTGTTGGTGTGACCTCTGAATGAACCCTGGTTGACAAAAACTCCAGAGACTAGCACTTACCATGTACTCCAGGCTGATGAATGGGTCATTTACAGCTACAACATTGACCTTCTTCTCAAGGGCAGCACGCAAGGTCAAACGACCAATACGTCCAAATCTGTTGAAGCAATAACATAGAACGTTACAGAAACATACAGGCCTAGAAAATTGGATAAATTCAGGAATAGCTGGCACACACACACACACACATTATCAAGAGTTTTGCCAGCTGCTTCTCTACAATGTGTCAATTTGTGTGCTGACAGCCTTCCGTGCCACGACACAAGGCAGTCAAGAATCTCCTCTCGCTGTCTTCCTCTATCTCCCTTTCTCCCCTAAGGAACAGAACTCAGCAACTGCAGCATCCTGTTCCTGTCATGTATGGATGGCAAGGCATGCGTACGCTGCATACACACAATGAACATATTCCCTGTACAGCCCAGAATAACTCGCAAGGCCTCATAGTAAGTGTCCAGCCACACACACCACATAGTGGTACGCATTCGTTTGTCTACTTTCTTATCTTTACCAAGTTATGAAATCACAAGTTAGTGCCTGTTATTTATACAACACACACAGAATTCTTATTTATTCTTCAAGCAATATGATCACAAACAGATCAAAAATGCTGGAGTTGACACCTGTAAAGGATATGCAACTAACTTTAAAATATGTAATCTGCTGCTGGCTTCTAGGTCAGATTTAGAGAGCGTTTGTCCAAAACCTGGCAATTTCCAACGTGCATATCTTGGGGGTGAGGTTGACTTGAGTGACATCTGTAGGCAGGTTTCAGCCTTTGAATGCAAGTTATGCAATGCCAGTCGAGTTCACAGAAGCCAACAAGTACAAAGTTTTAGCTGTGTAACAGGATACCTGGAGAAAATATTTCACACACACACACACACACACAAACAAATACAATAGAAGCAAAGTGCTGTCCACGCAAAGAAGAACTAAGGCAACAAATACTATGGTTTATAAAGTACATACCAGAGGTAAACAACTCTGACACAAGGCAAACAGGCATAGGAGAAGCAGAAACACTCACCCATTGATTCCAACTTTGAGTTCAGGCATTTTGTTTTTGTTTAGGTATCTGAAATATAACAAATCGACTAATCAAATGCTGTAAGGACTTGCATATAAATAAGAGTTTTAATCTATTTTCTGTTTAAGGTTAATCTTTTTGAGACTTCAAGTCTTCCATATTCACCTCTCTTATGTACAGACATTTGGATTTAGTTTGTCATATTGTCACTATTCTGTTAACGGAGGAGAAAGAAGATTGGAGGGCTAGACCAAACAATCACCAGTCAACAGCAAATGTGACTCAACAAGAAATTGAAATATTTCATCAAATCTTTATCAAGATAAATCTGAAACACACGGCATCACAGTGGCACACACGGCAGAGCACAGTGGCTAGATGCACCAACCAGCTTGGAGGTCACGGGCTCAAATCTGTATGAAAGTGGATTCTGTAAACTGGCCTGGTCTTTGAGGTCAACCCAGCCTAAACTGGCAACCAGGAAATGTCTGGGGAAGTAAAGACAGCCGGTGTGGCACCGACCACGTCACCCACCCAGGGCTGGTGGGTCTATACAAATATGGGTGCAGCACCATAAGCCCAATGATGTGCAAAAGTGTCCCGGGCCTGTTTTTTTTTTAAAAATCAATGTAAATACATCTGCAAAACAATAAGAGATGAGCTGATTTCATAATCAGGAATTTTAGCATCAAGTATTTCACCATCAGATGTTTCATAAAGTATTTCACCATGAGATATTTCATCAAGTATTTCACCATCAGATATTTCATCGAGTATTTCATCAGATATTTCACCATCTTGTTATTTAATCATCATGTGCCTCATCATTAAGTAGTCTACCATCAAGTATTTCATCACCCGGTATCATCATCATATACTTCATCATTAAGTAGTTGACCATCAAGTAGTATTTCATCATCAGGTATTTCAGTCTCAGGGTTGGTCACAAAGCTTCCTGAACATTCCATTATACATTGATGTCATTCTGGTGTTCCTCAATGCTCTCTGTTTGGCTTCTGTTCTGAAACTATACTGAAGTTTTTGTACCAATATTTTCATATGGGCATTTAAACAAAACAGACCTGCACAGCTCTATCAACAAAGACACACAGAATTAAAGAGACTGGCACAAGACTGCTGTGATGATGAGCTACGGAATAGAACAATGGAGGAGGCTAAACAAGCAGCCATAAGACTGAAATGAGTAGAACTGATTCCTTCATCATGTGTTCCTGCTAGCCATCAATGAGTTATGTGATTTGGGTTGTGTTTCAACTTCCTAGTGCTTTTACATTTCCCTACTGACATAGGGGAGCACTTATCTTCATAACCACCACTCTCTAATGCTGTACAGACATTGTAATACAACCACTCTCTAATGCTGTACAGACATTGTAATACAATACAATTTGTATTGTACTTGTTTCCACTTCCTGATTACTGTCTAGTTATAGTTATCTAGCCCCCCCCCCCCCCCCATATCCTATTTGCAGGACATCACTGTCAACACCAGCATTTTACTGCTGTTGTTGATGTCTTGGCAAGATTAGTCTGCCATTGCTTTCTGGGCGACCTGCTCATACTCCTCCACCCCCCCCTCCCAGGTAAGTAACCAACGGGATACCGATTCTCTAGCAGCTGTGTTCCCCTACACCAATATACGGGGATTATGGAGAAAGTCAATTCCTTCGCTAGGGAGACCGGCTAGCCCTAGGGATGTATATTCAATGATGGTTTTCTCTTACCATCCGCCGGTTTGGTTTGTCTACAGTAATTTCTCTAGCCTAAGTAGGTCACTTTTGAGATAATGATAATGTAAAGATGTACTGCCCCGCTTCTCCATGACCACCGCATGTGTTGGTCGACTTGTTCAAATTATTCGCGGCTTATCTCTATATGCGAGTCCACTCCGCCACCCGTGGACGCGACCAGTTAGTAGCATGACCGGTCCCTGACCTTTCTTTCAGGACACTACAATGTAAATCACCTTGAACTTTCTCACCAAGGTCGACAGAAAACCTTGACCCTTGTTTATGACAAGATCAACGTTTCACCCTCAAAATAAATATTTTCTTCAATACAGCTATACAAAACAAATGACGAGAGGGTATAGAATAAAACTATTTGGCCATAACTTGAATTAAATTATATTTAATTTATAACGACACTGTGAATAACTGCCCTCGCGAGGTCATCCTGTCGGATAACGCCATCTCTATGTAATTTATATATAATTTATACATACTTGACTACAACCGTCACGGAATCATTATATAGAATATGAACAACAATTATTTATACATTACTGGTAGTAAAAAGTAGCTTTCTGTCACCAAAATAAAATAGGAGAGACAAAAGCCGGTTAATTGGAGAAGCAAGATACACGTCCTTACCTCAGCGACCCGGCTTAAGAGAATGGTGACGGAACCAGGCAGTAGGAACTGAAGTTGCCAGGTTTCTGGTCTCTGTGAAAGCCAAAATCCCGGGGAAGGAACTGGTTACTGTGAATTTCATTAGTGTGTGACCTGCGTCTTAGGTCTGATGTTTTCAGGTGGTGTGAACATGGAAAGGGTTTGCATCTACTGGAGTGAGGTTGCTGTAGAGTACAATGATAGTTTAGTCACAAGAGTGGTATAATGATTGTTTAGTCACAAGAATAGTACAATGATAGTTTAGTCACAAGAGTAAAACAATGATAGTATTGTCACAAGAGTAAAACAATGATAGTATAGTCACAAGAGTAATACAATGATAGTTTAGTCACAAGAGTAATACAATGATAGTATAGTCACAAGAGTAAAACAATGATAGTATAGTCACAAGAGTAAAACAATGATAGTTTAGTCACAAGAGTAAAACAATGATAGTATAGTCACAAGAGTAATACAATGATAGTTTAGTCACAAGAGTAATACAATGATAGTTTAGTCACAAGAGTAAAACAATGATAGTATAGTCACAAGAGTAATACAATGATAGTTTAGCCACAACAGCAGTACATGATAGTTTAGTCACAAGAGTAAAACAATGATAGTATAGTCACAAGAGTAAAACAATGATAGTATAGTCACAAGAGTAAAACAATGATAGTATAGTCACAAGAGTAATACAATGGTAGTTTAGCCACAACAGTAGTACATGATAGTTTAGTCACAAGAGTAAAACAATGATAGTATAGTCACAAGAGTAATACAATGATAGTATTGTCACAAGAGTAAAACAATGATAGTATAGTCACAAGAGTAATACAATGATAGTTTAGTCACAAGAGTAATACAATGATAGTATAGTCACAAGAGTAAAACAATGATAGTATAGTCACAAGAGTAATACAATGATAGTTTAGTCACATAGGTAGTACAATGATAGTTTAGATTCGTCTTGTATCCGGCATGTGTAGATCGATTTACCCTCCCCGAATATTTCACTGTCTCTGTGTGGTGACATCACTTAATTCACGCTATGCACATGGCTGCCGGTCTCACCTCCGTTCATCACGGGCTGTCTTTAGAGAAGAGGAGTATGCAGTATGTAGGCTCGTGACTGTGGTCACGATTATAACAATGAACAGCTACTAGCAGCCCATGCTGTCACGTTGATGACACCCCAACAATGAGCAGTTTCTTGCTTTAGTTTAATACTAGTAGATCACGTCGCTACACACGCAGTGTGTTTCCATAATCAACGTCTTGGTTACAAAGTCCCCAGTTGTTGTTCTTTCATCTTCGAGAAAGAGCATCAGACGTTAGGAAACACGCAGAGCTGCATTTCTCGATTGTCGACATGTTCTCCACTTTCATTGACCTTACCAAGGCTTTTGATAGTCAGCAGAGAAGGACTGTGGAAGATTATGGCGAAATATGGCTGTCCACGAAAGTGTGTCCAAATAGTGCGGCTATTTTATGATGGTATGCAGGCAAGAGTACAAGAAAATTGTGAACTGTGTGAGCCTTTTTCTGTCACCAATGGAGTGAATCAAGGATGTGTCCTGGCACCAACACTGTTCAACTTCAGCCTCTTGTTTTCAGTTATACTGACGAATGCCTTCGAAAACAACAATATTGGAATAGACATCAACTACCGCATGGATGGAAAGTTGTTAAATCTCAGAAGGCTGAAAACTAAAACCAAAACTAAAGTGACACCGTCAGAGAGCTCCTGCTTGCTGATGATTGTGCTCTGTATACCAACCCAGAGGCAGACATGCAAAATACAATGTTTCAGCTTTCTCACATTCCTGTGCCAACTTTGGGCTCAATATCAACTTGAAGAAGACTGTAGTTATGTACCAGCCAGCTCCAGGGATTAATCACACCGTGCCGAATATCAAAGTAAATGGTCATAGACTAAGTGTTGGGACAAATTCACCTATTTTGGCAGCACTGTGTCACAAGCTGCCACAATTGACGTCGAATGAATGAATGCAAGAATCTCCAAGGCCAGCGCGGCCTTTGGCAGACTGTACAAGAATGTGTGGGACAGAAATGGAATAAGCCTTCAAACAAAGTTGAAAGTCTACAAAGCAGATGTATTATCCACACTGCTATATGCTTGTGAAATGTGGACTGTTTATCAGCGACACGCGAAGAAATTAAACCACTTCCACACAGTCTGCCTTAGGAAGCCATTGAAGATTAAATGGCAAGACAAGATCCCAGACACTGAAGTCCTAGAAAGAGCGCCCATGCCCAGTATCCACACTCTACTAATGAAGAATCAGATTCGCTGGGCTGGCCACTTAACTCGCATGCCTGATCACAGGCTCTATAAACGAATATTTTACGGTGATCTGAGTTGTGGTAAACGCTCCCAAGGCGACCAGAGGAAACGCTTTAAAGACACTCTGAAAATCTCACTGAAAGCTATTGGAATTCATTATGACACCTGGGAGACTGCTGCCAAAGACCGAAATTCGTGGCGTACTTCATTACGCAAGGGTGCAGTCACTTGTGAAGCAGCCAGGACTGCAAGAACTGTGGGGGGGGGGGGGGGGAATGCTGGACAGAAAAACCACCGCAAGAGATCCTCCTCCTGGAACGTCAAGCATTCTTTGCCCACATTGTCAAAGAATATTTCGAGCCAAAATAGGCCTTATCAGCCATCTTAGAACTCACGGCTCCATACTTTCAACCCCATGGATGAAACGAATGGTCATCATCATTCTTGATGGACAAACAACAATATTGTTGACTGACGCGTCAGCGTTGGAGAGACGACGCCTCAAAGCTGAAGAGTTCCACGGGAAAGTCGACGCCAAATTCCGAGCTAGGTCGTCCCGCCAACCAGAGCGGGCCCATCCTAGACCCTCTTCGTACCCCGCCCAACTGACCAAGTCTCAGAGCCATTACTAGACCCTCTTCGTACCCCGCCCAACTGACCAAGTCTCAGAGCCATTACTAGATCCTCTTCGTACCCCGCCCAACTGACCAAGTCTCAGAGTCATTACTAGACCCTCTTCGTACCCCGCCCAACTGACCAAGTCTCAGAGCCATTACTAGACCCTCTTCGTACCCCGCCCAACTGACCAAGTCTCAGAGCCATTACTAGACCCTCTTCGTACCCCGCCCAACTGACCAAGTCTCAGAGCCATTACTAGACCCTCTTCGTACCCCGCCCAACTGACCAAGTCTCAGAGCCATTACTAGACCCTCTTCGTACCCCGCCCAACTGACCAAGTCTCAGAGCCATTACTAGACCCTCTTCGTACCCCACCCGCATCTCTCAGAGCCAAGACTAGACCCTCTTCGTCCCCCACCCGCAATTCTCAGAGCCAATACTAGACTCTCTTCGTACCTCATCCCATTGGCCTCGCCCAACCCTCAGAACCAAGACTAGACTCTCTTCGTACACCATCCGACTGGCCCAACCCTCCGAGTATTTAGTTTGCTGACTGCCCAGACATATATGGTTCAGTCAGCTAAAGGCTGGGTACATTGCCCCGACATTTTGTTGGCATACGTTGTTTGCGTCCCAACGACGTTGTGTAAGTCACATCTTGACTTTCGTAGCAGTTACTGGGGGACAACATATACTGTTGATAACATGGCGCAGTCAATTCAATAGCATCAAGTCGGATTTGTGTGCTCGGGAAGTCTGTTAGCTCTAACGTACTTGATATTGGTGTGTTTCGTCACAGACACGGGGGACACTTATGACCGTTGTGATGCGTGTAAACTGACACCCTGTACCACATGTCGCTGGTTTTACGGAACCCCTTGCAAAACTTCCTCGTCGTACACCACTGATAAATGGCATCACTGGCCTAAACCAATCTACCATTGGAACCGGAAGCTGGTGGCCCATCGAGATGAATGACCTCCAGATCATGGATAAAGTATGTCCATCGAAGTCACCTCGAATAAATTGACAAATTAAATAAGAACTCGGTTTAAACATCTACAAAATGCCGCCCACCAAACCAAATATCGGTGGTATGAGAGAAAACCATGCTTCGTTTACATTTTTCTCAAAATTGAAGGAAAGATCCGGAATGTCACTTGCCTGCATGGCCCCGTGAATTTAAGTGACAAAAGTGTCTCAGCGACCACCAAATGGAACATTGTTGGCTGACAAGTTCATTAGGTGGAAGGTCTGAATCGAAAGTTCATTGTATCTGTGTAATCAAAGTCCAAAACATGCAGACTGCGCCCTTTTGGTCCCCGAAGGTGCGGCCTGTAGCAACAGAAGGCTCAATATGCAGCCACCTGCGGGACGTGAAGATCATATGCGTCCACCCAATACCAGAGCGTCATGTGAGGATCCTGCACGAATGGAAGCCTAATTGGATGGTGGAGAATGCTCACGGTCTGCCCCTACCTTTCTTTGAGGGCCAATCGCACGGTCTGCCCCTGCCTTCCCTTGAGGGCCAATATAACGGTCTGCCCCTGCCTTCCCTTGAGAGCCGATTTCACGGTATGCCTCTGCCATCCTTTGAGGGCCGATCGGTACGTATGCCGATGTGTGAGTCACCTGAAGATGGAGGACGAAGATGACGTCGAGATTTTTGCGCAAATGATCGACAGGTTGGGTGTATTGGCCGGAAGGCGCAGATATCGCAGCTCTGCTGTAAACTGACGACGCAATCACGTCAGGAAATAAATATCGGGCGGAGGAAGGGGAGGAGGCAGACCTGATATAGCTATAGTGCCTATAGTAGCGAATTAATGTTTTGACAGACTTCAACGATTTCAGGTAAATCTAGTGACACACGTAGCACAAGTATCCGTTTCTTCTAAGAGTGCGCGCGCACACACACACTCACACACACATACGCGCGCACACACACACACACACACTCATGTATATGAGCGTGTGTGTCACTGCCGATATAGTACCTTGCGGTGTATGGCAGAGGGGTCTTTGAGCCTGAGGAATTAAGGCCATCTGACTAGTGCAGTCGCCGCGAACTGTGCAGGGTAGGATTTTCTTTTTGCCCCGACAGAAAAAAATCCCATACCTTACCGAGGGATCGAACCCGGGTCTCCCGAAGAGTCCGGCGTTCTAGCCGCTCGGCTAGCCGCAATAAGGACCGGGGAATTTTCTCAGTTAGCTTTTATTTTTAAGAACAGCCAAACCGGCAACCCTGTAGTTTATTAAGATTTACGCGCATGCGCATTGTGGAAGAGGCCGAAATTGAGCGACGAGGGAGTAAAGTGAATAACTGGAACAGTTGATGTAATGGCCGCCAATCTCTCCCGGATTACCTGTTCTGTCGGTGCTGCCAAAAATGTGCTGACTGTCATTTTTATCACCATCTCTTCTGTTACTTTGAGTGCATATCTAACTAAACAATGAATACGTTTGAATTTCTTCTAATTTCTAAACGTTTTCGATATCTTGGATTCCTCACATTCTCGCTTGGCTCCGTACATCTTGTGAGACAGTCGCTGGAGCCCACATCAAGACAGCCCATTATTTAATTGATAGCCAAAATCAAAATCATACCCGTGGCGGTTAATTTCCTCTCAAGATTTGTCATAGACAAAGAATCTGTCACATTTTGAATCTGTGACGTCTTGAAACTGTCACATCTCGAACCTGTCTACATCGTGGTTTTCCTCTCTCCTGCTTCCCCGGTAAACTTCTCTCCATAGTTATTGTTCCAGACGTCACGTACTCACAATAATTAATTTTACCACATGTTACTTGCCCAATAACCAGTCTCCTTCAGTAAGGGGTTCTTGCTGGACAGATGCGTGTGTTATTGTTAATACAAACCTCGTTTTTTCATAGCCTAGCTAATGATCCCACGTCTCTTATCTATGACATCAGTTAAAACTGTACAAGCCAACAGCTACACTGAGCACGATGCAAGAAACCACCAGCGACATTGAGCACGATGCAAGAAGCCAACAGCGACATTGAGCACAATGCTAGAAGCCACCAGCGACATTGAGCACGATGTAAGAAGCTAAAAACAGCGACATTGTGCACGATGCTAGAAGCCACCAGCGACAATGAGCACGATGCAAGAAGCCACCAGCGTCAGGCCGGCAGCCTTTGCTCCACAAGACCTTTCTTGGCGGCTATTTTAGGCTGGGTCGACCTGGCGGTCCAGGTCTAGTTTAGAAATTCGAATCCACCCATGTGTGGAGGGAGCCTATGCTCAGCAGGCCGGCAGGCGAGGTCCTAACCACCAGGCCACCACGGCCCCCGCGAACCGGTGTTTCCAAGGCTAATGAATATTCCAGATTCGCTTCGTGGAGCTGAGGAAACAACAGCGGATATCCCGCGAAGCTCATGGAAGCAAAAAAAAAATAGTGATGACGTCAGCAGATTTCAAGTAATTTATATATAGTAACAAACCTGTGGGGGAAGTCCCCAGTGTGGAGTAATTCCCGTTAGATGATAAACAATACAAAACATGACTTTGGTGTGGTGTGGTGTGGTGGGGAGCGAGCTGGCGGACAAATTGGCTGGGTCTACACCACGTGATGGTATTGGTACATAATAAGGCAAATGTGGTCGGGGTCCCTTGGAGTCGTGTATATAGTGCAGAAGAACGGGTTGATCATCACGGTTTGGAGAGAATGGTGCTGCGGGGAGTGACCACAGGCACAGGTTCTATCCAACACACACAATTCCGAGAAAAGGCCAGACGGACACATAATCAGACTACAACTGGTGCCATTAGTATTGGGGCTCTTCGCTGACTGTTGCATATGAGGCGAAACACGTATGGAAACGTCCCAAGTGCTGTGATATCGGTTCTTGACGCGACTCTAAAATAGCTTCGCGGAGCTGGGAAATCTTATAGCGGAAGTCTACTACTCCGCGAAGCTCAGGTTAAAAACAAAAATGACGTCAGCAGAGTGTGGTAATTTATATATAGCGAGGACGCGTTGAGGGCAACCGCCAGTTGGATTCCCGTTGGATGACGAACAATACCTGGCATATATTGATTACAAGCACATCATACAGGCGTTGGGAAAACATCCCGTTTTGAGATTACTTCAAGACGTGTTGGAAGTAATTTTGTGGTAAATATTTCCTTCTGTTCTCAGTGACTGTAGTTATTTATTTATTTATTGTGCAGAAATAATAGTAATAATACCATAATGTGGGGTGTATTGCCAGCAATACTTGTGAAACTACGGTGGGGGAATGTTCAGCTACAAGTGGATATGAAGACAAAAGATTTAACCTTCTATGACAAATCTTGAGAGGAAATTAACTCCTAAAAATGAATCTCTGAAGTGGCGGTTTTTGCAGGAATATACGAACAGTTCACGCAGCCAGACGGACAGGCTGGCAGTTTTCTTCGTGATTCCGCAGAATAGCAGAACACAGAAAGTGTCAGTAAAACAACTTTCCTCAGACTGACAAAATCGCCAACTAAGCAAAAATGCAAACACGAAGTTGGACAGAGAACTATCAACAATATACTATTATTACGTAATGAGATCGCCTTACACCTGCTCTTTTAATTTGTTAAATAAATCCCTGGCTATTGATTAGCACTCATAAAGGTAAGGAAAGAATTAGTGGGCAGACTAGAAAACAGAACAACTGAACGTATGGGCACAACCGGAGTCAAACCTTCCTTCTGGAAATAAATGGGGAGAACCGTTGAGGCCACTAAGACGATTACATAAATGGACACACATAGTATTATTTGGCACTCACAGAAGAAGAAGAAGGAAATAGAGATTAGAAGACGCACTAGACAACATAAAATTTGAAAGCTATAATAGTTACCAACCGGGATCGAACCTGTCGCCTCCAAATGACGACGGCGCCTCGCTGCAGGAACAAGTGTACTTCGACGCACGACCAACTAAACACTCCATCTGGAAACAACGCCGGTCTCGCTAAAGGAACCCAATGTAATAGGAGGCACGGCCAACTTGACACGCTTGGAAATCGAAGTGATTATTCGCAGCGCGCTGCGAATAACGCCTCCCAGAGCTACGTGTTATTCACAGTCGCGGCTGGTCACGTGACGTTTACTACCGTTCGAAAATCGCGATAGAAAAAAGGAGCGTTCTTGTAAAGTTTCGGGTTAGGGTTAGGAACTGCATACAGAACTAAATGTATAAAATATATTTTTTTTTAAAATGATAGAGATAGATGGAGTAGTTTATAGACATAGATGGAGTAGTTTATAGACATAGATGGGGCAGTTTATAGACATAGATGGGACAGTTTATAGACATAGATGGAGCAGTTTATAGACATAGATGGGACAGTTTATAGACATAGATGGGACAGTTTATAGACATAGATGGGACAGTTTATAGACATAGATGGAGCAGTTTATAGACATAGATGGAGTAGTTTATAGACATAGATGGGGCAGTTTATAGACATAGATGGGACAGTTTATAGACATAGATGGAGCAGTTTATAGACATAGATGGGACAGTTTATAGACATAGATGGGACAGTTTATAGACATAGATGGGACAGTTTATAGACATAGATGGGACAGTTTATAGACATAGATGGGACAGTTTATAGACATAGATGGGACAGTTTATAGACATAGATGGGGCAGTTTATAGACATAGATGGGGCAGTTTATAGACAGATGGAGTAGTTTATAGACATAGATGGGACAGTTTATAGACATAGATGGGGCAGTTTATAGACATAGATGGAGTAGTTTATAGACATAGATGGGACAGTTTATAGACATAGATGGGACAGTTTATAGACATAGATGGGACAGTTTATAGACATAGATGGGGCAGTTTATAGACATAGATGGAGTAGTTTATAGACATAGATAGGACAGTTTATAGACATAGATGGGACAGTTTATAGACATAGATGGAGCAGTTTATAGACATAGATGGGACAGTTTATAGACATAGATGGAGCAGTGTATAGACATAGATGGGACAGTTTATAGACATAGATGGAGCAGTGTATAGACATAGATGGGACAGTTTATAGACATAGATGGAGCAGTGTATAGACATAGATGGGACAGTTTATAGACATAGATGGAGCAGTGTATAGACATAGATGGGACAGTTTATAGACATAGATGGAGCAGTTTATAGACATAGATGGGACAGTTTATAGACATAGATGGAGCAGTGTATAGACATAGATGGGACAGTTTATAGACATAGATGGAGCAGTGTATAGACATAGATGGGACAGTTTATAGACATAGATGGAGCAGTGTATAGACATAGATGGGACAGTTTATAGACATAGATGGAGCAGTTTATAGACATAGATGGGACAGTTTATAGACATAGATGGGACAGTTTATAGACATGAATGGAGTACTTTAAAGACATTGATGGGACAGTTTATAGACATAGATGGGACAGTTTATATACATAGATGGAGCAGACATAGATGGAGCAGTTTATAGACATCAATCAATCAATCAAGTGCCATGCCGGAAAGCGTGGGCGGTCATGACTCGCCGTTTCACTCGATCACCAAAGTTGTGGATCAGCTCAGTGTTCCTGTCTCAACCGTGCCATGTGGCCAAGCCATCCAGGTATTTAATTCTCGGTCTTCCCCTTAGTCTGTTTCTTTCGATCTTGCCAGTTGTCACTAAGTTCTCCAATCCATTTCTTCTCATAACATGTCCAACAAATTTTGGCTGTCTACTTCTAATTTCTCTAATCAGTTTACGATTTTCATTTGTCTCCTGTAGTACTTGGTCATTGGTTTTTATGTCTGTCCATGGTATTCTTTGCATTTTCCTCAGAAACCACATTTCTGCAGCCATCAGATGTTTTTTCAGCTTGACTGCTCATTGTCCAAGTTTCACATCCATACAAAAGAACAGGCTCTATGTAGCACCTCAACACTCTTTTTGTCGTTTCAATTGACATCTTTTTATTGGTCAGTATGTTTTTCATCTTGCTAAAGGCTACTTTCGCCATGGCGATTCTTGTTCTTATCTCTTCAAGGCATCTCCCATCAGATGTTATGACTGTTCCGAGATAATTTCACCGATTCACTTGTTGAAGAATATTCCCATTTACTTGTATATTACATAGTGGTATTTCCTTCTTCCTAGTGTTGATCATAATCTGTGTCTTTTTACAATTTAATTCTAACCCCAGTTGTTCACTATGTGCAACAACTGCATCTACTAATTGTTACAGATCCTGCTCATTGTCTGCAATCATCTGCATATCTAATGTTATTGATGTTTCGTACTCCAATGCTGATTCCATTTATATCTTCTACATTTCTGAAAATATTTTCATTGTATAGGGGAAAAAAGATCTGGAAACATTACACATCCCTGCCTAACACCTCTCTTAATAGGCTGATATTGTCCCACTTCATTATCAATCCTTATGGCAGCTTGTTGTTTCCAATATATGTTTTTTTATAAGTCTGTCTTTCCCATCAGTTTGCAGATCTGCAAGTATATCTACTATGTTGACATGTCGTACTTTATCGAAAGCCTTTGTGTTGTCAATAAAGCAAAGATGTATATCTTTGTTTATTTCTATAGAACATTCAATATATAGACATAAAAGGAACAATTTATAGACATAGATGGAGCCACTTGACCAATAGGAAAGTGACCAAGTGTTACAGCGCTACCTAGACAAGAACATGATGATGATGACATCATCACGTGGTGGTTTGTTATATATTATATAATGAATCCATGTCGTTGGAAACCTGGATGTGTCTATATCAAGTATCTATACCAGACCAATAGGTCACCAGTATGTGTCTATATCAAGTTTCAGTCAGTCAGTCAGTCAGCCAGTCAGTCCGTCCGTCCGTCCGTCCTTCCGTCCGTCCGTCCTTCCGTCAGTCAGTCAGTCAGTCATTAAAGGATCTGTTTACGCACCTTGCGACGTTTCGGGCATATGATACCAGACCCATAGGTCACCAGGTGAGCCTTTAACCACTGGGCCATCAGGCGAGCGTCTAGCCACTACACTACCAGGCGAGTCTAACCAATACACCACCAGGCTAGCATATAACCACTACACCACCAGGCTAGTATCTAGCCACTACACCACCAGGCGAGTCTAGCCACTACACCACCAGGCGAGTCTAGCTACTACACCACCAGGCGAGTCTAGCCACTACACCACCAGGCTAGCATCTAACCACTACACCACCAGGCTAGTATCTAGCCACTACATCACCAGGCTAGCATCTAACCACTACACCACCAGGCTAGCATCTAGCCACTACATCACCAGGCTAGCATCTAACCACTACACCACCAGGCTAGCATCTAACCACTACACCAAAAGGCGAGTCTAACCACTACACCACCAGACGAGTCTAGCCACTACACCACCAGACGAGTCTAGCCACTACACCACCAGACGAGTCTAGCCACTACACCACCAGGCTAGCATCTAACCACTACACCATCAGGCGAGTCTAACCACTACACTACCAGACGAGTCTAGCCACTACACCACCAGGCTAGCATCTAACCACTACACCATCAGGCGAGTTTAGCCACTACACCACCAGACGAGTCTAGCCACTACACCACCAGGCGTGTCTAGCCACTACACCACCAGGCTAACATCTAACCACTTCACCACCAGGCGAGAGTCTAGCCACAAGGCCAGCGTCTAGCCATTAGGTCATCAACGCTGGCATGTCAAGCGCCTACACAGAGTTGATTGCAAGACTCGACTGAATCAGTCACGACCCACGTAATCCACGGCACAGTCATGGCCGTGTACACACTAACCTTGACATTCAGGTAACATACAGCACGAGATAAGATAACAAAAGCAATTTGAATATTATTTTGAAAAATTAATCCTCACCCCCCCCCCCCCCCCCCCCACACACACACACACTGCAATAAGACGATGTCATCTGTGCATTTATCAAAGTTGGGATGTGACCGTCATTGTTTCTCCTCTCTTTGTCTTGTCTGTATCCGTGCCCTGGCACAAGAATCAAGAATCTGCTCTCGGTGCCTTCCTCTATTTCTTTTTCTATAAAGCTTTCCTGTTGTCATATGTTCTAGGTTTTATATTCTCACAATGTAGCCAAACATGTCGACTGCCTATTTCTGATGTTTGTGATAAGTTGTCTGTGTGTTAACCTGTCACACAATTTAGATTACTAAGTTTGACTGTCCAGGGAATTGTCAGCACATTTCTGTAAAACTTGAGGTCTGGAGGGATCTGTGTTAACTCTGAGGCCTGGAGGGATCTGTGTTAACTCTGAGGCCTGGAGGGATCTGTGTTAACTCTGAGGCCTGGAGGGATCTGTGTTAACTCTGAGGCCTGGAGAGATTTGTGTTTACTTGTCCAGAAATCACAGCCATATATTAAAACTGGCTGAATGTAACGTGCCCGAAGTTTGTTTCTAACTTCAAAGACAAGGATGATTGCAAATGACGTTCTTCATGTAATAACACGAACGTTCTCTGGTCCTTGATATATATATATATATATATATATATATATATATATATATATATATATATATATATATATATATATATATATATATATATATATATATATATATTTATGGACATGCATCTAGGTGTGTAGAACATCTATGCACGTGACCTTAGTTGATCTCAATTTGATTTTTCCCGTTCTAGGCGACCCCCGAGATGGACAGCCCAAAGGATGGCCAGGATATGATGCAGTTGTTGGAAGAAACAGGCGTTCATCGAGGCTGGGTGTCACTATTACAAGATGACTGTAAATTGCTGCACGACAGCATTTCAAGAGTGGAAAAGAATGTTCTGGATTACAATAAACGGATGGTACCAGAGAGACGGAAGATTTTGCTGGCGTTGTCTCGATGTCCTCCTCAAGATATCAAAGTTATCATCCTAGGCCATGACCCCATTTACGATGAAAGTCAGGCTACGGGGTTCTCATTTTCATTTCCAAAGGAAGCGTTCATTGACAAAGATGTTGGACAGCGTGAGTTCCCAGTGGACACCGGCAAAAGTCTGACAGTTCTGCACGATGTTCTAGTCGAGGCCGGCTACCTAGAGCGTGGAGCTGACTACGACGGTTGTCACGAGGTGTGGGCGGACAGAGGAGTACTGTTACTCAATGCTTCCCTGACCTACAGCAGAGAACACGAACATTTCCCTATCTGGCAGAAATTGGTCTCTCTAGTGCTCTATTATGCGAATCTGTTTAGCAAACAAAAGCGTTTATTCTTTCTTTGCTGGGGAACAAATGCTTGGGATATTGGCCAGGAGCAATTTACTATATGGGAGTCGTGCAGAAATCCTGCACAGAAAATAACGAATGAACATCATAGATGCGAAATAGATGATTCGTCCCGTCTTGTGGTATTTCTTGGCCACCATCCAACGTATCCCAAAGGCGATAGTAACCAGTTTGCAGCGCAAGCTACAAACCAGTTCCGAACAATTAGAAAATGGTATCCAGATCTATTCACCTTACCGAAGTTACCGAAACAAATACTGACTACTGCCGACCCGGTACCGGAGACGAATGAACACAAAAACAAGATGAAGCTCGAGGAGATTACACACACACCAGCCTACGCTCCCAATACAGCTTTTCCCAACGGAGAAGAATATCGCATACACACGCACGCACACGCACAGACACCAGCCTACGCTCCCAATACAGCATTTCCCAACGGAGAAGAATATCGCATACGCACACACGCACACACACCAGCCTACGCTCCCAATACAGCCTTTCCCAACGGAGAAGAATATCGCATACGCACGCACGCACACGCACACGCACAGACACCAGCCTACGCTCCCAATACAGCCTTTCCCAACGGAGAAGAATATCGCATACGCACGCACGCACACGCACAGACACCAGCCTACGCTCCCAATACAGCCTTTCCCAACGGAGAAGAATATAGCATGCGCACGTACGCACACGCACACACACCAGCCTACGCTCCCAATACAGCCTTTCCCAACAGAGAAGAATATCGCATACGCAAGCACGCACGCGCACACGCACAGACACCAGCCTACGCTCCCAATACAGCCTTTCCCAACGGAGAAGAATATCGCATACGCAAGCACGCACGCGCACACGCACAGACACCAGCCTACGCTCCCAATACAGCCTTTCCCAACGGAGAAGAATATCGCATACGCACGCACGCACACGCACAGACACCAGCCTACGCTCCCAATACAGCCTTTCCCAACGGAGAAGAATATAGCATGCGCACGTACGCACACGCACACACACCAGCCTACGCTCCCAATACAGCCTTTCCCAACAGAGAAGAATATCGCATACGCAAGCACGCACGCGCACACGCACAGACACCAGCCTACGCTCCCAATACAGCCTTTCCCAACGGAGAAGAATATCGCATACGTACGCACGCACACGCACAGACACCAGCCTACGCTCCCAATACAGCCTGTCCCAACGGAGAAGAATATAGCATGCGCACGCACGCACACGCACAGACACCAGCCTACGCCCCCAATAAGCCTTTCCCAACGGAGAAGAACATAGCACACGCGCATACGCACACGCACACGCACAGACACCACCCTACGCCCCCAGTACACCCTTTATCAACGGAGAAGAATAACACATACGCGCGCACACACACACACACGCACAGACACCAGGCCACGCAATCGTTGTTAGTTACAGCAACATACAGCAACATCCCTTTCATCTCAACAACACCTCTCTCATCTCAGCAACATCACTCCCATCTCAGCAACATCTCTCCCATCTCAGCAACATCCCTCCCATCTCAGCAACATCCCTCCCATCTCAGCAACATCCCTCCCATCTCAGCAACATCTCTCCCATCTCAGCAACATCTCTCCCATCTCAGCAACATCCCTCCCATCTCAGCAACATCCCTCCCATCTCAGCATCATCCCTCTCATTTCAGCAACATCCCACTCATCTCAGCAACACCCCTCTCGCCTCAGCAATATCCCCTCTCAGCAACATCCCTCCCATCTCAGCAACATCCCTCCCATCTCAGCAACATCCCTCCCATCTCAGCAACATCCCTCCCATCTCAGCAACATCCCTCCCATCTCAGCAACATCCCTCCCATCTCAGCAACATCCCTCCCATCTCAGCAACATCCCTCTCATCTCAGCAACACCCCTCTCGCCTCAGCAATATCCCCTCTCAGCAACATCCCTCCCATCTCAGCAACATCCCTCCCATCTCAGCAACATCCCTCCCATCTCAGCAACATCCCTCTCATCTCAGCAACACCCCTCTCGCCTCAGCAATATCCCCTCTCAGCAACATCCCTCTCATCTCAGCAACATCCCTCCCATCTCAGCAACATCCCTCCCATCTCAGCAACATCCCTCCCATCTCAGCAACATCCCTCCCATCTCAGCAACACCCCTCTCATCTCAGCAACATCCCTCCCATCTCAGCAACAACCCTCTCAGCAACATCCCTCCCATCTCAGCAATATCCCTCCCATCTCAGCAACATCCCTCCCATCTCAGCAACATCCCTCCCATCTCAGCAACATCCCTCCCATCTCAGCAACATCCCTCCCATCTCAGCAACAACCCTCTCAGCAACATCCCTCCCATCTCAGCAACATCCCTCCCATCTCAGCAACATCCCTCCCATCTCAGCAACAACCCTCTCAGCAACATCCCTCTCATCTCAGCAACAACCCTCTCAGCAACATCCCTCCCATCTCAGCAACATCCCTCCCATCTCAGCATCATCCCTCTCATTTCAGCAACATCCCACTCATCTCAGCAACATCCCTCCCATCTCAGCAACACCCCTCTCGCCTCAGCAATATCCCCTCTCAGCAACATCCCTCCCATCTCAGCAACATCCCTCCCATCTCAGCAACATCCCTCCCATCTCAGCAACATCCCTCCCATCTCAGCAACATCCCTCCCATCTCAGCAACATCCCTCCCATCTCAGCAACATCCCTCCCATCTCAGCAACATCCCTCCCATCTCAGCAACAACCCTCTCAGCAACATCCCTCCCATCTCAGCAACAACCCTCTCAGCAACATCCCTCTCATCTCAGCAACAACCCTCTCAGCAACATCCCTCTAATCTCAGCAACAACCCTCTCAGCAACATCCCTCTCATCTCAGCAACAACCCTCTCAGCAACATCCCTCTCATCTCAGCAACAACCCTCTCAGCAACATCCCTCTAATCTAAGAAACATCCCTCTAATCTAAGAAACATCCTTCTCATCTCAGCAACACCCCTCTCATCTCAGCAACACCCCTCTCATCTCAGCAACACCCCTCTCATCTCAGCAACACCCCTCTCATCTGAGGAACATCCCTCTCAGCAACATCCCTCCCATCTCAGCAACATCCCTCCCATCTCAGCAACACCCCTCTCATCTCAGCAACACCCCTCTCATCTCAGCAACACCCCTCTCATCTCAGCAACACCCCTCTCAGCAACATCCCTCTCATCTCAGCAACACCCCTCTCATCTCAGCAACATCCCTCTCATCTCAGCAACACCCCTCTCATCTCAGCAACACCCCTCTCATCTCAGCAACACCCCTCTCATCTGAGGAACATCCCTCTCAGCAACATCCCTCCCATCTCAGCAACATCCCTCCCATCTCAGCAACACCCCTCTCATCTCAGCAACACCCCTCTCATCTCAGCAACACCCCTCTCATCTCAGCAACACCCCTCTCAGCAACATCCCTCTCATCTCAGCAACACCCCTCTCATCTCAGCAACATCCCTCTCATCTCAGCAACATCCCTCCCATCTCAGCAACATTCCTCTCATCTCAGCAACACCCCTCTCATCTGAGGAACATCCCTCTCAGCAACATCCCTCCCATCTCAGCAACATCCCTCCCATCTCAGCAACACCCCTCTCATCTCAGCAACACCCCTCTCATCTCAGCAACACCCCTCTCATCTCAGCAACACCCCTCTCAGCAACATCCCTCTCATCTCAGCAACACCCCTCCCATCTCAGCAACATCCCTCCCATCTCAGCAACATCCCTCTAAGCTACATCCCTCCCATCTCAGCAACACCCCTCCCATCTCAGCAACATCCCTCTCATCTCAGCAACATCCCTCCCATCTCAGCAACACCCTTCCCATCTCAGCAACATCCCTCTCATCTCAGCAACATCCCTCCCATCTCAGCAACATCCCTCCCATCTCAGCACCATCCCTCTAAGCTACATCCCTCCCATCTCAGCAACACCCCTCTCATCTCAGCAACATCCCTCCCATCTCAGCAACATTCCTCTCATCTCAGCAACACCCCTCCCATCTCAGCAACATCCCTCCCATCTCAGCAACATCCCTCTAAGCTACATCCCTCCCATCTCAGCAACACCCCTCCCATCTCAGCAACATCCCTCTCATCTCAGCAACATCCCTCCCATCTCAGCAACACCCTTCCCATCTCAGCAACATCCCTCCCATCTCAGCAACATCCCTCTAAGCTACATCCCTCCCATCTCAGCAACACCCCTCCCATCTCAGCAACACCCCTCCCATCTCAGCAACATCCCTCCCATCTCAGCAACATCCCTCTAAGCTACATCCCTCCCATCTCAGCAACACCCCTCCCATCTCAGCAACATCCCTCTCATCTCAGCAACACCCCTCCCATCTCAGCAACATCCCTCCCATCTCAGCAACATCCCTCTAAGCTACATCCCTCCCATCTCAGCAACACCCCTCCCATCTCAGCAACATCCCTCTCATCTCAGCAACATCCCTCCCATCTCAGCAACACCCTTCCCATCTCAGCAACATCCCTCTCATCTCAGCAACATCCCTCTCATCTCAGCAACATCCCTCTCATCTCAGCAACATCCCTCCCATCTCAGCAACATCCCTCCCATCTCAGCACCATCCCTCCCATCTCAGCAACATCCCTCTCATCTCAGCAACACCCCTCTCAGCAACATCCCTCTCATCTCAGCAACACCCCTCTCATCTCAGCAACACCCCTGTCAGCAACATCCCTCTCATCTCAGCAACACCCCTCTCATCTCAGCAACACCAATCTCAGCAACATCCCTCCCATCTCAGCAACACCCCTCCCATCTCAGCAACATCCCTCCCATCTCAGCAACATCCCTCTCATCTCAGCAGCATCCCTCCCATCTCAGCAACATCCCTCTCATCTCAGCAACACCCCTCTCAGCAACATCCCTCTCATCTCAGCAACACCCCTCTCATCTCAGCAACACCCCTCTCAGCAACATCCCTCTCATCTCAGCAACACCCCTCTCATCTCAGCAACACCAATCTCAGCAACATCCCTCCCATCTCAGCAACACCCCTCTCATCTCAGCAACACCCCTCTCAGCAACATCCCTCCCATCTCAGCAACACCCCTCTCATCTCAGCAACACCAATCTCAGCAACACCCCTCTCAGCAACATTCCTCTAATCTCAGCAACACCCCTCCCATCTCAGCAACATCCCTCTCATCTCAGCAGCATCCCTCCCATCTCAGCAACATCCCTCCCATCTCAGCAACATCCCTCTAAGCTACATCCCTCCCATCTCAGCAACACCCCTCTCAGCAACACCCCTCCCATCTCAGCAACATCCCTCTCATCTCAGCAACATCCCTCCCATCTCAGCACCATCCCTTTCATCTCAGCAACATCCCTCCCATCTCAGCAACACCCTTCCCATCTCAGCAACATCCCTCTCATCTCAGCAACATCCCTCTCATCTCAGCAGCATCCCTCCCATCTCAGCACCATCCCTTTCATCTCAGCAACATCCCTCTCATCTCAGCAACATCCCTCTCATCTCAGCAACATCCCTCTCATCTCAGCAACATCCCTCTCATCTCAGCAACATCCCTCCCATCTCAGCAACATCCCTTTCATCTCAGCAACATCCCTCTCATCTCAGCAACATCCCTCTCATCTCAGCAGCATCCCTCCCATCTCAGCACCATCCCTTTCATCTCAGCAACATTCCTCTAATCTCAGCAACACCCCTCCCATCTCAGCAACATCCCTCTCATCTCAGCAGCATCCCTCCCATCTCAGCAACATCCCTCCCATCTCAGCAACATCCCTCTAAGCTACATCCCTCCCATCTCAGCAACACCCCTCTCAGCAACACCCCTCCCATCTCAGCAACATCCCTCTCATCTCAGCAACATCCCTCCCATCTCAGCACCATCCCTTTCATCTCAGCAACATCCCTCCCATCTCAGCAACATCCCTCCCATCTCAGCAACATCCATCTAAGCTACATCCCTCCCATCTCAGCAACACCCCTCTCAGCAACACCCCTCCCATCTCAGCAACATCCCTCTCATCTCAGCAACATCCCCCCCCCATCTCAGCATCATCCCTTTCATCTCAGCAACATCCCTCCCATCTCAGCAACATCCCTCCCATCTCAGCAACATCCCTCTCATCTCAGCAACATCCCTCTCATCTCAGCAGCATCCCTCCCATCTCAGCACCATCCCTTTCATCTCAGCAACATCCCTCTCATCTCAGCAACATCCCTCTCATCTCAGCAACATCCCTCTCATCTCAGCAACATCCCTCTCATCTCAGCAGCATCCCTCTCAGCAACATCCCTCCCATCTCAGCAACATCCCTCCCATCTCAGCACCATCCCTCCCATCTCAGCAACATCCCTCCCATCTCAGCACCATCCCTCCCATCTCAGCAACATCCATCTCAGCAACATCCCTCCCATCTCAGCAACATCCCTCCCATCTCAGCAACATCCCTCCCATCTCAGCAACATCCCTCCCATCTCAGCAACATCCCTCCCATCTCAGCACCATCCCTCCCATCTCAGCAACATCCCTCCCATCTCAGCACCATCCCTCCCATCTCAGCAACATCCATCTCAGCAACATCCCTCCCATCTCAGCAACATCCCTCCCATCTCAGCAACATCCCTCCCATCTCAGCAACATCCCTCCCATCTCAGCAACATCCCTCTCATCTCAGCAACATCCCTCTCATCTCAGCAGCATCCCTCTCAGCAACATCCCTCCCATCTCAGCAACATCCCTCCCATCTCAGCAACATCCCTCCCATCTCAGCAACATCCCTCTCATCTCAGCAACATCCCTCTCATCTCAGCAGCATCCCTCCCATCTCAGCACCATCCCTTTCATCTCAGCAACATCCCTCTCATCTCAGCAACATCCCTCTCATCTCAGCAACATCCCTCTCATCTCAGCAACATCCCTCTCATCTCAGCAGCATCCCTCTCAGCAACATCCCTCCCATCTCAGCAACATCCCTCCCATCTCAGCACCATCCCTTTCATCTCAGCAACATCCCTCTCATCTCAGCAACATCCCTCTCATCTCAGCAGCATCCCTCTCAGCAACATCCCTCCCATCTCAGCAACATCCCTCCCATCTCAGAATCATCCCTTTCATCTCAGCAACATCCCTCTCATCTCAGCAACACCCTCTCATCTCAACAACACCCCTCTCATCTCAGCAACAACCCTCTCAGCAACATCCCTCTCATCTCAGCAACACCCCTCTCATCTCAGCAACACCCTCTCATCTCAGCAACACCCTCTCATCTCAACAACACCCCTCTCATCTCAGCAACAACCCTCTCATCTCAACAACACCCCTCTCATCTCAGCAACAACCCTCTCAGCAACATCCCTCTAATCTAAGAAACATCCCTCTCATCTCAGCAACACCCCTCTCATCTCAGCAACACCCCTCTCATCTCAGCAACATCCCTCTCAGCAACACCCCTCTCATCTCATCAACATCCCTCTCTACCCAGTAACATCCCTCTCACCCCATAAACCACACCTCCGAGGCTCCTAAGCTCCCCCCAATTACATATATATATATGTTCTTCGTATATATTTTGTAAGTTTGTACCAGTCACATTATTCTGTGCATGTATCCAAATATTTAATGCATGTCTTCGTGGAATATCAATTGTTACTTTATAAATGTAAATAAGCAAACAGGTTTATGACTGTTGCGGGCAACAACAATTTTGTTGACACAGACAACCCGTTATTGAACATTTGCTGTACAAACATTTAGTCTGCTGTTGATAAAACAATATTTATGATGTGAATAATGAGGACACATACAAGAGGCTGCACAATTCATTGTCTGGCATATTTCCTTGCTCCCCGTCAGGTGCCTACCGTAGAACTAGCTCAACATATAAAAGCAAATAATTAACCCTTCAAGCTGCAATATACTACGTACTAATTCCCATGGTACTTGCTGTTGACGAGATGCAGTGAAATATGCCCGGCAATAAATGACGCAACCTATGCTAGTTTGTGCACCCATTATTCAAACTGACCACGTGACAACATTGTGTGACTTGGCGGGCGTGTTAGCGGAGACGATAAGGAGCTACACTGGTAATGTCATGAGAGCTGTTAGACAAGGTTCGGCACCCGCGGCTGTCACCCGTCAACACAGGATAAGACAGGCCACCTAGTTATCCCGTCAACACAGGACACGACCGGCTACCCAGTTCTCCTGTCAACACGGGCCATGACCGGCCACCCAGTTCTGTCAACAGAGGACAAGACCGGCCATCCAGTTCTCCTGTCAACAGAGGACAAAACCGGCCCACTCTCCGTGCATTCCAGTCTACAAAATGTGATGACCTTTTCACGTCATAGACTATTAGCAGCAAACTGCAATGAGACAAATAATTTTATTATATTTGCTGAAGAAGAATGAACACGAAGGCGTTTTGGCCAAGAGAGTAACTGGCTGTAAACAAATACTGTCAAGGAGTGGGTAAGGCATGAATGGAAGTCACATCTGCACGAGTGTTTGTTGGTGCGTGGAGCATGTTTTGTAACAAGTGTCAGGAGAAGACAATTCTCGTGTTGAACTTGGGGATTACATACAAGTGGAGAAGTTGAGACATGGTCCAGGTAGGACATGTCGGAACGATTGCTAGAATGGCACAAGCCGAGTGCCGTTTGTATATTATATTTTAGTATTTAAGTGATAGCATCTGTTCATATTTTAGTTGACAATAACTGTGTGATTAGATGCAAGTACAAACTGTCGTAAATATGAAGCTGCAAAATAGATGATGAAAACAGCATGGACTTCTGTTATGTTCTTTAGTTAAATGTGTAACTCTGGCGCGTGAGTTGTAGAGAGCGAGTGGCTAGCAAACGTGGACAAGAAATTAAGATTTGATAGCAAAGTAATCAGAAGATAATAAATCATGGCGTAGAGATCTTTAGCCATTAAATACGGAGCCCAGAAATAGCGCCATGAGAAAATTACAGCCATGGAGTCGACATGCCAGTCGAAAGACAACGAGCTAAAGTGAGCCAAAAGGGTTGACCTAAAAGTCGTTTCATGACAAATACACTTGATCAAGTATTAAAACAGAACAGTTTATATAGGACATAAACCGTGCGTGTATCTAGTCTACGGCTGACCTTGAACTATTGGCCTCTTTGACACACACTGGGCATGAATCATGATGCATGTGAAAGTCCTCCAACTCCTTTTCTACCCCGGGGATCGTCGAAGCGAAGCCACGTGTAGCACGGAAGCAGCTAACACAAGTGCGTGCAAGTAACCAAGAAACACAGTGCGTTGTCTGCTACAGAATGGGCATGAATGCGAACATTTGTTCTGTTCTTGGAATGCTTCACGCGTGATGGCATCGCATGATCTCTAATAAACTGGTTGCACTTGCCTGCATTGTTGTGTTGTTGTTTTTTTACCACGCGTGTCCATTGTTGTTTCATGTGCGTATTTGCCCATTGTGCGTTCTGTTCTATTCTAAACCCCACTGGACGATGTCTTGCTGTCTGCTCTGTTCTATTCTATACCCACATGTGGATGATGTCTTGCTGTATGACGTGTGTTCTGTTCTATTCTATACGCTCATCTGGATGATGTCTTGCTGTGTGTTCTGTTCTATTCTATACCCTCATCTGGATGATTTCTAGCTGTCAGCTCTGCTCTTTTCTAAACCATTATCTGGATGATTTCTATCTGTCTGCTCTGTTCTATTCTATACCATCATCTGGACAATGTCTTGATGTGTGTTCTATTCTATTTTATACCCTCATCTAGACGATGTCTTGCTGTCTGCTTTGTTCTATTTTATTTCCTCATCCGGACGATGTCTTTCGATGTGTTCTGTTCTGTACTGTCATCTGGGCGATGTCTTGCTGTCTGCTTTGCTCTATTCTAGACCTTCATCTGGACGATGTCTGCTGTCTGCTGTGTTCTATTCTATACCCTAATCTGGGCGATATCTTGCTAAGAGTTCTGTTCTATTCTATACCCTCATTGTGGGGTATAAGTTGAGATGGAGGACAGGTATTCCCGAAAAGTGGTCGCCGACTACTAATTGAAAACCATACATGGCTCGCAAGACTCCTTAGTTAACGGTATCAAACGACTCTGGCATTATTACACTAAGGGATCGGGTACGGTTTCCAGGCAGAACGCCAAGAGAGCACAGGAAAGGCACTGCCTTCAGAGACTAGTAGAACACTCTGGTAGAACTTAAGACTAGTAGTATCCATGCCACATAGCTCTCCTGATCTGCGTCCCCCAGATAGCGATGTAGCACTATCACATCAAATTGTAACACCGTTACATCAGGCGGTGATAGTGCCGGGCCCCCTGCCTCGAGGGGGTCCACCCATGACTACTGGTGGTCACCTTCCCCTGTGCTGTGGAGTCAAGGCACAGAGGAGTAGGTTAAGAGCTATTGACCAAATACCCCGGACACTCAACATACTACAGTGGAATGCCGAAGGAGTTTACAAGAAGAAAGTCTCCCTAACACAGCGTCTTCATAAAGATAGAATAGATGTGGCATGCATTCAAGAGACACACCTCAACGCCAATCGCAAATTCTCAGTCAGAGGATATCAGGCAACACGTTTCGACCGCGAAGGACACAAAGGAGGAGTTCTAATACTTACACGAAATACAATACCTTGCAGCGAAGTATCTGTGATCTCTGACAACCAAACGGAAATTATAGGTGTTGATATAATGATAAAGGACGTGAAAATAAGAATTCACAATCTGTATAGCCCAGCGGATAAGGACCTTACACTCTCAAACATGAATATAACTGACACAAACTGCATTATTGTCGGAGACTTTAATAGCCGTTCAGAAAGATGGGGACACCCAGATACTGACAAAAGAGGAGGTGAAGTGGAGGACTGGGAAATAGATTCAAATCTCCATCTACTCAACAAAGCGGATGACACACCGAGCTTCTACTCCAGAAGATGGTTTACCACTTCTACCCCAGACTTAGCTTTCTGCACAGGAGACATCCTCCACAAAATCGATCACCATGTTCTTGACCAATTAGCAGGTAGTGACCACAGACCAATCAAGCTTGTAATGAATATGGAGTATGTTCCACAGGAGCAAAAGCCTTTGCCCCGCTGGAATTACAAACGAGCAGATTGGGACAGATTTGCCATACTAACAGACAAATATTGTGAAAACATAAATACACGATATGGCAACATGAAGCAAATGGTGGAAAGTCTAAACAGAGCAATAATACAGGCGGCCACTGAGTCTATTCCAAGAGGAGCGAGGAAAAATTACAAACCATACTGGACTGAAGAACTACAAATTTTGGAGGACAAAGTTGAAGATGCCAGGAAGACAGCAGAGAGAGAGAGAACAATCAACTGAAGCGAACATCTCTCTCAAAACCATCTCAGCAAAATATAGAAGAACAGTAAATCAAACAACAAGAGATTGTTGGAGGGAAAAAACAGAAAACCTGAATTTTGACAGAGATGGAAACAAACTATGGAAACTAGTGAAAGCCATGAACAATGAAGGACCTAGAAACAAACAAATAAAATTAAACATGGAAATGCCTTGCTTACAGGAAAAAAGGCTGCAAATGCACTAATGGAACACTATGCCAGTGCAAACCACATTGATATTACAACCGAACAGAAGAAAGCAATCAAAGACAAACAGATACATCATAGTAATACAGAGACAGCAGCAGAATATATTATGGCAAATCTAACAATGGAAGAAATGGAACAGGCAATGAATACCCTAAAAAAGAAGAAATCACCAGGAAAAGATGGAATCACAAATGAAATGCTAATAGGACTAGGTACTAAGGCAAAAAAAGAAACTACTAGCTGTCCTAAATTACAGCTGGAAGAGAGGAATAGTCCCACAGGCATGGAAGGAAGCTATACTAATACCAGTCCCAAAGAAAGGAAAAGACCCGAAGAACCAAATGGCTATCGACCTATCAGTCTACTTACCTGTGAAGGAAAATTCATGGAAGGAATTGTCAATGGCAGGCTAACATGGCCTCTGGAAGAAAACAAACTCTTAACACCACACCAAGCAGGATTAAGAAAGTACAGATCCACTGAAGATCAAATAACCTATATAGCTCAGGAAATAGAAGATGCCTTCCAAGAGAAAAAAAACACACACTAGCAGTCTGGATAGATTTAGAAAAGCATTTGATAAAGTATGGAAGGAAGGACTGAAAGTAAAACTGCAAAACATGCATGTTTGTGGGAAAATGTATAAATGGATCAGCCACTACCTTGAGAACAGAACTGCCAGGACAAAAGTACAAGGACAAACCAGCAAAATGTTGCTGTTGGAGCAAGGTGTCCCCCAAGGAGGAGTTCTTTCACCAACATTATTCCTAGCATATATAAATGACATCACGGAAAATTTTCCAGCTAGAGTACACACATCCTCCTTTGCAGATGACCTAGCCGTATGGACATCTGAAGAATATATTAGTACAGCTAACAGCAGAATACATCAAGCCTTATTAGCGCCAGAGGACTGGTCAAAATCATGGCTAGTGAAGATAAGTGAGGAGAAAACAACATGCACAGTGTTCTCCCACTCAAATAAAACTCAGCAACCTAAGCTGGTATTGAATGGAAAAATATTGCGCCATGAAGAAAATCCAAACTATCTAGGAGTCACATTTGATCGTCGCTTGACATGGAAAACACAGGTTGAGAAAAATCGAACAAGAGCAAGGCAAAGAATGGCAATCATGAAAAAGCTTGCTGGTACAGCCTGGGGAGCAGATGAGAAAGTTCTCAAGAAGTTATATACTGGACGGATGAGGCCAGTACTGGAATATGGCATCGCAGCTTGGGCAACAGCAGCTAAGTCAAACTTTAACAAAATAAGTAGAGTCCAAAATCAAGGAATGCGAATCATAACTGGAAGCCTGAAGACAACACCTGTTAATGAACTAGAAAAGACCACTTGTTTACAACCAATGCAGGATAGAAGAGATAGCAGAGCCCAGCAACAAGCTGAAAAATTCAGAAGATTGACAGACCACCCTATGTATAAAAGGTTTAATGGTTTTGGAAAGGGAAGACTGAAGCGGAGCAACTTTGTAGAAACTGCAAAATGAAAGATCAGGGCAGATCCCATACTTAACATGTCAACAGTCAAACCCATTTACCCGGGAAGGTTAACCCGGTCAACAAATGCCCGCAGAAGTCGGATGTGTCAGCCTAACGGCGCAAGAACGCAGCTCTGCTGTAAACAGGCACAACGCAATCACATCCGAAAAAAAAACTCCGGATGAACGAAGAAGAAGAAGAAGAAACCCATTTACAATGCACACAAGTTCCCAGCTTGGAGACAGCAACAACTGCCTGAGATGATAGAAAACATTCCTGGTATTGAGAAAAAGAACACCCAGAATGAAACCGAAAGAAGAAAAATAACGCTAAACTACATAAAAGAACTTTACCCAAGCAGCAATTGGACCCATGCATATACAGATGGATCAGCGAAAAATTCAGTAGAAAATGGAGGAGGAGGAATTCTCCTAAATTTAAAAAAAAATGGAGTGAAAAAACACAGTCAGTGGCAACTGAAAAATTTTCAAGTAACTTCAAAGCGGAGGTAGAGGCTTTGAAAACTGCAGCAGAAATGCTCTTGATGGAGGAAAATAAAGAGAAGCAAATAGCTATCTTCACAGATGCAAAGTCAGCTGTCTCAATACTGAAGAGCAAAAACAGCACAGAACTAGCTGACCTAAGAGCAGCACTCCATGGTCTATGCCAGAAATCCAAAAAAGTTGTAATACAGTGGATCCCATCACATTGCAGTATACCTGGAAATGAAGAGGCTGACAGACTAGCAAAAGAGGGTGGACGATTACCACAGCCTGACATAGACATAACCTATAATGAGGCAAAAAGGTTGATAAAAAACACTTATAGAACCAAATGGGAATCAGAGCATCCAGGCCACCAGAAGGATGATGCATATTACAAACTCGACCGAAGAGAACAAGTAGCAATCTTCAGACTCCGCACAAGACATAACAGGCTGAAACACCACTTGTTCAATAAACTAAAGATAGGAGATAGCGATGAATGTAATTGTGGAACTGGTAAAATGACGGCTAAACATTTGCTGCAGTTGTGCCCAATATATGCAGAACAGAGAAAGATATTTTGGCTCACGCCTGCTTCATTTGATGACAAGCTATATGGAGATATCAACAAGCTCAAGTTGACTACAGCTTATTTTAACTACATTCAGGTTGACATCTAAAGGTGCATGAAGATGTATTTAGACTGCCACACTTCATACTACAGGTATGTCGGTTACAAAAGCGTCTCAGAGGCATGAAATGGAATATTGCTTGGATAGCAAATCCATTACGCGGAAAGTCCGAATCAAAAGCTCACTGTGTGGGCTTTATAAAAGGTGGGAAAAGTGTCCTAGTGGCACGAAATGGAATATTGCTTGGAGAGCAAATCCATTATGTGGAAAGTCTGAATCGAAAGCTCACTGTGTGGATGTCATCTGCAGACTGCATTCTTCTGGTTTCCGGAGGAACAGCCTATGGTGAACGGAAGGCCCCATATACGGAAGTGAGGCTAAGCAGCCATGTGCAGGACGTGACGAATCTTTGGGTGAGCCCAGTACCAGAGCGCTGTGTGATGGCTCTCCAAGTATGGAAGCCTCCTTGGATGGTGGGGAATGCCCATGGTCTGCCCCTGCCTTCCCTTGAGGGTTAACCAGGATGTCTTTGGCTGTTCTATATGGGCCAGCTAGGATGGGGGATAACACCACAACAGTGAGATTCAAACGTCCTAAGAAACCCCCGGGAAGGTTAACCCGGTTAACAAATGCCCGCAGAAGTCGGATGTGTCGGCCTAACGGCGCAAGAACGCAGCTCTGCTGTAAACAGGCACAACGCAGTCACATCCGATAAAAAAAATCCGGATGAACACAGAAGAAGAAGTAACACCGTTACACACTGATAATTAGACATTTAATGTTAATAATGTCCGACATTTAAAATTTTCAGCAGCAGGTAATAGTGTTTGGCCTGGTAAAGTCTTGCTGCTCACTTGGCATTTATTTTGGCGATTGGTACGTTTTGGGTTAGTTGTTTGATACTCATCTTCTGGGGTAGGCCTGAGTGGAACAGTTGAGCTCTGAGTGGTCAGTGGCTGATATGCGGTCTTCACTCTTTACTGCAGTAGAAAGGTGAGATCCCTCAGCAATCACCGATGACTTCAGTATTAATGACACGGATATATCCCGTATAGGCACACAGGGGTGGACCAACAAAACACCACCAGTTTTAAATTAAAAGAACACCAAACATGTAACCACCCTCATAAGAAAGTTGGGTATCCTAACCTATTTCTTGCCAAGGTTAGCCAGATCCCTGTAACTGTATGCTGCGTGTTGTCAGTCAAAGGTGCAGCAATTGCACACTAAGTCCATATATCATCTGTCCTTTAATCCTTTGCTATCCCTAAGGTCAGGTTCTTACATCCTCTGTTTCGGGCTAAATGATATAATGTGATGAACACACACACACACACACACACACACACACACACACACACACGTGCGCGCGCGCACACACACACACACACAAAGGTGACAGTAAGTTACACATGGGTGATAGTATGTTACAGTATGCTACACATGGGTGACAGTATGTTACACACGGATGACAGTATGTTACAGTATGTTACACACGGGTGACAGTATGTTGCAGTATGTTACACACGGGTGACAGTATGTTACACGCCGGTGACAGTATGTTACACAAGGGTGACATTAAGTTACACACGGGTGACAGTATGTTACAGTAAGTTACGCATGTGTGACAGTATGTTACAGTAAGTTACGCATGTGTGACAGTATGTTATACACCGATTACAGTAAGATACACACAGATGACTCCTGTGCGTGAAGGCGTGGTTATCGGCGCAGTAACGGCAGATTTCCGTCTTACTGCGACATGCTGTCCTGCTGTGGTCGGCCCTCTGACATCTAGAACATTGGGTGATCCTTGGGATGAATCTCTCTGGCTGCTGCATTCTCTTGTTGATTGATATTGTGGTCGGCATCTCGCTGCCCTCTGTCGTTACCACCGCCAAGGTTGTAGGTATCTTGGAGTAGGTGAGGAGCCGCTTCGCCTTCAAGAATCGGATGTGTTGATTCTCTTCTCGTAGCTGCTTCAGGATTTCTTCGTCTGATAGCTCCACTTGGATACGCTTGACAACCCACTTGCTTGTCGGTGAGTCGGTGTTTCTGACTCTGGTGTCTTTCTCCTCTCTCTGCTATGTGGTGGGCTGTCGATCTTCTCCCTCGTGGTAGTACTCACGGATGACAGTATGTTACAACACGGATGACAGTAAGATACACACAGATGACAGTAAGTTACACATTGATGACAGTAAGATATACACAGATGACAGCATGTTATACATGGATGACAGTAAGATATACAAAGATGACAGTATGTTACACACAGATGACACTACGTTAAACACAGATGACAGTATGTTACACTCAGAGGACATTATGTTACACACAGATGACACTTTAGATAACTTGGTAGGCTGGTCGAGAGCTAACACACCGTGTTCTCCTTCAGAAGACCCGTGTTGGAATCCTCGGACAGGTATGGGGTTTTTTTTTTCTGTCGGGGGTAAAAATAACACCCTAACCAGAACAGTTCGCTGCTTCTGTTACTTCGCGGAGCTGAGAAATCTTACGTCAGAAGTCTACAGCTCCACGAAGCTCAGGTAAAAAGGAAAAAAGCGTGTCCATCAAGAATGATGATGACCATTTATTTCATCCAGTGGGGTTGAAAGTATGGAGCCGTGAGTTCTAAGATGGCTGATAAGGCCTATTTTGGCTCGAAATGTTCTTTGACAATGTGGACAAATAATGCTTGACGTTCCAGGAGGAGGATCTCCTGCAGTGGTTTTTCTGTTCAGCCTTTTTTTTTCCACAGCTCTTGCAGTCTTGCTTGATTCACAAGTGACTGCACCCTTACATAATAATGTACGCCACGAATTTCGGTCTTTGACAGCAGTCCACCAAGTGTCTTGATGAATTCCAAAACCTTTAGTGAGATCTTCAGTGTCTTTAAAGCTTTCCTCTGACCGCCTTGGGAGCGTTTGCCACAACACAGCTAGCCGTAAAAAATTCGTTTAGGGAGCCTGTGATCTAGCATGCGAGTTAAATGACCAACCCCGCGAATCTAATTCTTCATTAGTAGAGTGTGGATACTGGGCATGGACGCTCTTTCTAGGACTTCAGTGTCTGGGATCTTGTCTTGCTGTTTAATCTTCGATAGCTTCATAAGGCAGACTATGTGGAAGTGGTTTAATTTCCTAGCGTGTCGCTGGTAAACAGTCCAGGTTTCACAAGCATATAGCAGTGTGGATAATACGACTGCTTTGAAGACTTTTAGCTTTGTTTGCAGGCTTATTCCATTTCTGTCCCATACATACAGTCTGCCAAAGGACGCGCTGGCCTTGGAGGTTCTTGCATTCACTTCGTCATTAATTATGGCAGCTTGGGACACTGTGCTGCCAATATAGGTGAATTTGTTCACAACACTTAGTCTATGACTATTCACTTTGATATTCGTCACGGTGTGATTAATCCCTTGAGCTGGCTGATACATAACTACAGTCTTCTCCAAGTTGATAGTGAGCCCAAAGTTGGCACATTTACATGAGAAAGCTGAAACATTTTATTGCATGTCCGCCTCTGTGTTGGCATATGGAGCGCAATAATCAGCAAACAGGAGCTCTCTGACGGTGTCGCTGTTAGTTTTAGTTTTAGCTTTCAGCCTTCTGAGATTGAACAACTTTCCATCCATGCGGTAGTTGATGTCGATTCCAGTGTCGTTGTTTACGAAGGCATTCATCAGCATAGCTGAAAACATGAGGCTGAACAGTGTTGGTGCCAGGACACAGCTTTACTTCACTCCATTAGTGACAGGAAAGGGCTCAAACAATTCAAGATTTTACTGTACTCTTGCCTGCATCATGAAATAGCCGCATTATCTGGACAAACTTTCGTTGAGAGCCATATTTCGCCATAATCTTCCACAGTCCTTCTTTGCTGACTGTATCAAAAGCCTTGGTAAGATCAATGAAAGTGGAGAACATTTCAGAATTCTGTTCCTGACATTTCTCTTGCAACTGCCTTGCAGCGAAAATCATGTCAACATTTCCTCGTTCTTTTCTGAAGCCACGTTGACTCTCAGGAAGAAGACCTTGGTCGAGATGGGCCGTGAGGCGATTGAGAAGAATTCTGGCGAGTATCTTCCCTGCAATTGAGAGCAAGGAGATGCCTAGGTGATTGTCACAATATTGGCGGTTTTCTTTACGTTTATAAAGGTGCACTATTGATGCGTCCTTGAAATATTGTGGCATGGTCTCGTTTGCCGGGGAAGGGGGAGGGGGAGGGGGGGCAGAGGCTGGACCCAGGATTTTCATAGCAGTGTTGTAAATTTTGTCCTTTAGGGCTCTCCACTCTGTTTCCGCATCTTGTTTAGCCGCGGCACTGGGCTTGAGGTCTTCCAGCATATTTTCAAACGACAGCTGCATGTTTTTACTGTTTAGGTGGGTCACATTTAGTTTTTTTTTTTTTTTTGGTGTTTTTTTTGTTGCACTTTTACCACTTGAGGACACCGCAGTGGTTTGATGTGCATGTTAAGTTTTGAGACAATGAGAGGATGGCCTGTCCAACATTCGGCACCACACATGGATTTTGTCACCCGAATGTCTTGTCTGACACTCCTCCTAACGATGACATAGTCAATGAGGTGCCAGTGTTTCGAGCGAGGGTGCACCCACAATGTCCTATTTATCATGGGAAGACAGAAAATTGTGTTGGTAATCAGGAGATCGTATTCGGCACAGGTCTGAAGGAGGAGGAGTCCATTGCTGTTACAATTTCCGATTCCGTGAAATCCAATAATTCAACCCCAAGGGGCGGTGTCCATACTGCTCTGGCATTGAAGTCCCCAAGGAGTATAAGTTTGTCTCCTTTTGGAATAGATGTTAATATCGCATACAATGTGCAGTTCCTCATAGAACTTGTTCTTGACGTCATCTTCATTGGTCATGGCTGGTGCGTAGACACTCACGATGGTTACATGCTTCCTTCCGTTTAGCAGGGGTAACTTAATGGTCATAAGCCTGGTCATAGCCTCCGGAAATCCAGTTAGTTTGCCAACCATGCAAATCTCACACCGGACTGGCATCTTTCATCACTTTTCCTTCCACTCCAGAAGAATGTGTAGACAGCACCTACTTCACAGATTTGACCTTCTTCTGCAAGTCGGGTCTCGCTCAAGGCTGCAATGTCGATGGTATACCTGCCCAACTCTCTCTCTCTCTCTCTCTCTCTCTCTCTCTCTCTCTCTCTCTCTCTCTCTCTCTCTCTCAATCAGTACTGTTCATCTCTCTGGGCCCGACGCGCCGTCTCTATCTAGTAAGGTGCGTATATTCCAAGTTCCGATGGTTAAGGAAATATGGTTTACTTTTTTTGCTTTACCTTTTTTCATTTTAATTGTATATCGAGCGCAGTATAGGGTACCCACCAACCGCGGCTAGGTGGTTAAGTAATGATGGAGCAGACAATGTTTAGGGCACCTTTTCTAGCCCCTTCCTCATGCTATGGATGGTTGGTTGGTTGGTTGATTAAAAACAAAAATTCCAAATTCGACCTCGTCTAACCTGCTTTATCAGCTGTGGTTATTGTTGAGGTCCGTGGTTTTTGTGGGTTTATTCACCCTAATTATTGTCTTGTAAGTCCTATTTCGGACTGGTTATGTAGCGTTTGTGTCTGTGACGTCAGCTGGGGGATCGGTCGGCGGCTATCCTTTGTGCTCGTCTGTTCTTGTGGTTTTCTTTGTTTGTGCAGGCTCCTGGCTCGTCTGGCTTGACTGACTGCAGTCCTTATAAGGACTGTTCGTAATCACATTCCAGGTAGGGGATCGGTCGGCGGCTGTCCTTTGTGCATGTTTCCTCTTGTTTTCTTTGTTGGTGCAGGCTCCTGGCTTGACTGGTTGCAGTCCTTAAAAAGACTTTTTATTTGGTCTGTTTGTCTGCTTTTTTGTGTATTTTCTGTAGGAGCTTTTCGACGTTTTCATTTTCCTCCTTGTGCCTGTTTTCACTGTCGCGTTTGTGTATCTGCTGCCTAAAGTTTTCTTCCTCCGTGGTCAGCCATGGGGCGATTTTACCGTCATCTATATAGTACTCGAAGTCGTTCTCACAGTCGTAGTGTCTCATCTCATCTCATCTCATCATGTTCCTCTTGTACCTTGCGGTGTCGAGGTGAAGTATAAACTTCGTGAGAGTGCCCGGTTATGGGCTTCGTATATCGACATTCCCATGGATTCTGTTATACCCTCCGTCCAACGTTTACGTGGTCGGCCTCTTCCTCTGTTTCCATCTGGTCTGTACATCATTGCTTGTTGTGGCATGCTGTTGACTGGTAGCCTACTTGCATGGCCAAACCATTTGACTTGCTGCTTTCTAATAAAATCTAGAGCAGCTTTAACCCCCACTTTAGTCCTGATTTCTTCATTTCTGATCTTATCTCTTCTTGATACGTTGAGTATTCTTCTCAGGAACCTCATTTCTGTTGTTGTGATTTTTCTTTTCTCTTTTTCTGTCATTGTCCAGGTTTGGCATTGGTAGCACAGAGTTGGTAGGAAGATTGTGTGTAAAGTGCTTTCTTAGTAGTTATTGATACATGTTTGTTCTTTAGTATTGGTGCCAGTCGTAGTGTAAGACTGGATTTACCATCGGTTTCCCCCGGAGTTTCTTAGGCTTCTTCTTTTCTTTTTCTTCCCAGCGCCTTCTGAATTCCTCGCGCTTGAGTTCCTCCTTGTTGACTGGGTATTCTGTGCCTCCTTCAGAGATCCGGTATAGTAGTTCCCTCTTGGGCGTTGTGGTTGGGCTGCTGGCTTTAGCTTGCGGTTCAGGCTCGGTCTCTTGGTTTTCTTCTTGCGGTTTCTCTATGAGTTCTTGTGTGGCTTCTGTTGGTTTGTTTTGAAAGAGTTCCATTTCAGCTCTATGCAATTCTCTTTCGGTCTTTATCATTTGTAGGATTGCTTCGTTCTCCTTCTTCATCTCAGCCATGAGCTGAATCTCTTGTTTGATGTTGAGCTGGATTTCTTTCATGTCGGCCAGTAGCTTCTCATTATCGCTGGTCGGAGTCGTCGTCAGCAGTGCCTTGACTTGCTTCTTCAACTCGCCTATCTGCTTTTGAAGTTGATCTCTTTCAGCTTGTGCTATACCCGTGGCTGTCTCGCCCCTCCGCATTGCTTCCTTGAATGGTGTCTTTGTGATGATGGTGATCTTTAAGACGTCTCTCTGTCTTTGCAGGTACGGACAGCCCAGGTATCTTGCTCCATGTTTGCCCAGGCAGTTGGCACACTTTCTTTTGTTGTTTGGTGCTCGGAAGTCCGTGACCAGCTTGGCCAGCGGACACTCCTTGAAGGCGTGGTGATCGGCACAGTATCGGCATATTTCCGCCTTACTGCGACACGTAGCTCTACTGTGGCCGACCTTCTGACATCTGGAACATTGCGTGATTCTTGGGATGAATCTCTCTGGTTGCTGCATTCTCTTGTTGAATGATACTGTGGTCGGCATCTCGCTGTCCTCCGATGTCACCACTGCCAAGGTTGTAGGTATCTTGGAGCAGGTGAGGAGCCGCTCCACCTTCAAGAATTGGATGTGAAGATTCTCTTCACGTAGCTGCTTCAGGATTTCTTCATCTGTCAGCTCCACAGGAATCCGCTTGACAACCCATCGGACTGTTTTTGAGTCGGTGTTTCCGACTCTGGTGTCTTTCTCCTCCTTCTTCTCTGATGTCTTGGTTCTTGACTGTGTTGGGTTGTCAATCTTCTCCCTCGTAGTAGCTTCAGTTATAGCTGTAGTATCAGGCTCTTTGATGCAGCTAGCAGGTAGGCTCTCCACGTTGTTCTTCTTGTTGTCGGCTCCCACGCTGCACTTCTTGGCCGCAGCGTGTTTCTTGTTGTTTGACTTTCGACGTGACATTTTCCCGCGTATCAGGCTTTTTGACAGGATAGTGCGACTTGACTTGTCAGCGCTCGCAGTGCGAATGACGACGATGCACACGACGTCATGCTATGGAGGTGAGCGGTGCTTTCTTATGAGGGCTGCTCAGTCGCTCAGGGGGCTGCCGAATCCCACTGCTGCTCCTGTCAGTAGAAGACGACCATATGGCCTGAGCCGCCTGTGTGCAGGTCTGCGACTACGGCTGCCAGCGTACCCACGCCTGCCGCTTCGCCGCTCGCGCATCGCCACAGGGCTTGAAGGTGATATATGAAGTTGGATGAAGAATGACTTGCGCGATGAATTGGATTAAAGTGAGAAAGAGTTGCGCAATTCGTCGACGACACTATCTCGCCTGAATCCATCTGAGTCCAGTGGCAAGACAAGTCAAGACGACTGGAGGCGAATACATGTATAGTGGATGACCAGGGTGCTCTACGTGCCTTGCCGTGCTCTTCACGTTCCACAAATCTTTGCAGTAAACGCCGGCCTGCCCGTTGAATCATCAGTAATTTCTTCCTCACAGTCCGCCGAATCCTGTCTTCATATCAGCTGTCGCATGCTGACAGCTACTAGAAGCCACTGGCGTGAGCTGGATGTCAGGACTGAACCAGTGAGGGAATGGGCCCTGAAAAGGGCATGACAGTCATCCTTACCAAAGGTACTACCAATGCCTGACATCCCAAATCCCCCGTCACCATATGTACTATATATAGCAACAACGCATTTAGGAAAATCCCCAGTGTTAGTACTTCCCTTTAGATGACGAATAATACGTGGAACAAGCAGGCTAGAGTTAATTACACAAATTCTACCAAGAAAACATCACTTTGTGAGATTATTTCAAGATAGTGTTGGAAGTAATTTTCATGGTAAATATTTCCTTCAATTCTCAATGAGTCTAGTTATATATTGTGCAGAAATAATACCATAATGTTGAGTGTAAAGCCAACTATACTTGTAAAACTATTCAAGTAGTTGAACATACAGTGGGAAAATGTAAAGTTGTATGTGGATCAGAAGAACAAAAGCTTGAAACTTCTATGACCAAGCTTGAGAGGGAATCGACTCTTAAATATGAATCTCTTAAATATCGGTTGGGACGCAGAGGTGTTTCCAAGGCACCAGGGCCGGGTTATATACTGGCCAAGACCTATTGACGCGTCCTCGTCGAGCGTCCTGGGCAATAGGTCCCTTCGGGATCCTGGCTAAAGTTAGTAGGATCGCCAATTTCTCCGAAGTCGGAGAGGAACCACCAGTCTGCACACCAATAAGCCAGGCATGGGACAACGGATACTCACGCAAACCTCAGGTCCTGTATGACATCAAACTGATGTTGGACAACAGGATGCCTTCATCCGACATACAGGACTTCGCGTTGGAGCTCAAGCCAACGAACACAAGCAAGCAAGCAAATATCGGTTGTTGAAGGGGTACACGAACTGTTGAGTGTAAAGCCAGCTATATTGTATGTGGATCTGAAGAAAAAAGCTTGAAACTTCAATGACCAAGCTTGAGAGGGAATCGACTCTTAAACATGAATCTCTTAAATATCGGTTGTTGAAGGGGTACACGAACTTTTCATGCAGCGAGACGGGCAGGCTGGCAGTTTTCTTCGTGTTCTGCAGAATAACAGAAACACAGAAAGTGCCAGCACAAACCAACTTTCTTCAGACTGACAAAACCATCTACGAAGCAACAATGCAAATACGAGCCATTAGGCTACCGCCGCTGCGGCACGTCATGTGTTATACAGAATTGATTGCAAGACTCGACTGAATCAGTCACGCCCTACTCAATCCACGTCACAGTACACACTAACTTTGAAATTCAGGAATTTGAATATTATTTTGTAAAATTAATCCCCCCTCCCCACTGTAATAAGAGGTAAGCAACCATGATTCGGGAGAACGAAACGAAAGAGGATACAGATTTGTAAAATGGGCAATAGAGCAGGAAATGATTGTAGGAAAACCAGGTTTAAACAACATTCTAGAAGATTATGTACATGGAGGAGTCCAGAAAGCAGGATTAGAAACCAGATAGATTACATCCAGATTAGCAGAAGGTTTCAAAATGCGTTAACAATAGCAAGAACAGTTTCCGATGCAGACTGTTGCAGTGATCACATATTAATTACAGGCACATTGAGGGTAAAGTTAAAGAAAATCAAGTATACAAACGAAAACACTAAATATAATTTGTGCACAATGAAAAATGACAAAGAAATTCAAGACAATTTTAGAATAGAAGTAAAGAACAAATTTCGCAGTACCAGAGCGCTATGTGTCGCCTCTGCAATTATGGAAGCCTCCTTGGATGGGGGGAATGCCCATGGTCTGCCTCTGCCTTCCCCTGAAGGCTGATCGGGATGCCTTCAGCTGTTCTAAATGGGCCAGCTGGGATGTGGATAACACCAAACAGTGAAAGTCAAACGTCCTACGAAACACCCGGGAGGGTAACCCGGTCAACAAATGCCCGAAGAAGTCGGATGTGTCGGCCGAAAGGTTCAAATATTACAGCTCTGCTGTAAACAGACACAACTCAATTGCGTCTAAAACAACATTCAGGATGAACGCAGCATAAGAAGAAGAAAAAATATGATATAGTGTCTGATCTTGAGATGCTATTTCAAGATGTGGATGATCAATGGTAAATGTTGAAGAATTCAATCAGTTTGGCTGCAGAAACAACTATTCCAATATTAAAGAAAGTGGATCGTAAGAAATGGGTTACTGACGAAATTTTACAACTAATGGAAACAAGAAGACACAACAAAAATAATCCTGCCAAATATGAAGAAATTCACAGAAAAATCATAATATTATGTAAGGAGGCAAAAGAAGCACGGCTTGAGAAAAATTTCATAGAAATTGAAAAACAACACACAGTAAAAATACCAAATTAATGCACAAAAGAATTCAGGAGCTTACTAATTAAAGAATACATACATCAACAGGCTGACTAAAAAACAAAAGATTGAAAAAATCATAATAGAAAAGGATCAGATTTTACATGTATAGTCAGATTATGTGAAAAACCTTTATGGTGATAATAGAGAAAAATATTACGATATTCGGAATAATAATGAAAGAATATCAATTTTGAAGATGTAGGTTCAGAATGCTCTCAACAAAATGAAAACTGGCAAGACAACATCACAACAGAAATGATTATTGCTTTAGAAGAATATGGAATAGATAAAGTCACCAGACTGCTGAATACAATATATGACACTGGAGATATACCTCACGAATTTTGCAATTCTGTATTTGTTGTAATCCCAAAGAAATAAGGAGCCTTGGAATGTGATCAACATCGAACAATTAGTATAATGAGTCACATCACGAAGATTTTGCTAAGAATTATTATGCAAAGAGTTAGGAGGAAAATACAATCTGAAATAGGGGAACAGCAATGTGGGTATGTAGAAGGCAAGGGTACAGTAAATGCTGTGTAATTGCTGAGAACAGCAATTGAACGTACTATAGAAGTAAGCAAAGATCTATATCTTTGCTTTATTGACTACACAAAGGCTTTCGATAAAGTAAGACATGTCAACATGATAAAGATGCTTGAAGATCTACAAATTGATGGGAAAGACCTTAGACTTGTAAAAAACATATAGGCCTATTGGAAACAACAAGCTGCCATAAGAATTGATAATGAAGTACGTCCGTATCAGCCTATTAAGAGAGGTGTGAGACAGGGATGTGCAATATCTCTAGATCTTTTTTCCCTGTACAGTGAAAATATTTTCAGAAATATAGAAGATATGGAAGGAATCAACATTGGGGGACGAAACATCAATAACATTAGATATGCGGATGATACAGTCTTGATTGCAGACAATGAACAGGACCTGCAACATTTAGTAGATGCGGTTGTAGCACACAGTGAACAACTAGGGTTAGAACTAAACCGTAAGAAGACAAAGATTATGGTCGTCACTGGGACGAAGGAAACACCACAAATTAATATACAAATAAATGGGCATATTCTTAAACAAGTGAATTGGTACAATTATCTCGCAACTGTCTTAACATCTGATGGAGATGCCTTGAAGAGATTAGAACAAGAATCGCCATGGCGAAGGCAGCCTTTTGCAAGATGAAAAACATATTGACCAATAAAAAGATGTCAATTGCAACGCGAAAAAGAGTGTTGAGGTGCTACATAGAACCTGTATTTTTGTATGGATGTGAAGCGTGGACAATGAGCAGACAAGCTGATAAAAATTCTGTTGGCTGCAGACATGTGATTTCTGAGGAAAATGCAACGAATACACTGGACAGACAGAAAAGCCAATGAAAAAATCCTCAAGAAACAATGAAAATCATAAACTGATCAGAGACATTAGACGGAATTTTTTGGGCATGTTAGGAGAATAAATGAGTTGGAGAACTTGGTGACAACTGGCAAGATCGAAGGGAACAGACCAAGGGGTAGGCCTAGAAGTAAATACCTGGATGGTTTGGTCACGTGGCATGATCGAGACAGGAGCACGGAGCTGATCCACGACTCTGGTAATCGAGTGAGCTGGTGAAACATGACAGCCCACGCTTATCGGCATGGCATATGATGGATGTATGGCAATATGATGATGTTATCTTTAGATTTCACAAAGTTGGGATGTGACTGTCATTGTTTCTCTTCTCTCTATCTTGTCTGTATTCGTGTCCTGACACAAGACTCAAGAATCTGCTCTCGGCGCCTTCCCCTATCTGTTTCTACAAATCTTTCCTGTTGTCACATGATCTAGCTTATTTATTCTCATAATGTGGCCAAACATGTTGACTGCTTAATTATGATGTTTGTGATAAGTTGTCTTTTGCGTTAACCTGTCACACAAATTAGATTACTCATTTTGACTGTCCAGGGAATTTTCAGCATTGTTCTGTACAACCTGAGGTCTGGGGGGGGGGGGGGGGGGATTTGTGTTTACTTGTCCAGAATTCACAGCCACAAGTTAAAACTGGTTCTATGTAACATGAATGAAGTTTGTTTCTAACCTCAAAGACAAGGATTATTGCAAACTACGTTCTTCATGTAATTTTCATAACAAACATTTCTTTAAATTCTGAGTAATTATAGTTATATATTGTGCAGAAATAATACCACAATGCAGAGTGTACAGCCAGCTATACTTGTAAAACTATATGTATGTCCTCAAGTCTTCGGGCCACAGAAAAGAAGAAGAATAAAAAGAGGAGGAGAGAAAGAGAACATCACACCGCCCTTGGTTAACAA